>CM024766.1:49078309-49724485 GCA_014218235.1 Colocasia esculenta
CACTTAGGAATGGTGGAGTTGGCTTACAATAACATTATCATGCAAGTATTAGAATGACACCATATGAAACCTTATATGGAAGACCATGCAGGACACCCTTGAATTGGCATGGGGTAGGAGAAAGGTAGGTTATGGGACCAGAATTAATTCAACAATGATCAGACATGGTTAAGTTTATAAAGGAAAACTTCAAGCAACTCAAAGTCGTCAGAAATGTTATGCAGATACAAGGCATAGGCCATTGCAATTTGAAGTCGGGGATTATGTATTTCTGAGGGTTTCTCCCACAAAAGGTATTCTGAGATTTAGCAAGAAAGGTAAATTAAGTCTAAGGTATGTGGGTCCATTCCGAATTCTAGAAAGAATTGGGGAAACAGCTTATAGAATAGAGCTCCTAGATGATTTTATAGATGCACATGATGTATTTCTTGTTTCTATGTTGAGAAAATATATCGGGATCCTTCACAGATAGTCAGTTACACTAGAGATGATTTTAAGCCAAACAAGTCTATGCCAAAATATCCAACTCAGATCATATGGAAAGTTAAGAAACAAAGAGATTAAATTAGTGAACATCATATGGAAAAACAAGCAGGGAGGAGAAGATACTTGGGAATTGTAGAAGAAATGATGAAAGCATATCCATACTTGTTTAAGTAAGCTTTTAATTCTTCTTAAGTGATAGTTCCATGTATGACTAGTTGTGAATTTGGTGCTAAGGTTTCTTTCTAAATTTCGAGGATGAAATTTCTTTTTAGGTGATAGTAATGTAACGTTGTGACCGTTCAGATCGTGGCTTGAGGGGTTTGGTGGCCAGTGTGTGTGGCTAATAAGTGGCATTTGTGTGTTTAGCAGGTCGTGTGGGTGTCGTGGGCCAAATGTCTGGGCACAATGTGCCCTCTGGTTCACTGTCTGTGAATGTGACACAGTTGTGTGTTGCATTCCTAATGTGAGACCCAGGCGTTGCATTCTCCTTGCCACTATTTCGTAAGGTTTGACCGCATGCTCGACACGGTGTGCCTGCAGGGCGGCTGCATGGCGTCGGCGTCAAGAAGGCGACAACCTAGGCTGTGACGTTCTTGTCGTGATAGCCAAATGCATCACATTCTTAACTCTGATGAGTTAAAAACCTTAGGTCGGCCAAACAGAGGAGAGGAAGCTCTGTTTGGCCAAGAGGAGGTTTTGCTATAGGATTTGGGGTGATTCAGGCTTGTGGTGGGTGGTTTGGTGTGCTCTCAACGCGAGGACGTTGCTCGGAGCGTGAGAAACACCGATTCGTGGTTGTTCTTCACGTACTTGTGCAGGTAGGGAGATTCTACTCATTTTCTTATTGTGATTGATGTAATCGTCATGTTTGATGCATGAAATGAGTTCTACTTGATAGATGGGCATGTTTGTGTAACTGTTAAAAAAGTTGTAAATGCTTTATATGGTTGTTTACTTGCATTTTATGGGGTTTCTAGAAGTGGTAGTTTAGGATTGGGGATCTGTCTGTAAAGGCAACGACACACAAAATACGACAGCCCGACCCGTCGCGTTCACGTTCAGAACATGTCGTATCGAGGCGACGAGATCTAAACACGGCGGAGTGCCCTGTCGCCTTCTGTCTTCCGAGGGCTATAAGTATTTTTCTATCTATGTGAGTATCATGTACGTTAATTCATGTATTTAAAGTATTGTGGTTGGGCTTTGGCACGTGTTGAGATTAAAGGATGTCGCGGTTGCATGATTTGTTGTACGTGGGGAATTGGGTGGTACGACGCCTTCTGTGGTTACTCTCGAATAAGGTCCCCCAGGTTCTCTATGTGCCAGGCAAGTTAGTGCTCGGGGTTTGTCCTGGTACTGTGTGTACTATCAAGTTTGTGCTATCTTCTTGGACACCCTCACTCATTTTTCGAGCTGTACGTCTGGTTGAGGGAAAGATGGCAGTGGGGCAACGACTTGTTGTGTGTTGGTTCTCAGTTCCGTCACTTGTAGCGCGCTCGTAGTTGGGGGCCCAACTAGTCCCGTGTACCACAGCCTCACTCTAAGGGTTCCAAAACTCTTAGGGGTGTGTCAGGAGTGGGTCTGCAGCGTGTGTCGCTACAGGTGTGGTGTTGGTTGGTCTCCACAATTTGTTGGCACTATAGAGGTGGAGCTGCAGCTGGACCTGTCGTTCGTGGCTGTGAGACTAAGAGGTAGTCATGTGTGGTTTGTCTGGGTCAGTAGCTGGTGTCGCAAACCAAGTTTCATTACCCGAGTGTGGTGTTACTCTTCCCTAGCTCGTATGCTTGAGCGTGGTTTGTCATTTATTTATTAAAAGTTAATCCAAATTATCAGTATAGAATTGTTTACTTAATTACAATTGTAGCTCCATGCTAAGACAACTTTGTTAATTGTTTAATTTAATTCTTTACTACTACTTCTCATGAGATTGGTGTTGTTTTGACTTTTGAGGGAGTTTTCCTACTGAGCCAGTGACTTGTGAGGCTCACCCCTAGTCCTTTCAGGTGAAGGAGAGCAGGAGAGTTCCCGTCCCTCATCTAGTCCGGAGCCGCACCATAGCGGAGTTGGGCCTACACCACCAGTAGTGTAATTTTACTTTCTATTATACCTCAGGGTATGCCCCAGACTGTTGTACTTTGTTCTTTGACTTTAGTTGGGAATTGGCTATGTAAACATCATGTAAATATGCCTGAGATGGTATAATAAATGTGATCTTATGTGTGTTTAATTGGCTTCTTTTATGCTCTCACAGACTTGAGTAATGATATCCTTGCGAGACATCGGTCTGTTTGTGGGAGGCAGAGTCGTATCAGGCTTGTTATTAGGTTAACGGGTCTGAATGACGAGGACCGCTACAAGGTGTGTTTGCCGAACCACTCTAAATCCTATGTGCTTCTGTGGTTTGATCATTTTCTCTGATCTCCATTATACGTACGTTAGGATAGTTGGTTTCGCTATTTTAATTATTATTCCACTGTGCATCTCACAAAATAGGTTTGCTTAATTGAGTCTGATTTCTTTTGTAAAAGATTTATAGTTAGGCGATAAATAATTCACCCTCCCCTCCTGGTTGTTCATCGCACATACGTTCACGTATTTTACTCTTAAAACATCATATTTACTGAATGTAGAGCAACACCAGATGTTGGAGGAGTGGGTGGGAGAGTAGTACCGAGATGATGTTAGAGGAATGAAGGGTGGGGGGAGGGTGGATCTGTGCCAAGTGTGGGAGGGGAAGGGGGAGTGCCAGTGGTGGGCGGTGGGAGAGCTGCGCCGAGGTTGGGGGTAGGGGGTGTGGAGAGGGTGAAGGGGGAGTTGCGCAGGTGGCAGTTGCTGGCCCAATTGATATGGCAGCAAGACTAACCTAGAGGGGGTGAATAGGTAATCTGAAAATTGAAACAAAAATCAGCACTTGAAAATATTTGGTTAGTTTAAATAATATGTGCAATGAAAACTAAAGGCATGGAAGCAAACACACACAAGACACATAGATTTATCTTGGTCGACCCTTCCAAATGGAAATCCTACGTTCAGTCCCCAAGTAAACTCTTGGAATTTTACTAACCAAGGGTACAATCCCCCTTAAGGACATACAACACCCAGCCCCTACTAGTCTTCTTCTCTTTCTAGGCAAGAAAGCAGCCTACTATTTCACCTCAGCCAGGTGCTTCTTTTTTGAGCTCAGAAGCAACTCACTGGTGCAAACCTCCTACTGGTCAAACCACCAGACACAAGCTAGTCTTCTTATCTTTCCGGGTAAAAAGGCAACCCACTTCTCTTACAGGTCAAGAAGCTAACCTCCTGGTACAAACCCTAGTACGGTTCATCCCTTAACACAAGGGGAACACTTGCACAAAAAGCCTTCTATTCCAACGGAAGAGAAACACTATGTATACTCCCACAGCTGGACAAACACCCAGCACTTCGGCTGGTCTTCTCTTCTCAACAGAAGAGGAACACTTCTGAACACAGAAGCTAGAACCTGAAGCCCCTAGATCAAGCTCAAGAAAAACAAAGAAATGCTTGATCTGAGACGAAGCTTAAGAAAGGAGGAGTTTACAAGAAAAGACTCTTCTTTGGCTAACCCCCAACTCTATCTCAAATACACAAAGATGCATAGAGAGAGAATGAGAAAGAGAGAAAGGCTTGAAAGCTTCTACTTGAATGGGCTCGAGCTCTTCTTCTCTTGCTTTAAGTGTGTATGGAGTTGAATGCTCACTAGATGTACATTCCTTGAAAGATCTTCAGGTTTCTCTATGTTCTCTTCAGTCTTTGCTTCATCTTTTTATAGAGCAGCTTGAAGAGTACCGTTCACAAATGGATGTTGAAGTTTCTTGTCCTCTTCTTCTTCTACTCTCTTTCTCTTGAGTCTAACAGCTTCTTTCTTGTGCCTACTAGCTCCTTGGAGTTTAGGCAGATCTTCCAGCTGGTGTATGCTTTCAAAGATGCCAGCAGTAGGTTCAAGATGTTGACTCTTTTGCCTTCTGTTCATATTTCCTACTAATAGCTAAAAATAGTATGTAGATACTTTTCTTTCTTTGCAAGAAGGAGTATTATGAGACAACAAAAAGGTAAGTGAGTCATAATAAGTTAGAGAAATAATAAGTTAAGCATATAAAGTGCATTTGAATTTTCATTGGGCATCAAAGACATTTTGAAATATTTGAAAGCTAATCGATGTGAGTCATAACAACAATCGATATGAAATTATGTAGCACCCCATAAATTTTAATTACATAAAAATTCAAATAAATAGAAATAAATAATTTCCTTAATACCAGAGTATTTAAACATACGTATCATTATCGTATATGGTAAAACACATCAAACAATTTCGTAAAAATTATAAATCAACCCCACACATTATTCCTAAGTGTTTCATGAAGAAATTCGTGCAACGAAAAATTCGATTAACCAAGTGTACATCACATGGTGACCGATTATCCAAATAAGGAAACAAGTCAGAAAACCATTAACACGGAAATACGACGCAATCATAAATTAAATAAAAATGTTGGAGAGACTTCAAACATTATATATTAATGACCCAATATCATAATTGATCCAATGGACAACATTTGGCCCAAAAATCAAATGAAGCAAGAAAATGCATGGAAATTCGTAACTTAAATAAGCTGAAATTAGGAAAAGGCAATTTGGGTTGAATTGGGATGCAATCATGCATTCTTGGCAACCCAAATTCGTGCCTAGCCATCCTTTGGGATTGCTTGATGGCCAAGGCACGCCAATGGAGGAAGAAATCCTCAAATTAGGAAAGTAATATGTCAAAACTGCAACCCTAGTTTCCTTGTTACAATAGGACTCCTAAACACCATAGATACATAAATACTCTTCACCAAACCCTAAGGACAAGTTTTTCAACTTGTTGGGGTCATGTGGAGGAGTGCTGGGTGGCTAGGGAGTTGTGGAACGACCACAAGAAGCTCATCTTCTTCCCCTTTTCGTCTGCTTCAGCCTGTGCAACCCGTCCCCTTGGAGTCGAGCAAAGGTAGGGTAAACCTAAACCCCATCGTACAAGACTTATACCCCTGGAAAGAGGGTCAAGTCTACATTCTAACCCAAATGGAATGCACAATTTTCATGCAGTACACTGGGAGTATTAGGCGTTCTTCAACAGACAGTCAGAACGAGGGTCTTCTGAAGATTGAAACTTCATCAACCCAGAAGGTAGGCTTTCTCAGGCCAAACATTAACAAATCTTATACCAATGTGTAGAGAATCAAGTCTAGTTTCATGTCCAATTGGTTTCATCAAATTCCGATGAGTTGATTTTGAATTATAGGCGTTTTGCCAAAGTCGCGTATGTCAGGGACTTTTGTGTTCATATCAATTTATCGTGCATCTCGAGGTCATTTTAAATTGTTTAAAAATCATAGTTCGCATCTATTCCATGTTCCCTACAACTTTCATGTTGAGACTTTTGTCCCAAGAGTCCTAGTTTAGAAGATATAAGTGTTGCAAGGATCGCCCCTATATTTCTGAGTTTTCTGAGTTTTCAGTCTGACGTCTGAACCGCGTCCAGTTCAGACGACACGTTTAAGGCATCTGGTATCACGGTGCCCGGGGCCGATGCGATGCAAGGAATCATGGCCATCTGGTACGACGTGATTCACGTGTGTACCGGTCAACGGTCCGCGTGGGTCTACGCGCCGCCTGGGAGTCTGGGCCGGTCTGATCCGCAGCGGGATAACCCGACGCATTTCAGGCGGTTTTCCTGCCCAAAGTTTTATTAAATGATTTTTCGGAGATGCGTCCAGATCCCCCGACGTGATTCAATCATTAACGCGGTCAGGCATGTGGACGCGATTTAGCTTCTTCACTGTTTCGCCTGTTTTGACTGTACCCTACATTTTGAAGTGCGTCCACTGTATAGGACGCATATTTACAGGCTTACCCGAGGGCTGTTTAACATGGTGTCAAGTGTAAGATTTGCATGTCATGGTTCTAATCATCTCATGATGTCTGTTTAATGGATTAAAAGTGATTAACCCATTTAAAAGTTATAATTACACGAATATTATTCTAATTACTTTCTTAAGGACGTGATCATTCATGAAACTTGTGATTCGCTCTTGTTACTGCTCTAGCTTGATTAAAATGATAATTTGTTATCTTAAAATCTTGCAAACCATGATTTGTTAAAGTGCATAGTTTCATGTCATGCCATCATGTTAAGTGCTTTCCGCAAGTTTGAAGCTGGTGGATTATGGATTGAGATGCGTACATCACTACACACTTGCACATCTAGACAGCCCTTTCTTGGGGATTTGGAAGCTCTCTATCGGTCATTCCGAATCGGTAGACTAGTGACCTTTACTCTAAGACCTCCGTAAATCTCCGTTCTCCGTGGATTCCCACATGGAGACCGGGTTGGTTGTACTATTGATGTTCCCTGGAGATAGCGTGCACTTCCTCTCTCATCTTGTTCTCGTGAGTGTGATTTACAATCTAGACTAAAGCCATTAATGTAAAGATTGAACTAAATTATAAATCGTAGATGAAACTTGTGATTCGCTCTTGTTAACCTCCGTGAGTCGACACCGATCATAGAACACCTGATGTCCAACACCTTGGACAATACCTTCTCTTTAGCAGAAGTCTACACTCATAAGACAAACTTGCAAGCTCACCTTCTCTCACACACACAAGACACTCTTGCATGCACTCTTGCACTTGGACACATGCACCTTTGCACTCTCACCTGCACACACTTTCACTTCTCACCTTCACCCCCCAAGGGGTATTTATAGGGGGAGAGGAGTGAGAGGAGGGAGAGAGGGGGGAGAGGGCGGCCCCCTGCGGCAAGAGGCGGTTCTTGCCACCCATGGTGGGTGGCAGAGGTGGGCCCCCTCATGGGGCCCAAATGGGCATAAGCCCAACAAGCTCCCACTTGCCCATTTAGGGTTGACTACCCACTTACCCACTCAGGGTTGATGGTGCATCCATCATTCTCTATGGCATTCGACATCAACAGTCATAAATAAGGCGTGCAACCTCTATGAGATGTGCCGAGTCACCAACAAGTGTTCCATTAAGTCGTCATCTTACTAACGGATCACTTAATCTCAATATGTACCTCAGGCTCTTAATATTCACCTGATTCTGATACTCTGTGTCTCTCAGTAGGCAGTATCAAATCCAAAAGCGTAACACTCATGACTCTATTACCACTTAGACAACTGAGCCTCATAGTATATGAGTAATTAAGCATGGTGAAATAACAAGATACCTTCCCTATGCTGCACATGCCAATTCAATTTGTCTTAACTGCTTTCCTACACATGTTCCGCTAGACGGTATCAACCATCGCCCTAAGTAACATGCTAAAGTAGTGACATCAAGCTTCCTTTTCATCGCACAACACCGCGGGTCACTAGGGGTACATTGGGAATCACAGACAAACGTGATTCATGAACTCACACAATGATGAAGAGAGAACCATTCATTATTCTCATATGCGGTCGTATATTACACATGTGGTATGATTCACATGCTGTGGTGCTCTTCCATTCATATGGGCGTGTCATATAACACCGCATGGATACAAGTCCAATTGTAACAAATGCAACCAACCACAGTCTCGCAAACCAGTCACTCCCATTTAGCGCCTTTTTACGACTCACTTATCCAGATATAACAGGCTTCACAAGATTATATCTAAAATCCACATGATCAATCTGAACTAATTCAGATTTCATCTCGGCCTCAGCCAAGGTGACACACTTACAAGACTCAGGATATTGTGTTCGCCCTCTAGTCATCTAGAGTTCCATAACATCAAATGCCTCATCTTTGCTCTCTATCCATAAGTGCCAAAGGTGGATCACCCATGTGAGAGGGCTAATCTCTAGCGTGGTGACACTCTGACAATGTATAAAGCAACCACTCGTTCACATAAATAACATTTTATGATGAACAAAACTTTAATGATGTCAAAAATTGTAAATTATTATAACTTAAAAAGACCCATAGATCCACAATGGGACACAAAACTCTCTATGGCTAAAGGTTTCGTTAGTGGATCTGCTATCATTCGAAGAGAACTGATCTGACGAAGCACTACTAAACCTTTGCCATTAAATCCCTAATGTAGTGGTGATGAATATCAATGTGCTTCATTCTGCCATGAAATTTGGAATCTTTAGTGAAGGCCAATGCTGAGGCACTGTCTACATATAGTAGTACACCCTCATTCTCATGAGGTATAATCGCCAAACGTTGCTACAAACTTTGCAACCAAATTGCCTCTTGGCCAGCGACAGAATAAGCAACATATTCGGCCTCCATTGTGAATAGGGCAATGCAAAACGGCTTCTTGCTGCTCCATGAGATAGCTCCTCCAGCCAACAGGAACACAAAGCCTGAAGTGGACTTCTGTTCAACTTGGTCACCAGCCCAATCTACATCACTATTTCTAATGATTTTCAAGTTGCCACCCTTGTAACATAGTGCATGTAAGACCCGGCTCTCATGGGCCCTTGGCCCTGTCCTCAGGGTCGCGACGGGGGAGCCCGTCGCGAAAGGGTTTGTGTGGCAACACACCTAGCCGTCACATTCACGTCGCGATGGGGGTGGGCGTCACGTTCTTATCGCGCCGTCTGAAGACGTCGTGACTACTTTTTTGACAAACTTGACCATTGTCCTTTCTGTCAGAACGGCTTTTTCGGGTGTCAGGTGCATACAGTGTTGACGTGACCTGGTCAGCCGTCGCATTCTTGTTTCCCAATCTTCAAGGTTTGACCGCTTTTGGTGTCGTGCCGTGGGTGGCCATCGCGACATGCTCATTGTCTCGTCGGGCCGACCCATCGTGTCTTGGGGCCCATCGGTTTAAAACTGAGGCCGGCACCCCATTTCCCCCTCTCTCCCTTTCCTTCTTCTTCTTCTTCCTTCTTCTTCCTCCTCCGAGCTCTCTCTTCTCCGGCGGTCTCTTGGCATGCTTGAGGTGCTCGTGGTGGGAGGTGACGCCCCGTTCGTGTAGGCGGCATGATCGTGGAGCTTGGAGCGACGAGGAGGTGGTCATTCCGATGTGAAGGCCCTAACGGGTCAGCTCTACTCTTGGAGGTAGGGACTCTTGACTCCTCTCATCCGAGCATGCTCCTTTCCCCCCTTGAGATTGTAGTTTCTCTGTGGTTTGGGGTTGTGGGGGTGTGAGTATCATGCTCGTGTTGAGTGAGGATTCCATCGAGCGTAGATTCATTATAATCCATGTTTTATGGGGTTCTGAGGGTGGTTTGGCTTGATTAGAGGTTCTCATAGTGTTTCCCATGCTCCCACCCCCCTATTGGCGTGCTTTGTACCAAATTTGGGGCGGTCCTTGGGAGGACTGTACCGGGAAGCCCCTCAGCTGAGAATGCAACCTGTATAGAGGTCGTGATGATCGCGACGCTCCATTGTGTTGCAACCTTGTCGCGGCAGGTTAGCCTGTCACTACGGTGTCACGACGGCCCTGGGCGTCGTGACATGGTCATGACGGCCCGATGTGTCGCGATTACAGCAGAGACAGCTAAGTCTTGAAGAGTTCCATTTCCTGTGGAGTCTTCACCGTTTCCACTTCTTACTATACCTGTGGCACCAGTGCTAGTTTCCTAGTACGGTCCTACACTAGTCGTTCGCCCGGTGCTCGACACTTGAGGGCTTGTCCCGTGAGAGAGGTTGCTACCATTGCTTGGGACCCCTGTCCCCATGTGGCTGTTGAGGGAGTACTCCAGGCGGTGGGTGTGCTCGAGTCGCAGACTCTGGAGCAGAGGGGAAAATGGTGGTTAGGACAGCGGCATTGAGTCATTTGCAGAGCTCTCATGGTTGCTCTGGGACACTGAGGTTGTTTGAAGTCCTTCCCGGCGTAGGCCAGTCAGTCCTTTTCTCACTGCCTCGCTCTTTATGGCGCCAGAATCACTTAGAGAGGCCAGGCATAGGACTGTAGTCTGGCCAAACTACGGTGGTTACTGTTGTGCTACTTTGTGTTCCTACCTCACTCTGAAGAGATGTGGAGGTTTGGACCTAGGTCGAGGATAAGACGTCAGTAGACGCACCTGACCAGTTGACTAGTAGTAGTGTTTTCCATAGCTAGTGTCTCTTGTCCAGGCAGGGTTCTCCCTATCTTCGTAGCCAGCCATGTGGTGGTCACAACGTGCAGGTTCTACGGAGTTTCCGACCGTGGTGTCCTTCTGTACCGTCATTAGCTAGTAGCTTGCTTCCGCACTTTCCTTTGTAGGGTAGAAGTTATAACTGTTGTTATTTAAATAATTGTATATATATATGTTCTACTGCCTGTTAGAGCCAGTAGGAGATTGGTAGTCTCTACTGAGCTTCTGTTCTGAAGCTCATCCCTTCCTTTTCCAGGTGAGACTTCTCAGCAGTGGTAGGGTGCGCGTCGAGCGGAGGAGGCGGGGCGGTAGTCGTCGTCCCCGCAGCTAGCAGGGTTTTCCCCCTTTAGTTGTACATCACCCTCGGGGTATGCCCCTAAGGGCTCTGTCCTTCCCATTTTACTTGTACTAGTGTGCGTGTGTTGGGACTGTACCTAGAGTGATACGTTGTGGACTCGCTCTTCTTTCTGCTTCCGCGTGTGCGCCCCTAGTTAGTAGTTGACGTTTATTTCCCTTACATATTTTGTTAGAATTGTGTTATAGCCCTTCCGGGTCTCTGGATCCGTGGGTGGCGACCGCAAAAATCGGGTCCTCATCTTGGGCCGAGGGTCGGGTTCTCGGGGTCGTTACAGTTGGTATCAGAGCGAGAATTCTAATAGGACTTGTAGTGGATTTAAACTGCAACAAGATGTCTCGACGATAGTACAAGTACACTACTAGCCGCCCGAGTTGGTATCATTAACCTTGTTGTTTATGTGCCGTGCAGGATATGGCTCTGCACAGGCATAGGCAGGCCAGAGAGCTGATAGAGCAGTAAGGTGAGTCAGACATGCCAACGCCAAGTCAAGTTGAGGAGGAGGTGTCGACAGAGGAGTCGATAACACAGCCTCAGGGAGCAGCGGCAGTAGTAGTGGGTGAGCAGCAGTAGCAGTGGCACCAGCCCCAGCCACAGCAGTACACGGATTGGTTCCCCATGGCTGAGCAGTTTTTTAGGACCCTATACCAGGGAGCGTGGTAGCCTGGGCAGGCAACAGTGGGAGGTCAGCCTCCAGTACCTCCCTCTGCAGTATCGGAGCAGCAGGCAGATCCGCAAGTGGAGCAGCCAATAGTTCAGCAGGCATCGGATACTAGGAGTACCCGAGCCAGTAGGCAGAGGATGGCTGTCACTGAGGACAGGACTGCCCTCTTGGAGAGGTTCTTGCATCTCCGACCACCGATGTTCTTCGGTGACTATGATCCAGACAAGGCAGAGAGTTGGAGCGCACGTTCGAGACCATGGAGTGCGCCGAGGAGGACCAGGTGTGACTGGCAGTGTATCAGCTCAAGGGGTCAGCCCATAAGTGGTGGAGAGTTCAGAGGCAGACTCACTTTCTAGGGCAGCATTTGGATCAGATCACTTGGCAGAGGTTTTACTGTGACGGAACGCCTCGGCCAAGCCCGTTAAACCGATAACGTACTTGATCTGAGTCCGCCTCCCACGAATGGGCCGAAGCCTCGCAAGGGATACCAAACCACAGTCCGTGTAAACACAAAGGAACACACCACATTTTATATATAATTCACAAGTTTACATAGCCAAATTTCCACAAAACTAAAAAGAAGTACAAGAGCCTGGGCATACCCCGAGGTACAACTGAAGAAAGTAAACAACTAGCCAAACTACACTGCTGGAGTATTACACAGCTGAAACTACACCGCTGGAGGTACTGACCCTGCACCGCTACGGTGCGGCTCTGAGCTGGACGACGGTCGTGAGACGTCCTCCTCGCTCTCACCTGTGGGGGTAGGGGTGAGCCTCTCTAGTCACTAGCTCAGTAGGGAACTCCCCCAACATCGAGCAAACCAAAACCACAGGTACGAAAGTAGAAAACAATAACAACAATTTATAGAACAGCTAGGCAGGATATTAAAGCTGTAAAAGTACTCACCGTCTGCCGACTATAAGAAAGAACAGTAATAATTAAACGGCAAATCAGTACAGGTGTACAAGCTAAAGTAGAGACTGCCAAACACGAGCCATGTAAACTGGTTCGCGACACGAGTAACTGACTCGGACAAGCTAACACAGGTCTACCTCTCAGTCTCTCAGCCACGGACGAAAGGTCCAGCTGCCGCTCCACGTGAAACGTCAAGCAACTGTGGAGACCAACTAAACACCACCACCTGCGGACCACATGGTCACAGGCCCATGCCTGGCACCTCTAGAGATCCTGGCCCGGAACACTCTAGAGTGAGGCACTGGAAAAGGACTAGCTGGGGTCCAGTACGTCTACTGGTGTCCGAACCCCCAACTACGAGCGCGCTACAAGTGACTAAAGACAAACACAAGTGTCACTGTCCCACTGTCGTCTTCCCTCATCCGGACGTGCAACTCAACACAGGAGTGAGGGTGTCCAGGTCAGACGACACAGACTTCGACGGTACAACACAAGTACCGAGACAAAGCCCCGAGCTAACAGCCTGGCTCACAAAGAACCTGGGGCACCCAACTGGAGAGGTAACCACGGTAGGCGTCGTACTACTCGCCATGTACACAGAACCACGTGCACATCACACACAAACCACGTGAATCCTCACGTAAACCACAAGTAACACTGGTCCACTACACGTGAACCAGACTGACTCGCGTAAACATCGCGCAGTCACGAGAGTAAGTAACTAATAGCATACCTTATATGCTAAACACAAGAACCATGTGCACTCAGTGCACCTCATGTGTCAACACACATGCATTAACGATAAATGCCATAATTTAGTCATTTCTGTTCATAACCAGTAGGCGGCAACATCGACTGCCGCTTACAATAAGTCAACGGCAAGGGATCTGGCCGTTGATATCTTAGCTGAGGAGCTTGGCGACAAGCGATCTGACGCCAAGTTCTCCGGCCTTAAACCCTGCAGAAATCCTAATCCGGTTCTACGGGTTTTCCAACCGTTAAAACTACAAGAAAATGTACTGAAACGGTTCTTTAAACATGCATGAACCCAAAACAACCCAACACAGCATGCTTCGTACATTAAATTACTCAAACCACCCATTATCCCCGCATGGTGCAACTTTATCCGAAAATACATTATCATGCTAATTCAAGTGGTTACGATGTGTTTTAATGTTTCTACGGAGTTAAACGGGTTCGTCCCCTACCTTAGAACCCGCTAGAACCTCCCGTAATCTCCCGGTTCACGCCGAACCCTCCGCGAGCTCCCACGAGAATTGCACTACGCCGTGATGTTTCCTCACGCAATTCATTAATGCCACGCGTTCTACGATCGTCCAACCACTCTTCGGTACGTGTTGAAAGCTTCAGAAACACCAGGACGCGAAGCTGGGGCAAGAGGGGAAGAGAACCAGGTAAGAAACCTGCCCTCGGGTGAGCCTATAACCTGCACCATTCTCAGGTTGGCGTCAACCCCTATGCCGCCAACAGCAACCGCCACCCTCAGCGTCCACATCCAATGCCGCCAAGTTCATGCAGTCAACGTCCACTTACCTGGACGCCAACAGGTCAACGGCCACCCCTGGCCGCCAACTCCAACTGAACAGCAGCAGGTCCTGTTTCATTTCAGGACCAACCCTGCACTTTACCTGCTCAATCCACACATTCACACCACACATTCCACACAACCAACTCACATTGGCCTCACAACGGCCACACAACCAACACACACATGATCCGCATGGATCCGAAAAGCACGCGACGTTACATTACTATCATCTAAAAAGAAAATTTCGACCTCAAAATTCACAACATAATTCAAAGTCAAGCAACTTACATATACACACCTTTACAAGCACTATCATCTAAAAAGAAAATACAAAGGCTTATTCAAACAGATAGGGATACCCTTTAGCCATTTCCTCGGCTAACTCCCAGGTATCCTCACCACCCAACCTATTTTCCCATCTCACTTTAACCAACTCAATTTCTTTATTTCTCAACTTCTTCATCTTTCGATCTGTGATCTGCACCGGATACTCAGGCATAGTCATATCCGGTCTCAGGTCACCACCTTGATATCTAATTATCTGAGCTGGATCTTCAATACACTTTCTCAACATGGAGACATGGAAAATATCATGCACATCTGCAAAATCAGCTGGCAAATCCAGCCTATAAGCTACTTCCCCAATTCTTTCGATCACCTGGAAAGGTCCTACATACCTTGGACTCAACTTTCCAGACTTGCCAAATCTCATAATACCTTTACTCAGGGAAACTCTTAGGAAAACAAGATCTCCCACCTCAAACTGAAGTGGTCTCCTCCGAACATCTGCATAACTCTTTTGCCAACTTTGAGCTGCCTGCAATTTTTCTTTAATAAGCTTCACTACTTCAGTGGTTTTCTGAATCAATTCAGGACCCACTAACTGCCTTTCTCCCACTTCATGCCAGTTTAATGGGGTTCTACATGGCCTTCCATATAAAGCTTCATACGGTGCCATCCCAAGACTGGTATGATAACTATTATTGTAGGCAAACTCAACCATTCCCAAATGATGCTCCCAGCTACCTCCCCAAACCAAACAACAAGCCCGCAACATATCTTCGATTGTCTGAATAGTCCTTTCAGTCTGACCATCTGTCTGGGGATGATAAGCGGAACTATACCTCAACTCAGAACCAATTACTCTTTGCAGACTTCTCCAAAAGCCAGAAGTAAATCTTGGATCTCTATCAGACACAATAGTCTTCGGGATACCAAGCAGTGGAACAATCTTTTCAACATAAATATTTGCCAACCTGTCCACTGTCCAAGACATACTCACTGCCACTAATCTGCATACCTTGGTCAATCTGTCAACAAATACCCATATTCCATTATGCCCTAAACTCGACCTTGGTAAACCTGCCACAAAGTCCATGGCAATATCATCCCACTTCCACTGTGGAATGGGTAACGGTTGCAACAAACCTCCAGGCTTCTGATGTTCCGCTTTAATCTGCTGACAGATAACACACCTCGCAACAAATTCTGCTATTTCTTTCTTCATATGAGGCCACCAGAAATGCTTTCTCAAATCGTGGTACATTTTAGTACTACCCAGATGGATAGTGTACCTGGATTTATGAGCCTCTTCCAATACTCGCTGCTTTACCTCTCTTTCAGCTGGAACAAACAACCTGCCTCTGAGCCTGACCACACAATTATCATCAATAGAAACCCCTTCCATTTTCACAATCTCAGCTAAACCTGCATTTGCTCTCTGAGCTTTAATGATCTGCCAATACAAAGACGGCTCTACAGCACTAGCAGCTAGAATTGCGTCGCTGACTACTGGGCACATACAAGGAATTCTCTGCTACTTCTTCATACAACTTCCATTCTTTAATCATCATCAGATTCATATATGCCTTCCTGCTTAAGGCATCAGCTACAACATTGGCCTTACCCGGATGGTAAGCCAAACTGAAATCATAATCCTTCAAATATTCAATCCATCTGCGCTGACGAAGGTTTAAATCTTTCTGCGAGAAGATATACTTCAAGCTTTTATGATCTGTAAAGATCTCAAATCTCTCGCCATACAAATAATGCCTCCACATTTTCAAAGCAAATACAACTGCAACTAATTCCAAATCATGAGTGGGGTAATTTTCCTCTGCTGGCTTCAATTTCCTGGACGCATAAGCTATCACTTTACTATGCTGCATAAGCACTGCGCCAAGTCCTCTCCTTGAAGCATCAGTATACAGCACAAAACCACCACTCCCTGCCGGTAATGTCAATATAGGTGCTGATGTGAGTCTTTTCTTCAATTCCATAAAACTTCTTTGACATTCACCGGACCACACAAAAGGCACCCCTTTCCTGGTCAATCTAGTCATAGGTGCTGCAATCTTAGAAAAATCTTGAATGAAGCGCCTATAATAACCTGCTAATCCCAGAAAACTTCTAATCTCGGTTATTGTCTTAGGCACTCCCCACCTCGACACAGCTTCCACTTTACTCGGGTCCACCGCTATTCCTTTGGCTGAGATAACATGACCCAAAAACTGAATTTCCTTCAACCAGAATTCACACTTACTGAATTTAGCAAACAACTGGTTATCTCTTAACAATTGCAGAGTAAACCTCAAATGAGCTGCATGCTCCTCTTCAGATGCTGAATAAATTAGAATATCATCAATAAAGACCACAATGAATTGATCTAAATATGGATGAAAAATTCTATTCATCAGATCCATAAAACCTGCAGGAGCATTAGTCAACCCAAAAGGCATAACCACAAACTCATAGTGACCATATCTGGTTCTAAAAGCTGTCTTATCTATATCTTCCTCTTTAATTCTCAACTGATGGTACCCGGACCTCAAATCAATCTTAGAAAACACCTTTGCTGATTGCAACTGATCAAACAGATCATCTATCCTCGGCAACGGGTACTTATTCTTGATGGTCACATCATTCAACTTTCTATAATCAATACACATCCGAAAACTTCCATCTTTCTTTTTCACAAATAAAACCGGCGCTCCCCACGGGGAATGACTAGGTCTAATAAACCCTTTCTGCAACAGCTCTTCTAACTGCTTTTTCAATTCTTTAAGTTCTGCTGGTGCCATCCGATATGGAGCTTTAGAAATCGGCATGGTACCTGGCAGCAACTCAATAGTAAAGTCCACCTCTCAATGTGGAGCTAAACCAGCAAATCCTCAGGAAAAACATCAGCAAATTCCCTAACCACGGGAACTGCTTCTACTGGCTGACTGGCTTCTACTAGACTTACCGAGGCTAAATAAGCAACACACCCATCATTTATCAACTTTCTAGCTTTAATTGCAGAAATTAGAAACTTAGAGGTATAAAAAGGCATACCTTGATATTCAAATACTGCACCATTAGGATGACAAAATCTGATCCTTTTCTTTCTGCAATCTAACATTGCTCCATACATTTCAAGCCAATCCATACCCAGAATAATATCATAATCTGACAACTGCAGAGCATATAACCGACCCGGCATCTAGTTCCCTTCAATCATAACAGGAGCTTCATCTATATAGCTCGAAGTGAGTAAGGAACCTCCACTACTAACTCACAAGACTTCTCTTCTAAAGGATGAGCTATACAATCCAGAAATTCTTCGGAAATAAAAGAATGAGAGGCACCTGAATCAAATAAAACTCTTGCTGAATATTCATAAAGAGGTAAAGTACCTTCTATCATATTCGATGCCTCCGCCTGGGCTCGGGTGATAGCCATACCCGGCCTCTTCCTCGCTACTGCAGTGCTCCTCTGCACGACCTGCCTGAGGCTGCTAAAACTGCTGAGGTTGCTGCTGCTGCTGCACACCTCTTCCATATCCATATTCTCTCGGATAGGGACAATTGCGGATCAAATGTCCCGGCTGATTACAATTATAACACCGATACCCTGGTGGAACTATAGGCTGCCTGGCAGTACTCTGCTGCGACTCCTCCACCTCAGGCCTACCTCGGCCCTGCTGAAACTGCGAACGACCTCCCCGTCCTCTTCCTTTGCCTTTAAATGCTTGCTTTAATTTCTGGCCCCATTTTCCAAAGCCTGATGAAGAAGGTCCTGCTGGTGCTTCACCTTTACTCGCACCCACCGACTGCTGCGGTAGTCGGAAACTACCTGAACCTGACTCGCGCACCTGACGAGTCCGAATAGACCTCTCCAGTGTAGCTGCTCTCTGAGCTGCCTCTTCCACTGTCTTGCACAGGAGAGGTACTATCGCATCCTGCAATTCCACTCTCAAGCCTCTGATAAAATACTCAACCATCATATTATTATCTGAAACCACATATGGCGCATAACGACTATGTGCCATAAATCTCATCTGGTATTCCAAAACTGAGGAATTACCTTGCTGGAGAGTCCGAAATTGCTCTCTTTTTACTTGCTGCACTTGGATCGGAAAGAATGTATCATTAAATACATCGAGAAATTCCGGCCAAGTGATAGCCTCCTCTGTCCTACCTGCGAAGGTGGTCTGCATCTTCAGTCGCCACCATTCCAAAGCAAAACCCCTCAACTGATAAGCAGCTAACACCACTCTGTCCGCTGCCGGACACCTCATAGTCGCAAAAACTCTTTCAATTTCATGAACCCAGTGCTCAGCTGTATCTGGATTCGGCCCTCCTGAATAGGTAGGCGGCTGCAATCTCAGAAACTTCTCCACCTGCATCACAGGTTCTTCTGCTATCAACACTAGCGGTGGTGGTGGCACAGGTGCTGCAAAAGGCACTTCCACTCTTGGTGGAACTGGAGCTACGGGTACAGCTTCTCCATTTCCAGGTGGTACTACAACCGGTGGTACAGGCGCCTGCTGATCCATCCTCGCCCGAATATCCGTGAGGCTCTCCCAGATTCTTTCAATCATATGCTGGGTGCTTTCCTCCGGATCATCTCCTCCACCACCCCAATCTCTTCTATCAGCCATTCAGAAATTTCTACATAAACAAAACACCAAACAAAAATCAAAACAACAAATTATCAAAAACTAGGGTCCCTACCAGCAGTGTACAAAGACCGAAATAAGGCTATGTATCCTTCTAATTCCCTTATATTAACACGGACCTCGCTCTGATACCAACTGTAATGGAACGCCTCGGTCAAGCCCGTTAAACCGATAACGTACTTGATCCGAGCCCGCCTCCCGCGAACGGGCCGAAGCCTCGCAAGGGATACCAAACCACAGTCTGTGTAAACACAAAGGAACACACCACATTTTATATATAATTCACAAGTTTACATAGCCAAATTTCCACAAAACTGAAAAGAAGTACAAGAGCCTGGGGCATACCCCGAGGTACAACTGAAGAAAGTAAACAACTAGCCAAACTACACTGCTGGAGTACTACACAGCTGAAAACTACACCGCTGGAGGTACTGACCCTGCACCGCTACGGCGCGGCTCTGAGCTGGACGACGGTCGTGAGACGTCCTCCTCGCTCTCACCTGTGGGGGTAGGGGTGAGCCTCTCTAGTCACTGGCTCAGTAGGGAACTCTCCCAACACCGAGCAAACCAAAACCACAGGTACGAAAGTAGAAAACAATAACAACAATTTATAGAACAGCTAGGCAGGATATTAAAGTTGTAAAAGTACTCACTGTCTGTCGACTATGAGAAACAACAGTAATAATTAAATGGCAAATCAGTACAGGTGTTTGTCTAAAGTAGAGACTGCCAAACACGAGCCACGTAAACTGGTTCGTGACACCAGTAACTAACTCGAACAAGCTAACACAAGTCTACCTCTCAGTCTCTCAGCCACGGACGAAAGGTCCAGCTGCCGCTCCACGTGAAACGTCAAGCAACTGTGGAGACCAACTAAACACCACCACCTGCGGACCACATGGTCACAGGCCCATGCCTGGCACCTCTAGAGATCCTGGCCCGGAACACTCTAGAGTGAGGCACTAGAAAAGGACTAGCTGGGGTCCAGTACGTCTACTGGTGTCCGAACCCCCAACTACGAGTGCGCTACAAGTGACTAAAGACAAACACAAGTGTCACTGTCCCACTGTCGTCTTCCCTCAGCCGGACGTGCAACTCAACACAGGAGTGAGGGTGTCCAGGTCAGACGACACAGACCTCGACGGTACAACACAAGTACCGGGACAAAGCCCTGAGCTAACAGCCTGGCTCACAAAGAACCTGGGGCACCCAACTGGAGAGGTAACCACGGTAGGCGTCGTACTACTCGCCTCGTACACAGAACCACGTGCACGTCACACACAAACCACGTGAATCCTCACGTAAACCACAAGTAACACTGGTCCACTACACGTGAACCCGACTGACTCACGTAAACATCGCGCAGTCACGAGAGTAAGTAACTAATAGCATACCTTATATGCTAAACACAAGAACCATGTGCACTCAGTGCACCTCATGTGTCAACACACATGCATTAACGTAAATGCCATAATTTAGTCATTATGTTCATAACCAGTAGGCGGCAACATCGACTGCACACATAAGTCAACGGCAAGGGATCTGGCCGTTGATATCTTAGCTGAGGAGCTTGGCGACAAGCGATCTTGACGCCAAGTTCTCCGTGTTAAACCCTACAGAAACCCTAATCCGGTTCTACAGGTTTTCCAACCGTTAAAACTACAAGAAAATGTACTGAAACGGTTCTTTAAACATGCATGAACCCAAAACAACCCAACACAGCATGCTTCGTACATTAAATTACTCAAACCACCCATTATCCCCGCATGGTGCAACTTTATCCGAAAATACATTATCATGCTAATTCAAGTGGTTACGATGTGTTTTAATGTTTCTACGGAGTTAAACGGGTTCGTCCCCTACCTCAAAACACGCTAGAACCTCCCGCAATCTCCCGGTTCACGCCGAACCCTCCGCGAGCTCCCACAAGAATTGCACCACGCCGCGACGTTTCCTCGCGCAATTCAGCAACACCACGCGTTCTACGATCGTCCAACCACTCTTCGGTACCTGTTGAAAGCTTCAGAAACACCAGGACGCGAAGCTGGGGCAAGAGGGGAAGAGAACCAGGTAAGAAACCTGCCCTCGGGTGAGCCTATAACCTGCACCTTCTCAGGTTGGCGTCAACCCCTATGCCGCCAACAGCAACCGCCACCCTCAGCGTCCACATCCAATGCCACCAAGTTCATGCAGTCAACGTCCACTTACCTGGACGCCAACAGGTCAACAGCCACCCCTGGCCGCCAACTCCAACTGAACAGCAGCAGGTCCTGTTTCATTTCAGGACCAACCCTGCACTTTACCTGCTCAATCCACACATTCACACCACACATTCCACACAACCAACTCACATTGGCCTCACAACGGCCACACAACCAACACACACATGATCCGCATGGATCCGAAAAGCACGCGACGTTACATTTTTGGGGGTCTTTCACGGAGAGTACTTCCCAGACTATGCTCGACATGAGAGACGAGACTAGTTCATGAGTTGGTTCAGGGTGATTTGTCAGTTACCCAGTACCATCAGAGGTTTGTCCAGTTGTTGAGGCATGTCCCTCATGTTTCCAGTAGTGAGTAGGCTTGTGCAGAGAGGTTTATTGCAGGACTGAGGCCAGACTTGAGGTGGGGCGTGACTGCTCACATGTGTGCCACTGTGGGAGAGGTCGTGGCTAAGGCCACCACCTTAGAGAGAGAGACCTGGCAGCCCCAACAGCAGTAGTAGCAGGGAGGAGCTTCCTCTAGGACCTCACCGTACCAGCATCCCGCAGGTAGCCGCGGTAGTGCAACTTCTTCTTCTTTAGGCTCACGCAGTTCGGGCAGTTCCAGTTTGCGCTCAAAGTTCAGGCAGATGAACACTCGCGGGGGTGGACGAGCCGGTAGCAGAAACGTCAGTCGAGGTTTGCAGAGTTGTCAGTCTAGTAGGGAGCCGAGTAGGGCAAGCAGGAGGCACTCTGTTACACTTGTGGTTTGCCAGGCCACTTCAGGAGGGATTGCCCGATGGGGCAAGTCTAGCAGCTGCAGTAGCCTATACAGTACACTCAGCAGTTACCACAGTACCAGTACCCTCAGAAGCAGTAGGCACCTCGTTAGTAGCAGTAGGGGCAGTACCATTTGCAGCCTCAGCAGTTTTAGAAGTTTCAGCCATACCAGCAGTAGCAGTAGCAGTTTCCACAGCACCAGTAGCCGCCGCAGCAGTAGCAGCCCCAGCAGGCGCCGCAGCGTGGGCATGGTCATGGTCGTGTGATGGCTCTTACCAGGGAGGAGGCCGAGGCGTCAAACTTGGTTATAGGTACTTTGCCTATTCTTGATAGGGTTGCTCGTGTTTTGGTTGATCTCGGTGCTTCTCTTTGTTTTACTTCTAAGGAGTTTTACGAGTCGCTGGTTCGTCACACACCTGAGAGGCAGTGTGATGTGATGGTCGATCTCCCGTCCGGTGATTACATGCATTCTTTCGGTTACCTGGAGGGTGTCACAGTTGAGGTCCAGAGACACCAGTTGCCGGCCAGGTTGTACGCGTTGCAGCTTCGTGACTTTGACGTCATCCTAGGCATGGACTGGTTGGAGGCTCACTCAGCTGTGGTGGATTGTCAGTGGAAGACCGTTCGGTTTGAGATACCTGGAGTGCCCGTTCTTAGCTTCTGAGGTATCCGGTCTACCCGTCAACCTTTCATTTCTTTATGTAGAGCTCGTCGTTTGATCCATGATGGTTGTGTAGCATATCTTGCTTCTGTGTGTTCTTCCGAGCCTAGTGGGTTGTCGGTTTTTGATGTACCTGTTGTTTGCGAGTTCTCCGATGTTTTTCTAGAGGATCTACTTGGGTTACCGCCTGAGTGGGAGGTGGAGTTCTCCATTGAGCTTTTGCCTGGTATGATGCCTTTGTCCAGGGCACCTTAGCAGATGGCTCTGGCTGAGTTGTGCGAGCTGAAGCACCAGTTGCAGGAGTTGCTCGAGTTGGGTTTCATCCGTCCGAGTCGTTCACTGTGGGGCGCGTCAGTGTTGTTCGTAAGGAAGAAGGATGGCAGTTTGAGGTTGTGCATCGATTATAGGCAGCTGAACCAGGTACTTGAGGAACAAGTATTTGTTGCCTAGGATCGATGACTTGTTTGACCAGTTGCAGTCAACCAAGGTGTTTTCGAAGATTGACTTGAGATCAGGCTACTACTAGTTGAGGATCCAAGAGTCAGATATTGGCATGACAGCTTTCCGTTTGAGGTACGGTCACTTTGAGTTCATCGTGATGCCGTTTGGGCTCACGAACGCACCAGCAGCTTTTATGGATTTGATGCACAGGGTGTTCAGTGAGTACCTGGATCGGTTCGTGGTCATCTTTGTAGATGACATTTTGGTCTACTTGGATTCTGAGGAGGAGCACGAGAAGCATCTGAGGATCATGCTAGAGACATTGCGGAGTCACCAACTTTATGCCAAGTTCAACAAGTACAAATTTTGGCTAAGGGAGGTGCACTTTCTCGGGCACGTGATCTCAGGTTATGGTGTGGCAGTGGACCCTGCCAAGGTTGAGGTAGTGTTGTCTTGGGAGCAGCCCACTTCAATGTCAGAGTTTCGCAGCTTTCTTGGTTTGGCAGGCTATTACAGGAGGTTCATCCTGGATTTTTCCAGATTGCAGAGTTGTTGACCAGATTGACCAGACATGAGGCCAGATTTGTTTGGACTGAGGACTACGAGCGGAGTTTTTAGAAGCTGAAGACGAGGTTGACTTCAGCACCAGTGTTGGTCTTACCGTCAGGGAGCGGAGGTTTTATGGTCTACACCGATACTTCAAGGTCAGGTTTGGGTGCAGTGCTGATGTAGCATGGTGGGGTGGTTGCCTATGCTTCTTGGAAGTTGAAGAAGCATGAGGAGAACTACCCTACCCACGACTTAGAGTTCACAGCAGTGGTGTTCGCTCTAAAGTTGTGGAGGCACTATTTGTATGACGAGGTGTTCGAGATCTTCACCGACCATCAGAGTTTGTAGTATATCTTCACCCAGAAGGATTTGAACTTGAGGTAGCGCAGATGGATAGAGTATTTGAAGGACTACAACCTTACCCTCTCCTACCACCCAGGAAGGGCTAACGTCGTAGCAGACGCTTTGAGCAGGCGTGTTCGCTTTAGTTCGTTGATGGTCAGAGAGTGGTAGTTGTTTGAGGACTTGTCTCAGGGAGTTTTCTGCCCTTCGGTGTACAAAGACCGTGCAGTGATGACCAGCTTGTCAGTTCGCTCGTCAGTGTACCGTCATGTGTTGGAGGCACAGCGAGCAGATACAGAGTTGGCAGATATTTTTCAGATGCCAGATGTTGAGCTGGATGAGGACAGTGAGGTCAGGTTCAGAGGCAGATTGTATGTTCCCAGTGATGCGCGCCAAGCGCTGTTGTTAGAGGCACACCGGTCGAGGTATGCTGTTCATCCTAGTTCCACTAAGATGTACCATAACCTAAGGAGGTTCTTCTAGTGGCCAGGGATGAAGAGGGGCATGGCAGAGTTTGTCGCTCGGTGACTTACCTATTAGCAGGTGAAGGCTGAGCATCAGCATCCTGGTGGTGAGCTGCAGTCGTTGCCCATTCCCGAGTGGAAGTGGGACAACATCACCATGGACGTTGTGGTTGGTTTACCTCATACTCCATAGAGGCATGATGGTATCTTGATGGTTGTGGATAGATTGACCAAGTCAGCACACTTCCTTCCTGTCAGGATGTCTTGGTCAGTAGACAAGCATGCAGACTATATGTGGACCGAGTTGTTCCGTTGAATGGAACCCTAGTTTCTATCGTCTCCGACAGAGATCCGAGGTTCACTTCAGGGTTTTGGCGCAGTTTGCATGGAGCTCTTGGTACAGAGTTGAGGCTGAGTTCAGCATATCACCCGCAGTCAGATGGTCAGTCAGAGAGGACTATTCAGACCTTAGAGGATATGTTGAGAGCTTGTTGCTTGGACTGAGGTGGCTCCTGGGAGTCCCACCTTCCGATGGTAGAGTTTGCATACAACAACAATTACCACTCGAGCATTGGAATGGCATCATGCGAGGCTTTATATGGTCAGCCGTGCAGGACACCACTTCACTGGTTTGAAGTGGGTGAGAGGTAGATTTTGGGACAAGAGATGGTGCAGCAGTGTGCAAACACAGTCAGTTTAGTCAAGCAGAGGCTTCAGGCAGCACAGAGCAGACAAAAGAGCTATGCAGATATCCGCAGGAGGCCGTTGTAGTTCAGTGTGAGTGACCTTGTGTTCTTGTGGGTTTCTCTGGCCAAGGGTGTCATGAGGTTTGGCAGAAAGTGGAAGCTTAGTCTGAGGTATATTGGGCATTTCCCTATCACAGAGAGGATGGGCGAGGTTGCTTACAGGTTGAGTCACCCGGCAGAGTTGGCAGGTGTGCACAGTGTTTTCCACATTTCACAGCTCAGGAGGTACGTTGCAGATCCGTCGCACGTGTTGCACTACTCATAGCTTGAGGTAGCGCCAGACTTGTCAGTGCCAGAGTACCCGGTCAGAGTTGTGGACTGCAGAGTACAGCAGTTGCGCAGGAAGCAGATTCCGCTGGTCAAGGTTGTCTGGGAGAAACGTGTTGGTAGCGAGGCCACTTGGGAGCGCGAGGATGAGATGAGAGAGCAGTTCCCGTATTTGTTTGATTGATCGGTACATTGTTTTCCCCTTTTTGCATTGCTTCCTGTTGAAATTGAGTTTCTCTTTAATTTCGAGGACGAAATTTCTTGAGGGTGGGATGTAAGACCCGGCCCTCATGGGCCCTTGGCCTTGTCCTCGGGGTCGCGACGGGGGAGCCCGTCGTGACAAGGTTTGTGTGGTGACAGACTTGGCCGTCATGTTCAGGTCACGACGGGGGTGGGCGTCGTGTTCTTGTCACGCCATCTAAAGACATCGTGACTGTTTTTCTAACAGACTTGACCTCTATCCTTTCTGTCAAAATGGCTTTGTCGGGTGTCAGGTGCGTACAGTGTTGATGCGACCTGGTCATCCATCGCGTTCTTGTTTCCCAGTCTTCAAGGTTTGACCGCTTTAGGTGTTGCGTCGTGGGTGGCCGTCGCGACATGGTAGCAACACCTAGGGGTGTCGCGACATGCTCGTTGTCGCACTGAGCCGACCCGTCGCATCTTGGGGCCCATTGGTTTAAAACTAAGGTCGGTGCCCCATTTCCCCCTCTCTCCCTTTCCTTCTTCTTCTTCTTCCTCTTCCGAGCTCTCTCTTCTCCGGCAGTTTCTTGGTGTGCTTGAGGTGCTCGTGGTGGGAGGTGACGCCCCATTCGTGTAGGCGGCGTGATCATAGAGCTTGGAGCGAGGAGGAGGTGGGCGTTTCGACGTGAAGGCCCCAACAATGTTCAGTTGTGCTTATTTGATCATTGCTTTGATTTGTTTTTGATGATGACACAATCATGGTCATTCATATTAACATTCATGTTAAGATGCTCTTAATAATGACACAACTGTTTTTGATGAGACATATATGTGGTGTTGATGATGAATTGATGTTTGTAACATGATAGACATGAATGAAATGATCAAGTAAAAACAATGCTTATATGACTATCCATGTATTCATTATATCTTACTTGAAATATTATTTAATGTAAGTGTGAATGCATACAAGAGAAGCATCAAGATACAAGTGCAAAAGATCAAGAAAAACACTTCAAGTGGTCATGTGTCGACAGCCAGGAAGTTCTCTGTCGATAGATACACTCATCCAGAACAGACAAGTTACTAGAAGCTCAAATGGAGCAGTAGTTGTCAACAGCTGAAGACTGCCTGTCGACAGATACGTGCTGCCTGTCGACACCCAGTAATCACCTGTCGACAGATAAGGCCTTTCCAGCAAGATCATGGTTCTGGAATGCCAGAAGTGTGCAGTAGCTGTCGACAGCTATAAAGTGCCTGTCGACAGACGAAGAGAAAGTCAGATTCGATGGTCAGAATATGATGTATATTATGGTGTTTCCTTTTAGCACGTCTCTCCATACTTGGACACCACTATATATAGATCATATAGAGGTATTTTCGCAGCAAGAAGCCACCATATCAAAACCCTCAGCAAAACCCAAGAGAAGAGCTTCTTCCTATTGCTCTGCTTCAACTCTCTAGATTGTTCAAAGAAGATCCATCTCGTGAGAGGAGTTGAAGTCGGTTTCTCCACGAACCAAACTTCGTCTACATCATCTGATCTTCATCAACATGAAGCCTGAAGTTCTTCTGGACGACCACACGAAGAGTTCACACTTGGATTTGTTTCTATATCTCAGAACTCTTCTTTCCTTCCACTTTTCATATATATGTGTGTGTGGTTGTGGTTCGAGTGTTCCTTGTGCTTGATTCACGTGTGGATTGTTGTTCTGATTGCATGTTTGCATCAGACAACGTGCGTGTGTGGTGTGTTGGTCAGATCAAGGCTAGAGGATCTGATCTTTTGTGGACTTGATCTAGCGTGTGTGTGTGTGTGGTTGAGCCGTTGTGCTCATGTGTGTGTTGTACTCAGTTTTTGAGTAGTGTGTCCTCACTGTGTGAGGGGTGGACGTAGGAGTCACTGGATGTGATTTCTGAACCACCTAAAAAATCCCTTGTGCACTATGGTTTGATTTGATGGTTTGATCTATATTGTGCTAGATGCATGCATAGAGATTTCGTCTACACACTAACTGTTAGTTTGCTCACACACATTGCATCAAATCAGAGGGGTTTTAATTGAGTAGATCTTTTAATTCGAAGTAATTTTTAAATTGCTTAAGTTTTCGCTGCAAATCTAATCAGCGGGTTTATATCTAATTCTGATCTGATTTGATTGATGTTGATTATTCTTTTAGAACATCATTTGATGTGGTTGAACTGATTGATTACTTTTTGATCTGACTTAATATTCTGTTGATTGGTCTAATCATCTGAAACACACTAAAAAATATGGCTAAGTTCTCAAGCATATTAAATAGACCTATGATTATTGGGTTTGATGACGATGTTGAAAAAATGCAGGACTCTTTTATGAAGACAAGCAAGATAGGAAATAAAACCAATGACAAATGCCCCATGGCTCACGGCAGCTCAAAAAGCTTTCCCAGCTCAGACGAATTTGAAGGATCAAATTTGTCAGAAAAGTCAAGAAAGTCTAAAAAATTAGGTAAATCTGATTCAGACCTTTTGATATATCAATATCTGATATTGATTCAAAAAATAACATATCTTATGATGAACTGATAGAATGCTATGAGCAAATGTGCAAACAATTTAAGAAGGTAAAATCTCAAAACAAGATGCTAAAAGAAAAATTGGAGAAGAATGAAATGAGAATTGATAATGCTCAAGCATTCTATGAAGAAAATGAAAAACTGAATGTAGATATTGAAGGGCTAAAGGAAGAAGTCAAAAATTGTGAAAACAGGTTATCCAAATTAAAAGAAGATCATGATCAGGTGGAATCTGAAATTTTGGATTTGAAAAATCAAAATGTAAAATTGATTGATCATAATGAAAATCTCATATTTGATAATGATCAATTGAACAAACAAATCTCCAACATGGATCATGATCATCAAATAAAAGAAAATTGCAACCAATTGGTTGAGGAAAATAATCATTTGAAAAAGAAGATTGAATGCTTGTATCATGACGGACTATTAAATGATGAATGGAACAATTCTAAGAAGAAAATTGTTGACTTGGAAAATCAAATTGTTCAATTGAAATTGAAAAGAACAAAATGAGAAATGGTCTGGATGTCATGAAAAATCAACTCCAAACTTATGAAAAAGAAATTGTTACATTAAAAGCTGATAATAAAATTGACAAATGAACTTGAAGTGGCTATCAAACAAAGTCAAAACTCTACTAAAGTTCATGTTCAGAAAAATGTTCAAAAATAAAGTAAAAAATTGAACAAAAATGCTGCAATTAGAAAGAATCTTGGTTCAACTATAAATCATAAAAAGGAATTGGAAAAGAAAACAGGATTCTACAAGGTTTCAACATCTCCTTCATCAGCTCAAAAATCTCCATGGCAATCTCCATCTCCACATCATGTTAAGAGCTACCAAATGGTACCACCTCCATCCTTTCAACCCAAGGGTGATCAAAGGTATTCTAGAGGATCTCAGAAATTTTAGCAAATGCATTCAAACTATGGTAAGCTCCAGGTAATTGCTCAACCCATTTGTTTTAAATGCAATAGATCTGGTCATCTTGCTAAATATGCTGGAAGAAAAATCCACACTCTCACAAATATGCTAAAACAGTTCAATGCTATACATGTCATCAACATGGACATTTGTCTAAGAAATTGGCATCAAAATCATGATTTTGTGCATGTTCCTAAGCCCCATGCTCATACAATCCCATGTACACAAGAACATGATTACTAGACAAAAGAAGTGTTTTGTTCTTCATGCAAAAAATTCTAAAACAAGAAAATCTCATGAAAACATAGATGTATTGAACCAGTCCAAAGAAAAAAGTGGAACTAATGCTGCTCATTATTCCATTAATGAAAGAAATACATCTATTCCAAAAATGAATCACTTTGGATTTTGAAATCATTATTGTATCCTAACATTAATGTCATTGCAGACCCAAGCAAGTGTGGGTCGCAAAACTAGCTTAATGAACAGGCTGAGATGTCTTGCAGCCATACAGTTTAAATGGAATCATGACATTGGTTGTGCAAGGCAAGAAATGATTGGAGAACACAGGTAAAATCTTTGAAAAGAAATTGAAGATTGTTCAGGTAAAATCTCTTTATGACTTCAGATTTGAACTGTTGGAATAGAAATAGATTTTTTATTCTATCTGAGCAATGAAAAATGTGTTTTGATGCTATCCCTAAATGACAATGCTTCTTAGCAATTGGAGTCATGGTAAATTTGAGGAAAAATGGATCTTTTATGAAGTGACTATTTGGTATATCAAATGGTGAAATGTGGATGGACAAGTCCGGCTTAACTGGAAACTATCATTATGCGTGAGAAATATTCTCCGCCAAGTATCAATAGTCTTATAATGCATAAAGATCATCAAGAAAATTGTAAATCTCAAAAATTTCATTTGTTCATGTTCAAACCTTCATTGTGCAAATTGTTTGACGAGAACATGTTTGAATTGCTTGAATGCTCACTTCAATACCATGCAAACATTATGGGGGAGTAAGTCATAAAAAAAGTTTGAGTGAGTTGCTTAAAGGACACTCTTTCACAACATCCTCTATCTTTTTGAAATCTTCACAAACTCAGGGGGAGCTGATTCTTTCTTAAATCATCATGATAACATCCGCTCAAATTCATGTTTGAAAATCAGTTTCCTCTTATTTCTGATTCTCTCTTCTTGACATTTCATACCTTTTACTCAAGTCTTACATCAGGATAAATGAGTTTTTATATATTCTATATGAGAGATTTCATACATAAAGACTACAATAATTGTGCACTTAGCTTAGTTTCAAAGATACAATCTAAGAACAAGGCTATGCCAACTTTTAATGCTAAACTCATTTAAACTGAGTTGCAAAACACTTGTAGGCACATGAGCAGCTTTAGTGTTTAACATGTGTATGTTTTGAAGCTTTATCCTTAACCCATGTTGAGAATAATCTCTCTACACTCATGATCATGTCTATTCTAATTAATGTAGTTCTAGTTTTAAAAAAAATCAAATAGAAAGTGTTCATAAAAATAGAGAGATACAAGCAGAGCAATGAAAACTTTATTTTATCACTGAGTAACGGGTTCATTTCACCTAATCAAGTGCTTTGGCTCACGTCAAGAGGTGACAAAAAAATTGTTTCAACTCTGTATAAGGTAATGAAGGTTAAACCACTAAGTAATCAAGAGGTCTTGCATTGGGTAAATGTGACATCTTGGCCTAGGAATGACACCTCCTCGAGCCAGAATTCACACTTGCTCAATTTGGCGTAGAGTTGGTTGTCCCGCAGAATCTGCAGAGCAATCCTCAAATGCTCCTCATGCTCTTCCTTGGTCTTGGAGTATATGAGAATATCATCAATAAAGACCACGACAAACTTGTCGAGGTAGGGCCGATAGATGCTATTCATTAGTTGCATGAAAGCTGTAGGAGCATTAGTTATTCCAAAAGGCATGACTACAAATTCATAATGACCGTACCTGCTCTTGAAAGCCGTCTTATGAATATCTGCATCTTTAATTCTCATCTAATGATATCCCGATCTAAGGTCAATCTTAGAAAAATATTTAGCTCCTGATATCTAATCAAATAATTCATCGACACGAGGCAGAGGGTACTTGTTCTTGATAGTGAGAATGTTCAACTGCCTGTAATGATACATAACCTCATAGATCCGTCCTTCTTCTTGACGAACAACACTGGAGCTCCCCAAGGAGAAGTACTGGCCTGATAAATCTCTTTTCTAGAAGTTCCATCAATTGCTCTTTCAACTCTTTCAATTCAGTAGGGGACATCCTGTAGGGTTGTCATGAAACCGGAGCAGCTCCAGGTACGAGATCAATGGAGAAATTCACAACTCTCTTAGGCGGAATGCCTGCAGGTCATCAGGAATAATCGGGGTATTCTTGCACTATATGGATGTCTAATATATTAACTGCTTTCTTTCCAACCACAATTGCGGCAAGAAATGTCACATAACCCTTTCTATCATATTATGTGCCTTAATAGCAGAGACGAGAGACCAATGCCTCTTGTGTCTATGTCCCGTAAAGGTCAATTTAGGGAATTCACTAAAAGTAATCTTCCCTCTTCCACAATCAACACAAGCCCCATAAGTAGATAGCAATCGGCTCCCAGAATAACATCGTAGCCCTTTATGGGCATACAGATTAGGTCAGCTCTATGGCTAAGTTCGCCAATCCTAACATCAGCTAAAGGAAAATATTTATTCAATTGAGCCTTTTCCCCAAGTGATGTCATGACAGGCAATACAAATTCCATAGATGCAGGTTGTTCAGTTAATGTATCAGCAAATACTTGTGATATGAACGAATGGGTTGTGCCAGTATCAAACAAAACAAATGCTGATTGAGAAAAGACTGGTAGTGTACCTTCCACCACTCCACCTTCCTCGATGGTGTCCACTTCTTGCAGAGCCTGCAGTCGGCCGGGCTTCTTCTGTCCCATAGGAGGCTTCTCCTTCTCCTGCTCCTTTAACACAGGGCACTCAGAAATGCAGTGATTACGATTTCTGCATCGTAGGCAAGCGCCCGCTTTTCTCCAGCATTCAGCGGCAGTGTGACAGGCTTGTCACAATGCTCACAGTTGGTCTTGTTGGTGTTCGGGGGAGTAGGAATCTTGGGCTTCCTTTCCTGGTTCGGCCCTCCAGTGATGTTGAACGGCCACTTCTTGCCATTTGTGGGCTTGCTTGAGGAACCCGATGATGGTTCCTTCTTGACCAATCTACCCTTGATGCGATCAGTGAGATCGGTCGCATCTTCCAGTAATTGAGCCTTCTTAACCATTTCAGCATATGTCTGAATGTCCATAGGTGCAAGTTGAGTAATATAAGAAGGCTTTAGCCCATTAAGGAATCGCCTCGCCTTCATCTTTTCTGTGTTGACAAGGTGGTTGGCATATCGGGGCAATCGAGAAAACTGCGCTTCATATTCGGAGACTGTAAGGTGCCTCTGCTTCAATGCAGCAAATTCTGAGGCCTTTCTCTCCTGGACTCTTTCCGATAAGTACTTGAAGTTAAAGTGCTCCTTGAACTCCTCCCATGTGAATTGTGCATCGGCTCTTGTTGCCTCAACGGACTCCCACCACGCGCGGGTGTCCCTCTCGAGCTGAAATGTTGCAAGTAAAAGCTTGTCCCTATCCACGCACTGTATAACGCGGAAGATACGCTCAATCTCTTTGAGTCAGTTCTCTGCCTCATCAGGATCTGTGGTCCCACTGAATTGGGGTGGATTCAGATTGCGGAAATTTCTGTGTAGTTCTCCAGCTCCTCGGTTATTATTGTTGTTAGCTCCAGTAGCCTGAAGTAAAGCCTGTGTGAGCTGTTGAATAGTCTGTTGTATGTCACGGAGTTGTGCACGCTCCGCTGCCATCGTTGTGATTTAAGTTCCTTCAAAAGAGAGTTTAATTGTAAGTCGTTGAGTTTGCACTAAGTTTGTGCATGTGTGAGTTCTTTTTTTTTATCCTATTACCCAAGGTTCTACCTATCTCACATAGGTATGGAATTAGACTCTAAGTCGAGGCAGGTCAAACCTAGATCATCCTATACTTAAGAATAACCTAGGCTCTGATACCACAAAACTGTAACGCCTCGACGCGGAATATCAGAGCAGAATTTCAGTTATTAAATAGTACAGAGCGAGAAAATAAATAACAAGCCATTTCACAAATGAAATAATAACCCAATAACCTCAAATTTCATTAGTAATCCACCAACATCATTACAATCACAATATCTCATCAAACATCATGAGCTAACTATTACATCAACGTATCAGAGCCAAAACTAAGGCCCAGAGTACTTTATTCAAATCTAAACTAATACATAAGAGCTAACTGACTCATAACTATACTAGCTAACTACTAAAGTAGTGGTTGCCGAAAAGGGTCACTCCTGAGCATCCTCCTCAGTCCCATCCTCGTGAGTGTGGTCATCATCCGACTCACCTGAACACATTAACAAACACGCAGGATGAGCGAATAACGCCCAGTAGGACTTAATATCTCATGAACACAAGCATGGTTAAATAATTAGTCTTTAGGAGGCAGGATGCGAGAACAAGTTGTCATGTATAGTCAAGAGAATGATGTAACGAGAAGCATTAACATATTCACGAGAGTATAACATCACAAGAATTGGCCATATCACGAGATAGCAAGTAAACTAGTCACGATAGCAAGTATGGGTCGGTATTCACTCAACCCCGAGTTCAAGTATCAAACAAATGACTGATTGATTGTCATAGATTAAATCTTGCGTGTCATGCGTTAGGTGTATGCCATCACCCAGATCATTAGACCCTCGTGAGTTATAGCCTTTCAGGTGCTCCTCCCAAGGACCAAATCTGGCCCTTAAAATGTTGCATAGCATAGTCATGTTTGTTAGCTTAGACAATCAATTGATGGCCAAGTAGAGTACCAAGAAGAGATGAGAGTAGTAGATGAACTAGATGAGAGAGTAGAGAGAATGTGAACAGATGAGAGTAAAGAGACTGTAGACGAGATAGGGACAATAACGTAAAAACATGAGAAACAACGATAGTCACAGTTGCACGGCACATCCTAGTGGTCCGGCAATCAGGTAGAAGTCACCACCGCCCACTAGCCGTGCTGTAAACACAGGCTAGATGGTCCGACATGATCACAAGATAAGGAAAGAACTCACTAAGGCCATTTTGGATCGTACTGATCTCTAAAGTGTAACGGGTTTTAGGGTACAACTAGCTTGTCGACTAAGGACGTGCGCCAAAGCCAAGAAGACTTACGGAGGCCTTGACAAGGAGTCCTTGGCCCAGTCAAGAGTATTCTCGATGGAGAGGTGGTCCAAGTCAAGAGAAAGTGTATAGGAAACTGGTCCGTCGTGCCTCGAGTGCTCAAAGGCCGAGGGAAACGGTAATGGCGTTCAAAACGCGCGTGTGAAACGAAAAACAAGTGTAATTATTTAAATAGGGAATTTAGTAATTTATTTCACTAAATTACCAGATACATTATTGAATAATTTGTTAGGGTCAAATGGCAAACACAAATGTTATGTGTGTGAAAGTGTAAAGGAATCAAGAGGATTTGATAAATCGTTCAAATGGCTTTTAAATAATTAAATTTTAGGTAATTATTGCCATCTATTAATTTACCAAGTCGAATTAGTTAAAACATGATTTAATCATGGCTAAATAAGGGTCATATTGCTAAATCAGCAAGGCATGAGCATAATTAAAAATTCTGGCCGCAGTCTTTAAATCGCGGCGGGCCTACCCGCGCGATTCAAGTCGCGACGGGCGGCTCGGTCGCAATTCGCAGCCGACAGGCTTGGTCCGGTTCACGTCAGGAATCGCGTCGGCAGAGGTCGCCGCATTTCTTAACGCGTCATACCCGCCAACCGCGACCCTGCTGATATCACGGCGGGTCGCGCCGCCGCAATATCAGGGAGGGTCCGGCCCTTTACCCTTTTATCCTGGGTAATCCTGCTTGCTACAGGACACTTCTAAATTCCATATAAAATCGCACGATTATCCAAAAATCATGAAACTAGTTTTAAACGAAAATAGATCATGCATGATTAATTTGAAAATAGACAAGGTTTAGGCATGCTTTGATTAGGTTACATTTCGGTGACCTAAACATGCGTAGTCAAGATTCAACGAATTAATTAGACATGGATACATGATGAAAATTAGGGAAACTAGGGGCGTTTGAAAGCTAACATGATGTAGTATTTGTGAGAATTTTCTCATGGTATGGGATCATGTATGCATGAGGTTTGAAAGCAATCATGAAGGCTCTGGTACATGGATCAGACAGGGATTCAACGAATTAATTTTCCCTCATGGAAGATCGAAATAGAGCGAAACTAGAGGGCTTTTGTACGGGAACATGATGTCTACCTAGGGTAATTTTTACTCAAGTTTAGCTTGAGAGATTGCCTACCTTTTTCACGGAGTAAGAAAATCCTTAGATTGAAGACGAAAAGTGATGAAGAACACCAAACTCCAGCCCTTCTCCTCCAAGATCCTCGTCCTCCATCCTTTTCCTTCATCTCCCAAAACTCCAAAAGCGAACTAGGTTGCTAGGGTCGAAGTTGAGGTGTTTTGTATGGCTTAAGAGTCCCTTCTTGCTAAAACTCCTTTCTTTCTTAATAAATATGAGTTTTCCTTATTTATCTCCCTAATTCCCTTAATTATCCACCTAATAGGATTGGAAGAGAGCCAATTTCATGGCCAAGGGTTTAGGTTGGGGTAAGGACTCTTATTTTGGATATTTATGGGTTATTTAGTATTTATCTTAACCCTTTACTATTTATTAATTAATTGCATACTAATTTAAATTAATTATTCCTCATCCCATGATGGGCTCCACTTTATTAGGCCCATTATTTGGGTTTGAGCCAATTACACAACCCACTAGGGTTTTAACTTATTGGGCTTGATTAAATGCCATTTTTTCACTTATTCTTTATTTATTATAATTAAATCTATTTACCTCATTTATTTAAAAATAAAATTTTATTTTATTTGAATTTTAAAAAAAATCAAGGGTGCTACATCCTCCCCCTCTGAAAAAGAATTTGGTCCCCAAATTCATATGATCGTAAGAGGAAGAATGACTTACTGAATAACTCTAGATAATTCTGTCGCATTAATGCTTCGGGCTCCTACGTGGCCTCTTCAACTTCGTGGTTTCTCCAGAGTTCTTGACCACAGATATGGGTCGGTTCCGAAGCTATTGAATCTTCTTTTCCAAAATCTTCACCGGTTTTTCTTCATAGGTCATATCTCTGTTTAGACTGATGTCGTCATAGCTGATTACATGTGACGGGTCATATACGTACTTCCTCAGCATTGACACATGGAACACATTATGTACTGTGGAAAACTGGGGAGGTAGTGCCAGTCGATATGCTACCTTGCCAACTCGTTCTAATAATTCAAATGGACCTATGAATCTCGGTCTCAGCTTGCCTTTCATCCCAAACCTTTGAAATCCTCGGGTCGGGGATACTTTGAGCATCACGTGATCTCCGATCTAGAATTCTAAATCTCTTCTTCTCTTATCAGCATAGCTCTTCTACCTAGATTGAGCTACTTTTATCCTGTCTCTGATAATTTGTATATCCCTGCTAGTTGACTGCACCATGTCTGGTCCTAGCTATTGTTGTTCACCTACTTCATTCTAACAGACTGGTGATCTGCAGCTTCTGCCGTACAGCACTTCAAATGGCGCCATCTTAATGCTGGCCTAATAACTGTTGTTGTAGGCGAATTCTATTAGGGATAGCTTCTCATTCCAATATCCTTTAAAATCTATAGTGCAGGCACGTAACATATCTTCCACAATCTGATTTGTCCTTTCTGTCTGTCCATCCGTCTGTAGGTGGAAAGCAGTGCTGAAATTGAGTTTCGTACCCAATGCAGTCTGGAGTTCCTTCCAGAATCTGGAAGTGCATCTGGGATCACGGTCTGAAACAATGGATACTGGGACTCCATGCAATCTTACTGTCTCCTTTACATAGAGGGCTGCTAACACATCCACTCTCCAGGTGCTCTTAATGGCAAGAAAATGTGCAGACTTAGTCAATCGGTCCACAATGACCCAAATAGCATCAAGTCACCACGAGTTCGGGGTAAACCCATGATCAAATCCATGCCAATACTCTCACTTCCATTCAGGTATGTCCAGGGGTCTAAGTACACCCTGTAGGACGACGGTGCTTGGCTTTCACCTGTTGACAAGTGAGGCAGTATGCGGCATGCTCAGCCACCTCACGCTTCATGTTTGGCCACCAAAATGACATTTTCATGTCTTGGTACGTCTTGGTTGCTCCTGGGTGAATTGTGTACTTGGTCTTGTGGGCTTCATCCATCAATTTTCTCTTCAATTATTCATTGTCAGGCACACATGTCCTGGCTTGGAATAATATCCTTCCATCTTCAGCGATGGAGAAATCTGGCTTGTCAGCTATGGTCTCCTTTACTCGGATTGGAAACGGATCATTTTCCTGATGCTTTCTGATCTCGACAAAGATGTCGGGTTGAGCTTTAAGATTGGCCACTAACATCTTATCACTTCTCTTCTCAATATTCAGATTTAGACTGGTGAACTATTCTAATAATTGCATTTCGCCCATGACTAGACAGGATAAAGAAGCTACTGGCTTCCTACTGAGTGCATCAGCTACTGCATTACCTTTACCTGGGTGGTATTGGATATTGAAATCGAAGTCCTTCAAGTACTCCAGCCATGTCCATTGTCGCATATTGAGCTCCTTCTGAGAAAATAAATACTTCAAACTCTTGTGGTCGGAGTAGACAATAAATTGCTCCCCATACAAGTGATGCCTCCAGATCTTGAGTGCAAATACTACTACAACCAATTCTAAGTCATGGACAAGGTAATTAACTTCATGTGGCTTCAACTGCCTTGAAGAATATGCTATCACCTTTTCATTCTGCATTAACACACAGCCTAGACCGATACCAGATGCATCAGTGTAGACCGAAAATCCTTCGCCCTCAACTGGCAACGCGAGGACAGGTGCAGAAGTCAACAATTGCTTCAGGGTCTGGAAGCTCTTCTCGCACTCCTTGCTCCAGACATATGGGTTCTCCTTCCGCGTAAAATGCATAAGAGGTATAGCTATCTTGGAGAAGTCTTTTATGAACCATCTGTAGTATCCATCCAGTCCAAGAATGTAACACACCGGAAATTCGGTAATTGAAAAATTAGAAATAAATCGAAAACGATAAAATCAATATTTGTGAAATAGCAAAAATGCACGTGTCATTATCATACATACAAAAACCCATTATAAAAATTTCATAAAAATCATAGTTCAACTCTAAATAATACTCCCTAATGACCCACAGAGAAATTTGTGCAAAGGAAAATCGGATGGTCCAAGTTTAAGGCGTTTTGCGACTGAGTATCGTAATTAGGGAATAAGTCAGGAAATCATTATCACACATACTTAGATGAGTCAGAAAATTAAATAAAACTCATAGATGGACTTCAAATAATATCCTCTAATGATCCATCAAGAATTATGGGTCAATAAAAGTCATTTGGGATATATTTAAAAGTTAGTGTGACTTCTTATCGTAATTAGGAAATAAGTGAGACAACCCATTATCAGGTGTATAAAATGAGATCATAAACTAAATGAGAAATTTATGGTGGACTCCAAACAATATGAGGGGATAGTCAATAAAAGGAATTGGATCAATGGACAACTTATGTCACATGAACAAATTCAGGTATGAAAATAGTAAATAAATAACTTTCATATTGTCGGAATGATAGAACCTACGTACCACTATCGTACCTGAGAAAACACATCGGAAAATTCCGTAAAAATTATAAACCAACCCCAAATATTATCTTTAAGTATTCCACGAAGGAATTCGTGCAACGAAAAATCTGATTAGTTGAGTGTATGTCACACGTGACCAAGTTAACCGAATTAGGAAACTAAGTCGGAAAATTATTAACATGAAAAAATAACCCAACCATAAATTAAATAAACATATTGGAGAGACTTCCAACACCATGTATTAATGACCCATTAACAAGATTGGGCCAATGAAGCACAGTTGGCCCAAGGATAAAAAAATTGGATAAGAAAATACCCAGAAATTTGTGTATGTAATTATGCAGTGATTAGGGAGGGCAAATCTAAGGCCCTCGAATTTTGTTGCATTATTTTAATTTCGTGTAATTCATGTTGTGTATGCATAGATGTACATATCTACGTATGTATCAACTATTTATACTTAGGTATGTATGTGTATAATTAGTTGTAAATAATGTATGAAATGACATGTTGGTAGTGTGTACATGATAGTACATATGTATGGCATGTAAATATGTATAAGTTGTGCATGGTTTCTGCATGTTTTTGAGTTCTGGCCGAAGGCCAACTTGGCGTCAAGATCAATAGACGTTTGTGTTGTGTCGGCGTCAACCATATGGACGCCAACACTAAGTCCAGCGTCAAGCGATGGGGACGCTAATTTCTCTGACCTGCATGCGTTGCAGAGCCCGGATTTCTGGGAGCAAGCTAGCTCACCCATTGAGGAGCTGTCCCCAACGGCTCTGAGCCTTCCCATCAGCCCCTGCGTGGGTTGAGGGCCCTCTTTGCTATAAGACTTCACCCCTTTGCAACCAGAAAAACCTCTCTTGACCTCTTTCAAGAGATTGAGAAAACCCTAGCTCGGAGCTGCACAAAGACTCAACTTTGGAGGCTTCAATCCGGCGATTCAAGGCTTCATCCGGCAACCTACTGCATCAGGAGGGTAGCTGGAACATCGGGGAGGACTTCCCCAACCGTGGTTTGGTTTCTGCATCGACATAGAACCCGGAGGAGAGCAATTGTGGAGGCTTCTTGGGACTGCCCAAGGAGAGCTTCTCCGGCCATTTAGATCCCTTTGGAGTTTTTGCAAGAGGCAAGTAACACTTACACTCCGTCCATGTAGATGTCTAGTAGGGTTTTATGATTTTTATACATTTTTCCTCGTGTCCTAGATCCCCCATTCACCCTGTTATTTAGAGTTCATTCTGTGTTTCTGCACAGATAGGAACTTGGCGTCAATGCCCTTGACGCCGAGATCCCTAGTGTGCGTCCAGCAATCTTGTCGTGCACTCCTGGAACGGCCAGAGACCGCCGTTAAGTTCTCCAGGACAGAACAGTGAGTTGTTCTTCCTGATATATGATTATTTTCGATGTGTTTTCGATGAGGATATATTGTAAACCTATTATGATATGTAATATGGATGTCTGAATGTGTGGTGAGATCCTTGTAATTTCTGTGATTTGGCATAAATGGTTTTATTATGGAGAATGTATGCATGATGAGACCTAGACCATGTTCGTTACCGTTTGTGCAATTCATGTGAAGTTGAAGGCCCTAAAATTTGCTAAACCGAGAGTGGGTAAATCAGTCCATGCTCTGAATTTTTGGGAATTTTCTCCATGCTCCTCTGATTTATTGAATTTTCTGAAACGGAATTAGAAAAACATGTGTAGGGTTGTAAAATCTCCAGTAAATTGTGTACTGTGTAATAAACTCGGGAAAATTTCCGGTGGTGTTATGTAGGTTGGGTTCAGAATTATGATCTGTTAAACTGAACTTTTATGTTATACACCATGATAAATTGAATTTCGAATAATATGGGAATTTATGTTAAATTTCCTGCAATTGCATTTTGGATCAAAAAAATGTGAAAATTTTCATGTGGGGTCCTAAACCGAAGTCAGTGTGTGGTTAAATTCTCAGGTCATTTGGACAACTATGCCATGCAATATGAATTTTTTATGCAAAAATGTGAAATTAATGCATGCCATTGTGAAATGATTTAAATTCTGTGTAAACCAACCTGATTGTGAAACTTCCTAAATGTTAATTTCTGTCATCTATAGCGGCATGATTAGGGGAAAACAGAGTCATGTTGTGAATGAGAGAATGAATGAGATGTGAGCGCCATGTGTAAAATGTGTGTAAAAACCGATATCTGTAATGTGTAAGACTGTGCCAAGTGTGATACTGCTTCCATAGAGGGATGTGGAACCGTACCAGGGAAAAGTCCCCATGGGAAGGTTCAATGTGTTGTGATCCTAAGGGCATTAGGATGAAATCTGGAGGTGGACAAGTACCACTGGTTAGGGTGGGGACTTGTTCTCCCGGTCTGCGTAGTCCAAGAGTCGTCACTGTATTGCCTAGGTGGCGTCTATGTGTATGTGATGTGTATGTGTCCTTCTTATGGTGATTTGGACTATGTGTCACGGCACTAAAGTGTAAAATGTGAAATGTGATTGTGATCATGTGCAAATTGTGTAGTGTGAACATGTGTAAATGTGCAATGTGTAAAGTGTGAACTATGTGAATGAGAAATTGTGTAAAAATGTGAAACCAAAATGTGAGGATGTGAAATTGAAATCCATGATATGATGATCTGAAATCATGTTAGAACAGCAACATAAATGTGGTTATGATCATGTGCTATATGTGTACAATGCGTAGGATCCATGCTAGGGACAATCCTTACTTATGTGTAAACCATTCCATGTATGTTTACTCTCACATTGTGGCTTGAATGAGAATGTAGCTTTCATGTGTTAGATTGTAAAGTGTTAAACCATGTCAAAACAGCAAGCTTAAAGCATGTAAAATGGTTATGTGCATGTGTAAGAATGAGTAGTAACCATGTTAGCAATGTTTTCTTTCATGTATGTAAGCTAATCATGCTAACTTGTTTTCATGTTTTAGCTTAATTGAAAGCAGAACTTTCATGTGTTGGAATGATTAGAGAGCATGTGATAGGAGATTTTAATTTAAGAAATCTGAAAGCATGAATCATGTGTTTCATTAGTAGAATTACCATGATAGGTTGTTAATTTCAATGTTACGCATGCTACATGTTGTGTCTTCTAAATGTGTATGTAAAACCTACGACGACATGTGCATGTATGATAGATGTAATGTTATTTGCTGAGTCTTTTAGACTCATTACTTGCTTCGGCGTACAGGTGTAGTAGGTGACACACCTTTGGAGGAGACCGTGGAGACCGACTCCGAGCGCGGGGAGTAGCTAGCTTGGTGGAGCTTAGTTATGACATTTTGACATTTTGATGTATGTAATAGAGGCATTGTATTAGAACTATCATGTAAACTTGGTTAAACTATGTATTTTATCTTAGCACTTCTTCTATATGGATTATGTGGACTTTAGCTCTTTTAATTCAATCGAATCATGTATGTTAAATGTGGATGATGAATGAAATGAAGACAGTAGTTCTTTTACTTCCGCTACTCTGTTCGTATATTCACGTGTATCTCAGCTGAATGTTATCGTTGGGTAAATGTCCCACTGTGGCCACGTTCACTATATCGACGTGGGTTGGTATAACCGTACCGGTATATTGAGGGTCGTCACAGAGATTGGTATCAGAGCCCAACCAGTTGAGATTGCACATGAATATATATAAGTCATCATCTTCATTACATGCTAAGTCTACATAGGAATGTCCACATGTGTAGAATTGATTAACAATGAATGAAAAATAGATAAGAAAGCGGTTAGGAAATAAATGAAAGTAGCTCTAATGGTGGCTGAAATTTATTACAGCCATAGCTTCGAGAGGTAGGCGTGGCGGAGCGCCGGCCCGTGAGGACGAGCCGAGACGTGAGGAGCGGGCAGAGCAGTAGGCCCCGGCACCATAGGGTCCTGTACTTCCCCCACCGCCGCCTGTGGATTATGGAGTATTCATGCAAGGTCTGGTGCAAGCCATGCAGACGCAGACTCATACTCAGGCAGCACTCCAGGCACAGTTGGAGGCTCATTAGACTAATAAAATGATTAATAGTCTGTTTTATTTAATTATGTGATATTATGTTGATTGTGTATTGCTTGTTGTGTACTGTAGCAGGCTCAAGTACCAGCTCAGGACCATGGTGGACCGTCTGCCATGGAAAGATTCAAGAGGATGCTGCCACCCTCTTTTAAGGGGGAGAGCGACCCATTGTTGGCAGAAAGCTGGATGAGGGAGATAGAAAAGATCTTCCGAGCCATTAGGTGTGCAGATGAGGATAAGGTTACATTAGCCACCTACATGCTACAGGTATGCTTTAGTTTATATGCTTGTATGTACTGTTAAGCTAGATTTGTTAGATGGTGCTTATGAACGGTGTACTGCAGGAAAGAGCTGATGTATGGTGGGCTTCATTGCTGCGTACCCGGTTTGAGGACGGAGCTATTGATGTTGCTTGGGACGAGTTCGTGAGGCTCTTTCGGGTCAAGTTTATCCCCGAGCATATTCAAGATCGGATGGAGCAAGAATTCCTATCTTTGACCTAAGGCTCCATGACCGTGCTAGAATATGAGGCAAGATTTTCTGAACTCTCTAAATATGCACCTCATATCATGGCAGATGAGCGCAGGAAGACAAAGAAGTTTGTGATGGGACTCAAGCCATCACTGAGGACGAGGCTAGTGGCGTTTGACCACCGCACTTTGGACGAGGCCCTCAGCGCTGCTTATAGGCAGGAGGGTGAGATGGAGCAATACCTGGAAGAGAAAAAGGCTTCGCAGAAAAGGCCTGCAGCTACGTTTCAGCGGCAGGACAAGAAGAAAGCGGTGTACCAGACTCAGCAGCGATCAGTGGCAGTCGGCAGTTCTCATGTACCTTCTGTATGTTCCCCTGGTGTGAAGAAAGAGTGTCCCCACTGTGGGAGGACACATGGTGGTTCCGAGTGTTGGATGATTACGGGAAAGTGCTTGAAGTGCGGAAGCAGCGACCACAAGATCAAGGATTGCCCAAGACTTCAGCAGGGAGTCCAGTGCGGAGCGCCAGCCCCAGCAACGGTAGCGGCAGCAGCGCCAGCTACAGGAAGACCAGGAAGGCCATGAGCCCCAGCTCGAGTGTTTGCTTTAGCACGTGAGGACGCCGAGCAGGCGGAGCATGTCACCGAAGGTACGGTTTTACTTCTAGGTGTGCACGCTCGGGTTTTATTTGATACGGGTGCTACTCACTCGTTCATTTCCGAGCGGTTCGCTAGGCAGATAGCCCTAGAGTCAGGCATAGAGTTTGAGGATTTAGAGGTCCCTTTGTCTGTGCACACCCTGCGGATACGGTATCGACTAGGAAGTGCATTCCGTCGTTACCTGTGTGCATTGAGGATAGAGTCCTAGATGGGTGTTTCTTCTTGCTAAAGATGAAGGACTATGATGCTATTCTTGGTCTGGATTGGCTAGAGGAGCACTATGCGTTAGTAGATTGTCATGGGAAGAGGATTGTTTTCCGCATTCCTGGTGAGGACGAGTTTTCTCATCCCTTGCCAAGGAACTTGGCGGGAAAGATGGTTATCTCTGCCAAGAAGGCGTTGCGCATGGTAAACAAGGGTTGTGACGCTTTTCTTGCCAGCGTGGTATTAGTACCAGAGGCTGATGAGACACCTACTCTTGCAGAGATTGAGGTGGTGCAGGATTTTCCAGATGTCTTTCCTGATGACTTGTCTGGATTGCCATCGGATAGAGAGATAGAGTTTACCATAGAGTTGCTTCCGGGCACCTCTCCTATCTCGAAGGCTCCATATCGGATGGCACCTGCGGAGTTAGCTGAGTTGAGGAGGCAGTTGCAAGAGTTGCTAGAAAAGGGATTTATTCACCCTAGTGTTTCCCCTTGGGGCGCACATGTATTATTCGTCAAGAAGAAAGACGGGTCACTTAGGTTATGCATTGACTACAGAAAGTTGAACCAAGTGACTGTGAAGAATAGGTATCCCTTACCTCGTATTGATGATTTGTTTGACCAGTCGCAAGATGCATCAGTCTTTTCTAAGATTGATTTGCGATCTGGGTATCATCAGTTGAGGATTCAGAGTGAGGATGTGTCCAAGACGGCATTCAGATCCCGTTATGGACATTATGAGTTTTTGGTCCTTCCTTTCGGATTGACCAATGCCCCTGCAGCGTTCATGGATCTCATGAACAGGGTGTTTAGGCCTTATCTAGATAGCTTTGTTGTAGTGTTTATTGATGATGTGCTGGTCTACTCTCCGGATGAGGCCACACACCGTCAGCATTTGAGGGTAGTGTTAGAGGTTCTTCGTGAGCACAAGTTGTATGCGAAATTCAGCAAGTGCAATTTTTGGTTGCGCGAGGTTAATTTCCTCGGGCATGTTATCTCCGGTGCTGGTGTTGCAGTTGATCCAGCAAAGGTCCAGGCAGTTATGGATTGGGAGATTCCCAAGACCCCTTCGAAGATTCGTAGTTTTATTGGTTTAGCTGGTTACTATCGGCGATTTATTGAGGGATTTTCATCCATCGCTGCCCCATTGACTCAGCTCACCAGAAAGGGAGTGAAGTTTGTATGGTCCGAGAAGTGTGAGAGTAGTTTTCAATTGTTGAAGACTAAGCTCACGTCAGCTCCGGTGTTAGTCTTACCGAGCGGTGTAGAGGGTTTTGCTATCTACACGGATGCGTCTCGGATTGGTTTAGGCTGTGTGCTAATGCAGCAGAACAGGGTGGTGGCTTATGCTTCTCGTCAGTTGAAAGAGTATGAGAAGAACTATCCGACTCATGATTTGGAGCTCGCAGCAGTGGTTCATGCACTAAAGATCTGGAGGCAATATCTTTATGGTGTCAGATTTGAGGTGTTTACCGACCATAAGAGCTTGAAGTATCTTTTCTCCCAAAAGGAATTAAACCTGAGGCAGAGAAGATGGATTGAGTTCTTGAAGGACTATGACTTCGACCTTCAGTATCACCCTGGGAAGGCGAATGTCGTAGCGGATGCTCTGAGTAGAAAGAGGCCATCTCTCCAGCAGGATTGGAAGATGTTGGAGGATGAGCTTGCACGTTGACTGAGTTAGAGCCATCGCTATGCCAGGCTTTTGTAGCTCAGTTATCTCTTAGGTCTTTCGGTTTTGGATGAGGTGATCAAGCAACAGAAAGCCGACCCTAGACTCTTAGAGTTAGTGGGCAAGGCAGGCATTGCTCGTGATGAGGACGATGTGATTAGATTTCAGCACCGTTTGTGTCCCTGATTTGGTAGATGTCCGTGAGCATGTGTTAGCGGAGGCTCATAGATCGCGATTCTCTATTCATCCGAGTAAGACGAAGATGTACCAGGATTTGAAGAGATCCTTTTGGTGGTCTGGCATGAAGAAGGATGTAGCAGATTATGTATCCTGGTGTTTAGTATGCCAGCAAGTGAAGGCCAAGCGACAGCGACCATCCGGCCTTATGCAAAGGATGGAGATCCGAGTTTGGAAGTGGGAAGCTGTCACTATGGACTTTGTTTCGGGTTTGCCTCGATCTAGAAGGGGCAATGACTCGATTTGGGTAGTTGCAGATAGATTCTCGAAGACTGCGCATTTCTTACCGATGAAGAAGAAGCAGTCGGTTGAGAGCTTAGCTAGATTGTATGTTAGTAGTGTGGTTAGATTGCATGGTGTGCCGAAGTCGATCATTTCGGATCGAGATCCGAGATTTACTTCGAGGTTGTGGAAGGGTCTTCAGCATGCTTTAGGTTCGGAGCTGAAGCTCAGTTCGGCGTTTCATCCCCAGACTGATGGACAGTCCGAGAGGACTATCCAGACGCTCGAGGATATGTTAAGAGCGTGTGTATTGGATTGGAAGGATGATTGGGAGCGTCATTTACCTCTTGTGGAGTTCGCATACAACAACAGCTTTCATGCGAGTATTGGTATGGCTCCATTTGAGGTGTTGTATGGTAGGCCTTGCAGATCTCCTTTGTGTTGGGAGGAGACCGGTGATAGGCAGCTGATCGGTCGGGAGTTAGTTCAGGAGACTTCGGATAAGGTCCAGCTTATCAGAAAGAGGCTTGTTGCGGCGCAGGATAGGCAGAAGAGCTATGCCGACAACAGGAGGAAGGATCTTGAGTTCGAGGTGGGTGATCATGTCTTCTTGAAGATATCGCCTACTCGAGGTGTTGTCAGTTTGGCAGGCATGGTAAGCTGAGCCCTAGATTCATTGGCTAGTATGAGATTCTCAGACGATTGGGCAGCGTGGCATATGAGCTAGCTTTACCCCCAGCTTTAGCTAGCGTCCATCCCGTTTTCCACGTTTCTATGCTCAGGAAGTATGTCCGAGATCCATCTCATGTGATTAGTCATGAGCCAGTGGAGATTCAGCCAGACTTGTCGTATGTCGAGCAACCAGTAGCTATTCTTGACCGGAAGGTTCAGCATCTCCGGAACAAGAGTATTGCATCGGTGAAAGTTCTATGGCGGAACTTCTCACGAGAGGAGGCTACTTGGGAGCTTGAGGATGCGATGAAGAAGAAGTATCCCCTTTTGTTTGAGTAGTGTCGTTCTAACTTCGAGGACGAAGTTTCTTTAAGGGGGAGAGGGTGTAAGGCCCTCGAATTTTTTTGCATTATTTTAATTTCATGTAATTCATGTTGTGTATGCATAGATGTACATATCTATGTATGTATCAACTATTTATACTTAGGTATGCATGTGTATAATTAGTTATAAATAATGTATGAAATGACATGTTGGTAGTGTGTACATGATACTACATATGTATGGCATGTAAATATGTATAAGTTGTGCATGGTTTCTGCATGTTTTTGAGTTCTGGCCGAAGGCCAACTTGGCGTCAAGATTGTGTTGTGTCGGCGTCAACCATATGGACGCCAACACTAAGTCCAGCGTCCAGCGATGTGGACGCTAATTTTGAAGGATCGAGGAAAAGGTGTGGATAAGATCTAGAAGGGGGGGATGAATAGATCTATGCCACTTTCTGCAGAAGCTTAAGCAATTTAAAATGCTTTTAGAATCAGAGGTAATTTTAACAGTGAAAAAACACAGATCTGATGAAATGTTAAGTGAGTTGATAAAATAGATATGAAAACCAGTTGATTAAGTGAATCTTAATCGATCCTATGCAAGCATCTAACGGATGATAGAATCAAACCACAAATAGACAAGTGCACAGAGATTTTTAGGTGGTTCGGAAATCACCCATGTGATTCCTACATCCACCCCTCACACCCAGTGAGGATTCACTAAACAACCTGGGTTACACACCCACTGGAGCCAGACAACTCCAACACTTGAGTTTACAACTCACACACCTCTAGAGCAAGACTACTCTAGATCCCTGAGCAAGATTGCTCAACAACCACTTGAGTTTGACAACTCAAACTGAGCACGACGGCTCACAAACAACTATGCTAGACACCAACACACGACATGGATCTTCTAGCAGCAGATCATGTCAGACATGAGAACATTCATGAGAGTTATGCAGAAGCACTTGCACAATCTCAAGATGTCTCAGAAGAACAAAAGTACATTGAAAATTGTGTTAAAAGGCTTTGTTCTTCAGTGTACTCCCTTGTAGAAGCTCAGATTGGGAAGAGGCTTGAATCCTTGAAGTCCCAGCCGATGCTTTGCACAATTGAAGTTGGGGATCTTCCTTGAAATCTTCTCCAACGGATGCTTCTACTTGATCTGCTTCCTTGAGGCGCTTCAATTGCTTCTTCAAGAATCAAACTCCAATTCTCACAATCTAATTGATGAGAATTGGTCTTCAGAAGACACCAGGAGAGCATAAGAGGGAGATGAACTCTTCTCGCCGCCAAAGGGAACTTTTCTGGAGGCTTGGAGAGTTCGTTGGGGTCTTGATGAGATGGATGGCCAATTGGGGGCCTTTTATACCCAAAAGATTCCAAAGATACCCTTTAGGTACAAGGGCACACGATCCTAGGTTGATACACCATCGCCCTAGGCTGACACGTGGCAGACATCCAATTTAGGTTGCAATCTTTCCGTAGTGTGTCGACCTGCCCTGGTGGTGGTGTCGACACATTGTCCCAAATCTGAGAACAACTGTTCTGGGAACAAGGTCCAGTGTCGACCTGCTCTGAAGCTGTGTCGACTTGCTGTCCCAATTCTGCAAACAAGCTGTTCTGGGAACTGAGTCCAGTGTCGACCTGCTCTGGTCCTGCGTCGACCTGCTGTCCCAATTCTGCAAACAGGCTGTTCTGGGAACTGAGTCCAGTGTCGACCTGCTCTGGTCCTGCGTCGACCTGGGTAGACTAATTCCAGGAATCTGCAACTCGTGTCGACACACTCTTTGACTTGTGTCGACACAGTCTCAACATTTCTTCACCTTTTTGCCTTTGAATCTGGGTTGTTGTGTCGACACCATTATGGGGTGTGTCGACACTTCTTTTGCAAAAAGTGTTTGTACCTGAAAATTAAACACATATATCATTAGTAAAATGTTTTATTATGAGTACAAATGATAAGTGTGCTTTGAGACATACTTTTTGAATATAAATTTCAGGTGAAATGTATTTATCATGTTTCAAATAATTTGCATTCAAATCACATTTGTCATCATCAAAATAGGAGGGAAAATGATATGAAATTACACTCAACCCAACAAATTTCTCTGACCTGGATGCGTTGCAGAGCCCGGATTTCCGGGAGCAAGCTAGCTCACCCATTGGGGAGCTGTCCCCAACGGCTCTGAGCCTTCCCATCAGCCCCTGCGTGGGTTAAGGGGCCTCTTTGCTATAAGACATCACCCCTTTGCAACCAGAAAAACCTCTCTTGACCTCTTTCAAGAGATTGAGAAAACCCTAGCTGGAGCTGCACAAAGACTCAACTTTGGATGCTTCAATCCGGCGATTCAAGGCTTCATCTGGCAACCTACTGCATCAGGAGGGTAGCTGGAACATCGGGGAGGACTTCCCCAACCGTGGTTTGGTTTCTGCATCGACATAGAACCCGGAGGAGAGTAATTGTGGAGGCTTCTTGGGACTGCCCAAGGAGAGCTTCTCCGGCCATTTAGATCCCTTTGGAGTTTTTGCAAGAGGCAAGTAACACTTACACTCCGTCCATGTAGATGTCTAGTAGGGTTTTATGATTTTTATACATTTTCCTCGTGTCCTAGATCCCCCATTCACCCTGTTATTTGGAGTTCGGTCTGTGTTTCTGCACAGACAGGAACTTGGCGTCAATGCCCTTGACGCCGAGATCCCTAGTGTGCGTCCAGCGATCTTGTCGTCCACTCCTGGAACGGCCAGAGACCGCCGTTAAGTTCTCCAGGACAAAACAGTGAGTTGTTCTTCCTGATATATGCTTATTTTCGATGTGTTTTCGATGAGGATATATTGTAAACCTATTATGATATGTAATATGGATGTCTGAATGTGTGGTGAGATCCTTGTAATTTCTGTGATTTGGCATAAATGATTTTATTATGGAGAATGTATGCATGATGAGACCTAGACCATGTTCGTTACCGTTTGTGAAATTCATGTGAAGTTGGATGCCGTAAAATTTGCTAAACCGAGAGTGGGTAAATCAGTCCATGCTCTGAATTTTTGGGAATTTTCTCCATGCTCCTCTGATTTATTGATTTTTCTGAAACATAATTAGAAAAACATGTGTAGGTTGTAAAATCTCCAGTAAATTGTGTACTGTGTAATAAACCCGAGAAAATTTCCAGTGGTGTTGTGTAGTTTGGGTTCAGAATTATGATCTGTTAAACTGAACTTTTATGTTATACACCATGATAAATTGAATTTCGAATAATACGGGAATTTATGTTAAATTTCCTGCAATTGCATTTTGGATCATAAAAATGTGAAAATTTTCATGTGGGGTCCTAAACCCGAAGTCAGTGTGTGGTTAAATTCTCAGGTCATTTGGACAACTATGCCATGCAATATGAATTTTCTATGCAAAAATGTGAAATTAATGCATGCCATTGTGAAATGATTTAAATTCTGTGTAAACCAACATGATTGTGAAACTTCCTGAATGTTAATTTCTGTCATCTGTAGTGGCATGATTAGGGGAAAACAGAGTCATGTTGTGAATGAGAGAATGAATGAGATGTGAGCGTCATGTGTAAAATGTGTGTAAAAACCGATATGTGTAATGTGTAAGACTATGCCAAGTGTGATACTGCTTCCATAGAGGGCTGTGGAACCGTACCATGGAAAAGTCCCCATGGGAAGGTTCAATGTGTTGTGATCCTAAGGGCATTAGGATGAAATCCTGGAGGTGGACAAGTACCACTGGTTAGGGTGGAGACTTGTTCTCCCGGTCTGCGCAGTCCAAGAGCTGTCACTGTATTGCCTAGGTGGCGTCTATGTGTATGTGATGTGTATGTGTCCTTCTTATGGTGGTTTGGACTATGTGTCACGGCACTAAAGTGTAAAATGTGAAATGTGATTGTGATCATGTGCAAATTGTGTAGTGTGAACATGTGTAAATGTGCAATGTGTAAAGTGTGAACTATGTGAATGAGAAATTGTGTAAAAATGTGAAACCAAAATGTGAGGATGTGAAATTGAAATCCATGATATGATGATCTGAAATCATGTTAGAACAGCAACATAAATGTGGTTATGATCATGTGCTATATGTGTACAATGCGTAGGATCCATGCTAGGGACAATCCTTACTTATGTGTAAACCATTCCATGTATGTTTACTCTCACGTTGTGGCTTGAATGAGAATGTAGCTTTCATGTGTTAGATTGTAAAGTGTTAAACCATGTCAAAACAGCAAGCTTAAAGCATGTAAAATGGTTATGTGCATGTGTAAGAATGAGTAGTAACCATGTTAGCAATGTTTTATTTCATGTATGTAAGCTAATCATGCTAACTTGTTTTCATGTTTTAGCTTAATTGAAAGCAGAACTTTCATGTGTTGGAATGATTAGAGAGCATGTGATAGGAGATTTTAATTTAAGAAATCTGAAAGCATGAATCATGTGTTTCATTAGTAGAATTACCATGATAGGTTGTTAATTTCAATGTTACACATGCTACATGTTGTGTCTTGTAAATGTGTATGTAAAATCTGCGACGACATGTGCATGTATGATAGATGTAATGTTATTTGCTGAGTCTTTTAGACTCATTACTTGATTCGGCGTACAGGTGTAGTAGGTGACACACCTTTGGAGGAGACCGTGGAGTCCGACTCCGAGCGCGGGGAGTAGCTAGCTTGGTGGAGCTTAGTTGTGACATTTTGATGTATGTAATAGAGGCATTGTATTAGAACTATCATGTAAACTTGGTTAAACTATGTATTTTATCTTAGCACTTCTTCTATATGGATTATGTGGACTTTAGCTCTTTTAATTCAATCGAATCATGTATGTTAAATGTGGATGATGAATGAAATGAAGACAGTAGTTCTTTTACTTCCACTACTCTGTTCGTATATTCGCGTGTATCTCAGCTGAATGTTATCGTTGGGTAAATGTCCCACTGTGGCAACATTCACTATATCGACGTGGGTTGGTATAACCGTACCGGTATATTGAGGGTCGTCACAGCAAATTAGGGTTAACATTAGGGTAATTAGTCATGTAAGGTAAGCCAAAACCGGACCCAACCCTAAGAGGTGGTTTCCTAAACCTTTGCTACCTCCTTTGGGTGAGAGAATCCCAGATTTTGGAAAGTAGGAAGCAGAATTTGCAGCCCCCTTTTCTAGTCCCGTTAGGACATGTAAATACACCCTAAATCTATAAGAACTCATCCTTAAACTCTTGGGGAAGGTTTAGCAACAAGTTGGGGTCGTGAGCAGCAAGTTTGGAGCGCTGGAGGAGTGGAGAACAGCTGGGGAAAACGTGGTCTTCCTCAACCTCGCTCTGCATCAACCCAAAAATCTGCAGAGAGTTATTAGCATTCAAAGGTAGGTGTTCTCAGGCCAAGATTAAAGAAAACCCACACCATCATGTAGATCTTCGAGTCTCAGTTCATTTGCACTTGGTTTAACTAATTTTCATGGAGTATACATTGTGTATTCGTAGTTGTCCCTAAGTCTCGCACAGTTAGGGCTTTTCCCTTTCTTCTTATTATGCACGTGATTTGATGCCAAATTAGACTAAACTTTCTTCATGAAAGTTCTTCTACTTGTAGTCACTATCATCTATTATGTTGGACATTTTGTCCAAAAGTCTTTCGTTAGAGAGTTATAGGTGTGGTAAGAGAGTCACTGCATGATACTGCGATTTCAGACTGCACTTAACTTTACATTCTTCGTATATTTCTCAAGATTTGAGACTGAATTAGATCAAACCCCCAACATCAAAGTTCTTCTACTAGTTGTCCTCATCATATTTATGTTGAACATTTTGTCTAAATGTCATTCGTTAGAGAGTTATAAGAGGGGTAAGGAAATCACTGTATGAGATGTGTTTTCGGGTTACCCTTGACCTATATGTTTTCTGGGAAGGCCACTAGTGTCGACACTACCTGATCTAGTGTCGACACACTATCCCAAATTAGCCCAAAAGGTGTTCTGGGAAGGCCTCTAGTGTCAACACTACTTGATCTAGTGTCGACACACTGTCCCAGATTGGCACAAAAGGTTTTCTGGGAAGGTCTCTAGTGTCGACACTCTGTACAGACCTGTTGACTGGGTTTTCTGGGAGCTGTCTCTAGTGTCGACACTACTTGATCTAGTGTCTACACTACTTGACCATTTCTGCATTATTTTGCCTTGTGTTTGAAGCATTGTGTCGACACCAGTAAGGGGTGTGTCGACACTACCCTTGCAAAAAAAATTGCATATCTTGGGTCTGATCATTACATGATGTCTACTAGCATGTGCATGATGTTATATAGTATGCATGGACCTAAAGAAATCAACTCATTGAAAAATGGTAATGATACGAATATGATTCTAATGTGTAATTGTGATTGTCCTTATGTTCATTGGATTATCTTGTGATCTTCCTATTGTCAATTGATATGATAAGAATATGATGTGAATATGGGGATGAATACATGTTAGTATGGACTTGTTAGTGAAGTTAATATCATGATTTGCATATGAGTTTCAATAGTTACATGTTTTCTGGTGTTCAATTAATTAATTGTCCATATGCATACATGTTAGGGAAAGATCCGTGACTCGTCACTTACACATTTGCACGAGTAGGCACACCCTTCTTGGGGAATTGGGAGCTCTTTGCCGGTTATTCTGAATTGGTAGACTAGCGACCTTTTCCTTAAGACCTCCGTAAGTCTCCGCTCTCTATGGATTTCCACGTAGATGTCGAGCTGGCTGTGCCATTAAGTACCCTGGAGATAGAAAGCACATGTCCTGCATACGATCTGTCTTTAGAAACATCCTCATGTCAAAACATTAATGGATTATGAAACATGATACGTCGTTATACTGCCTTTTATTCTCTTGAGCTATTTGTCATACCTTGACTCTATGAATGATCATGTTCCTTTTACTATGAGCTTGTCATTGAAACTCTGTGGCCATAATATGAATATGTTTGTTCGACACAACATGGGACTTTGGTCCATTTGACCAATGCCTGTGCAATAGGGGCCCTGTCTGGTCCTGGGGAGGAGCGCCCCAACGTACTTTTTAACCGCGGGAGTATGGACTTCTGGTGCTTGGCATAGCACAACGAATAAGTAAGATTTGTGAAAATGTGCCTTTATTTGATATGATAAGTTTGATCTGATATGATATGATAAGATTTGATATGATACGTCTGATCATGTGAACGCATGATATCTGTTTGAATATGGCCAATCTCTTTTGATACGATTCTACTCTTGAAATATCTGTCCATTCTATATGCAACTCGACATGTGATCTGAAATGATACTCGTTCTACTCTGCTATTCAATCTGTTAGTATTGCATGCATTGTCATCATATACATGTTCATATCTTGCCTAATTAAAATGTTAATCACGTAAATTAGTGTCCGCACAATATTGAGATGTAAATCCTACTGAGCTAGTTTGCTCACCCTATCATCCTGCCCTTTTCAAGTAGTGATGAGGAACCAGTGGAGTCCGATGGGGCCGGGCAAGAGTGATGAGCACCCGCTATATGAGGAGTTGACAGTTTAGAAATAGACATTTGAGTAGTCGATGTATTAGAGAAATATTGTTATTTGAATAATGACCCCTTTTCAGTGAGTTCTTTCTATGTAACGTTTTAACTAGTGGATTGAAATGGAATAAAGAGTACCTTTGATGACGTTATTATGATATGAAATGTGTGGTTATATGTAATTGTTACTCTGCGTTACTCAACTGTGATACGTCTATTTGTATCGTTCACGCCTCCCGGTATTTATTCCACTGCTAAATATCGGGGCGTGACAAAGAAAGCTTCTAATCTCTGTGACATTAGTCGGCGTTTCCCAGTTGAGTACGGCTTCTACCTTGGAATGATCGACAGCGATACCATCCTTGGAAATAACATGGCCTAGGAATGACACCTTCTCGATCCAGAATTCACACTTGCTCAATTTGGCATAGAGTTGGTTGTCCCACAGAATCTGCAGAGCAATCCTCAGATGCTCCTCATGCTCTTCCTTGGTCTTGGAGTATATGAGAATATCATCAATAAAGACCACGACGAACTTGTCGAGGTAGGGCTGATAGATGCTATTCATTAGTTGCATGAACGCTGCAGGAGCATTGGTTAGTCCAAAAGGCATGACTACAAATTCATAATAACCGTACCTGCTCTTGAAAGTCGTCTTGTAAATATCTCCATCTTTATCTGATGATATCCCGATCTAAGGTCAATCTTAGAAAAATATTTGGCTCCAGATATCTGATCAAAGAATTCATCGACACGAGGCAGAGGGTGCTTGTTCTTGATAGTGAGATTGTTCAACTGCCTGTAATCGATACATAACCTCATAGATCCGTCCTTCTTCTTGACAAACAACACTGGAGCTCCCCAAGGAGAAGTACTCGACCTGATAAATACCTTTTCTAGAAGTTCCATCAGTTGCTCTTTCAACTCTTTCAATTCAGCAGGGGACATCCTGTAGGGTTGTCGTGAAACCGGTGCAGCTCTAGGTACGAGATCAATGGAGAAATTCACAACTCTCTTAGGCGGAATGCCTGGCAGGTCATCAGGAAATATATCGGGGTATTCTTGCACTATATGGATGTCTAATATATTAACTGCTTTCTTTCCAACCACAATTGCGGCAAGAAATGTCACACAACCCTTTCTTATCATATTATGTGCCTTAATAGCAGAGACGAGAGACCAATGCCTCTTGTGTCTACGTCCCGTAAAGGTCAATTTAGGGAATTCACTAAAAGTAATCTTCCCTCTTCCACAATCAACACAAGCCCCATAAGTAGATAGCCAATCGGCTCCCAGAATAACATCGTAGCCCTCCAGGGGCATACAGATTAGGTCAGCTCTAAGGCTAAGTTCACCAATCTTAACATCAGCTAAAAGAAAATATTTATTCAATTGAGCCTTTTCCCCAAGTGGTGTCGTGACAGGCAATTCAAATTCTGTAGATGCAGGTTGTTCAGTTAATGTATCAGCAAATGCTTGTGATATGAACGAATGGGTTGCGCCAGTATCAAACAAAACAAATGCTGGTTGAGAAAAGACTGGTAGTATACCTTCCACACTCCACCTTCCTCGGTGGTGTCCACTTCTTGCAGAGCCTGCAGTCGGCCGGGCTTCTTCTGTCCCATAGGATGCTTCTCCTTCTCCTGCTCCTTTAACTCAGGGCACTCAGAAATGCGGTGATTACGATTTCCGCATCGTAGGCAAGTGTAGCAACCTGAATTTTTAAGAAAAATAAAAATTTAAATAAAGAATTAAAACCTAGCTAAATGAATATTTAAATGAAAAGAGCATTAAATAAAACCCATTAAATGGAAAAGAGTAATGGGCTTTGCTTAATGGACCCTCTAGAATTTATTGGGTCAAAATATGAATTTACAAAGGGAGAATAATAAGAAAATACCCTAAACTCGAAGTTTAATTATCTCATAATTGGAAATGGGTTATTAAAGCAATAAAAGTGGCAATTAGAGTTGGAATTGGATTCCTAAACCTACCCCATATAGCCTAGCACGAATTTAGGTTCTATCCTAACCCAATTAGAGATTGGAAAGCAAGAGAGGAAAGGTGGAGTTAGGAAATCTCATAGTTAAGAGGAATTGGAGTAGTAGTAGGAATAGGAACTTGTATTTATATAAATACATCTCATAAACCCTCTTGGCCAACCCTAGCTCGTTGCCAAAGGTTGTTGGACGTGGAGAAGAGGCCAAGGAGGAGAAGATCTCGTGGGAAGAAGGAGTTCTTGGAGCTTCTTCCTCGTTCTTGGAGTTCTAAGCCCTAGAAGATAAATCGAGTCAAAGGTAGGCATTCTTACAAGCAAAATTAAATTAAACTCGTCTATAGGTAGTTCCAATCATGAGGAACAAAAGCCATCTTGTTTCATAATTTTTCATCGAGCCAATCTTTTGTTCTTGATTTTAGAAGATCTGTAAACATGATAACCCCGAGACATCATGTTTAATTCAAATCTCTATGAATACTTGATCCCATGCTACGAAATTATTGTTGTAGATAGTCCATGTTGTTAGGGATCTTTTGCACCTAAAAGCCCTAAATTTCATCGAGCATGCTGATCGAATTTAATCAATCTTTCTCTCTGTGTCATGTTCTGAATAACTCGTTCTTGCTCATGTTCAAACCCTGTATGAACAATACTCTCTCTCTCTCTAATTCCGATTTACTGGTAGTACCCTTACATGTCTACTTTAATTTGCAACTTGTTTTGTGATTTTTCATCGACTATGTAATTAGTTATGAATTTTCAAAGTACCTCGTGTCCAAACAAGTCAAGTTGGCACGCAATCCGATGTAGAACCTTTTTCCCGCTCGAACTCAGGTGAAGTACCTGAGAACGCGACGGCTCGACACGTCGCGTTCTCAAGCCGTCGCGACCACCATCTTGTCGCGTTCTGAACGCGACAGGAGACCCCGTCGCGTTCTGGCCGCCTGAGCAGACAGCCCTGTCGCGACCCGTACAGGACCCTGTCGCGTTACATCATGACCCTGTCGTGACCCTTACATGGGTACGTCGCGTTCACAGGATTTTTGATGAAAACCCATAAAATTTATTGCTCTCACTTTCTAAAATATTCTTACGCCTTTTTAACAATCACACACGCAGTAAAAACACCTATTTTAAAATGGAGCCATATTGAATGCTTTAAATTACATATTCACGATTTCTTTTATATCTATGATTCTCTTACACATGCACACACATGAACCATCCATATATGGCTGAAATCTGGCATAAAATATCTCATAATGTATCTGGTAATTTATTGCAATAAAGTATATTAATTGCCATATTTTAAAGGACTTGTATTCGTTTCTAGCGTTGTTTATATACCGATATCGACGCTCCACTGTTCTAGAATTCCTCTAGAACGTCGAGTACCTATTTTATACACACTTTACTTGGCTTGTGGTGAACTCTCCATCGGATATTCCTTTCGCCGGACTAGTGAACCCTTGCACAAGGCCTCCGTAAGTCTCCTCTGATCATGGATTCCCTCATGGTCGACGAGCCGGTTGTACCCTAACACCCGTTACACCTTTAGGGATCGATATGATCCAAACGGCTATTAGAAGTTCGCTCTTACCTTGAATCACGTCGGACCTCTGGACTTGTGTATAACATGGCCAGCGGGAACATCGTGAGTTCCACCTGACTGCCAACACCAAGTGTGCGTGTTGTGCAACTGTTACTATCGCCTGTTTACTCGTCGCATTACGTGCAATGTCCACTAGCTCTCATCTGTACTCTACTCGCTCGTCTATTCACATTCACTCTACTATCTCGTCTATTCATCTAGTGCTCTTACCTATTCTTGGTACTCTATATTGGCCTTTGACTGATTGTCTAAAGATAAACAATATAACTAATGTCTGGCAATATATAAAGGGCCCGATCTGGTCCTGGGATGTGCGCCCGAAAGTGCTAGTGCCCATGGGAGTTAAATGATCAGAGTGTTTGGCATTACACTCAAGTGCTATCTATCTCGACTATCTATATGACAATCAAAAACACAAAACGTGTTATACTCTCTCGATGTCTAGAATGACAAACAAGTGCTATACTCGTCGTGCTATTATTATACTTGTGCTATGGCCATCCTGCGATTCGTGCTATACTCGATACTTGTGCTATTTTTGGAAACTATACTCGATCTCGTACTGTTGTGCTATCCTGATACCTGTTGTGCTATCTCTTGCTATATTTTGACTCTCTTGTACCTGCTATCTTTAGATACTCTGCCATTAAATGAATTAATTATTTAAAGCCTGCTTGAGCCTGAGATCTAAGTCCTACTGGGCGTTATCGCTCACCCTATGTTATTTGATGTTGTGTTCTCAGGTGAGACCGAGGATGATACATGCACTCACGAGGAAGGGAATGACCAAGAGTGAAGCCAGGAGTGCCCTCAGGTCGTTATGTTAGAGTGGTAGTTAGTTATTTCCTTTTATTGCAATGTAATTGGGCCCTATAGAATGGCTCTGATATTAGTGGTTGTAACTAGGCATTGAAAAGTATTAATGAAATGGATTTGCTTTATCATTATTCTTTGTGTAATGGTTTGATGTCTAGTATACGCTCTATACCTTTTCCTTGCAACTGCCTTCGCGCTCCGATATTTCGCGTCGGGGCGTGACAGTTTTGTGGTATCAGAGCCTAGGTTATTCTAAGTATAGGGTGATCTAGGTTGACCAGCCTCGACTAAGAGTCAGTAATCCTACCTAAGAGAGATGTGGGTAGAACCATGGGTAATCAGCTAAAATAAACTCACACGCGCACAAATTAAACTTTTAATCAGCATTATAACTATCAAACTATTTTGTAGGAACTAAACAGCTACAATGACTGCGGAACGTGCCCAGATGAGAGGCATGCAACAGTCCCTCCAGGAACTGACTCGTGCCATACTACAAGCCACCCAGCAAGGTGTTGGTAACCGCAGAGGGAACCAACCAGGTGCAGGCGAGCTGCATCGCAATTTCAGGGGTCTGAACCCGCCTAGGTTTAGTGGGTCTACAGATCCAGATGAAGCGGAGCACTGGCTAAAGGAAATGGAAAGGATCTTCCGTGTAATGCAATGTGCGGACGGAGACAAACTCCTATTAGCGACATTCCAACTGGAGAAGGATGCCCGCGCATGGTGGGAGTCCGTGGAAGCCACAAAAGCTAACGGCCAATTTACTTGGACCGAATTTAAGGAAGCATATAATGCTAAGTACTTCTCTGAACGAGTACAGGAAAAGAAAGCTGCTGAATTCGCCGCTCTTAAATAGCGAAGCCTGACAGTAGCAGAATACGAAGCCCAGTTTTCTAGACTGGCAAAATATGTTGTACATCTGGTGAACACCGAGAGAATGAAGGCTAAGCGCTTTCTAAATGGCCTTAAGCCTCAGTACATTACTCAACTGGCGCCACTCAACATACAAACTTATGCCGAGATGGTTAAGAAGGCTCAGCTGCTAGAAGATGCTACGGACTTCACCGACCGTATCAAGGGGAAGTTCGTAAAGAAGGAAATGACATCGGGACCAGCATCTGCCAAGCCGACCAATGGCAAAAAGTGTCCTTTCCACCCAACTGAGGGATCCAGCCAAGATAGGAAACCCAAGGTCTTCATCCCCAACACTCCAGCAAAAGGTAACTGCAAGCACTGTGATAAACCTGGACACACCGCTGATGAGTGTTGGAGAAAAGTCAGAGCGTGTCTGCGCTGCGGAGGTCGTGAGCATCGCATACCCGAGTGCCCGATGCTGAAAGAAAATGAGAAGCGCACTGCTATGCCTAAGAAACAGGGCAGGCTGCAAGCCCTGCACAATGAAGAAACCATCGAGGAAGGTGGCGTGGTAGAAGGTACCCTGCAAGTCTTTTCTTTGCCAGCATTTGTGTTATTTGATACTGGAGCTACTCATTCATTCATATCTCAACACTTTGCTGATACCCTGACTACAAAACCTACAACCATGGGTTGTGAATTCTCTGTCACAACACCCTTGGGGGAGAAAGAGAAACTAAACCAATACTTTCCATCTGCCGATGTAATGATCGGAGACCGTAACCTAAAGGCCAACCTGGTATGTATGTCCATGGAAGGGTATGATGTCATATTGGGAGCCGACTGGTTGTCCACATATGGGGCAAGCGTCGATTGTAAGAAAGGAAGGGTGACATTTAGTGACTTTCCTAAATTAGCATTCACTGGGATTAGACATAAGAAGCGGATGTCTCTAGTCTCCGCCTTAAAAGCCCATAACATGATAAGGAAAGGATGTTTTGCTTTCCTTGCGGCCATCATAGTCGAAAAGAAGGGTTCAAAAATAGAAGACATCCACATAGTCTAGGACTACCCAGATGTATTCCCTGCAGACTTACCCGGAGTTCCCCCTGAACGTGACGTCAACTTCGCCATTGAGAGACTCCGCCTTAAAAGCCCATAACATGATAAGGAAAGGATGTTTTGCTTTCCTTGCGGCCGTCATAGTTGAAAAGAAGGGTTCAAAAATAGAAGACATCCACATAGTCTAGGACTACCCAGATGTATTCCCTGCAGACTTACCCAGAGTTCCCCCTGAACGTGACGTCAACTTCGCCATTGAGAGACTCCGCCTTAAAAGCCCATAACATGATAAGGAAAGGATGTTTTGCTTTCCTTGCGTCCGTCATAGTCGAAAAGAAGGGTTCAAAAATAGAAGACATCCACATAGTCCAGGACTACCCAGATGTATTCCCTGCAGACTTACCCGGAGTTCCCCCTAAACGTGACGTCAACTTCGCCATTGAGTTGACTCCTGGAGCTGCCCCGGTATCACGTCAACCGTACCGGATGTCGCCTACCGAATTGAAAGAACTAAAAGCACAACTGATGGAGCTGCTAGAGAAGGGGTTCATCAGACCAAGTACCTCCCCTTGGGGAGCACCTGTGCTATTCGTCAAGAAGAAGGATGGGTCGATGAGACTATGCATCGACTATCGTCAACTCAACCAATTGACCATCAAGAACAAGTACCCATTGCCTAGGGTCGATGAACTATTCGACCAGATATCTGGAGCCCAATACTTCTCCAAGATCGACCTTCGATCTGGTTATCATCAAATGAGGATCAAGGATGATGAAATCTTCAAAACAGCTTTCAGGAGCAGGTATGGACATTACGAATTTATTGTTATGCCTTTTGGTCTAACCAATGCTCCTGCAGCCTTTATGCAACTCATGAACAGCATATATCGGCCATACCTTGACAAATTTGTGGTCGTCTTCATCGACGATATCCTCATATATTCAAAGACCAAGGAATATCATGAAGAACACTTGAGGACCGCACTGCAAGTCTTACGAGACAACAAACTATATGCAAAATTAAGCAAGTGCGAGTTCTGGCTCGAAGAAGTGTCTTTCTTGGGCCATGTCATATCAAAGGACGGCATCTATGTTGATCCTTCCAAAGTCGAAGCTGTACTTAACTGGGAGAGACCAACCAATGTCACAGAAATCAGAAGCTTCTTGGGACTGGCTGGATACTACAGGTGGTTCATAAAGGACTTCTCTAAGATCGCCATACCACTCACGCGTCTGACCCGAAAGGAGAATCCCTACTCCTGGAGTAAAGAGTGTGAGAAGAGTTTCCAAACTCTCAAAGACTGCCTTACCTCAGCACCTATTCTCGCTCTGCCAATAGAGGGAGAAGGTTTCTCTATCTATACTGATGCCTCAGGAATTGGGCTAGGCTGTGTACTAATGCAAAAGGAGAAGGTCATCGCCTATTCCTCAAGGCAATTGAAGACGCATGAAGTCAACTACCCTGTGCATGACTTAGAGTTGGTTGCCGTGGTCTTCGCATTAAAAATCTGGAGGCACTATCTCTATGGTGAGCAATTCACTTTCTATTCAGATCATAAAAGTCTAAAGTACCTATTCTCCCAGAAAGAACTAACATGAGGCAGAGAAGATGGTTAGAATATCTAAAGGACTTCGATTTCAACATCCAGTACATCCAGGTAAGGGAAACGCCGTGGCTGATGCTCTTAGTAGAAAGCCAATGGCATCTATCTCAAGTCTAGTCCTTGGCGAGATGCAATTACTTGAACAATTCGCGAGGCTAGACTTAAATATTGAACATAGGGATGATCATGTTTGATTTCCAATCTCAAGATCCAATCCGATCTGCTGGAGGAAATCAAGATGCAACAGGACAACGATCCATTCTTGGTTCGTGTCAAGGAAACCTTAGTGGACGGACCGGATTTTGCCATGACTGAAGATGGAAGGTTAGTATTCCAAGGGAGAACCTGTGTCCCAGACAACGAAGCTCTAATAAGGAAATTAATGGATGAAGCTCATCAAACTAAGTACACTATTCATCCAGGAGGTACCAAAATGTATCAAGACATGAAAAGAACATTTTGGTCGCCGAATATGAAGAGGGAAGTAGCCGAGCATGTAGGTCATTGCCTCACATGTCAACAAGTGAAGGCAGAACATATGCGCCCTATCGGTGTACTCAGACCACTAGATATCCTAGAATGGAAGTGGGAAAGCATTGGCATGGACTTCATCATGGGTTTACCCAGAACTCGTGGTGGACTTGACGCCATATGGGTCATCGTTGACCGGTTGACCAAATCTGCGCACTTCTTACCCATAAAGAGTACATGGTCTGTGGAGGTGCTAGCTGCATTATATGTCAAGGAGATCGTGTGGTTGCATGGTATTCTGTCATCTATCATCTCAGATCGAGATCCAAGGTTCACCTCTCATTTTTGGAAAGGTTTGCAAACTGCCCTTGGTACGAAGCTAAATTTTAGTACTGCCTTTCACTCGCAGACTGATGGGCAAACTAAGAGGACAAATCAAATTGTAGAAGACATGTTAAGAGCCTGCATTATAGATTTCAAAGGTCATTGGAATGAACACTTACCCTTGATTGAGTTCGCCTATAACAACAGTTACCAGGCGAGTATTAAAATGGCACCGTTTGAAGCACTTTATGGCAAGAATTGTAGATCTCCTGTGTGCTGGAATGAAGTGGGAGAACAACAATGGTTAGGACCTGACATGGTACAAAGTACAACCCAGGATATACAGATGATACGAGATCGACTCAAGATTGCTCAGTCTAGATAGAAAAGCTATGCTGATAAGAGAAGACGGGATCTGTAATTTCAAATATGAGATCATGTGCTATTAAAGGTATCTCCTACCCGTGGTATTCAAAGATTCGGAGTGAAAGGAAAACTTAGTCCAAGATTCATTGGTCCTTTCGAAGTACTTGAAAGGATTGGTGAAGTTGCTTACAGACTGGCCTTGCCGCCAAATTTGGCAAGTGTGCACAATGTCTTCCATGTCTCTATGCTTAGAAAGTATGTGTACGATCCTACACATGTCATTCGCCATAATGATCTAGTGTTAAACAAGGACATGACGTATGAAGAGAAACCGATCAAGATATTGGACCGGAAGGTACAACAACTCAGAAATCATCCCATTCACGTGGTGAAGGTCTTATGGAATAACCGCGGAGTGGAAGAAGCCACATGGGAACCAGAAGGAATTATCAGACGCAACTACCCTAATCTATTCAGTAAGTCATTCTCTCCTGTAAGGTCATATGAATTTGGGGACCAAATTCTTTTAAGAAGGGGAGGATGTAGCAACCTGAATTTTTAAGAAAAATAAAAATTTAAATAAAGAATTAAAACCTAGCTAAATGATATTTAAATGAAAAGAGCATTAAATAAAATCCATTAAATGGAAAAGAGTAATGGGCTTTGCTTAATGGACCCTCTAGAATTTATTGGGTCAAAATATGAATTTACAAAAGGAAAATAATAATAAAATACCCTAAATTCGGAGTTTAATTATCTCATAATTGGAAATGGGTTATTAAAGCAATAAAAGTGGCAATTAGAGTTGGAATTGGATTCCTAAACCTACCCCATATAACCTAGAACGAATTTAGGTACTATCCTAACCCAATTAGAGATTGGAAAGCAAGAGAGGAAAGGTGGAGTTAGGAAATCTCGTAGTTAAGAGGAATTGGAGTAGTAGTAGGAATAGGAACTTGTATTTATATAAATACATCTCATAAACCCTCTTGGCCAACCCTAGCTCGTAGCCAAAGGTTGTTGGACGTGGAGAAGAGGCCAAGGAGGAGAAGATCTCATGGGAAGAAGGAGTTCTTGGAGCTTCTTCCTCGTTCTTGGAGTTCTAAGCCCTAGAAGATAAATCGAGTCAAAGGTAGGCATTCTCACGAGCAAAATTAAATTAAACTCGTCTATAGGTAGTTCCAATCACCAGGAACAAAAGCCCTCTTGTTTCATAATTTTTCATCAAGCCAATCTTTTGTTCTTGATTTTAGAAGATCTGCAAACATGATAACCCCGAGACATCATGTTTAATTCAAATCTCTATGAATACTTGATCCCATGCTACGAAATTCTTGCTGTAGATACTCCATGTTGTTAGGGATCTTTTGCACCTAAAAGCCCTAAATTTCATCGAGCATGCTGATCGAATTTAATCAATCTTTCTCTCTGTGTCATGTTCTAAATAACTCGTTCTTGCTCATGTTCAAACCCTGTATGAACAATACTCTCTCTCTAATTCCGATTTACTGATAGTACCCTTACATGTCTACTTTAATTTGCAACTTGTTTCGTGATTTTTCATCGACTATGCAATTAGTTATGAATTTTCAAAGTACCTCATGTCCAAACAAGTCAAGTTGGCACGCAATCTGATGTAGAACCTTTTTCCCGCTCGAACTCAGGTGAAGTACCTAAGAACACGACGGCTCGACACGTCGCGTTCTCAGAGCCGTCGCGACCACCATCTTGTCACGTTCTGAACGCGACAGGAGACCCCGTCGCGTTCTGGCCGCCTGAGCAGACAGCCCTGTCGCGACCCGTACAGGACCCTGTCGCGTTCCATCATGACCCTGTCGTGACCCTTACATGGGTACGTCGCGTTCACAGGATTTTTAATGAAAACCCATAAAATTTATTGCTCTCACTTTCTAAAATATTCTTACGCCTTTTTAACAGTCACACACGCAGTAAAAACACCTGTTTTAAAATAGAGCTATATTGAATGCTTTAAATTACATATTCACGATTTCTTTTCTATCTATGATTCTCTTACACATGCACACACATGAACCATCCATATATGGCTGAAATCTGGCATAAAATATCTCATAATGTATCTGGTAATTTATTGCAATAAAGTATATTAATTGCCATATTTTAAAGGACTTGTATTCGTTTCTAGCGTTGTTTATATACCGATATCGACGCTCCACTGTTCTAGAATTCCTATAGAACGTCGAGTACCTATTTTATACACACTTTACTTGGCTTGTGGTGAACTCTCCGTCGGATATTCCTTTCGCCGGACTAGTGAACCCTTGCACAAGGCCTCCGTAAGTCTCATCTAATCATGGATTCCCACATGGTCGACGAGCCGGTTGTACCCGAACACCCGTTACACCTTTAGGGATCGATATGATCCAAACGGCTATTAGAAGTTCGCTCTTACCTTGAATCACGTTGGACCTCTGGACTTGTGTATAACATGGCCAGCGGGAACATCGTGAGTTCCACCTGACTGCCAACACTAAGTGTGTGTGTTGTTCAACTGTTACTATCGCCTATTTACTCGTCGCATTACGTGCAATGTCCACTAGCTCTCATCTGTACTCTACTCGCTCGTCTATTCACATTCACTCTACTATCTCGTCTATTCATCTAGTGCTCTTAACTATTCTTGGTACTCTACATTGGCCTTTGACTGATTGTCTAAAGATAAACAATATAACCAATGCCTGGCAATATATAAAGGGCCCGATCTGGTCCGGGATGTGCGCTTGAAAGTGCCAGTGCCCATGGGAGTTAAATGATCAGAGTGTTTGGCATTACACTCAAGTGCTATCTATCTCGACTATCTATATGACAATCAAAAACACAAAACGTGCTATACTCTCTCGATGTCTAGAATGACAAACAAGTGCTATACTCGTCGTGCTATTATTATACTTGTGCTAGTTGTGCTATGGCCATCGTGCGATTCGTGCTATACTCGATACTTGTGCTATTTTTGGAAACTATACTCGATCTCGTACTGTTGTGCTATCCTGATACCTGTTGTGCTATCTCTTGCTATATTTTGACTCTCTTGTACCTGCTATCTTTAGATACTCTGCCATTAAATGAATTAATTTTTTAAAGCCTGCTTGAGCCTGAGATTTAAGTCCTACTGGGCGTTATCGCTCACCCTATGTTATTTGATGTTGTGTTCTCAGGTGAGACCGAGGATGATACATGCACTCACGAGGAAGGGAATGACCAAGAGTGAAGCCAGGAGTGCCCTCGAGTCGTTATGTTAGAGTGGTAGTTAGTTATTTCCTTTTATTGCAATGTAATTGGGCCCTATAGAATGGCTCTGATATTAGTGGTTGTAACTAGGCATTGAAAAGTATTAATGAAATGGATTTGCTTTATCATTATTCTTTGTGTAATGGTTTGATGTCTAGTATACGCTCTATACCTTTTCCTTGCAACTGCCTTCACGCTCCGATATTCCGCGTCGGGGTGTGACAGCAAGTGCCTGCTTTTCTCCAGCATTCAGCGGGAGTGTGACCAGGCTTGTCACAATGCTCACAGTTGGTCTTGTTGGTGTTCGGGGGAGTAGGAATCTTGGGCTTCCTTTCCTAGTTCGACCCTCCAATGATGTTGAACAACCGCTTTTTGCCATTTGTGGGCTTGCTTGAGGAACCCGATGCTGGTTCCTTCTTGACCAATCTACCCTTGATGCGATCAGTGAGATCGGTCGCATCTTCCAGCAATTGAGCCTTCTTAACCGTTTCAGCATATGTCTGAATGTCCATAGGTGCAAGTTGAGTAATATAAGAAGGCTTAAGCCATTAAGGCATCGCCTCGCCTTCATATTTTCTGTGTTGACAAGGTGGTTGGCATATCAGGCCAATCGAGAAAACTGCACTTCATATTCGGCGACTGTAAGGTGCCTCTGCTTCAATGCAGCAAATTCTGAGGCCTTTCTCTCTTGGACTCTTTCCGAGAAGTACTTGGAGTTAAAGTGCTACTTGAACTCCTCCCATGTGAATTGTGTGTCGGCTCTTGTTTCCTCAACGGACTCCCACCACGCGCGGGCGTCCCTCTCAAGCCGGAATGTTGCAAGTAAAAGCTTGTCCCCATCCGCGCACTGCATAACACGTAAGATACGCTCAATCTCTTTGAGCCAGTTCTCTGCCTCATCAGGATCTATGGTCCCACAGAATCGGGGTGGATTCAGATTGCAAAAATTTCTGTGTAGTTCTCCAGCTCCTCGGTTATTATTGTTGTTAGCTCCAACAGCCTGAAGTAAAGCCTGCGTGAGCTGCTGAATAGTCTGCTGCATGTCACGGAGTTGTGCACGCTCCGCTGCCATCATTGTGATTTAAGTTCCTTCAAAAGAGAGTTTAATTGTAAGTCGTTGAGTTTGCACTAAGTTTGTGCATGTGTGTGTTCTTTTTTTTTATCTTATTACCCAAGGTTATACCCATCTCACATAGGTATGGAATTAGACTCTAAGTCGAGGCAGGTCAAACCTAGATCATCCTATACTTAAGAATAACCTAGGCTCTGATACCACAAAACTATAATGCCCCGACGTGGAATATCGGAGCGGAATTATAGTTATTAAATAGTACAGAGCGAGAAAATAAATAACAAGCCATTTCACAAATGAAATAATAACCCAATAACCTCAAATTTCATTAGTAATCCACCAACATCATTACAATCACAATATCTCATCAAACTTCATGAGCTAACTATTACATCAACGTATCAGAGCCAAAACTAGGGCCCATAGTACTTTATTCAAATCTAAACTAATACATAAGAGCTAACCGACTCATAACTATACTAGCTAACTACTAAAGCAGTGGTTGTCGAAAACGGTCACTCCTGAGCATCCTCCTCAGTCCCATCCTCGTGAGTGTGGTCATCATCCGACTCACCTGAAACACATTAAATAAACACGCAGGATGAGCGAATAACGCCCAATAGGACTTAATATCTCATGAACACAAGCATGGTTTAAATAATTAATATCTTTAGGAGGCAGGATGCGAGAACAAGTTGTCATGTATAGTCAAGAGAATGATGTAACGAGAAACATTAACATATTCACGAGAGTATAACATCACAAGAATTGGCCATATCACGAGATAGCAAGTAAACTAGTCATGATAGCAAGTATGGGTCGGTACTCATTCAACCCCGAGTTCAAGTATGAAACAAATGACTGATTGATTATCATAGATTAAATCTTGCGTGTCATGAGTTAGGTGTATGCCATCACCCAGATCATTAGACCCTCGCGAGTTATAGCCTTTCAGGTGCTCCTCCCAATGACTAGATCGGGCCCTTAATATGTTGTCTATCATAGTCATGTTTGTTATCTTAGACAATCAATTGATGGCCAAGTAGAGTACCAAGAAGAGATGAGAGTAGTAGACGAACTAGATGAGAGAGTAGAGAGAACATGAACAGATGAGAGTAAAGAGATTGTAGACGAGATAGGGACAATAATGTAAAAACATGAGAAACAACGATAGTCACAGTTGCACGGCACACCCTAGTGGTCCGACAATCAGGTAGAAATCACCACCGCCCACTAGCCGTGCTATAAACACATGCTAGATGGTCCGACGTGATCACAAGATATGGAAAGAACTCACTATGGCCATTTTGGATCGTACTGATCCCTAAAGTGTAACAGGTTTTAGGGCACAACCAGCTTGTCGGCTAAGGACGTGCGCCAAAGCCAAAAAGACTTACGAAGGCCTTGACAAGGAGTCCTTGGCCCAGTCGAGAGTATTCCGATGGAGAGGTGGTCCAAGTCAAGAGAAAGTGTATAGGAAACTGGTCCGTCGTGCATCGAGTGCTCGAAGGCCGAGGGAAATGGTAACGGTGTTCAAAACGCGCGTGTGAAATGAAAAACAAGTGTAATTATTTAAATAGGGAATTTAGTAATTTGTTTCACTAAATTACCAGATACATTATTGAATAATTTGTTAGGGTCAAATGGCAAACACAAATGTTATGTGTGTGAAAGTGTAAAGGAATCAAGAGGATTTGATAAATCGTGCAAATGGCTTTTAAACAATTAAATTTTAGGTAATTATTGCCATCTATTAATTTACCAGGTCGAATTAGTTAAAACATGATTTAATCATGGCTAAATAAGGGTCATATTGGCAAATCAGCAAGGGCTTGAGCATAATTAAAAATTCTGGCCGCAGTCTTTAAATCACAGTAGGCCTACCCGCCGCGATTCAAGTCGCGACGAGCGGCTCGGTCGCGATCCACAGACCGACCGGCCTGGTCCGGTTCACGCCGGGAATCGCGACGGCAGAGGCCGCCGCATTTCTTAACGCGTCGTACCTGTCAGCCGCGACCCTGCTAGTATCGCGGCGGGTCGCGCCACCACGATATCAGGGAGGGTCCGGCCCTTTACCCTTTTATCCTGGGTAATCCTGCTTGCTACAGAACACTTCTAAATTCCATATAAAATCGCACGATTATCAAAAAATCATGAAACGATTTCAAACAAAAATAGACACACAGATCTATCATCATGCATGATTAACTTGAAAATAGACAAGATTTAGGCATGCTTTGATTAGGTTACATTTCAGTGACCTAAACATGTACAGTCAAGATTCAACGAATTAATTAGAGATGGATACATAATGAAAATTAGGCAAACCAGAGGCGTTTGAAAGCTAATATGATGTAGTATTTATGATAATTTTCTCATGGCATGGGATCATGTATGCACGAGGTTTGAAAGCAATCATGAAGGCTCGGGTACATGGATTAGACAGGGATTCAATGAATCAATTCTCCCTCATGGGAGATCGAAATAGAGCAAAACCAGAGGGCTTTTGCATGGGAACATGATGTCTACCTAGGGTAATTTTTACTCAAGTTTAGCTTGAGAGATTGCCTACCTTTTTCGCAGAGTAAGAAAATCCTTAGTTTGAGGACGAAAAGTTATGAAGAACACCAAACTCCAGCCCTTCTCCTCCAAGATCCTCGTCCTCCAGCCTTTTCCTTTGTCTCCAAAACTCCAGAAATGAACTAGGGCTGCTAGGGTCGAAGTTTGAGGTGTTTTGTATGGCTTAAGAGTCCATTCTTGCTAAAACTCCTTTCTTTCTTAACAAATTCAAGTTTTCTTTATTTATCTCCCTAATTACCTTAATTATCCACCTAATAGGATTGAGAAGAGAGCCAATTTCGTGGCCAAGGGTTTAGGTTGGGGTAAGGACTCTTATTTTGGATATTTATGAGTTATTTAATATTTATCTTAACCCTTACTATTTATTAATTAATTACATATGATTTAAATTAAATATTCCTCATCCCATAATGTTCTCCACTTTATTAGGCTCATTATTTTGGGTTTGAGCCAATTACACAACCCACTAGGGTTTTAACTTATTGAACTTGATTAAATGCCCTTTTTTCACTTATTCTTCATTTATTCTAATTAAATCTATTTACCTCATTTATTTAAAAATAAAATGTTATTTTATTAGAATTTTAAAAAATTCAAGGGTGCTACCTTTGGTATCACGTTTTCCTACTACTTCATTGGCACCCTCATAGGGGGAGAGTGTTATAACAAGGGGTGACTAGTTGTTGTTGATTAAGGGGGAGAGAGCGTCTTTTTGATGTTGTCAAAAAGGGGGAGAAATATGAATATATATTTTGTCATCATCAAAAAGGGGGAGAATGTTAAGTTGTGCTTATTTGATCATTGCTTTGATTTATTTTTTATGATGACACAATCATGGTCATTCATATTAACATTCATGTTAAGATGCTCTTAATAATAACACAACTGTTTTTGATGAGATATATGTGTGGTGTTGATGATGAATTGATGTTTGTAACATGAAAGAAATGATCAAGTAAAAACAATGCTTCTATGACTATCCATGTATTCGTTATATCTTACTTGAAATGTTATTTAATGTAGGTGTGAATGCATACAAGAGAAGCATCAAGATACAAGTGCAAAAGATCAAGAAAAACACTTCAAGTGGTCATGTGTCGACAGCCAGGAAGTTCCCTGTCGACAGATACACTCATCCAGAACAAACAAGTTACTGGAAGCTCAAATGGAGCAGTAGCTATCAATAGCTGAAGACTGCCTGTCGACAGATACATGCTGCCTGTCGACAACCAGCAATCGCCTATCGACAGATAAGGCCTTTCTAGCAAGATCATGGTTCTGAAATGCCAGAAGTGTGCAGTAGTTGTCGACAGCTATAAAGTGCCTGTCAACAGATGAAGAGAAAGTCAGATCTGATGGTCAGGATATGATCTATATTATGGTGTTTCCTTTTAGCGCATCTCTCCATACTTGGACACCACTATATATAGATCATATAGAGGTATTTTCGCAGCAAGAAGCCACCATATCAAAACCCTAAGCAAAACCCAAGAGAAGAGCTTCTTCCTGTTGCTCTGCTTCAACTCTCCAGATTGTTCAAAGAAGATCCATCTCGTGATAGGAGTTGAAGTCGGTTTGTCCACGAATCAAGCTTCGTCTACATCATCTGATCTTTATCAACACGAAGCCTGAAGTTCTTCTAGACGACCACACGAAGAGTTCACACTTGGATTTGTTTCTATATCTCAGAACTCTTCTTTCCTTCCACTTTTCATATATCTGTGTGTGTGGTTGTGGTTCGAGAGTTCCTTGTGCTTGATCCACGTGTGGATTGTTGTTCTGATTGCGTGTTTGCATCAGACAACGTGCGTGTGTGGTGTGTTGGTCAGATCAAGGCTAGAGGATCTGATCTTTTGTGAACTTGATCTAGCGTGTGTGTGTGTGGTTGAGCCGTTGTGCTCGTGTGTGTGTTGTACTCAGTTCTTGAGTAGTGTGTGCTCACTGTGTGAGGGGTGGACGTAGGAGTCACTGGATGTGATCTCTGAACCACCTAAAAAATCCCTTGTGCACTGTGGTTTGATTTGTGGTTTGATCTGTATTGCGCTAGATGCATGCATAGGGATTTCGTCTACACACTAACTATTAGTTTGCTCACACACATTGCATCAGATCAAAAGGGTTTTAATTGAGTAGATCTTTTAATTTGAAGTAATTTTTAAATTGCTTAAGTTTCTGCTGCAAATTTATTCAACCCCCCCCCCCCCTTCTAGGTTTGCCAACACCGACATCCGATCCTACAAACAGGTTGGCTCTACTCTTGGAGGTAGGGACCCTTGACACCTCTCATCCTGGCATGTTCCTTTCCCCCTTGAGATTGTAGTTTCTCCGTGGTTTGGGGTTGTGGGGGCATAAGATTCATGCTCGTGTTGAGTGAGGATTCCATCGAGCGTAGATTCATTGTAATCCATGTTTTATGGGGTTTTGAGGGTGGTTTGGCTTGATTAGAGGTTCTCAAAGTGTTTTCCATGCTCCCTGTTGGGTTTTCATTCTAACATTTATAACAGCATGTTTTCTGATGATGAATAACTTCATTGAGGTTTGATACACTTGACACATGAAAAGAACCCAATGCAATACTTGATTGTTTGTGTATTCAAAATACTTAACTTTATATGTTTCATCATGTAGGTACAAATGCACAAAGTCAAGCTCTCTCAAAGCAAGTGAAAAAGATCACAAAAAGCAAAAGACAAGGTCACTTGTCGACAGACACAAAAGACCTGTCGACAGATCTCACAGGTGTGATCTTCCAGAAGACCCATAGTTCAGGAAGTCTTCATCTATCGACAGATGGGAAGTCGACTGTCGACAGATCTCACAGTCCAGAACATCCAGACTTCTGTCGTTTGCACAAAAGAGGACATCTATCGACAGATGGTCTTCGACTGTCGACAGATCTCACAGAGCTGAAGATCCATACTTCTGTTTGTTGCAAACTTACTATCGCCTGTCGACAGATGGCCAAGACCTATCGACAGACGGAGTATAATTCAAACTACGGAAAGTTTCTAAGTTATCCTAGGAGGTGTTTCCAACTCTCACGTTTCTCCATGTGAGAACTCCTATATTTAAACACCTCTTTGGAGGAAATTTCGAACACAAGCAGCCGCAACCAAAAACCCTAGAGCTACTCCAAGTTTCACAAGAGTTGCTGCTGCCCTGCTTCAGACTGCTGCACAGAGCCCTAAAGATCCGTCGATCCAGCAGTTCCTGAAGGAAGAACGTCGAGGATTCAACCTTCTCCATTGACTCAAAGCATTCAAGTCAAAGATTGAACTTCCTCCAGGCGTTCTCAGAAGAGTTCTTCACCAGGATTTTATTCTCTCACTCAGAACTCTCTCTGTTTTCGTATTTCTACCATCCGTGTGTGTGTTGTGGTGATTTAAGCGATCCTTGTGCTTGAGATCACGTGTGTGTTTTGTTCTGATCGTGGGTGCACATCAGAAAACACGTGTGTGTGAGCTATAGTCACCGAACTCACTCATAAGCAGTTTTCTCTGCGTGTGTGTGTGTGCCGTGGACGTAGGATACACGATTTGTGTACTCCGAATCACGTAAATCTTCGTGTCTTGTGGTTTGAACGATTTTCACGTTAGATGCTTGATAGGCACGTTGCATTCACACACTAGATATATTGCTAACTCACCTACACATCGTCAACACATCTAAGTCTCACGTTGTTTCTACAGAAAATTCAAAAGACTTTGTTGTGATTGAAAAAGGGTTGTTTTCAAACTTTTAATTGGTAGTAATCTATTCAACCCCCCTTCTAGATTACCATATTGGGATTCCGCAAACCTTTCAATTGGTATCAGAGCCGAGTTTCTCCGATTTACTGTCTTGTTTGTTTGATCTTACGGTCAGGAGATTCACGGTTAAATGGAATCTAGCAAGGATTCATGGCCGAGAGTCACTCAGTGACTAGGCCACCATTTTTTGATGGAACTAATTATCCCTATTGGAAAAATCGCATGCAGGTGTTCCTGAGAGCACAGAACTACGAATTGTGGAAATTGTCCACAAGGAGAGTATACCCTTTCTGAAGATGAGAGTACCTGGACCAAGGATCAAATCGCAAAGGGGACACTCAACTGGAGCGCCCTCAATATGATGCAATGTGCGGTCCATTCCACGAGTACTCGAGAGTTTCCACGTGCACATCGGCAAAGGAGATGTGGGACAAACTCGAGCTCATTTATGAAGGTACGTCTGAGGTCAGGGAAACAAAAGCAAGCATGTTGGTTTCAGAATATGAGATGTTTAAAATGAATTCCACTGAAACCATCTCTGACATGTTTGTAAGATTCATGTTAATAATTAATGGTTTGAAAGGCCTGAAAAAGGAATACTCGGAGAGTGACTTGGTGAGGAAGATTCTTCGGTCACTTCCATCCTCATGGAACACCAAAGCCACTGTCATTGAGGATTCCAAAGACCTTTCAAAAATGAAATTGGATGAACTCATTGGCTCACTAATGACTTATGAAATAAACATGAAAAGAAAGGAAACTGAAGAAATCCTAGGAAGCCACTTGCCTTGAAGGCTTCCAGGAAAAATTCCTCAGCTTCCAAGAAGGAAGTCATTCAGGAAAGTAATGAGTCTGAATCGTCTAGTGAGAGTGAGAATGACGAAATGGCCATGCTCACTAGACAATTCAAAAAATTCCTGAAATACAAAAGGAGATGTTCAGGTAACTCTAAACCTTTCCAAAAGAAAGATTTTTTCAATAAATCTGATGCTAACAAAAAATCTGAGATTGTGTGTTATGAGTGCAAAAAGCAAGGCCACATGAGAGGAGAGTGCCCTGAGCTCAAGAAAAAGCTGAAGAAAGACAAGTTCACCTTCAAGAAAGCCAAGGCAATGTTGGCCACTTGGAGCGATGAAGACGAGGATGATCACAGCCAAGCTACCTCCGGAGATGATGAAGTCCACTGACTCATGGCGAGAAGTGAAAACTCAAATGAGGTAAACTCTTCCTTTGAAAGCTACTCAGTTGATGAATGGGAAGAGGCTTATACTGTGTTATTTGAAAAATTCTGTGAACTAAAATCTGAAAACAAGGCACTCAAAAAGAAAGCTAACCATCTTGCCAACAACACACAAATGATGAGCAAGTTGCATCATTGATGAAAGACATTGAAATGATGAAAATTGATGAGGAAGCTCACCATGAGGAGATGGATAATTGAAACTGAAATTCCAAGGGGTTCAAAAAGAAAAAGTTGATTTAATGAACTCCTTTGAAACTCTTCAAGGTGAGCATGAGAAACTGAAAGAAAGATTGGAATAACTGAAGAAAATCTAAAATGGGAAATCTGAAGATTTTTAAGGTTTGTTAAAGGGAAACAAAATCTTGATGCAATCTTGGGGTCAAACATCTTTGTTCCAAAACATGGGCTTGGGTTTCAACCAGTTAAACAAAAGAAAATTGGTCAGAATTTGATAACATCCTTTGTTGAAACAAGCCCAAGTACAAGTAAGAGTACCCCCTCAAGAACAGTAAAAACAAGGCTAAGGGAATGCAACCCCAAACCAAGGCAAAGAAGTCTAATGCGGGTATAGGTTCAAGATCTGTTGACAGCCCCAAGGAGAGCTGTCGACAGGTCAGGAAAACCAGCCTGAAAGAAAAATTGACAAGGCAACAGAAAGGTAAGATGCCCATGCATGCTCCAAAGAACATCAAGCCCACTGTTGTAAACAAACCATCTTCATGCAAAATCTGTAAAAAGATTGGGCACATTGAAAAACAATGCTGGAATAACCCAAATAAACAAAAATTCAAACAAGTTTGGATTCCAGAGCATTTACTGTTTGGCATGAATGATACCTTGGCACCCAAAGTGATTTGGGTACCAAAACCTCTTGTCTAATCTACATGTGCAGGAATGCCTAGCAGCCTACAATCAAAACAAATGGTACTTGGATAGCGGCTGCTCGAGGCACATGACAGGGGACAAAGAAAAATTTTGTATGCTCGTAGAAAAGGACGGAGGTCAGGTTATATTCGAAGGTAACAACAAAGGCCAGATCATCGGCTCAGGTAAGGTCGGTAAGTTTGCCTCCAACTCAATAGATAATGTGCTACTTGTTGATGGCCTTCATCACAATTTGCTTAGCATAAGTCAATTGTGTGATAAAGGTTACAAAATTATCTTTGAATCAGATTCATGTCAAATACTTGATAAGGAAATAGGAAGTCTGAAGTTTTCTGGAAAAAGGATAAATAACATCTACATGGTTGACTTAGATGATCCAGAAAATAATGATTTGTGTCTTGTAGCAAACAAACAGGACGAGCTTACATTGTGGCATCGTAGGCTCGGTCACGCTAGCTATAATGTATTGCACAAAATCATGAGGCTTAAATTGGTGAGTGGTCTTCCTGAAATTTCCTTTAACAAGAATGAGAATTTCTGTGATGCATGTGCACAGGGAAAACAAACCCGGAAATCCTTCAAATCAAAGGCACCGGTAAGTACTTCTAAAGCTTATGAACTGTTGCACATGGACCTATTTGGACCTACGAGAACACTTAGTCTCAATGGCAAGCGTTATGGCTTTTTCATTGTAGATGACTTCTCTAGGTTCACTTGGGTAAAATTCCTGGCTCACAAGAATGAAGCTCTAAGTGTTTTTGAAGAATTCTTCAACAAAATTGAGCATGGAAATGTCAATAAAATTTTGCTCTATCCGCACTGATCACGGGGGAGATTTGACAATAATTCCTTCTCCGAATTTTGCAGGAACCAAGTTCATAGAACACATGTTTTCCTCCCCAAGAACTCCAGAGCAAAATGGGGTCGTGGAGAGGAAGAATAGAACCTTGGTGGAGATGGCTCGTACGCTTCTGGTCGAGAATCAACTTGCGAGAACCTTTTGGGTAGAAGCGGTAAACACGTCCTGCTATATCCTTAACCGAGCCATGGTAAGACCCGTATTCAAGAAAACTCCTTATGAACTTCTGAAAGGTAAGAAACCCACTATTGGGTACTTTAAAGTTTTTGGTTCAAAGGTGTTCATACATAACAATGATAAAAATGATTTGGACAAGTTTGAAGCCAAAAGCGATCAAGGTATTTTTCTTGGATACTCAGAACACTCTAGAGCCTATAGAGTGTTCAATCTGAAATCTAGAACAGTGGAAGAAACTCCACATGTTGTTTTTGATGAAACTCAACTCAAGCCTAACATTTCAAATGCTTATAGGTTTGATGAATCTGAAGGAACAACGTTTGGGGAACTTCAAAGTAAAGGAAAAGAAAAGTCTCAAGCTGGTTCAAAAACTAAGAGTGGATTTCTTCGCAGGTATGATGATGAAGGATATTCTTCCGTTCAACAATTCAGAAGATGTACCTGACAAAGATCCACAAGAGGAAGAACAACAACTTGAACCACATCAAGCACTTCCTCCTCCAGAACAACCTCCTCAAATGCAAGATCTTCCAGGGCCTTCAAAGTCATGAATGTGAGGTATTCAAAAGATCATCCTCTTGAGAATGTCATAGGAGATTTAAATGAGTCGGTTCAAACTAGATCTAAGGTTAATCAAATAGTTGAACATGACCATTTAGCTTTTGTCTCTCAAGTGGAACCCAAGAATGTTGAAGAAGCCTTAAAAGAAGATTCATGGATTGATGCTATGCATGAGGAGCTTGGGCAATTCCAAAGAATAATGTATGGAGTTTAGTTCCTAAAACCCCTGAAATGTCTGTCATAGGTACAAGGTGGGTCTTTAGAAACAAACTCAATGAAGAGGGTAAAGTGGTGAGAAACAAGGCTAGACTGGTTGCAAAAGGATATAATCAGGAATTTGGTGTAGACTTTGAAGAATCTTTTGCACCGTAGCTAGGCTAGAAGCAGTTAGAATTTTGTTAGCATATGTATGCTCAAACAAATTTAAATTTGTCAAATGGATGTCAAAACTGCTTTCTTGAATGGCTACATAAAAGAGGAAGTCTATGTCTCTCAACCACCGGGCTTTGAAGATCATGAGAAACCTAACCATGTCTATAAATTGCACAAGGCTCTTTATGGTTTGAAACAGGCACCCCGAGCTTGGTACGACAGATTAAGTACATTTCTGGTAAGCAAAAACTACTCAAGAGGTAAAGTAGACCAAACTCTCTTTACAAAGAAAGTTCGCACACACATCATTGTTGTTCAAGTTTATGTGGACGACATTATTTTGGATCTACTAACCCTTCACTGTGTGAGGAATTTTCCAAACACATGCACAGTGAATTTGAGATGAGTCTAATGGGGGAGCTTCAATTCTTTCTTGGTTTGCAGGTCAAGCAAATGGAGGATGGTTTCTTCATAAACCAAGAAAAGTATGTCAAAGAGCTACTAAAAAGGTTTCAATTTGAACAATCAAAGCTGCCTCAACACCCATGAGCACAAGTATAAAACTTGAAAAAGATGAGAAAGGTAAACCGGTAGATGCCAAACAATTCCGAGGTATGATTGGCTCTCTCCTCTATCTTACTGCAAGTAGACCAGATATTCAGTTCAGTATTTGCCTCTGTGCTAGATACCAATCTAGTCTAAAGGAAAGCCACTTAATTGCAGTTAAGAGAATTTTCAGATATCTCTCAGGTACGTTTGATTTGGTCTTTGGTATCCAGCATAGTAGCTTTGACTTGTTTCATATTCTGATGCTGATTATGCTGGATGTAAAATTGACAGGAAAAGCACTAGTGCTATTGCCAAATTCTTGGCAGTTGCATGGTTTCGTGGGCATCCAAGAAGCAACACTCGGTTGCACTTTCCTACAGAGATATAATATGTTGCTGCAGGGAGTTGTGCAGCACAAGTGTTGTGGATAAAGAGTCAATTGTGTGACTACAACATTAATATTGGATGCACACCTATCCTATGTGACAACACCAGTGCAATCAATTATCAAAGAATCTCATTCAACACTCTAGGACGAAACACATAGAAATTCGTCACCATTTCTTGAGAGATGAGGTAGCCAACAAAAATTTAGAGATCAGTTTCATACCCACGGAAAAACAATTGGCTGACATCTTTACCAAAACCTCTAGCTGAAGATAGATTCACCACTTGAGAAGAGAATTAGGCTTGTGTAAATTGTAGTGAAACTTATCCATATACTGAGCATATGTCTCTTGTGTGCACCACTATAAGGTATATTAAATAGTGTTTGTGGAAGAACAAGTAAAGCTTGTTTTGGAAACTCTCATTATGCGTAGAGGAAAGATCCTCTGCCACGTATCCATAGTTGGCATGTATGTAAGGGTATGTACTTTATATAGGGTTGAGTTTCTTTACAATTTGTCTGTTCTCTACTTCAGTGAAAACATTGAAAATCTTAACAATCTGTCTTCCTGAAAGCTTGGTGTGCTCACATGGTTTGTCTAGTTGTAATAGTTGTAATAGTGTGCACACACTATGGGGGAGCTAGTTTAGGTTAGATGTCCTTCATGAGAGGAGAATCACTCATTCCATGTGTATCTTCAATTCCCTCACTTGTCATAATCATCTCACTCTTCATTCTAACCTTAAACCAGTTTTGCACAGGCATCTGTCGACAACTCCCACTCCATCTATCGACAGATCAGGCCTTAGAGAACTCTATTCTTCTGTCTGTGCAATCTGTCGACAGACGACACCTCATCTGTCGACAGATCTCACAGGTTCTGCTCTGCCCGAACTAGCCTATCTTCTGTCTGTGTGATCTGTCGACAGGCACTTCTCTAGCTGTCGACAACCACCAACTCTTCAAGCAATTCATGCCTATTTCACATCCTACTTATTGAGCAGGTTCATGTACTTTCACTAAGGTGTTATTTGGTGGATATCATGTTTTACTTCATCATATACACATGATATTGATGCTATCCCCTAAACCACCATGATTTGGACATACTACTCATGTTTGGGTTATGTACATCATTCTGAAACATTGACTATCTTAGAGGATTAACACCTAAACTCCATTGAATAATTCCTTGTAGGCACACACCATTCTTAAGACAATTGAAAAATCTTATGGTCATTGAACTTTATGTTTTGAACTGAAGATAATCATATACATTTCCTTGATCTTAAGTTTAAGCTAAAATGGAGAAAGCTACCTATTTCAGAAATATTAAAAAATTGGGATAAAGGTAGAGCTATGATGTGTCTTGCTGAGTAACCGGGGAGACGGGCATCACAAATGTCTGCCCTCGCGTCAAAAAAGCCAACTCATTATCTCTATACAACGGTATAATGGAAACTTCGACTGAGTAACTGGGGGTACGGGCACTTGTCATGTCTATCCTCATGTCAAAAGGTGTGAAGTTATCTTGAATATCACTTTCCCATTGCATTCTTTTCTTGAAAGCAAAAAAAAAAAAAAATGAAATAGGTGAAGCTCCAAAGTGTCTCAAATCTAAAGGTCATGTAGTGCCTATGGCTATCCAGAAGTTTAGACATTTATTTCAATCATCATTTGATCCTCATAAACTTGGGATAGTGTTGGTCTACAATGTCCTTAATCAACCAAGGTAACGGTGTCTTTTCTCAAAGATGGAAAATGTTCCCTTAATGATTTAACTTTAAATCCCTTGGGTATATATGTTTGAACCATTTAGGTAAGTGGGAGAGCTTAATGTCCATGACAATGATAGGTTACAACATGTGTTTACCCATCTTACACCTTACATTATGCATCATGTAACCATTGCTCCCATTCCTTTCTTAAAAATCCACATCAGAAAATCACTAGCAGAAATTCTAAAGGATCTGTCGACAGATCCCCTGGCACTGTCGACAGCCGGCGGCAGACCCAGTTTGGGAAGTCCAACGGGCACGCCGTTTGGGGCTTTTTTGGCGGGGCTTGCCTTTTAAACTTCCCTCCTCTTCTATAAAAAGGCATCCACGGTTTTCTTCCCCTCCTACCACCAAAACCCCTCTCCACCTCCCTCCCAAATCTCCATACCCTGTCTGGACTGGAAAACCCTACCTTCCTCCGTCTTCCTTCCTCTCACCCGAGCCCTCATCCACGTCTCTCTCTAACGCTCGTCCTTCTTGTTCTAGCCTTCCTCATGTCTTCTAGGCCATCGCAGAAACTGGCGTCTCGCCGCCGTCCCTCCTCTTCTCGGGCCGGTGACGACGGGGCTGAGGCTGAGCACCGGACAAAGCATCGGGACGATCATCTTCCCGAGCTTGTGGTACCTCCCCGTCTTCACCTCACTCACTCCAAGGGGACGCATACCAAGTTTGTCCAGCCACGGTATGTAGAGTTTGAGTCCTTGGCCGATATGTTTCCTAATCTCCAACCCTTATTCGACAATCAGGGGTGGACTCAGTTTCTCTACCATCACACAGCGGTATTCTCCTTCACCGTTCATGATTTCTACAACCACCTTGGCTACACACAAGATAATCGTTTCTTTACCACAGTGAAGGGCACAACTTTTCACTCACTGAAAATCTTATTTGCAAAGCCCTTCAAATCCCCAACTCCGGAGCTGATATCCTTACCCACACTCCGGATGCCTCTGTCTACTACCCCTCCTCACACTTGAGGATTATGATGGCACCCAGAAAATCTCTAAACTCAATGCCAATTCATTTCCTCCCCTGACCCGGATGATCCACCACATATTCACTACCATGATTGCGCCAAACATGGCATCGGGAATTGGTCACCGATGTTCACAAATCTCTCTTCACTTTCTTCCTCCGATGTGAACCCATTAATCTACCACTTCTGATGGTTGGTCCATCAAACAATGCTTTTCCCAACCCCGGAGGTCGATGCCCTTTTCCTGTCCACTTACCTCCTTGATAAGGTTCATCGGTATTGTCATTCCAGACAACGAATGCATAGAGCTTAATCCCGCAACAGCTTTGATCTCACTGCAGCACATCGCATGGGATACAAGCTTGTTGATGGAGTTGTTACCCGGGAGCTTAAGGTAAGGCCCTGCTGTTGCCATAGAGGATTGCTGAAGAAGAAGATGAGAATCTTGCTGAAGATGTCGAGGCTGAAGACTCCCAGTCTGTCACTTGGTAGTGATGCTCCACCTGTGCCGTCCATTCGAGACTTGCTTGCACAGTTACAGCTCCAGAGACCGATGATTTGAGAAGCTGAATACCAGATTGGACACAGTAGATTCGAGTCTGGAATCTCTTGCGGACACACAAGTCCAGCTCCAGCTCCGTATTACAAGGCTTCAGACAGAGATGCTGACACTCATCAGGCTCCAGCTCCGCCTGCGATGATGCTGCCTAGATAGGCTTTATGTCTAGGAATGGGTCTTCACGTAGTGTTTATGTCTTGTCTTGTCTGAGTCTTCTTGTAAGCCCTCGAATTTTGTTGCATTATTGTATTGCATGAAATAATTCATGTTGTGTAGTACGTATGTAAATATCTACGTAAGTACTAGTCGGTATACTTATGTATGCATGTGTGTAATAGTTGTAAATAATGTATGATGGTGTGATGGAGAGTGTACATGATACGTATACATAGGCACATCTATAGGTATAAGATGTGCATGGTTTCTACATTTTTTAGAGTTTCTGGCCGAAGGCCAGATTGGCATCAATATCAATAGACGTCGATGTTGTGTCGGCGTCAACCCTATTGGCCAACACTAAGTCCAGCGTCCAGCGATGTGGACGCCAACTTCTCTGACCTGCATGCGTTGCAGAGCCCAGAATTTCGGGAGCAAGCTAGCTCACCCATTGGGGAGCTGTCTCAACAGTCTGAAAGCCCTCTTGTCTGATCTGCGTGAGAGGAGAGCTCCTCTCCTCTATATACAAACCCATGTTTCAACCCTCAGCTCCTCTTGGCTCTTGCAGAGAGAAGGCAAACCCTAGTTTCTGAGAGAAGAGCTGACTTTACAAGCCTAGATCCGGGGATTTGGAGCTTCATCTGGCCATCTACAACGACTGGGAGATAGCTGGAGCATCAGGGAAGGCTTCCCCGACCTCGCTTTGGTGTCTACATCAGTCAAGAACCCGGAGGAAGGTGTCTTTGGAGGCTTCTTGGGACAGCCCAAGGAGAGCTTTACCGCCACCTTTGATCCCTTTGGAGTATTTTTCAGAGGCAAGTAACTTACCCCTATCGTCCATGTAGATGTCTAGTAGGGTTTTATGATTTTTACATATTTTTCCTCGTCTCCTAGATCCCCCATTCTTCTTGATTTTTGGAGTTCGGTCTGTGTTTCTGCACAGACAGGAACTTGGCGTCAATGCCCTTGACGTCGAGATCCAGGTGTGCGTCCAGCGATCTTGCCGTCCACTCCTGGAACGGCCAGAGACCGCCACCAAGTTCGTCTGGACAGAACAGTGAACTGTGCTGCCCTTCTATATGATTAATTTCGACGTGTTTTACGATGAGGATATAATGTAACTCTTATATGCTATGTATACTAGCTAATGTGATGAATGGGAGAATGAATGTACATCTATTTTGTGGGTGGTAAGTTTATTTCTCTATCTAATGTGTATGCGGAAAGAATGGCAATGTGTGTTCACCATGATCCTAATGATCAATGGCAAAGTTTTGTTGCCCAAATTTGTTAGACCATGTATGCATGATCCTATCTGTGCTCTGAGTTTTTGATATTTTTTCCCATGCTTGTATGATTATTGAAATTTCTGTTTTGGGAAATAGAAATCATGCATAGGTCGTGTTAAATTTTCAGTAAATTGCGTGTTGCTCGATAAATTCAGGATAAAATTCTGTAACCCTGTGCATGCTAGGGTGCAGATTGTGAGCTGTTAGATTTGTGATTCTGTTCAACTCCATGTTAATTTGCATTATGAATAATGATGTGAGATCGATGTTAAATTTCTGTAACTTCATTTTGAGTCAGAAAAATCTGAAATTTTCATGTGGAATCATGAACCTGAGATCAGCATGTGGTTAAATTTTTAAGTCGATTGCACAACTATATAGTGAAATATGAATTTTCCATGCGAGAAATGTGAAAAGAAAAATGCATGCTAATGTGGGAATAATGTGACATGTGTGTGTGATTTGATTTATGCAAATTCTGAACATGTAATCCCTGTTAACTGTAGAACCATGTTAGGAAAACAGAGCCCTTGTGTGAGTGAATAAATGAGAGGCAAGTGACATGTGTAAAGATATGTGTTAAAAATCAGTAAATGTGTAAATTGTGCCAAGTGTGACACTGCTTCCATAGAGGGCAATGGAGTCATATCAGGGAAAAGTCCCCCTGAGAAGGTTCAATGTGTTGTGATCCTAAGGGCATTAGGATGAAATCCTGGAGGTGGACAAGTACCACTGGTTAGGGTGGAGACTTGTTCTCCCGGTCTGCGCAGTCCAAGAGTCGTCACTGCATTGCCTAGGTGGCGTCTATGTGTATGTGATGTGTATGTGTCCTTCTTATGGTGGTTTGGACTATGTGTCACGGCACTAAAGTGTAAAATGTGAAATGTGAAATGTGATTGTGATATTGTGCAAATTGTGTAGTGTGAACAATGTGTAAATGTGAATATGTAAATGTGCAATGTGTAAAAGTGAAGCATGTGAATTAGAAATTGTGTAAAAATGTGAAACCAAAATGTGAGGATGTGAAATTAGAAACCCATGATATGATGATCTGAAATCATGTTAGAACAGCAACATAAATGTGGTTATGATTTTGTGCTATATGTGTACAATGCGTAGAACTCATGCTAAGGACAATCCGTACGTATGTGTAAACCGTTCCATGTGTGTGTGCTCTCAGGTTGTGATTTGAATGAGAACATAGCCTTCATGTATTGGATTGTAAAGTGTTAAACCACATCAAAACAGCAAGCCTAAAACATGTAAATGGTTATGTGCATGTGTATGAATGAGTAGTAACCACGTTAGCATGGTTCTTTCATGTATGTAAGCTAGTCATGTTAGATTGCTCTCATGTTTTAGTGTAATTGTATGTAGAACTTTTTCATGTGTAGGAATGATTAGAGAGCATGTGATAGGATTTTTGATTTAGAAATCTGAAAGCATGAATCATGTGTTCATTAGTAGAATTTCCAAATAAGGTTGTTAATTTCAATGTCACGCATGCTATATGTAGTGTCTTGTAAATGTGTATGTAAACCTGCTATGATATGTATATGTATGGTAGTGTAGAATATTTGCTGAGTCTTTTAGACTCTTACTTGCTTCGGCGTACAGGTGTAGTAGGTGACACACCTTTGGAAGAGACCGTGGAAAGCGACTCCGAGCGCGGGGAGTAGCTAGTTGGTGGAGCTTAGTTGTGACTTTTGGCATTTTGATGTATGTAATTGAAACATTGTATTAGCACTATCATGGATAGATGTTTAAGTATGGACAATTATGTGTTTGTTTTCAGCAATTTAATTATGTGGACTTTTAGTTCTTTAAATGTTATCAATCATGTATGTTAAATGTGGATGATGAATGAAATGAAGACAGTGGTTCTTTTACTTCCGCTACTCTGTTCTTATATTCACGTGTATCTCATCTGAATGTTATTGTTGGGTAAATGTCCCACTGTGGCAACGTTCACTATATCGACGTGGGTTGTATAATCGTACCGATATAATGAGTGTCGCTACAGAGATTGGTATCAGAGAAACCGGTCGAGATTGCACATGAATATACATAAGCCATCATCCCCATTGCATGCTAAGTATGTCCACATGTTGTAGATTGATTAATACTGAATGAAAGATAGATAAAAATGGTTAGAAAGCTTAGTAACCTAGCTAATGGTGGCTGAAATTTATTACAGCCATGGCTTCGAGAGGTAGCGTGGTGGAGCGCCGCCCGTGAGGACGAGCCGAGATGTGACGAGCGAGCGGAGCAGCAGGCCCGGCACCGCAAGTCCTGTACTCCCCCCCCCCCCCCCCCCCCCCCCCCCCCCCCGTCGCCTGTGGATTATGGAGTATTAATGCAAGGTCTGGTGCAAGCCATGCAGACACAGGCTCATACCCAGGCAGCACTCCAGGCACAGTTGGAGGCTTAGGTTAGACTAATAAAATGATTTATAGTCTGTTTTATTTGCTTATGTGATATTGTGTTGATTGTGTATTGCTTGATGTGTACTGTAGCAGGCTCAAGTACCAACTCAGGACCATGGTGGACCTTCTACCATGGAAAGATTCAAAAGGATGCTGCCACCCTCTTTTAAGGGGAGAGCGATCCATTGTTGGCTGAAAGCTAGATGAGGAGATAGAAAGGATCTTGAGCCGTCAGGTGTGCAAATGAGGATAAGGTCACATTAGCCACCTACATGCTACAGGTATGCTTTAGTTTATATGCTTGTATGTTCTGTTAAGTTAGATTTGTTAGATGGTGCTTATGAGCGGTGTACTGCAGGAAAAGCTGATGTTTGGTGGGTTCATTGCTGCGTACCCGGTTTTGAGGACGGAGCTATGATGTTGCATGGGATGAGTTCGTGAGGCTCTTTCGAGCCAAGTTCGTCCCCGAGCATGTGCAGATCGGATGGAGCAAGAATTTCTATCTTTGGCTCAAGGCTCCATGACCGTGCTGGAATATGAGGCAAGATTTTCTGAACTCTCTAAATATGCACCTCATATCGTGGCAGACGAGCGAAGGAAGACAAAGAAGTTCGTGATGGGACTCAAGCCATCACTGCGAACGAGACTCGTGGCATTTGACCACCGCAGTTTGGACGAGGCCCTCAGCGCTGCTTGTAGGCAGGAGGGGAGATGGAGCAATACCTGGAAGAAAAGAAAGCTTCGCAGAAGAGGCCAGCAGCGACATTCCAACGGCAAGACAAGAAGAAAGCGGTGTACCCGACTCAGCAGCGATCAGTGGCAGTCGGCAGTTCTCAGGTACCCTCTGTACGTTCCCCTGGTGTGAAGAAAGAGTGTCCCCACTGTGGGAAGACACATGGTGGTACCGAGTGTTGGATGATTACGGGCAAGTACTTGAAGTGCGGAAGCAGCGACCACAAGATCAAGGATTGCCCAAGACTTCAGTAGGGAGCTCAGCGTGGAGCGCCAGCCCCAGCGGTAGAGGCCGCCACGCCAGCTACGGGAAGACCAGGAAGGCCTCGAGCCCCAGCTCGAGTGTTTGCTTTAGCTCGTGAGGACGCCGAGCAGGCGGAGCATGTCACCGAAGGTACGGTTTTACTTTTAGGTGTGCACACTCGGGTTTTGTTTGATACGGGTGCTACTCACTCGTTCATTTCCGAGCGGTTCGCTAGGCAGTTAGCCCTAGAGTCAGGTGTAGAGTCTAAGGATTTAGAGGTCCCTTTGTCTGTGCACACCCCTGCGGGTACGGTATCGACTAGGAAGTGCATTCCGTCGTTACCTGTGTGCATTGAGGATAGAATCCTAGATGGGCGTTTCTTCTTGCTAAAGATGAAGGACTATGATGCTATTCTTGGTCTGGATTGGCTAGAGGAGCACTATGCGTTAGTGGATTGTCGCCGGAAGAGGATTCTTTTCCGCATTCCTGGTGAGGACGAGTTCTCTCATCCCTTGCCAAGGAACTTGGCTGGAAAGTTAGTCATCTCTTCCATAAAGGCGATGCGCATGGTAACAATGGTTGTGACGCTTTTCTTGCCAGCGTGGTGTTAGTACAGAGGCTGATGAGTCACCTACTCTTGCAGAGATTGAGGTAGTGCAGGATTTTCCAGATGTCCTTCCTGATGACTTGTCTGGATTGCCACCGGATAGAGAGATAGAGTTTACCATAGAGTTGCTTCCGGGCACCTCTCCTATCTCGAAGGCTCCATATCGGATGGCACCTGCAGAGTTAGCCGAGTTGAGGAGGCAGTTGCAAGAGTTGCTTGATAAGGGATTTATTCGCCCTAGTGTTTCCCCTTGGGGCGCACCTGTATTATTCGTCAAGAAGAAAGACGGGTCACTTAGGTTATGCATTGACTACAGAAAGCTAAACCAAGTGATTGTGAAGAACAGGTATCCCTTACCTCGTATTGATGATCTGTTTGACCAGTTGCGAGATGCATCAGTCTTTTCTAAGATTGATTTGCGATCTGGTTTTCATCAGTTGAGGATTCGGAGTGAGGATGTGTTCAAGACGGCGTTTAGAACCCGTTATGGACATTATGAGTTTTTGGTCCTTCCTTTCGGATTGACCAATGCCCCTGCAGCGTTCATGGATCTCATGAACAGGGTGTTTAGGCCTTATTTAGATAGTTTTGTCGTAGTGTTTATTGATGATGTGTTGGTCTACTCTCCGGACGAGGCCACACACCTTCAGCATTTGAGGGTAGTGTTAGAGGTTCTTCGTGAGCACAAGTTGTATGCTAAGTTCAGCAAGTGCGATTTTTGGTTGCGCGAGGTTCATTTCCTCGGGCATGTTATCTCCGGTGCTGGTGTTGCAGTTGATCCAGCAAAGGTCCAGGCAGTTATGGATTGGGAGATTCCAAAAACCCCTTCGGAGATTCGTAGTTTTATTGGTTTAGCTGGTTACTATCGGCGATTTATTGAGGGATTTTCATCCATCGCTGCCCCTTTGACTCAGCTTACCAGAAGGGAGTGAAGTTTGTTTGGTCGAGAAGTGTGAGAGTAGTTTTCAATTGTTGAAGACTAAGCTCACGTCAGCCCCGGTGTTAGTCTTACCGAGCGGTGTAGAGGGTTTTGCTATCTACACGGATGCGTCTCGGATTGGTTTAGGCTGTGTGCTAATGCAGCAGGAAAGGGTAGTGGCTTATGCTTCTCGTCAGTTGAAGGAGCATGAGAGGAACTATCCGACTCATGACTTGGAGCTCGCAGCAGTGGTTCATGCACTAAAGATCTGGAGGCACTATCTTTATGGTGTCAGATTTGATGTGTTTACCGACCACAAGAGCTTGAAGTATCTTTTCTCCCAAAAGGAATTAAACCTGAGGCAGAGAAGATGGATTGAGTTCTTGAAGGACTATGACTTCGACCTTCAGTATCACCCTGGGAAGGCGAATGTCGTAGCGGATGCTCTGAGTAGAAGAGGCCATCTCTCCAGCAGGATTGGAAGATGTTGGAAGATGCGGCTTGTGCGTTGACTGAGTTAGAGCCATCGCTATGCCAGGCTTTTGTAGCTCAGTTATCTCTTAGGTCCTCGGTTTTGGATGAGGTGATCGAGCAACAGGAGCCGACCCTAGACTCTTAGAGTTAGTGGGCAAGGCAGGCATTGCTCGTGATGAGGACGGTGTGATTAGATTTCAGCACCGTGTTTGTGTCCCTGATTTGGTAGATGTCCGTGAGCATGTGTTAGCGGAGGCTCATAGATCGCGATTCTCTATTCATCCGGGTAACACTAAGATGTACCAGGATTGAAGAGATCCTTTGGTGGTCTGGCATGAAGAGGGATGTAGCGGATTATGTGTCCTGGTGTTTAGTATGCCAGCAAGTGAAGGCCGAGCGACAGCGACCATCCAGCCTTATGCAAAGGATGGACATCCCAGTTGGAAGTGGGAAGCTGTCACTATGGACTTTGTTTCGGGTTTGCCTCGATCTAGAAGGGGCAATGACTCGATTTGGGTAGTTGTAGATAGATTCTCGAAGACTGCTCATTTCTTGCCTATGAAGAAGAAGCAGTCAGTAGAGAGTTTAGCTAGATTGTATGTTAGTGTGTTATTAGATTGCATGGTGTGCCGAAGTCGATCATTTCGGATCGAGATCCGAGATTTACTTCGAGGTTGTGGAAGGGTCTTCAGGATGCTTTAGGTTCAGAGCTGAAGCTCAGTTCGGCTTTCATCCCCAGACTGATGGACAGTCTGAGGGACTATCCAGACGCTCGAGGATATGTTGAGAGCGTGTGTTCTGGATTGGAAGGATGATTGGGAGCGTCATTTACCTCTTGTGGAGTTCGCATACAACAACAGCTTTCATGCGAGTATTGGTATGGCTCCATTGAGGCGTTGTATGGTCGCCCTGCAGATCTCCTTTATGTTGGAGGAGACGGTGATAGGCGCTGATCGGTCCGGAGTTAGTTCAGGAGACTTCGGATAAGATCCAGCTGATCAGAAAGAGGCTTGTTGCGGCTCAGGATAGACAGAAGAGCTATGCCGACAACAGGAGGAAGGATCTTGAGTTCGAGGTAGGTGATCATGTCTTCTTGAAGATATCACCTACTCGAGGTGTCATCAGATTTGGCAGGCATAGCAAGTTGAGCCCTAGGTTCATTGGCCCATATGAGATTCTCAGACGATTGGGCAGCGTGGCATATGAGCTAGCATTACCCCCATCTTTGGCTAGTGTTCATCCCGTATTCCACGTTTCTATGCTCAGGAAGTATGTCCGAGATCCGTCTCATGTGATTAGTCATGAGCCAGTGGAGATTCAGCCAGATCTTTCGTATGTCGAGCAACCAGTAGCTATTCTTGACCGGAAGGTTCAGCATCTCCGGAACAAGAGTATTGTGTGAAGTTCTCTGCGGAACTTCTCACGAGAGGAGGCTACTTGGGAGCTTGAGGATGTGATGAAGAAGAATATCCCCTTTTGTTTGAGTAGTGTCATTCTAACTTCGAGGACGAAGTTTCTTTAAGGGGAGAGGGTGTAAGGCCCTCGAATTTTGTTGGATTATTGTATTGCATGAAAATAATTCATGTTGTGTATGTACGTATGTAAATATTTACGTAAATACTAGTCGGTATACTTATGTATGCATGTGTGTAATTAGTTGTAAATAATGTATGAATGGTGTGATGGTAGAGTGTACATGATAGCGTATACATATGGCACATATATAGGTATAAGATGTGCATGGTTTCTGCATGTTTTAGTGTTCTGGCCGAAGGCCAGATTGGCGTCAATATCAATAGACGTCGATGTTGTGTCGGCGTCAACCCTATGGACGCCAACACTAAGTCCAACGTCCAGAGATGTGGACGCCAACTTCTCTGACCTGCATGCGTTGCAGAGCCCAGAATTCCGGGAGCAAGCTAGCTCACCCATTGGGGAGCTGTCTCCAACAGTCTGAAAGCCCTCTTGTCCGACCTGCGTTAGAGGAGAGCTCCTCTCCTCTATATACAAACCCCTGTTTCAACCCTCAGCTCTCTCTTGGCTCCTTGCAAAGAGAAGAAGGCAAACCCTAGTTTCTGAGAGAGGAACCTTGTAACGCCCCTCTTAGACCCAGTACAGTTACACCAACTCACATTGGATCTAGTAGAGGTATTACAGTGGAACGAATCCAACAATTTTCAATACAGGTTGAAATATACACAAATAACTATTCAATTCCAATGATAATTAACAGAACTTGGAATTAAACACTTGCCATCAGCATTTATTCAAAAGCAAACTAATGCAAAAAGATAACAATAGTCCAGGTTTATTACATCCAAAGATCAGTTGCATAAAGGAAATTACATAAGATTCTCACATACAAAATTCACTCAAAAACTCTCTATATCAAGCTAAGTCTCCACGTCCTCCCGCTCTGAGTCAGTTTGCACTAACTCCTCCGTATCCTCTGGCTCTCTTGAAATGTTAAGCAAGTATGAGTCTACAAGACCCAGCAAATCACATGAAAGACAGTTCAAGATATTAACATTATATTAGTTTTAAGACATGGTAGTACATTAGCATTCCATTCATTTATATCATATATTTTTCTTAATATAGTTCTAAGTCCATTGACAATCATTCATTTCATAGTGATTCTAACTATTAAGGAAATAAAACTGTTTCTCATGTAGCATGGAATTACTTATTCATGGAATCTATTCGAAGTTATGTGACCTACAACAATTTTCGTGTATCAATTTCTCATTTATGCATGCACTATTCTTTTACACAACTATTTTCATGTAGCAATATTAAAACATTGACATGTAATAAGAAATCCTTTGAACAAGTTCACATGTAGGAATGTAAGCATATAACATGTAGTATGTAGCATGTAGAACAAATAGACATGTAACTTGTAGCATGTAACATGTAGTCATTTTCATATAGTTGCCAAGACATAGCCCACACTAAATTAGAGATCAGTAGTCATTTATCATTCACTTATCACCTAGGCAATGCGGTGATGAAGTCATAGTATTTGCACAAAACCGGGGAAAGTCCTTCCCACCTTGACCAGTAGAACAAGTCTACCTCTAGGATTTCAATCCGTTGCCCACGGATTCATTTCTTTACATGTAGGTGAACCATTACCATAGGGGCATCTACGGTGTAGTTCCTTGTAGGAATCTCTAAGATAGCAATGTCTTATTGGCATCATTGATATAATTCATACACTAACATATATAACGGATAGTGACATTTCATTTCATACTAATGAGTCAATGCAATATTTCAAAGTACGACACTTTCAGTTCTGAATCCTATTTACTGTACAACAGATTTCTATCATGATACTAATTTTCATTCTTGCATTTTCATTCATTTTTATTCAATTCTATGTGTAATATATGGTTCAGAAATTCATAACAGAACGTACACATGTCTGAAAATTCTGAAATTTTAACAGAAATTCGAAATAAGTAATTTCAATACACATGCCAATTTTCATAATTTTCTGATTTCTGTAACTATTTTTCATGAAATTAACTCTATTAAATCAACTAACTAACATGGTTTAATATTGAGAAAAGCTCACAATTTCACATGGAACATGGATTACTGTCATATCATATCTATTGCAGTAATCTAAACATCAATCAACATGCTTTCTTTTACATCATTGTACTTATCTTATACAATTAACCTTGATCATTGTCATGTAATTATGCATGTTTATCAATTCATATATATATATGTATAATTATATAGAACCTGCACATTATAGCATAGACAGTCCTAATGTAACAATAATATGCTCTAATATTACATGGCTGAAACGCATACATTCATAAATTATTCATTTAAAACCAATTCACTCAGATTTCTGGAAATATATGATTCTGTTAAACTTGACGTCAATTAGTATGACGTTTACTATGGTCGACGTCCACATATGTTGTCGTTAAGTAATTATAGGCGGCGGCACATAGCGCCGTTAACACAAACAGACGGCGGCACATAGCGCCGTTTACATATAGTAAGGACAGAAAATACATATATATTTCGGATGAACTAAACGGCAGTCGATATTGCCGTTTACATTATATAGACGGCAATACCCCTGGACGTCTAGTTCTAAGACACAGAAAAACACAGAAACCCGCATGAAATGACAACATTTCTAACCCCTCCCGTAGGTTGTTTACATGTTTTAAAAATACGGAAAATGTTAAATACGTAGTATATCATATCCTAAACTAATCTCCCATGCAACTTGCCTCAATCCCTCCTAATGGAGTGTCGAATCCAAGCTCGAAGAAGCCCGTCTCGCCAGGGAGACAGTTCTGTCCTCCGTCTTCAAGCACTCTGAACCTCCTCCGATGACGTTCCTCCGCCTGGACGAGCCTTTGGGCGCGAAGTCCTATGTATCTCCTCGGTGTAGAAGCCCTCGAACTGCACGAACAAGCACCAGATCGCTCTGCAAATCCCTTCTCGGCCCTCTTTCTCTCCTCCAGAACCAAAGCAAAACCCTCTTTCTTCCTGCGAGATCTGGTCTTATAAAGACCTCTCAATCCAAGGCCAAACCAACCCTGACCCTCGGATCTAAACGCCTCGGATCAGCTCATTAAAGCCTTCCCGAAACGGCCGTTTTCCTTGATCCGGAACGGAAAGCTCAAAAACAGGTAAGTCAGGTTAACGTCAACATAGATTGCCGTTTTCCTCAATATAAACGTTCATCGATGATGTCGTTTATAGTCTTTCCCAAATTAAATAATTCAGAAAATATTATAGAACTTCAATACCTGTTGTCGTTAACATCATATAAACGGCATGCGATGTTGCCGCTTACAAGCTTTAACGTCAATGATCTTGACGCCTAGTTCTACACAAAACAGCATTCAATTTATGCAGAATTAAACACACAATAACAGAATAATTTCAAGGAAATTCTAGGGTACTACAAACCTGACTTTACAAGCCTAGATCCGGGGATTTGGAGCTTCATCCGGCCATCTACAACGACTAGGAGATAGCTGGAGCATCAGGGAAGGCTTCCCCGACCTCGCTTTGGTGTCTACATCAGTCAAGAACCCAGAGGAAGGTGTCTTTGGAGGCTTCTTGGGACTGCCCAAGGGGAGCTTCACCGCCACCTTTGATCCCTTTGGAGTATTTTTCAGAGGCAAGTAACTTACCCCTATCGTCCATGTAGATGTCTAGTAGGGTTTTGTGATTTTTACATATTTTTCCTCGTGTCCTAGATCGCCCATTCTTCTTGATTTTTGGAGTTCGGTCTGTGTTTCTGCACAGACAGGAACTTGGCGTCAATGCCCTTGACGCCGAGATCCAGGTGTGCATCCAGCGATCTTGCCGTCCACTCCATGAACGGCCAGAGACCGCCGCCAAGTTCGTCTGGACAGAACAGTGAACTGTTCTGCCCTTCTATATGATTAATTTCGACGTGTTTTGCGATGAGGATATAATGTAACTCTTATATGCTATGTATACTAGCTAATGTGATGAATGGGAGAATGAATGTACATCTATTTTGTGGGTGGTTGAGTTTATTTGTCTATCTAATGTGTATGCGGAAAGAATGGCAATGTGTGTTCACCATGATCCTAATGATCAGTGGCAAAGTTTTGTTGCCCAAATTTGTTAGACCATGTATGCATGATCCTATCTGTGCTCTGAGTTTCTGATATTTTTTCCCATGCTTGTATGATTATTGAAATTTCTGTTTTGGGAAATAGAAATCATGCATAGGTCGTGTTAAATTTCCAATAAATTGCGTGTTGCTCGATAAATTCAGGAATAAATTTTGTAACCCTGTGCATGCTAGGGTGCAGACTGTGAGCTGTTAGATTTGTGATTTTGTTCAACTCCATGTTAATTTGCATTATGAATAATGATGTGAGATCGATGTTAAATTTTCTGTAACTTCATTTTGAGTCAGAAAAATTGAAAATTTTCATGTGAATCATAAACCTGAGATCAGCATGTGGTTAAATTTTCAAGTCGTTTGGACAACTATATAGTGAAATATGAATTTTCCATGCGAGAAATGTGAAAAGAAAATGCATGCTAATGTGGAATAATGTGACATGTGTGTGTGATCTGATTTATGCAAATTCTGAACATGTAATCCCTGTTAACTGTAGAATCATGTTAGGAAAACAGAGCCCTGTGTGAGTGAATAAATGAGAGGCAAGTGACATGTGTAAAGATATGTGTTAAAAATCGGTAAATGTGTAAATTGTGCCAAGTGTGACACTGCTTCCATAGAGGGCAGTGGAACCGTATCAGGGAAAAGTCCCCCTGAGAAGGTTCAATGTGTTGTGATCCTAAGGGCATTAGGATGAAATCCTGGAGGTGGACAAGTACCACTGGTTAGGGTGGAGACTTGTTCTCCCGGTCTGCGCAGTCCAAGAGTCGTCACTGTATTGCCTAGGTGGCGTCTATGTGTATGTGATGTGATGTGTCCTTCTTATGGTGGTTTGGACTGTGTCACGGCACTAAAGTGTAAAATGTGAATGTGAATGTATTGTGATCATGTGCAAATTGTGTAGTGTGAACAATGTGTAAATGTGAATATGTAAATGTGCAATGTGTAAAAGTGAAGCATGTGAATTAGAAATTGTGTAAAAATGTGAAACCAAAATGTGAGGATGTGAAATTGAAACCCATGATATGATGATCTGAAATCATGTTGAACAGCAACATAAATGTGGTTATGATTTTGTGCTATATGTGTACAATGCGTAGAACTCATGCTAGGGACAATCCTTACGTATGTGTAAACCATTCCATGTGTGTGTGCTCTCACGTTGTGATTTGAATGAGAACATAGCTTCATGTATTGGATTGTAAAGTGTTAAACCACATCAAAACAGCAAGCCTAAAGCATGTAAAATGGTTATGTGCATGTGTATGAATGAGTAGTAACCATGTTAGCAATGGTTCCTTTCATGTATGTAAGTTAGTCATGCTAGATTGCTCTCATGTTTTAGTTTAATTGTAAGTAGAACTTTCATGTGTAGGAATGATTAGAGAGCATGTGATAGGAGTTTTTGATTTAGAAAATCTGAAAGCATGAATCATGTGTTCATTAGTAGAATTTCCAAATAAGGTTGTTAATTTCAATGTCACGCATGCTATATGTAGTGTCTTGTAAATGTGTATGTAAAACCTGCTATGATATGTACATGTATGGTATGTGTAGAGTTATTTGCTGAGTCTTTTAGACTCATTACTTGCTTCGGCGTACAGGTGTAGTAGGTGACACACCTTTGGAAGAGACCGTGGAAAGCGACTCCGAGCGCGGGGAGTAGCTAGTTGGTGGAGCTTAGTTGTGACATTTTGGCATTTTGATGTATGTAATTGAAACATTGTATTAGCATTATCATGGAAAGAAATGTTTAAGTGTGGACAATTATGTATTTGATTTTCAGCAATTTAATTATGTGGACTTTTAGTTCTTTAAATGTTATCAAATCATGTATGTTAAATGTGGATGATGAATGAAATGAAGACAGTGGTTCTTTTACTTCCGCTACTCTGTTCTTATATTCACGTGTATCTCAGCTGAATGTTATTGTTGGGTAAATGTCCCACTGTGGCAACGTTCACTATATCGACGTGGGTTGGTATAACCGTACCGATATAATGAGGGTCGCTACAGAGATTGGTATCAGAGAAACCGGTTGAGATTGCACATGAATATACATAAGCCATCATCCCCATTGCATGCTAAGTATGTCCACATGTGTAGAATTGATTAAAAATGACTGAAAGATAGATAAGAAAATGGCTAGAAAGCTTAGTAACCTAGCTAATGGTGGCTGAAATTTATTACAGCCATGGCTTCGAGAGGTAGGCGTGGCGGAGCGCCGGCCCGTGAGGACGAGCCGAGACGTGACGAGCGGGCGGAGCAACAGGCCCCGGCACCGCAAGGTCCTGTACTTCCCCCACCGTCGCCTGTGGATTATGGAGTATTCATGCAAGGTCTGGTGCAAGCCATGCACACGCAGGCTCATACCCAGGCAGCACTCCAGGCACAGTTGGAGGCTTAGGTTAGACTAATAAAATGATTTATAGTCTGTTTTATTGGCTTATGTGATATTGTGTTCATTGTGTATTGCTTGATGTGTACTGTAGCAGGCTCAAGTACCAGCTCAGGACCATGGTGGACCTTCTACCATGGAAAGATTCAAGAGGATGCTGCCACCCTCTTTTAAGGGGGAGAGCGATCCATTGTTGGCTGAAAGCTGGATGAGGGAGATAGAAAAGATCTTCCGAGCCATCAGGTGTGCAGATGAGGATAAGGTCACATTAGCCACCTACATGCTACAGGTATGCTTTAGTTTATATGCTTGTATGTTTGTTAAGTTAGATTTGTTTAGATGGTGCTTATGAGCGGTGTACTGCAGGAAAGAGCTGATGTATGGTGGGCTTCATTGCTGCGTACCCGGTTTGAGGACGGAGCTATTGATGTTGCTTGGGACGAGTTCGTGAGGCTCTTTCGGGCCAAGTTCGTCCCCGAGCATGTGCAAGATCGGATGGAGCAAGAATTCCTATCTTTGGCTCAAGGCTCCATGACCGTGCTGGAATATGAGGCAAGATTTTCTGAACTCTCTAAATATGCACCTCATATCGTGGCAGACGAGCGCAGGAAGACAAAGAAGTTCGTGATGGGACTCAAGCCATCACTGCGGACGAGACTCGTGGCATTTGACCACCGCACTTTGGACGAGGCCCTCAGTGCTGCTTGTAGGCAGGAGGGTGAGATGGAGCAATACCTGGAAGAAAGAAGCTTCGCAGAAGAGGCCAGCAGCGACATTCCAACGGCAAGACAAGAAGAAAGCGGTGTACCAACACAGCAGCGATCAGTGGCAGTCGGCAGTTCTCAGGTACCCTCTGTACGTTCCCCTGGTGTGAAGAAAGAGTGTCCCCACTGTGGGAAGACACATGGTGGTACCGAGTGTTGGATGATTACGGGCAAGTGCTTGAAGTGCGGAAGCAGCGACCACAAGATCAAGGATTGCCCAAGACTTCAGCAGGGAGTCCAGCGCGGAGCGCCAGCCCCAGCGGTAGCGGCAGCAGCGCCAGCTACGGAAGACCAGGAAGGCCTCGAGCCCCAGCTCGAGTGTTTGCTTTAGCTCGCGAGGACGCCGAGCAGGCGGAGCATGTCACCGAAGGTACGGTTTTACTTTTAGGTGTGCACGCTCGGGTTTTGTTTGATACGGGTGCTACTCACTCGTTCATTTCGAGCGGTTCGCTAGGCAGTTAGCCCTAGAGTCAGGTGTAGAGTCTGAGGATTTAGAGGTCCCTTTGTCTGTGCACACCCCTGCGGGTACGGTATCGACTAGGAAGTGCATTCCGTCGTTACCTGTGTGCATTGAGGATAGAATCCTAGATGGGTGTTTCTTCTTGCTAAAGATGAAGGACTATGATGCTATTCTTGGTCTGGATTGGCTAGAGGAGCACTATGCGTTAGTGGATTGTCGTCGGAAGAGGATTGTTTTCCGCATTCCTGGTGAGGATGAGTTCTCTCATCCCTTGCCAAGGAACTTGGCGGGAAAGTTAGTCATCTCTGCCATGAAGGCGATGCGCATGGTAAACAAGGGTTGTGACGCTTTTCTTGCCAGCGTGGTGTTAGTGCCAGAGGCTGATGAGTCACCTACTCTTGCAGAGATTGAGGTAGTGCAGGATTTTCCAGATGTCTTTCCTGATGACTTGTCTGGATTGCCACCGGATAGAGAGATAGAGTTTACCATAGAGTTGCTTCCGGGCACCTCTCCTATCTCGAAGGCTCCATATCGGATGGCACCTGCGGAGTTAGCCGAGTTGAGGAGGCAGTTGCAAGAGTTGCTTGATAAGGGATTTATTCGCCCTAGTGTTTCCCCTTGGGGCGCACCTGTATTATTCGTCAAGAAGAAAGACGGGTCACTTAGGTTATGCATTGACTACAGAAAGCTGAACCAAGTGACTGTGAAGAACAGGTATCCCTTACCTCGTATTGATGATTTGTTTGACCAGTTGCGAGATGCATCAGTCTTTTCTAAGATTGATTTGCGATCTGGTTATCATCAGTTGAGGATTCGGAGTGAGGATGTGTCCAAGACGGCGTTTAGAACCCGTTATGGACATTATGAGTTTTTGGTCCTTCCTTTCGGATTGACCAATGCCCCTGCAGCGTTCATGGATCTCATGAACAGGGTGTTTAGGCCTTATTTAGATAGCTTTGTCGTAGTGTTTATTGATGATGTGTTGGTCTACTCTCCGGACGAGGCCACACACCGTCAGCATTTGAGGGTAGTGTTAGAGGTTCTTCGTGAGCACAAGCTGTATGCTAAGTTCAGCAAGTGCGATTTTTGGTTGCGCGAGGTTCATTTCCTCGGGCATGTTATCTCCGGTGCTGGTGTTGCAGTTGATCCAGCAAAGGTCCAGGCAGTTATGGATTGGGAGATTCCCAAGACCCCTTCGGAGATTCGTAGTTTTATTGGTTTAGCTGGTTACTATCGGCGATTTATTGAGGGATTTTCATCCATCGCCGCCCCTTTGACTCAGCTTACCAGAAAGGGAGTGAAGTTTGTTTGGTCCGAGAAGTGTGAGAGTAGTTTTCAATTGTTGAAGACTAAGCTCACGTCAGCCCCGGTGTTAGTCTTACCGAGCGGTGTAGAGGGTTTTGCTATCTACACGGATGCGTCTCGGATTGGTTTAGGCTGTGTGCTAATGCAGCAGGAAAGGGTAGTGGCTTATGCTTCTCGTCAGTTGAAGGAGCATGAGAGAACTATCCGACTCATGACTTGGAGCTCGCAGCAGTGGTTCATGCACTAAAGATCTGGAGGCACTATCTTTATGGTGTCAGATTTGAGGTGTTTACCGACCACAAGAGCTTGAAGTATCTTTTCTCCCAAAAGGAATTAAACCTGAGGCAGAGAAGATGGATTGAGTTCTTGAAGGACTATGACTTCGACCTTCAGTATCACCCTGGGAAGGCGAATGTCGTAGCGGATGCTCTGAGTAGAAAGAGGCCATCTCTCCAGCAGGATTGGAAGATGTTGGAAGATGCGGCTTGCGCGTTGACTGAGTTAGAGCCATCGCTATGCCAGGCTTTTGTAGCTCAGTTATCTCTTAGGTCCTCGGTTTTGGATGAGGTGATCGAGCAACAGGAGCCGACCCTAGACTCTTAGAGTTAGTGGGCAAGGCAGGCATTGCTCGTGATGAGGACGGTGTGATTAGATTTCAGCACCGTGTTTGTGTCCCTGATTTGTAGATGTCCGTGAGCATGTGTTAGCGGAGGCTCATAGATCGCGATTCTCTATTCATCCGGGTAACACTAAGATGTACCAGGATTTGAAGAGATCCTTTTGGTGGTCTGGCATGAAGAGGGATGTAGCGGATTATGTGTCCGGTGTTTAGTATGCCAACAAGTGAAGGCCGAGTGACATCGACCATCCGGCCTTATGCAAAGGATGGAGATCCCAGTGTGGAAGTGGGAAGCTGTCACTATGGACTTTGTTTCGGGTTTGCCTCGATCTAGAAGGGGCAATGACTCAATTTGGGTAGTTGTAGATAGATTCTCGAAGACTGCTCATTTCTTGCCTATGAAGAAGAAGCAGTCAGTAGAGAGTTTAGCTAGATTGTATGTTAGTAGTGTTATTAGATTGCATGGTGTGCCGAAGTCGATCATTTCGGATCGAGATCCGAGATTTACTTCGAGGTTGTGGAAGGGTCTTCAGGATGCTTTAGGTTCAGAGCTGAAGCTCAGTTCGGCGTTTCATCCCCAGACTGATGGACAGTCTGAAAGGACTATCCAGACGCTCGAGGATATGTTGAGAGCGTGTGTTCTGGATTGGAAGGATGATTGGGAGCGTCATTTACCTCTTGTGGAGTTCGCATACAACAACAGCTTTCATGCGAGTATTGGTATGGCTCCATTTGAGGCGTTGTATGGTCGCCCCTGCAGATCTCCTTTATGTTGGGAGGAGACTGGTGATAGGCAGCTGATCGGTCCGGAGTTAGTTCAGGAGACTTCGGATAAGATCCAGCTGATCAGAAAGAGGCTTGTTGCGGCTCAGGATAGGCAGAAGAGCTATGCCGACAACAGGAGGAAGGATCTTGAGTTCGAGGTGGTGATCATGTCTTCTTGAAGATATCGCCTACTCGAGGTGTCGTCAGATTTGGCAGGCATAGTAAGTTGAGCCCTAGGTTCATTGGCCCATATGAGATTCTCAGACGATTGGGCAGCGTGGCATATGAGCTAGCATTACCCCCAGCTTTGGCTAGTGTTCATCCCGTTTCCACGTTTCGATGCTCAGGAAGTATGTCCGAGATCCGTCTCATGTGATTAGTCATGAGCCAGTGGAGATTCAGCCAGATCTTTCGTATGTCGAGCAACCAGTAGCTATTCTTGACCGAAGGTTCAGCATCTCCGGAACAAGAGTATTGCGTCGGTGAAAGTTCTCTGGCGGAACTTCTCACGAGAGGAGGCTACTTGGGAGCTTGAGGATGCGATGAAGAAGAAGTATCCCCTTTTGTTTGAGTAGTGTCGTTCTAACTTCGAGGACGAAGTTTCTTTTAAGGGGGAGAGGGTGTAAGGCCCTCAAATTTTGTTGCATTATTGTATTGCATGTAAATAATTCATGTTGTGTATGTACGTATGTAAAAATCTACGTAAGTACTAGTTAGTATACTTATGTATGCATGTGTATAATTAGTTGTAAATAATGTATGAATGGTATGATGGTAGTGTGTACATGATAGCGTATACATATGGCACATATATAGGTATAAGATGTGCATGGTTTCTGCATGTTTTAGAGTTCTGGCCGAAGGCCAGATTGGCGTCAATATCAATAGACGTCGATGTTGTGTCGGCGTCAACCCTATGGACGCCAACACTAAGTCCAGCGTCCAGCGATGTGGACGCCAACTTCTCTGACCTGCATGCGTTGCAGAGCCAGAATTCCGGGAGCAAGCTAGCTCACCCATTGGGGAGCTGTCTCCAACGGTCTGAAAGCCCTCTTGTCCGACCTGCGTGAGAGGAGAGCTCCTCTCCTCTATATACAAACCCTTTTCAACCCTCAGCCCTCTCTTGGCTCCTTGCAAAGAGAAGAAGGCAAAGCCCTAGTTTCTGTGAGAGAAGAACCTGACTTTGCAAGCCTAGATCCGGGGATTTGGAGCTTCATCCGGCCATCTACAACGACTAGGAGATAGCTGGAGCATCAGGGAAGGCTTCCCCGACCTCGCTTTGGTGTCTACATCAGTCAAGAACCCGGAGGAAGGTGTCTTTGGAGGCTTCTTGGGACTGCCCAAGGAGAGCTTCACCGCCACCTTTGATCCCTTTGGAGTATTTTTCAGAGGCAAGTAACTTACCCTATCGTCCATGTAGATGTCTAGTAGGGTTTTGTGATTTTTACATATTTTTCCTCGTGTCCTAGATCCCCATTCTTTTTATTTTTGGAGTTCGGTCTGTGTTTCTGCACAGACAGGAACTTGGCGTCAATGCCCTTGACGCCGAGATCGGTGTGCGTCCAGCGATCTTGCCGTCCACTCCTGGAACGGCCAGAGACCGCCGCCAAGTTCGTCTGGACAGAACAGTGAACTGTTCTGCCCTTCTATATGATTAATTTCGACGTGTTTTGCGATGAGGATATAATGTAACTCTTATATGCTATGTATACTAGCTAATGTGATGAATGGGAGAATGAATGTACATCTATTTTGTGGGTGGTTGAGTTTATTTCTCTATCTAATGTGTATGCGGAAAGAATGGCAATGTGTATTCACCATGATCCTAATGATCAGTGGCAAAGTTTGTTGCCCAAATTTGTTAGACCATGTATGCATGATCCTATCTGTGCTCTGAGTTTCTGACATTTTTCCCATGCTTGTATGATTATTGAAATTTCTGTTTTGGGAAATAGAAATCATGCGTAGGTCATGTTAAATTTCCAGTAAATTGTGTGTTGCTCGATAAATTCAGGAATAAATTCTGTAACCCTGTGCATGCTAGGGTGCAGACTGTGAGCTGTTAGATTTGTGATTTTGTTCAACTCCATGTTAATTTGCATTATGAATAATGATGTGAGATCGATGTTAAATTTTCTGTAACTTCATTTTGAGTCAGAAAAATCTGAAAATTTTCATGTGGAATCATGAACCTGAGATCAGCATGTGGTTAAATTTTCAAGTCGTTTGGACAACTATATAGTGAAATATGAATTTTCCATGCGAGAAATGTGAAAAGAAAAATGCATGCTAATGTGGGAATAATGTGACATGTGTGTGTGATTTGATTTATGCAAATTCTGAACATGTAATCCCTGTTAACTGTAGAACCATGTTAGGAAAATAGAGCCCTTGTGTGAGTGAATAAATGAGAGGCAAGTGACATGTGTAAAGATATGTGTTAAAAATCGGTAAATGTGTAAATTGTGCCAAGTGTGACACTGCTTCCATAGAGGGCAGTGGAGCCGTATCAGGGAAAAGTCCCCCTGAGAAGGTTCAATGTGTTGTGATCCTAAGGGCATTAGGATGAAATCCTGGAGGTGGACAAGTACCACTGGTTAGGGTGGAGACTTGTTCTCCCGGTCTGCGCAGTCCAAGAGTCGTCACTGTATTGCCTAGGTGGCGTCTATGTGTATGTGATGTGATGTGTCCTTCTTATGGTGGTTTGGACTATGTGTCACGGCACTAAAGTGTAAATGTGAAATGTGAAATGTGATTGTGATCTGTGCAAATTGTGTAGTGTGAACAATGTGTAAATGTGAATATGTAAATGTGCAATGTGTAAAGTGAAGCATGTGAATTAGAAATTGTGTAAAAATGTGAAACCAAAATGTGAGGATGTGAAATTGAAACCCATGATATGATGATCTGAAATCATGTTAGAACAGCAACATAATGTGGTTATGCTTTTGTGCTATATGTGTACAATGCGTAGAACTCATGCTAAGGACAATCTGTACGTATGTGTAAACCGTTCCATGTGTGTGTGCTCTCACGTTGTGATTTGAATGAGAACATAGCCTTCATGTATTGGATTGTAAAGTGTTAAACCACATCAAAACAGCAAGCCTAAAGCATGTAAAATGATTATGTGCATGTGTATGAATGAGTAGTAATCACGTTAGCAATGGTTCCTTTCATGTATGTAAGCTAGTCATGCTAGATTGCTCTCATGTTTTAGTGTAATTGTATGTAGAACTTTCATGTGTAGGAATGATTAGAGAGCATGTGATAGGAGTTTTTGATTTAGAAAATCTGAAAGCATGAATCATGTGTTCATTAGTAGAATTTCCAAATAAGGTTGTTAATTTCAATGTCACGCATGCTATATGTAGTGTCTTGTAAATGTGTATGTAAAACCTGCTATGATATGTATATGTATGGTATGTGTAGAGTTATTTGCTGAGTCTTTTAGACTCATTACTTGCTTCGGCGTACAGGTGTAGTAGGTGACACACCTTTGGAAGAGACCGTGGAAAGCGACTCCGAGCGCGGGGAGTAGCTAGTTGGTGGAGCTTAGTTGTGACATTTTGGCATTTTGATGTATGTAATTGAAACATTGTATTAGCACTATCATGGAAAGAAATGTTTAAGTATGGACAATTATGTGTTTGATTTTCAGCAATTTAATTATGTGGACTTTTAGTTCTTTAAATGTTATCAAATCATGTATGTTAAATGTGGATGATGAATGAAATGAAGACAGTGGTTCTTTTACTTCCGCTACTCTGTTCTTATATTCACGTGTATCTCATCTGAATGTTATTGTTGGGTAAATGTCCCACTGTGGCAACGTTCACTATATCGACGTGGGTTGGTATAACCGTACCGATATAATGAGGGTCGCTACACTTCTGGTCTTTTTATTTCACTTAGGTCATGTATTTTCTCCCTTTCATGTTTACTCTCAGTCAAACAACTTTTTGTACTATGTATGCCTCTTTCATATCAATGAATTCACAGTGCCATGTTTGTCTATATGTTTTGTCTAATGAATGATTTTAGATGTTGTCAAAAGGGGGAGAAATCTCAATGCATTAATTGAATAATTTTGTCATCATCAAAAGGGGGAGAATGTTGGGTTTTCATTCTAACATTTATAACAACATGTTTTCTGATGATGAATAACTTCAATGAGGTTTGATACACTTGACACATGACACAGAACCCAATGCAATACTTGATTGTTTGTGTATTCAAAATACTTAACTTTACATGTTTCATCATGTAGGTACAAATGCACAAAGTCAAGCTCTCTCAAAGCAAGTGAAAAAGATCACAAAAAGCAAAAGACAAGGTCACCTGTCGACAGACACAAAAGACCTGTCGACAGATCTCACAGGTGTGATCTGCCAGAAGACCCATAGTTCAAGAAGTCTTCATCTGTCGACAGATGGGAAGTCGACTGTCGACAGATCTCACAGTCCAGAACATCCATACTTCTGTCGTTTGCACAAAAGAGGACATTTATCGACAGATGGTCTTCGACTGTCGATAGATCTCACAGAGCTGAAGATCCATACTTCAGTTTGTTGCAAACTTACTGTCGCCTGTCGACAGATGGCCAAGACCTGTCGACAGACGGAGTATAATTCAAACTACGGAAAGTTTCTAAGTTATCCTAGGAGGTGTTTCAAACTCTCACGTTTCTCTATGTGAGAACTCCTATATTTAAACAACTCTTTGGAGGAAATTTCGAACACAAGCAGCCACAACCAAAAACCCTAGAGCTACTCCAAGTTTCACAAGAGCTGCTGCTGCCCTGCTTCAGACTACTGCACAGAGCCCTAAAGATCTGTCGATCCAGCAGTTCCTGAAGGAAGAACGTCGAGGATTCAACCTTCTCCATCAACTCAAAGCATTCAAGTCGAAGATTGAACTTCCTCCAGGCGTTCTCAGAAGAGTTCTTCACCAGGATTTATTCTCTCACTCAGAACTCTCTCTGTTTTCATATTTCTACCATCCGTGTGTGTTTTGTGGTGATTTAAGCGATCCTTGTGCTTGAGATCACGTGTGTGTGTTGTTCTGATCGTGGGTGCACATCAGAAAACACGTGTGTGTGAGTTGTAGTCACCGAACTCGCTCATAAGCAGTTTTCTCTGCATGTGTGTGTGTGCCGTGGACGTAGGATACACGATTTGTGTACTCCGAACCACGTAAATCTTTGTGTCTTGTGGTTTGAACGATTTTCACGTTAGATGCTTGGTAGGCACGTTGCATTCACACACTAGATAGATTGCTAACTCACCTACACATTGTCAACACATCTAAGTCTCACGTTGTTTCTACAGAAAATTCAAAAGACTTTGTTGTGATTGAAAAGGGTTGTTTTCAAACTTTTAATTGGTAGTAATCTATTCAACCCCCCTTCTAGATTACCATATTGGGATTCCGCAAACCTTTCACTCCCCTCACCCTATTGGCATGGTTTGTACCAATTTTGGGGTCGTCCTTGGGAGGACTGTACCGGGACGTCCCTCGGCTGAGAACGCGACCTATATAGAGGTCGTGATAATGTCGCGACCGGCTAGGCCGTCGTGACATCATCCGACGCTCTATTGCGTCACAACCTTGTCGCGGCCGGTTAGCCCGTCGCGACTCGCGACATGGTCACGACGGCCCGATGCATCGCGACTACAGTAGAGACAGGTAAGTCTTGCAGAGTTCCATTTTTTGTGGAGTCTTCACCGTTTCCGCGTCTTACTGTACTCGTGGCACCAGTGCTAGTTTCCTAGTATGGTCCTACACTAGCCGTTCGCCCGGTGCTCGGCACTTGAGGGCTTGTCCCGTGAGAGAGGTTGATACCGTTGCCTAGGACCCCCGTCCCCGTGCGCCTGTTGAGGGAGTACTCCGGGCGGCGGGCGTGCTCGAGTCACGGACTCTGGAGCGGAGGGGAAAATGGTGGTTAGGACAGCGGCGTTGAGTCATTTGCAGAGCTCCCGTGGTTGGTCTGGGACACCGAGGTCGTTTGGAGTCCTTCCCGGCACAGGCCAGTCAGTCCTTTTCTCACTGCCTCGCTCTTTGTGGCCCCAGAACCACTTAGAGAGGCCAGGCGTGGGACCGTAGTCCGGACAGACTACGGTGGTTACTGTTGTGCTACTTTGTGTTCCTGCCTCACTCTGACGAGACGTGGAGGTTTGGATCTGGGTCGAGGATAAGACGTCAGCGAACGCACCTGACTGGTTGACTAGTGGTAGTGTTTTCCATAGCTAGTGTCTCTTGTCTAAGCAGGGTAGTACTCTTGCATAGTGGAGTATCTATAGGCTTCGAATTGTGCATTCGGAAATGCTTCAGAATCTTATTAATGTATGTCTCCTGAGACAAACTCAGTGATCTTTTTGAGTGATTCCTCACAATCTTTACTCCAAGCACATAGCTCGCTTCACCCATATCTTTCATCTCAAAGATGCAAGATAACCACCTCTTAGTGGCAGCGATCAACTCCATATCATTTCCAGCCATTAAAGTATCATCAACGTATAATGATAAAATGAGGAGACTTTCTCCCACTCGCTTAATATACACACAGTGGTCTTCTTCAATCATCACAAAACCACATGAGATAATAGCATTATGAAATTTCAGATACCATTGTCTAGATGATTGTTTCAATCCATATATTGAATGCTTGAGGCGGCAAATTTTTTTATCTTCGCCTTTAGTCTCAAAACCCTCTGGTTGAGCTATATATATTTCCTCGTCTAGTTCTCCATTGAGAAATCCAGTCTTCACATCCATTTGAAAAATTCCAAGTCAAGTTATGCAACAATAGCTAGAATAAGGCGAACATATGAGAATCTTACCACAGGTGAAAAAGTCTCATCATAATCTATGCCCTCTTTTTAGGTATAACCTTTCACCACAGGTCTTGCCTTATACTTGTCAATTGTCCCATCAACCTTGTGTTTAAGCTTGAAAACCCACTCATTTCCAATTGTCTTACTCTCAGGTGGGAGATACACTAACTCCCAGATTTCATTCTATGCTATTGAATGAATCTCCTCTTGCATGGCAATCTCCCATTTTTTTCCTAGACGATGATGCAAGAGTGTCCTAAACATATCTAAGCTCTTCATCATCTGTGGATTCACAAAGAAGTACCTCATTGTCAATTTCAAAAAATCGACAGGGAACATGCCCACACTTGCTATGATGTAAAGAATCTTGACTTTCTATTGGTGCACTCCCATTGGGTGCACTCCCACTAGATTGACCATCTCTATCATTTTCGGCGGACATTGGTATGGAAACACATTCCCTCCCTTCGCCAGAAGATGGTATGATGTTCAATTGTTTATCTATTTCAAAAACATCAAAATTTTTCTCATTGTCGCCAAGACTAGGAAATTCATTCTCTAAGAGAACAACATCTCGGACATCACGTTTTATCATTCCTCCATCTGGATGATGTCCATACATGGCATAACCGACTGAGCTCTCAGGATATCCGATAAAGATAAACTTTTGGGCTTATGAGCCAAGTTTCCTAAACTTGCTCGTCATGTCATGAACATATCTAGCTGATCCCCATGAACATAAACAATTTAAGTTCGATTTGTGGCCATGCCACAATTCATATGGGGTAGAAGGAACAGATCGCAATGACACTCGGTTAAGAATGTAGGCAGCAGTTAACAGATCATCTCCTCAAAAAGAGATTGGCAAATTTATCTACGCCATCATTGACTTAACCATGTCAAGCATTGTTCTATTCCTTCGCAACACCATTTTGTTGCGGCGTATAGAGAATAGAGAGTTGCCGACGTATACCTTTTTCTTCCACGATCTGTCTGAAAAACATCGAACTTTCACATCTGTATATGTATGTATGTATGCATGTATGTTGTTCTAATGCTTTATAAACTTAGCCCAAAAGATATTTGCTCATAAGGGGGAAATAGTAAGGCATCTCAATTCCCACAAGATCATGATGATATTATGTGGGATTGAAAAATGGACTGGAAAGAGAAAAGGTATTATCACCAATATAATTGGATTGGTATTTTTCAGACAAACATGGAAGAGATGCACCGAACTGTGTGTTCCGGTTGTAATGGCCCTCCAAAATTGGATGAAACGCTAAGAACTCAAAAAATTTAAACACCATTTGCATTAATAATGGCAAACGAATGAGAAACTGATTCTCTCTCTCTCACTCACTCGGCGTTTTCCCTCTTCCTTTGATCTCTCTTTCTGGACAAAGAGTATAATAATAATCATCATCATCATCAACATCATCATCATAATATCTATTTTTTCTAACTATAGCTAGGTCTTAATAGATGGTAATCTCCTCAGGGTAAACCACACTTGAGGATCACTAGAACCCAAGGTCTAACATGTTATCTGTTATATGAGAAATAAAAGCTCAACAAATATTACAACTCAATCCAATCCTAGTAAAATATTTATCATTTTGGTTCAAATCCACACAATTTTCTCTCCAAAAAATCTCACAAGTTATGAATTAAAACTCCACATATATAACTCAATAATATTCTCTTGATTTTTGAACATCTCCACGTTAGTTTTTTTACTAGATAACTATTTTCAAATAAAGCGAATAACCCTCTCATCTTGCACAGTATACGACTTTATGACTACAATAAACCCTCTGCAAAAAATTAGCCCATTTTCATAAAATGGCTTGCAAGTTTTACACTAAGAACTAGAATTTCAGAGCCATTTTAAGATAACCATTTTTCTATACGTATAGTAAAACCAAAATCCTACTCATTTCCCTAGCACCATTAATGGATCCACATCAGGACTGTCTGCGCCTAGAGGTTTTTGGTCGGGGTCTACCTACTAGACGCGTCCCACTTACAGTACTAGATCAGAGAAGTACCAACCTCCATGTTTGAGAATTTACTATGGCGGCATAAAGCATGAATGAAATCTTCTGTAGAGAAACCCTCAAGTTGCAGGCCCAGCTCCAATCCAAGCAGCCATGGAAAAGATAAACAGGGACTCGGTCGTCAAGTGCCTTCATCTTTTTCGTATCAACCTAAGATTTCTGTATGTGTTTATGTACAGAGCAAGGACAGGCACTGAACCAACCATGCTTCCTTGTTGACTTGCATGAGGATTTACAGTGGCGACTATTTTTGTTGATTGCAGGGGTTACGGAGAGGTTAGTTTCACTTCCAGCGCTTTGCATTCTTCAATCCCTTTGATTTTGACTTGGCCTGTTGAAAGGCCACCATCTTCTGTTTCTTCCTAGCTTCCTTCTCCTCCTGCACAGATTTGATCACACATGAGATGGAAGGAAACCTAACAGCTGTTTGCAAGACACCTCCTTGGATGCAAAAGACACCTGAATCTGACAGAGAAGATATTGGGCCAGGGATTAATCTAGGATCGTTACCTTTGACATCTTGGACTTGGCTTTCACCTTGGGGGCCTTTGCCTCGACCTCAGCCTCGCGTTCCAATTCCCTCTCCCTGGCCTCGAGGTTCTTCTCCAGATAATACTATAAAGGTGCACAATTTGAGCAAGGTGGTTAGAAGTCCCAACACCAACAGGATCATCAGGAAATGATGCAAGCCGTGTTCATCAAATCAGCACATAAACTAAAAGAGACCTCTAACAGAACTGCAAGAAGCTGCAACTCATGTGACAAAATCAAGCAGATGACACATGGTCAAGCAATAAGCACCTTATGATCGGACGCAATTATGATTTTGAGAGGAATGTGAATTTATTGGAGTCATATAAGAAAGGACAAAAAATGACTCCCACATACATCAAGCTATGTAGTAATTGTTACCTAATCTAGGAGATGCCAAAGCCGTCAAAACTTTCAATATCTTAGTAAGTTGGTTCTTAAAAGAAGGAAAAGATACTTCTTAAACATGGAAAAAGACTAAATGGAATTGAACTAGTATGCTGAAGTCGCAAGTAAAGACTTCTCTAGAAAATGCGAGTAGGACATCATGAAAACTTACATTGTAATCCCCATTATAATCCTGAAGGGTTCCATCCTTCACCTCCACCACTCTGTTAACTATTTGCTTTATGAAATACCGATCATGAGAGACGGTTATGACAGTACCCTGATATTCTGAGATGGCTTCCTGTTATGATTGCAGATTTTACAAACATTAGAATCCATGGTACACAATGAGGTTAAAAAAAAAAAAAACATGAGACTTTATTAAAAGAACAAACAGCTACACCTCCAACATCTCTTTCGATGGTATATCCAAGTGGTTAGTGGGTTCATCCAGCACTAGCAAAGTAGAGGGCTTCACCATGAACTTGCAAAAAGCAAGTCGTGCCTACATCACAGAAAGGAAAATGAGATATAGTTGATTTAGTACACTAAGATGACAATAAGTGTTTGTTCTAGTGTTAGAATAGAATGGATATGAATTCAGGAATAACAATACATCAGATATCAACATCACTATGACGCGGGACTAGATGGGCCTGGGCTGGGCCGAGTTGAACTTGTAGGTTTGCTACCAAATGGGGTTGGCTGGGCCTGGCAGCAGGCTGGTGGTTGGGCTGGCCCGCTAACCCAGGCTGTGTGGTGTTGGCAGCAGCTCGAGGCGAGGCTAGCTGGAACCCCACTGGCCTGTCGTTGCACAGGCTCAGCTGGGCCAGCCCACAAGCGGGTGCTTGGGGTGGACCTGGTGGGTGGGAACGTGGTGGGCTGCATTGGTGGATCAGCAGGATCTCCAGTGCAACATTGCTGGCACTCGTCAGCAATTGGCGGCAGCACTGTAGTGCCGCGGCGGCAGTGCTGCACCAAGGATGAGAGTTTTGGTTTCGGTTTCGGAATCGTCCAGGCCCGAAACCATTTCGGTTTCGTTTCGGCTGGTTTCGGTCGGTCTCGGGCGGCCTCAAGAGGAGTGCCGGCCAATTTCGGCCGGATTTCAGCCGATTTCGGTCTGGTTTCGGTCTGATTTCGGACGAAATTAATTAAAATATTATTTTTTTCATTTTCAGAAATGCTACGGTAGTTTCGGCCGATTTCGTTTCGGCCGAAATCAACAACCATGTGCTGCGTTGGTAGGGCAGTAGTGGCAGCACAGCAGCACCATGTGGGCAGAAGAGGAAGAGGAAGAGAACCGGTGGAAGAGGGAGATCCAAGAGAGGGGTCGCTGGTGGTGCGGGCAATGTCTGGCAGAGCAAGGCTGTGGTGGCGCAGGTGGAGGAAGAGATCGGCAGATCTGGTGGCCGAAAGGGTGTCCCTGTCATAGGGAGGTGCTGGAAGCAGCACCATGCCAAGGAAGGAGGTGGAGGAGACATGGTGGTGTGACGACAGTACAATAGGCGGCAGTCCACCGGGATGGCAGTGGGGTTGCTAGGTGGCTGTGGTGAGGGCCAGGGGCATCGCCCCAATGGGACCCATGGAAGGCAAAATCGCCAGAATCGGCTCAGGATCGCTCGATCCTGGATCGGATCGACGGTTGGGGATCCGATTCCGGGGAGAAGTCCCTGAATCGCCTAGACTTCCAGCTGGATCGGCCGGAGTCGACTAAAAACGGTCTGGATCGCTCTGGGTCGGCCAATTCTAGGCTGATTCCAGACTGATTCAGGCCGATTCTCCTACTTATTTACCTAAATATCATTTAAGTAAATGTTAGTATTTGTAGTTTCATTTACTAAGACATTATATGTAAATAAGAAAATACCCCCCATTTGAATCCAATAAAAATATCAAAAAATCATATTTCTTACCAATAAAAAGTCAACTCTCATCCAAGAAGAAAATCGTAATTTTGGTGATTCCATCAAAATAGCGACTTTCTAATCTAAATTTGACATATCTAGAAATTTTATAATTCAAATAAACCCAATAAAATATTAAAAATCTAAAATGTGGTAAAAACAAACGTGCATATGACTTCAAATCTTGAGAGGTCTCAAGCAGATTAAGTACTGTTAGTAGGAGAGTGGCTCTTTTGGAGAAGTGATATGCACGTTTGATTTTTTTTACCTGACTTTGAATTTTTAGTATTTTATTGAATTTATTTGAATTATGAAATTTTTTAATATGTCAAATTATAAAAGATTAGAAAGTCGTTATTTTGATGGAATCGCAATTTTCTTCTTAGACGGGAGAGTTGATTTTTTATTGGTAAGAGATGTGATTTTTTTTATATTTTTATAGAATTCAAATAAGGGGTACTTCCTTATTTACATGTAATATCTTAAGTAAATGAAACTACAATTCTAACATTTACTTAAATGGTATTCAGGTAAATAATACACAAAGTCTTTAATATTTTATGCTTTTCTAGTATTATTATAGTAGTAATAATACATAAAGTCTTATGTTTCATATACTATGAATCAAGGTTTGTCGAATCGGAATCGGGAGGCGAATCGGATTTTCCTTGATCCGATTCGATTCCCCCCGAATCGACCCGAATCGATCCGAATCGGATCGATTCTCATAGGTATAATATATCATATATATGATATTTATAATGTATAATATGTATTATAATATGATATAATAATATTATATATATGAGGCGAATCGGACCGAATCGATGGAATCGAGAATCGGGTTTTCCATGATTCGCCCCGATTTGGGAGAATCGGGCCGATCCGATCCGGCATGCCAAACCCTGCTATGAATGCATGTATGATTGATTTTTTTTTAATTTTATGCAAATGTTAGTTCTTTCAATTTATCATATTTTCCCTCATTTTTTCTGTTTTTTCCTGATTTTTCTGAATTTTTATTAATTTTTTCCAAAAAAAATCCATTTTGTAGACTGGCCGATCCAAGATCGGCCAGACTTCCCTTGGATCCATGGGATCTTGCGATCCAGATCGGTGCCTAGCGATCTCGATCCGATTTTGATCCTGCCTTCCATGCAATTGCCTAGCCCGATCGGGCTGGGGGCCTCTCACCCCTAGCCTAGTCGGACTGGCCCTCCTTCGCAGAAGACCAATGGGGAGAGAGAGACAAGGGGAGGGAGGCCAGAGCCTCAAGGGGACACTTCTTTCCGATCTCTTCTTCAACCCCCCCCCCCCCACCCCAAATGTGTCATGTCTGCTCAGAAACCCCAATACAGCCCCATTCTATAATGGGTGGGGATAACCCTAAGGCCCTTGGGCCAAACCACCTATGAGCCATGGCCCCTAAGCCACATACCAAGGACCCAAACACAATCATAAAGGATACAAAAAATTCCTAATACCCTAAGTACATGCTACTAGGCCATTATCAGACATGTACAGCTCTGACCCAAAATCCACTGCCAGTCCAACAACCAGATGGGCCCAGACACCCTGTGAAGCCTAGCTATGCTCCTGCATCACACTAGAATGAACCTAATAAAATAGGCAAGATATTCCCCTTACTGCCTTCTCAAGCTTTCAAGCAGATAATTGAATCATCATATGGTTGACTATGGTTTAGTATGAAATATATACATCTTTCCAAGGCGGGTAGAAATTCAGTATATGCATCAATGGAGGATGGCAGTAGAGAAAACGTGAGAAGACCCACGAAGCTAATCCCAATTTGATGGAACAAGCCTTTTCTAAGGTTTAATTCCTTCAGCACTGGATGGAACAAGCCTTTTCTTAGGTTTAATTCCTTCAGCACTATGCTTAATCATTACTCAATTGAAATTTGTATAATGACCAATTTTCATGCCACGTTTATTCTTCCAATGGGCAGCTGCATACACACAACAAGAGATCATGGAAACCTAAATAATGGAGATCCTCCATAAAGAGAGTGGCAGTATGGTTTGCGATCTCCCAACAATCTCTCAAGATCCTGAGAAAACTATTACCCCACACTGAACAAATCTTTAAAAGAAATTGAACACCTAACGATGTTAAAACTGTAAAGATAACATTCAGGTTTTGCTTCTATTTCAATGATGAAACATTCTTTGCTTAATGACAATTGGCTAATGTTGCATACAATGATCATTCCGGGCTGTACAAACCAAAAACAAGGTGTAGATCTTTCCAAAATCTGTTCCTAATTCGTCCTCAATTCTTTTTCCCCTTCCTTCAAATAGAAGTTTTTTTTGAAAAGTGGATAGTACCACTGATTATATTAGAAGGGAAAAAGGATGTACATGCATGAGAAAAATCAAAACCCTTTTACAAAAAGAAGCTCCACATCAGGCCAGAGTGCCCCCCATTAACTCCCCAAAAGCAAAAAGAGAGGAGTTATAGCCATCTCCATTACATGTTTGGCCCAGAAAACACCTTATCTTTCAAAAGGAAAATAAACTATCCTCGGACCTTCAAATAGATTTAGTGACAAACTTTTTAATGAAGTGAGAACAATACCTCTCAGTTCTCTCCATATCAGAACAAATGTAACATGATAAAGTTTTTTTTTTTTGGGGGGGGGGGGGGGTGGAGTATGTAACATGGTAAAGTTTTTTTTTTTTAAATGTGGATAGTACCACAGAATATATTGATAGAAAGGAGGAATGTACAAGTGTAGAGGATGTAACATGGTAAAGTTGCACCTGTGAAGTAGAAATATTAGATTATTATCATCATTTTATAGATAACTTTTTAGAGATGCAAATAGATTAGACTCTAAGTAAAGAATGCCCAGGATGGAAGCTAATAACCAGAAGCCCGTTATGTAACCTGTCTGATACTGATAGATAACAGTTTTCAGATACTGTAAGCTTATGGGGTAGAATTATTAACATGAAGATTATAAAAGATTAATTGAATTACTATTTTATTCCTGATATCAGTCACAGGATTTCAATCTAATGGATGGTTTACACAATATAGTATGCAGTAAAACTAATTTAATTAATGTTGCACTAATATATGCTGTAAACAACTAGATATCTGATCCAAACTTTTCTCTTTTAATAATATATCATTTTAAGTATATCAGGCAAACCATGAGATAGAGATAACACAAATAACCACCAGGTCGGAAATAGATTAGTACAGAATCGGATAAATATGGGTGACAAGGACCATCTTTACAGAACTGATCAAAATGTGAAAAATCAGGTTTTTAATGTCTTGAATACTATTTGCATCCCTAATCTCCTAATTCAGAAAATATCAAAGTCTAGAAACATGAAATAGAAGAGGCAAACATGGTTGATAAAAACGAATCCAGCATTAGAAGAAAGATATGTACCTTCTCCCCTCCACTTAGAAGTGAAACCTTCCTGTCCAGCATATCAGCTTTGAAATTGCAGCGACCAAGAAGTCCCTTTATATCATCAATCCTCCAGTCCTCTGCAGCTTCTTCCACTGTTTGAAGAACTGTTATCTCCAAATCAAGTGCTTCTGCCTGTTGATACATAATTTGGGTTATACCTCCACATCATTAACCAGTTTTAAGAATCATCTTAGAAATGTTGTCCATTAGGCCTTCTTCCTTTTTGAAACAGAACTTAGGTACCCAAATCATTTTATCCAAAATAATTGAAAATACAGAAACATAGAAATGGAAAATCACGAACCATACAAAGTGAAGGCAATCACTCATCATAGAGTGGTCAGTATGAATTTTGAAAAAGACAGGTCATCCCTTATATGGCAAAAATGGGCTTTACATGGACCAAACATTTGTTTAAATCGCTAGCATGTAATCTAGATGGACTTGTAGCTGTCTAAAATGGCACCTTGATCGACAGACTGATACCAGAAGCTGAAAAACTAAAATTTGCAAAAGTGAGACCAGCACTAAGACAAACGACCATACCTGATTCTGCTCAAAATAGTTGGGCAAGACATTATGTTCACCAAGCACAACTTCACCTCCACTGGCCTTCTCATATCCCAAAATCAATTTAAGCAATGTACTTTTCCCACATCCATTTGGGCCAATAATAGCAATTTTTTCACCTCTCTCAACTAAAAGGTTTGCACTCTTAAATAACATCTGAAAGAAAAATCAGCAGGAAAACTTCATCAGTTCTTGGACTGCCATATCAAATTGGACGTGCCATTACAAGAGAGAAAGTATCTAACAGATGTTAGAGATTTATGTGAAAGGAAAAACAATTTTCCCTGACTTACCTCATCACCATAGCCAAAGTCGAGATTTTTTATCATTAGAACAGTTCTCCCACTCCTTCCACGTTCAGGGAACCGGATCTTCATTTGTTTTCGTTGGAAAGGCTTCTCAATCTGCCCTTCCTCTTGGAGTTTCTCCAGCTTCTGTTAAAAACTAAAATAAATTGTTGGAGAAATAAAATCCATGGACCAAAATATAGCAACTTTAAGGTCATTGAAATTTGCTCTGGATATTAGAGATTTCCTTTTTTTTGCCAGCTATTCTGAGGCAGGAGAAGAGACAAAATTGTGTTCAACAATGATATTACTAGGAGTATATTCTTTTCCAAACAACATCAGTTAGCTTATATTGGCTTACATTTCAATTTAGAACATGATGCACTTGTTGCATATATAGATCAGAACAATAGTTGAGAACCCATAAGGAACAATTGGTGAGGGTTATCAAGGTACATGACAATATTACAAAATCATCATTTTACAGTCCTAGCCACAGCAACGCCATGAAGAAAACATCCACAAAGTCTAGCCTCCAATATTAAAACTTTATAATGCATGCAAAATCTAGAAAGCTAGCATACTACTTGCGGGAGCTGAATTGCAAATAATATATAACTGATGGATTGAACAGGCAATAATAAATACTGCTACAAGAATGGTTACCTTTTCTTCACTTGATGCACGGCCAGAATTAGCTCCAGCTCCCAATCTGTTTATTAAGTCTTTAGTATGATCAATCTCTCTCTGTTGTTTCTCCCATGCCGCATATTGAGCTTCTACCCATGTTGCTTTTGCTAAAACATACTCTGAATAATTTCCCATGAATGTTCTTGACACACCCATGTCAGTTTCAACAATCTTTGTGCACAACTGATCGAGGAAAGCCCTGTCATGAGAAATAATGACCATAGGAACATCCTGCTTCTGAAGATAACCTTCAAGCCACTCAATTGTGTCCAAATCAAGGTGATTTGTAGGTTCGTCAAGAAGCAATAAATCAGGTTCCTGCACAATAAGGCATTCAGCCAACAGCCAAATCTGGTATATAGTTGCCACAATAGCATAATGAAAAAAAAACAAACATCAACCTTTCAGAAAGTAGATAAAAGCATAATTCACCCATAGAAATAGATAAAACAGGCAGGTATATAGGGTTGCATATTTTTCAAACAAAAACATCTTGCTCCATGTAAACCATCAACCAATAGTTCCATATTCTCAATCACCCAAGGAAATATGCTAAGTTACCCTAATCAGTCATGTCCCTTTCAACTGCCAAAATGGGTGAACCTGACAAGGAAAACTCTTCATGCTCGCCCCCTCTTACCTGCCCACCCCAGGCACAAGGGGGTGGGCCCCATAGCATTATGATGTTCCGTGGGGCCCACCCCTTTGAGCCTGGGGGGGGGGGGGGGGGGCAGCAAGTTGTTCCCGACAAGTAAACTGAGCCTGAGTTCAGTTCCCAGCTCCTAATTAATTTGCATTTTCCCAGTCTTTTACCCACTAGTAGTCATGATCTGTGAACAATGACCTCTGCTACTTTGCATCAAACACAAGTTAGCATGCAGTGGAGTCCACCATTTCTTGCTGCATCCCGTCAAGTATCAACCATCTCCGAATCTCAAAACAGATAAATGAACACGAGGTAAATCACACACAACTGAGACAAGGCAAAAACATCCTAACATCTTACACATAGTGAAAGCAGTCTTCAGTTTACCAGATTGCCCAATGAAAAATGAAAGAATATTGTAACAGGTGCCAGATGAATTGACATGAATACAAGAAGAAAGAATGCCATGTCATCTATAGGAACATGGTATAGCTACCTCAACTCAATAATCTCTACCTTATAACATTTACTTTGGCATGGCATAACCATCAACCAAGCAAGGTGGGATTTGAGGGTACAAAAGAGGAAGACAGGAACATCAACTAAACATGGTGATGTAACTGAACCCAATTACAAAATGGAAAGCACAGTAGTGAGTTTACTTCTCATGGATCTTTTCTCATTCCAGTAATCAAGCGTTTCATGAATTCACAGCAAAAGCGAAGGAAAGATGGACTACTCCCAAAGACATTCTTGCACATAGGTATATGCTCATTTGTACACCATAACTGTGGTCCCATCCAACTTGTAGGCTTTTCAACCAATTGCCAGCATGGGATTGATCTATGAAAAGATGTTGCACATCTCTCTCTAGTATAAGTTCAGGTTAGGCAATCTGGACATCCTACAGAAATAATTTTCGTCCCAGTTCAATATTTTCTCCAGACTGATGACTTTTTCCACAGAACGAATAATATGTTTCTCATATAGATATTTTAAGTTTCCAACAGTCCTTAATTCAGCTTCTGCAGACAAATCAAACAGTCACTCAAAATGGTACCAAAATTCAGGTCAAATAGTTAGAAAATACGCCCAAAAAAATAATAGCTTCCGATTCTTCTACGACAATTACTATGCTTTCCATCAGTAACATGCCAAACTAAAGACGAAGCTAAAAAGGAAAAGTGTACCTGAAGAAGAATTTTTCCGAGGCACATCCTCATCTGCCACCCCCCACTGAAGGACGCAACCAGCCGGTCGGAGTCTTCCGGTGCAAACCCAAGCTCAGGCATCAGCTTGTTGATCTTCATATCCACCTCATCGAGGTCCACATCCTGCGCCCTCCTCTGGAGCAGGTCCAGCTCGTCTAGCAGCCGCCCCATCAAGTTCAGGTCCTCCACCGACGTCTCCAGCGCCTTCTGCACTTTCTCCAGCCTCTCCGCGACCTCCATCTCCTCCTTGAACGCGCTCAGGAACTCCTCCCTAACTGTGTTCCTCTGGCACACCTCGAATTCCTGGCTCAGGAAGGCGATCTTCATGTTGTCCCTGACCTTTATCACGTTCCCCGAGTCGGGATCCTCCAGCCCCGCGATAATCCGCATCTGGGTCGTCTTCCCGGCCCCGTTCACACCGACCAGCCCCACCTTCTCCCCCTTCTTAACCTCCCAGCTCACGTCCTTCAATACCGTCACTCCCTTATAGCTCTTGCTGATGTGCTCCAGCCGCACCCCAGAGGACACCCCCGAGGCACCGCCGCCCTGCCTCTTCTTCCCCGCCCTCTTGTCCGCACCACCACCGGCATCAGACTCCAAGAACAGGGACTCAATATCCACATCCACGACATCAGTCTCCAACTCAGCGACGGTGGCCTCCACCGCGGCGGGAGGATGCACCAGAACCCGATGGTTCTTCGGAGCTACGAAACCCGAACTGGCGCCCTTATGGGCGTAGACCCGGACTCGACTGGAGCAAAAAGGGAGGCGGCGGCGGTGTCCAATCCGGGGACCATCAAAGATGGCCGGGCCGGGGAGGAAGGCGCTCCGAAGGTCCATGCGGCAGAGCCTGGTAGCCAGATCCATGGCCGGAATTATGGTTAGGGTTTCGGTGCTGAAGCTACTGCTGCTGCTGCTGGGAGTTGTCTCTCTTCCTCTCTCAGTCTCTCTACTGCCGTGTGGTTGGAGAGAAGAGGAGCTCCGAGAGAGAGAGAGAAGGAGAGGGCAACCCTTTGCTTTCCGTAGGCAGGAGGCCGTGCGCGGCCCTTTTATACGAAATTTAAAATAGAAAATAATTTGGTGATATTATTCTATAATATATATCTTATATTTCTTATATAATATAAATTTTAAAATATCACATAAGACGATATCTTAAAATTTATGTCATGTGAAAAATATTAAATATATATGTCAAATATAAAGTCACCAAATTATTTTCTTTTTAAAATTGGGCTCCTCTTTTCGTAATATCCTACAGTTTTTTTCCCCTTCTTTCGGTGTTGATTTGAAACGCAAATTACGCTGTTCGTGAAAACGTTAAAAAAAGGCTCAGTGTGCCGAGGCATTTATAAGAGGGCTGCAACTTTGAGTTTGACCCATTCATCACATTGATTCAAGATTTTTAAACAAGAATTATGTGATGCCGCAACACAAGTCGGATATTAAATTTTGGGTTATAAAAGAAAGAAAGGATATAATAGTGGAATTATCTCAAATATATATATATATAGCATAGACCTGCAGATTTGAAAACAAGGAAGTCAATTCGTAGATTACTTACTTATCTACGGATATCTATTCTATAAAGGTGGACATGGCGCAATTCTGTTCTTACGCCTATTGTGCTTCTGCTTTTATATATAGTTTGAAGCAAAATTATTCGTGGATAAAAAATATATATAATGGTTAATGGGTTGCAACTTGCGAGAGGGTCGAGTACGCAGTCCAAACACTAGTGCGCTGGATTGATTAATTGGTCCAAGGGTTTTATTCGAGATAAGTATATAATATAACCAAATCTGTCTTCTCAGATCTCGTATTAGCCTACTCCGCGACTTTGTCCTACATTCAGATTAGTAGGTCTTAGAGATTAACATAATGATTAGAATGACTTAGAAAATCTTAATCTCCCCCATCTAATTTTTTAGAAAAAAAATAGACAGAATTATCAATCAATCCTTATCCTTATTTGTTGTGGACTTATTTTTAGATCTCTGATAATTATGTAATTTTTTTAAAAAATTATATAAATACATATTTATCTTTGTAATTATATGTAAGTGAGAGACTTAAAAATAGGTTTTCAAAAAATAAAAATTAATTAGTAATTCTTCCAAAAAAATTATATCCTAAGCCTTGGAAAGATGTGGCCGCACGGTGCAAGGGGTGCAGCGGATGGCCCTCGCGCGAAGCCGACACGTGGGGAATTCTTTTGTTATTTGTTGTTTGGATTCTTTAGAATGTGTGCGGGGCCTTGTTATTTCGGTTGGATTATTGTGGTGGGAGGAGGGAGATAACAAGGGATGGCGAACGTGTGGGTTGCGAGCGTCCCAGGTCACTGTGGTGATTGTGTACCAGTGGAAGCGCGCCACGTGTGTGAAGGCTGAGCGGTTGCCCTTTGCCCGGGGCCCACGCTTTTGCTGGTGGGGCGTCGACGATGGGCCCCGCCCTTCCGATGCAGGCCATGAAGCGTGACGGTCCGCGCCCAAACCCAGTCTGGTCTTGGAGGCTGTCCTGGTTCGGATGGCTTCCCACTCCCAGGGCATATTTTCCAAGTCTATTCATTTCACGAAAAAATATTTATTAGACTTGTTAATTATATTTTTAATCTTTTTATTAGTCAATATATGTCCTCCCCGATAAAAGTCAAAAGTGTATTAGAAAATTTAATTAGCAAGTAAGCTAAGACCTTTCAAGGTTGTTATTAGAAGAGAAATATTTAGTACACATTGGTCACACCCACTAGGGTTGGGGCACTTGGATGGGAATGTTTAAAAAAATAATGGTGAGAAAGATATTAAAAAGTCTCCAGTCTAATGTCACAATTCTAGTAGATGTGACTAATTTAATACACACTTAAATATGTTTGGATGAAGAAAGCACTCATCTAGAATGACTCCCATGTCACTCTTTTGCATATTATTATTTGTAGAGTAATATTTTGCTCCTGTTTATGAGAGAGTTTTTTATCTTGCTGAAATAGTTGGATGACTCTTGATTGGTTGTCTTTAGGTGCAACACAAGTTTTCATAAAAAGTAGTATTAAATACTTATCATTATCCTAATAAAATATAAGTGAAACAAATAAGTACATAAGTAGAGTAAATAAATAGTTAAGTGGAACAAATAATTTGTTCTATTTATCCAACTATTTATTCCACGTATTCACCTATTTATTCTACTTATAAGTGGATCTAATAAATATGTAAATAGAACAAATAAATATATAAGTGGATCAAATAAATATGTAAGTGGAACAAATAAGTTTGTTCTACTTAACTATCTATTTGTTCCACTTATGTACATGTTTATTTCACTTATAAATGGAACAAATAGATAAGTAAGTGGAACAAATAAATATGTAAGTGGAACAAATAAATTTGTTTCACTTAACTATTTATTTGTTTCACTTATGTATCTATTTATTTCACTTATATTTTACTAGGTGTAGAGGTCATTTCTGGCCTCCTAGGCCCATAGGCCCATCATGACCCAATAAGGAAGCAGAGCGACTGCTTCTCAGCCACATGTCCTCAAAGACAACTAAGGTCCCCAAACATGCCTCAATCACTACACTTCCAAGGGCACTACGGAACCTGGCTCTGGAACATCACCGAGCATATCCGAACAGGATAAGACTACCGAGCACCAGCTACACGATAGGAGAGCCTCGCCGAAAAGGAAGCCACCAAACACTGGACAGCCCCACCGAGCAGGTCCGTAGTCTCCTGTTCGGCACCCATAACAGCCCTTGGGCCTCTCATCACATTTAATGGGACAGCGCGACACAGCTCCCCACCAACGTGGTAGCCCTGGCACAGGGTCCCGAGGAACGACTCGAGTAAAGGCCCATCATCCGTACCGGCGACCGTTGATAAGTACAAAATTTTTAGTGTTAAATTTCGCACATATAGTTAATTTTAGACAATCTTTTGTCTATAAATAATGTGCACATTGACTTTAATTTTCATTTCATCCATGAATAAAATTTTGAACATATTAGTTAATTTTTCGGGTAGAACACATAGTTAGATCTTCATTTAAATAAAGTCGACATCTTTTGAATATTTTTTTTTCTTTTTATAGGTATATTGTACATAAAAAAATCCTTGGTCTTAAGATTTTCTTAATCATTTCTTGTAAATATTAGTTTGTAAATAAATCAAGTTTTAAATAAATCTTAGTTAAATGACACCATTATGCCACCCAATACCAATAAATAAATAAAAACATTTTAAATAAATCACCCTCACCAATACCCTCATGCCACATACCCCATCCAATCTTATTTACAAATATCCCACCCCGCCCACTTATTCTACTTAAACAAAGTTTTTTTTTGTTTGTTTTTCTTTCCACCAGGCCAAGCAGATGAATTTGCTGGAAGCTTCAAGAAAAGCAGGGCTGGCGATGGAGCTCAGGAGGCTGCTGTGTGTGTTGGCGCTGGAAATCAGGTGGCGCCCACGTGTGGGCGGTGCTGGTGTTGTGCTACAGGGACCAGAGGCACGGTGAGTTGGTGAAGATGGCGGCCAGGGCTGATGGCGGCCAAGGCAGATGGGCCTGGGATCCGGATCTGGGCGGCTTTGCAGGTGAGGCATGGAACCATGGGGCAATGGTGTGTGGCTCAGGCGGCTATGTGCGAAGCAAGCTGATGGCTGAGCTGGAGGGCTTCTGCTGGAGGCGCTCGGGTGTGTGCTGAGGCAGATGGCCGGTTGTGTTGGCATGGAGGTGGCCAGGGCGGACTAGGAGATGGCGGGCTGGAGTGTGTGCGGATGTGGCAGATGGGCCAGGGCCTGCTGGCATGGAGATGGCGGGCTCGTGCAGGGCTGGTGTGTGCGCGGTTGTGATGGAGGCGCGATGGAGCTCATGTGCAGAGCTCGTGCGGCCGTTCCTGGCGCGTGAGGAGTCCGCCTGGAAGGTTCCACTGTCTCTATTTAGGGACCCCAAGGTCCGCAGATTGGGGGATTCGACTTTGGTGAGTTGGGCGGGAGATGTTAGATGGTTATATGAGTTTTTTTTCTGTTCTTCCAGAGATGAGAGTTGCGAGAGTTGTTGAGATGTTGGGGTTCGATTTTCAGAATTTTTCATAGTTCTCTCTGTTCTTTCAGAGTTCAGATGGTTGGGTGGGGGTTTTCTCTAGCAATTTTTTCTGTATTTTTCTTTTCAACTCTGTAAGAGTTTGAAGGTTGGGAGAGTTCAATACATTGGAGATTGCTTTGTCCATTTCATTTTTGCAATTGCTTGTTCCTTCCCTCTGTGTTTACATGGCTTGATCCAGTGGAGCTTGTTACTTCATTTCTTCTGTGTTCGAGAGGGCTTATGCATTTGCTTTTAGAATTTCTTCTTCTCTTCTGTTGCTCAGCATTAGGGGGATTGGTTAATTTCATGTCTTCTGCATTTCGGGGAGATGGATCCAGTGAATTTTCATTTTCTTTCTCTTTGGATGTGAGGACTGCTGGGAAGGAGATCAGATAGTTCTATTTTCTGTTCTTGTGGATTGTTCTTCTTTTCCTCTTTAGTTCGGCTGCTGTGAGGATTCTCGAGGCTGCTGGGATCGACATTTTGCTTCCTTCCTTCCGTGGAGATTGGTGTTGTCCGGCATCTGGAAGCAGGACCATTTGAGGTCTGTGTATCCGGGAGCTCTCGGAAGTAGCAGAGAGCTATTAGGCTTTGAGAGATCTGAGAGATGGGATTCCCTTGCTGTTGTCCTTGAGATTTTTATGGTGTTCTTCTTTCCCTTGCATAGTTCCAGAGTTTGACATTGCAGTTCATATCTCTTTTGCTAATTTCTTACCGAATCATCAGACTGTGAGGAAGACAAGATCCACTGTGTCTCTCCTTACTGTTCTGAAGTTCATTACATTCTATTTCCCTTTTGTTCGTCCTCCCTCAAGTTGTGTTGTTTGGGTAAAGTGATATGAAATTTCTATAGTTCACAGCGTTCTCAGTGCAAATCTTTGTTTGAGCTCTTTGATTTCTTTACTGTCAATTGTTCTAGTTATTTCATCTTGCGGAACTGAAGTATTCATCTTGTAAGTTCTTTTTGCTATGGTGCTTCCCTTCGAGTTATGAAGGTGTGAGCAATTCTGGAACAATAACAGATTTGAATTAAGAAGTGGAAATGCTTGTTGCGTATTGCATCAATTGCTCTGTGGAAGGATGGTTGGCTTGGTCTGTTACTAAGAGTTCTTAGTTTAGTTTTAATGTTTTGAGAATTTAAATTTTGTTATTGTTCAATTGGTTGTGATATCGAAGGATTCTAATCGCACTGGAACTTTTAGCGAGCTGAGTGGATTTAAGTCAAATTTTACTGTTGGATCTTCTTGATTTCAAGTTTAAGTAGTTTAAATCAAACTTTATTCAGTCTCCCTGTGGATATGACCTGTTCTCACCACCTTGCTAGTCCATCTTCATGATTTTAAGTTTGTGAGACAGTTTAGAGGAAGTGCGCATATTGATTTGTGCGAGGAACTCTGGACAACGAAATGCACAGCCAACTATGTCGCGCGACCATCTTGGCGCCGTTGCCGGGGAGGCATTAGAGTTTGATTTAATTCTGCTTTTGATTTGATTTCATTTGCATTGGGCTTTTTATTGACTTGTTGTTGGGCTTTCATTTCAGATTTGCACAAGGAGAGGAACTTGGATATTGGGCTTGACCTTTGAAGCCCATTGGAGGAGGAGCTTGCTGAATTTTTTTAATTGCTTTTAATTCCGAATTTTAGATAGAAAGAGTGTGAGTGAACTTTGTAGTGAGGCTTTGATGTATTCTCTGTGCATGTACAGAGATTTCTTTCACGTTGGCATGTAATAATTGGCCTCTTGGTGGTTTGATTGGTTTGGCATTAGTCTATAGTACCACTTCATATTTTCTTAGTTACATTTCATTTCATTCAGTTTAAAAACCAAATAAAAATTAAAAAATTCTAAAATCTAAAAAATTCTCAAATCGCTCTTTCATGTTAGCCGTTTGTTTGTAAATAAAAATTTCATCTCTCAATATTAGAATCCCATGTTTTAGGACATTCATCATCTTAATTGTCATTTGAATTTCATTTTCTTGCATTGAAGAGTGCGGGGGAAAGGTAAGGTTTCTAACTTTTGTTTCATGCATTAGACTTAGCATTAGAAAATCCATTGTTCAAATTTGTTTGTTGCACTTCACATTTTTAAATGGGACTACTTAAGGGCTTCACCCATTAGAATAAAAAGATAAGGTGAGGGATTTCATCACCCTTTCCTTTGCCCAAAAATCACAAAAAATTCCACATTTTTGCATTTACCTCAGCTTTTAATAAAAACCAGTAGACTTGGCCCTAGGGTTCATAATTAGATTTGTTCTTTCTTAATTCTAAGACTTCTCTTTTAGTCTGGTGTCTAGGATTAGAGGTTAAAAAGCTTACGCTTAAGTGAGCTAGAGGTTATTTAATTGGGTCCTTGCGAAAGCAAGGGGGCCTCCCTCTACTCCACCTCTTACCTGGCCAGTACAAGAAGAGTTAGGATTGGACTTAAGCAAGCATAAATCTGATTTTGAGAAAAATAACATAAGTCCAAGGAACACTTAGTGGTAGGTTAATTTGATTTGAAAGTGTTTGTTTGTTTGTGTTTGTTTAAAAATTTATCAAAAATCAATAAAAATCTTAAAAATTCAAAAATCATAAATAGAGGGCTTTTCCACTGTGTATGCTTGGTAGACGATCTTTGAACTTAGATTTGGCTCAACCCATAGACGAGATTGAAAGATTCTTTCATAGGATGGCCAACCAAAACCAGAACCAAGTTGCTAGAAATTTAGAAGAGGCTGCACCCAGACAGATGAAGAAATACTTTATTCCTTCTAACTATCAACCTGCTACTTATATCAGGCCGAAAATTCCGGCAAATTATTTTGAGATCAAACCTGGAACCATTCAAATGTTACCATCCTTCTATGGCAATCCCAATGAAGATCCTTATAGGCATATAGATGAGTTCCTAGAGATCTGTTCCACTATAAGGATCCAAAACTTCACTGAAAATGCCTTAAGGTTGACCCTATTTCTATTCTCCTTAAAAGACAAGGCTAAACATTGGTTGGGAACCATAGGGAGAACTATCACAACATGGCCAGAAATGCAGCAGGAATTTTTAAAGAAATTTTACCCGATTGGCCGAACAAATACAATGAGAAGAGCAATCACTGGATTCTCCCAACACCCGGGAGAATTAATGCACGAATCATGGAGAGATTGAAGGAGTTGCTTAGAAAATGCCCCCATCATGGTTTGTCGAGGTGGCAAATAGTTCAAGCTTTTTATGAAGGTTTAACTGAATCGAATAGGCAAATGGTTGATGCTTCGTGTGGGGGAGCATTTATGACTAAGAGCGAGGATGAGGCATATGATCTGTTTGAAACATTGAGTGAGAATTCTATCAATCATGCCTCACTCTACTCTTATGAGAGAGCGTTAGGACCTGTAAAGAAGGCAGGAATGTATGATGTAAGAGGAAGAGGGGAACCAGACTCTAGGGTAGAAGATCTGATAGCTAGACATGACCAAAATTTGGAGCAGAAGTTGGAACAAAAATTCGATCAATTATTATCTTTGACTGGGCAAGCCACACCCAATTTTTCTCAACAACCTGAAACTTGTGCTATGTGTGCTAGCCCAGCTCATCTCACCAGTGCTTGTCCCACTACTGCCCAATTACCTCCTTTCATTCAGGAACAAGTCCAAGCTGCTCAAGGCTTCTACAAACCCTCCTATGATCCATATTCTAACACATACAACCCTGGTTGGAGAAACCATCCAAACTTTTCATGGAAAAATCAATCTGAACAAGTTTCCCAACCTACCTTCAAGCAATCCATGTACGGTCAATCCTATCCCAATCAGAATTCGGGATTTGGCCAATCTTCTAACTCAAAACCTCCACAATTCCAAGGAAGTCAAAATTCCAATCAATTTGCTCATACAAATTTCCAACAACCTTCATATCAACCACCGCCTCCTCAACCTAATTGGGATGATAAAATGAATCAACTCCAAAACATGATGACGACTCTATGCCAAACTGTGCAAGAACAACAAACTCAAAATCAAAATTTTCAACAAAATTTGGCAAGGATAGAGTCCCAAATTGCTGATGTATGTCAAAGGAGAGAGTCGGTCAGCTGCCCAGTCAGGCTGTAGCAAACCCAAGGAATAACCCTCCCGGATTCTATCAGAACCAGCAATACCATCAAGCTCAGGGGTACAGACCACCACCTGCTAGACAAAATGCACCTCCACCACAAAACACACAACAAGCTCTTGTTCAGAACATTCCTGCACCACAAAATCAAAATCAACCTATACAACAGGATCATCCTCCTGCCCAAGCTAGGGGCCCGCAAGTAGAGAATGCAAAAACTGTGTCTACCTTAAGAAGTGGAAGAATCAGAACAAATCCTCACCCACACATGTCAAATGAGGATAAAGAAAATGAAAATGAAATTGAAATTGAGGAAGAGATTGAAGAAAATGTTGCAAAAGAAAATCCAAGGGAAAAGAGAAAATAATTGAAGAACCCCTAGACAAAACCAAGACAAGTGAAGACCCAAGCTGTTACATCCCAAGAGTTCCTTTTCCTGAAGCTTTAAAACCAAAATCCAAAAACAAATCCACTGGTAATGAAGAACTCTTGGAGCTATTTAAACAAGTTCACATCAACATTCCTCTGCTTGATGCCATCAAGCATGTGCCGGCCTATGCCAAATTTCTAAAAGAAATGTGTACTCCAAAACGAGAAGTGAGAAATAAAACTGAAACCATCATTCTTCCAGAAATTGTGAGTACCATTGTCTTGAATCAACTTCCTAAAAAGCTCAAAGATCCAGGCACTCCACTAATTCCTTGCACCATCGGTGGAGTCACTTTTGAGAGCGGCCTTTTAGATTTGGGAGCCAGTGTCAACCTCCTACCTTCTGCCATTTTTGAGAAATTCAAGATAGGAGAGTTGAAACCCACTTCCGTTGTCCTTCAACTAGCCGATCGTTCTGTCACCACTCCAAAAGGCTTAGTTGAGGACGTGATTGTAAAAATCAATGATTGTTACTTCCCTGCCGATTTCATCATTCTGGACATGAACACTCCCCAAGATTTAACTCAGTCCACCATTATCCTTGGAAGACCTTTTTTGGCCACAGCTAGAGCCAATATTGACTGTGCTACCGGGATGATGGATATATCATTTGGAGATAGGCGGGTTAGTATCAACATTTTTAGGGCATCTAGGCACCATGACCTAGGAGAAAGTTGTCTAGTGGTAGATACCTTGGAAGAATCTTGCGTGGAAGAAATGGTAGACCAACCCTGTGCTCTAGGGTTTGAGGGAGAGGAAGGACAATTTAACTCTTTATTTCAGGATAATGATCCATCGATTCCACTTGAGTGTCCTCCTAAGGTTGAGCTAAAACCACTCCCTGCTAATTTAAAGTACATCTTTCTTGGAGAGAACGAGACTTGGCCCGTCATAATTGCTAGTGATCTTGAGGAAGGGCAGGAGAAGAAATTGATTGAAATTTTGAAGAGTCATAAGAAAGCTATAGGTTGGACAATTGATGATTTGAGAGGGATAAGTCCTTCAGTGTGCACACATCGCATATACTTGGAAGAAAATGCTAAAAGTTCAATAGAAATGCAAAGAAGGCTTAATCCCAACATGAAAGAAGTTGTTAAAAAGGAGATTGTCAAATGGCTGGATGCTGAATTCATCTATCCCATCTCTGATAGCCAGTGGGTTAGTCCAACTCAAGTTGTGCCTAAAAAGTCAGGACTGACTGTGATTCAAACGGAAAAGGGTGAGCTCATTCCCACTAGGCTGGCTACAGGATGGAGAGTGTGCATTGACTATCGCAAATTGAATGCGATGACCAAGAAAGATCATTTCCCCTTGCCTTTCATTGACCAAATCTTAGAGAAACTTGCTGGCCAAAAATTCTTTTGTTTCCTTGATGGATATTCAGGGTATAACCAAGTGGCTATTCACCCTGATGACCAAGAAAAGACCACTTTCACATGTCCATTTGGAACCTTTGCCTTTAGACGCATGCCCTTCGGGCTGTGCAATGCCCCCGCAACTTTTCAACGTTGCATGCTGTCTATTTTCTCAGACATGGTTGGGGATTACTTAGAGGTCTTTATGGATGATTTTTCTGTGTTTGGAAATGACTTTGATTCGTGCCTCGACCATTTGGCTGAAGTGCTCAAAAGATGCATTAATGCCAATCTTGTCTTAAGTTGGGAAAAGAGCCACTTCATGGTTAAGGAGGGGATTGTCTTAGGGCATATTGTCTCAGAGAGAGGGATAGAGGTAGATAAAGCCAAGGTAAATCTCATTTCGAATTGCCTCCTCCCAACTCTGTCAAACAAATTAGATCCTTCCTTGGTCATGCTGGATTCTATAGGAGGTTCATCAAAGACTTTTCCAAAATTGCAAGGCCATTGACTTCTTTGTTGAAAGACACTCCTTTCACTTTTGACGAAGCTTGTCATAAATCTTTTGAGGACTTAAAAGACATTTTGACCAAAGCTCCAATTCTACAATCTCCAGACTGGTCATTACCATTTGAGATAATGTGTGATGCTTCAGACTTTGCTGTAGGTGCCATTTTGGGACAAAAAACTGATAAAGGATCTGTGGTGATTTATTATGCAAGCAGAACATTGAATGACACCCAGATTCGATACACAACCACTGAGAAAGAGCTCCTAGCTGTTGTCTTTGCCTTAGAGAAGTTCAGATCCTATCTTTAGGAGCTAAAATCATTGTTTTCACTGACCATGCTGCCTTGAGGCATTTGCTTGCCAAAAAGGATGCCAAGCCTAGGTTGATCAGATGGATCCTCTTGTTACAGGAGTTTGATCTGGAAATTCATGATAAAAAAGGGTCCAAGAATGTGGTAGCTGACCATTTGTCCAGAATAATTGCCCCGGACTCCATGCCTATTAGAGATGCTTTCCCAGATGAGCACATTTTAGCTGTCTCCAATATTTCATCTCCATGGTATGCTCACATTGTGAATTACAAAGTCATTGGACGAGTACCTGGAGATTGGACCAAAAATGAAAGAGAGAGATTCTTTGCTAGGGACAAGTATTATATTTGGGAGGATCCGGAGCTATTTTTTATTGGACCAGACCAAGTGATAAGAAGATGCGTCCCTGAGAGTGAGCATCAAAGTGTCCTCAAGTTTTGCCATTCTCTTGCTTGTGGAGGGCATTTTTCAGGAAAGAAGACCGCTGCTAAGGTCTTAGACTCTGGTTTCTATTGGCCTACGTTGTTTAAGGATGCTCACCAATTTTGTAAGGCATGTCCTAGATGTCAAACCATGGGAAATATTTCTAAGAAGGATATGATGCCTCTTAATCCCATTTTGGTTGTGGAAATTTTTGATGTTTGGGGGATAGACTTCATGGGACCTTTTCCACCGTCCTTTGGATACACATACATTTTAGTTGCTGTTGATTATGTGTCCAAATGGATAGAGGCCATTGCCACAAAGACCAATGATCATAAGGTGGTTATCAAATTTGTTCAGAAAAATATCTTTTCTAGATTTGGATGGCCCAAAGCAATCATTAGTGATGGAGGACCTCATTTCATTAACACTCAGTTTAGGACCCTCCTAAGGAAGTATGGGATCACCCATAAGCTGGCAACACCTTACCATCCGCAAACCAGTGGCCAGGTAGAAGTTTCAAACAGGGAGATTAAGAACATTCTTCAGAAGTCGGTTAGGCCTGATAGGAAAGACTGGTCAGAAAGGTTAGATGATGCATTGTGGGCCTACCGAACTGCTTTCAAAACTCCCATTGGAATGTCCCCTTACCGGCTTGTCTTTGGAAAACCTTGTCATCTGCCGGTAGAACTTGAGCATAGAGCCTATTGGGTTATCAAACAGGTAAATCTTGATTTAGCCCAAGCTGGTCAACAAAGGACCCTGCATCTGAATGAGCTAAAAGAGCTCAGAAATGAAGCCTATGAAAGTTCCAAGATATATAAAGTCAAGGCCAAAGCATTCCATGATAAACACATTCATAGAAAAACTTTTCAAGTGCATGATAAGGTTTGGTTGTTTAATTCTAGACTTTGTCTGTTTCTGGGAAAATTGAAGTCCCGATGGGATGGTCCTTACACTGTTGTTAAAGCTTGTGATAATGGTGTTGTCATTATTCTTGACCCAAAAACTAGACATTCATTCACTGTCAATGGGCAAGGGTTAAAGCATTTCTTTGAAAGCCCATCTTATGTAAAAATTGATTCTACCAAGCTAGCTGAGCCAAATGAAGCCTAATTGCGTCTGGCTGAAGACGATAAACTTAGCGCTTCCTGGGAGGCAACCCAAGTGTACAGATTTCCTTTATCAGGTAATTTTCTTTCTTACTTTCTTTTCCTGTAAATAAGTAGGGGGGGGAGGTAGAATAAGCATGCATTCATAGTCCTCATCCCGAACATTGCTTCATTTCTTTTTCTTGAGCTTGTACATATGCAAATAAAAATTTCACAATGTTTCATCTTTGAATAAAAATGTGTGGCTTTGCGCATCCCAGACTATGTGTCTGATCTTTAACCATTAAAATTTTGCGGTTGTCGCATTCCCTTGCAAGTATCCATGTTAGGTAGCCTCTAGTAAAGGATTACATGTACCTCTTGTCTACCTTATGTAAGGATTTATGGCAGGAAGTTTCATACACACACTACACAGCCACTTAGACTAGCTGAACCCGAATGTAGCAAATTTGTCAAGGCTAGTAGGAGAGAGGTGATTGGTTTTCTCCCCTCCCCCTAAGTGAATTGCGAAGGAAGTGAAGGCATGTGATCAAGAAACCTGACTGTTCATCCTTCCGTAAAGAGGAAAAGAAAAGAAAAAGCAAAAGAAAAAAATTATCCATGAAAAATGCCCCGGATCTGAGTAAAGTTGGACTCGCTACTCTTGAAAAGTGATGGACTGTGTAGCATTATGGATGAAAAAGAAAAAAAATTCTGAGTGCACAAAGTGCAAATAAAGAGGCAAAGTCCTCAGCTCAGAACGAAATAATCCTCAAGGAAGATGGGCAGAATGGAACTGAGAGAAACAACCCAATCTGACTAAGCAAGGATCTTATTCACAATTCTTTTCTTCTCCCTCGAATTGATCTAATCTCAATTACTAGCTGAGGCTGAGGAGCTTCAGAAGGGCTGATGTGAACTCTTAAGTGTGCTACCACTCGTACACTAGTTTCTTGCCATAAGCCATTACAATTAGGAAAGACATGTACCCACATTAATCTTTTACATGATGACTGTTTAGCATGAGACATTACATCTTCTAGTCCTACATTTTGAATAATTTTCATTGCTAAGGGACTAGCAATGTTCAAGCAGGGGGGAGTGATAAGTACAAAATTTTTAGTGTTAAATTTCGCACATATAGTTAATTTTAGACAGTCTTTTGTCTATAAATAATGTGCACATTGACTTTAATTTTCATTTCATCCATGAATAAAATTTTGAACATATTAGTTAATTTTTCGGGTAGAACACATAGTTAGATCTTCATTTAAATAAAGTCGACATCTTTTGAATAATTCTTTTTTCTTTTTATAGGTATATTGTACATAAAAAAACCTTGGTCTTAAGATTTTCTTAATCATTTCTTGTAAATATTAGTTTGTAAATAAATCAAGTTTTAAATAAATCTTAGTTAAATGACACCATTTATGCCACCCAATACCAATAAATAAATAAAAACATTTTAAATAAATCACCCTCACCAATACCCTCATGCCACATACCCCATCCAATCTTATTTACAAATATCCCACCCCACCCACTTATTCTACTTAAACAAAGTTTTTTTTTGTTTGTTTTTCTTTCCACCAGGCCAAGCAGACGAATCTGCTGGAAGCTTCAAGAAAAGCAGGGCTGGCGATGGAGCTCAGGAGGCTGCTGTGTGTGTTGGCGCTGGAAATCAGGTGGCGCCGAGGTGTGGGCGGTGCTGGTGCTGTGCTACAGGGACCAGGGGCACGGCGAGTTGGTGAAGATGGCGGCCAGGGCTGATGGCGGCCAAGGCAGATGGCCTGGGATCCAGATCTGGGCGGCTTTGCAGGTGAGGCATGGAACCATGGGGCAATGGTGTGTGGCTCAGGCGGCTATGTGCGAAGCAAGCTGATGGCTGAGCTGGAGGGCTTCTGCTGGAGGCGCTCGGGTGTGTGCTGAGGCAGATGGCCGGTTGTGCTGGCATGGAGGTGGCCAGGGCGGACCAGGAGATGGCGGGTTGGAGTGTGTGCAGATGTGGCAGATGGGCCAGGGTCTGATGGCATGGAGATGGCGGGCTCGTGCAGGGCTGGTGTGTGCGCGGTTGTGATGGAGGCGCGATGGAGCTCGTGTGCAGAGCTCGTGCGGCTGTTCCTGGCGCGTGAGGAGTCCGCCTGGAAGGTTCCACTATCTCTATTTAAGGACCCCAAGGTCCCCAGATTGGCGGATTCGACTTTGGTGAGTTGGGCGGGAGATGTTAGATGGTTAGATGAGTTTTTTTTCTGTTCTTCCAGAGATGAGAGTTGCGAGAGTTGTTGAGATGTTGGGGTTCGATTTTCAGAAATTTTCATAGTTCTCTCTGTTCTTTCAGAGTTCAGATGGTTGGGTGGGAGTTTTCTCTAGCAATTTTTTCTGTATTTTTCTTTTCAACTCTGTAAGAGTTTAAAGGTTGGGAGAGTTCGATACATTGGAGATTGCTTTGTCCATTTCATTTTTGCAATTGCTTGTTCCTTCCCTCTGTGTTTACATGGCTTGATCCAGTGGAGCTTGTTACTTCATTTCTTCTGTGTTCGAGAGGGCTTATGCATTTGCTTTTAGAATTTCTTCTTCGCTTCTGTTGCTCAGCATTAGGGGGATTGGTTAATTTCATGTCTTCTGCGTTTCGGGGAGATGGATGCAGTGAATTTTTGTTTTCTTTCTCTTTGGATGTGAGGACTGCTGGGAAGGAGATCAGATAGTTCTATTTTCTGTTCTTGTGGATTGTTCTTCTTTTCCTCTTTAGTTCGGCTGCTGTGAGGATTCTCGAGGCTGCTGGGATCGACGTTTTGCTTCCTTCCTTCCGTGGAGATTGGTGTTGTCCGACATCTGGAAGCAGGACCATTTGAGGTCTGTGCATCCGGGAGCTCTCGGAAGTAGCAGAGAGCTATTAGGCTTTGAGAGATCTGAGAGATGGGATTCCCTTGCTGTTGTCCTTGAGATTTTTATGGTGTTCTTCTTTCCCTTGCATAGTTCCAGAGTTTGACATTGCAGTTCATATCTCTTTTGCTAATTTCTTACCGAATCATCAGACAGTGAGGAAGACAAGATCCACTGTGTCTCTCCTTACTGTTCTGAAGTTCATTACATTCTATTTCCCTTTTGTTCGTCCTCCCTCAAGTTGTGTTGTTTGGGTAAAGTGATATGAAATTTCTATAGTTCACAGCGTTCTCAGTGCAAATCTTTGTTTGAGCTCTTTGATTTCTTTACTGTCAATTGTTCTAGTTATTTCATCTTGCAGAACTGAAGCATTCATCTTGTAAGTTCTTTTTGCTATGGTGCTTCCCTTCGAGTTATAAAGGTGTGAGCAATTCTGGAACAATAACAGATTTGAATTAAGAAGTGGAAATGCTTGTTGCGTATTGCATCAATTGCTCTGTGGAAGGATGGTTGGCTTGGTCTGTTACTAAGAGTTCTCAGTTTAGTTTTAATGTTTTGAGAATTTAAATTTTGTTATTGTTCAATTGGTTGTGATATCGAAGGATTCTAATCGCACTGGAACTTTTAGCGAGCTGAGTGGATTTAAGTCAAATTTTACTGTTGGATCTTCTTGATTTCAAGTTTAAGTAGTTTAAATCAAACTTTATTCAGTCTCCCTGTGGATATGACCTGTTCTCACCACCTTGCTAGTCCATCTTCATAATTTTAAGTTTGTGAGATAGTTTAGAGGAAGTGCGGATATTGATTTGTGCGAGGAACTCTGGACAACGAAATGCACAGCCAACTATGTCGCGTGACCAACCGTCACTCCCAGTTCTTAAGTGGAGGCATGTTTGGCCCATTACCTAACCAGGAAAGACCACCACATTTTGGCACCGTCTGTGGGAAAGAACGATAGCTATGGTTTACGGACGATCCTCTCACCAAAACCACAGGAGCCGAGCGACGCGATCTCGCCAGTCGTAGGAGGCCTCTCGCGATCAAGCCTCTCTCGCCAAAACTAACACTTAGCCCCCGTCGATGCAACTGCCAATGCACCTGCAGCCGAAACCTCAGTCTTGGCCCAGAAAGTAGTAGAACTTCCGGGGCAACTCCAGCAGTTGGTGGGGTCTACTAGAGCGGCGAATGATGGACCGTGCCTGCCAGATGGATGACATGGTCCGTTGAGCAGAAGACCGAGTGCCGACAGATGATGACTTGGACTTCCACTCCCCCTTCTTGGTGGAGGTCCTGGAAGCTCAGGTGTCGCCAAAGGTGCCACTGTTGGATCGAAATGGAACTAATGATGTCCTAGAGGGGGGGCGAATAGGACTTCTTGTGCTTTTAAAATTTTTATCTGAAATTAAACAACACTAAATAAAGCTGTTAGAATTTAGTGTAGTGTGTGATTCAAGTGTAAATTGGCGGAAACAATCACACAATTGCACAAAGAATTTTATCCTGGTTCACCCCTTCCCACATGGAAGTCCTACATCCAATCCTCAAGCAAACCACTTGAGATTTTACTAACTGCCAAGAGAACTTGGCCTTCTCTTACCCTTGAGAGGAATTACAAGCCCACTTGCTCCCAAACAAGTCTTCCCTTACCAGGGGTACAAAGACTACCTTCAACAAGGTCTTCCCTACACAAGAGGGGTACAGTAGGAACAAACCTTCTGCAAGAATACACAGACTGAATTGTAAAAGAACACTTGTGTGTTTGCTCCGAGGAATGAGCAAACACAGGAAATTCAGAAAGGAAAAAGAATAAAAACTACAGTAGTGATCCTTTCTAAATCTGAGAAGGGGTGGACTAAAAAGAATTATGATTACAAATTCCACCCAACAACAAGGCTTCTGTGAAGAGGAGAGCTTAGAGATTTTCTTGAATGAAAAGGCTCTCAATTCTTGCAGCTCAGGAGAAGGCTTGTAGTGGCTCTTGATTAGCAAAAGGCAGAAGAGAGTTGAAAGAATTTGCTAGCTCAACCGTAAGTGTTGTTTTGTCTCTTCTCTTCTTCAAACTTCGGCTTCTATATATACTTCAGAAAAATATATCCGTTTGAAAGTGTCCGTTAGAGATCTAGCCGTTTGAGGAGAGATCTTGGATCCTTTGGATACTAGTTGAGGTTGTTAACCATAAGTCCTTCTGTCTTTTTATCTTTCCAATGGCTTCAGACAAGGCTTGTAGCTTCACAGCTTAGAGGTCAAGCTTAATTAAATGTTTTGTGAAAGCTCCATGCTGAAACGTGCCCAATAAATGTTCTACAGGAAAGACAAGACAAAAGGAGAGAATACCTTCATACTTTTTGAGGTAGGTGAGTCAAAGAAAATATGGAAAGTATGGAAACCTCGGACAAACAAGCTTTCAAGCCAATAAAAGAGAGATAGACAGTTGCACCAAAAGGTAAGGTGTGGTTCTGACAATGGTAGGTGAACCTCTATCAGATACCCATGCGTCTGAAATCAATAAATGTAGGATATCTTCTGAAGGAGATGAAAGTCTGGCCTTCTGTCATGAAGCAAGAGACAAATTTGAATAAAAGTTTCAGATATAAACATAAACAAATTTAGGTGATTATTTTGAGTATAATGTGTCTCATCTTGTCAGAATATATTAAAATAATGATAATCTAATAGACTAATAATATTTAAAGGATATACAAGTATCATGAGTTCTGACAAAAATTATATTAAGATGGTGAGATGTTATACAATCAACATTTCATAAGATAATAAAATATTATCTGCACAGAAAAAGTACAAGTACAGAAATAGGGAAGTCGAATCTAAAAGGTGTACTTCGTCTCTAAGCGTCGGAGACAATCATGAGAGCAGACTGACATTCGACTCTTCAAAAGTTGTAGTAAGATTATAGAATTCGACTTCTGGAGTCAGAGACAAAACAAGATAGGTACTTCGACTCTAGGAGTCTGAGACAAAACAAGACAAGTACTTCGACTCTAGGAGTCGGAGTCAGAAGAATCAGACTTCTGAGAGTTGGAATCCAGAATAAAGAATTCAACTTTAGGAAGTCGGAGTTGACAGTCAGATTCATTATGATACATAGAGTATGTGGACAAAAATTTTCAAGATAATGTTGCATAAACTACCATTCTACTCTAAGGAGTCGGAGTCCACATTCGGAGTTAGTATGATACATAGAGTAGTGTGTGGACTTAGAAAATTTTCAAGATAGAGTTTGTTCAAAAACTTTTCTATGCTATATTTAATTTGTATGAAATCTTTTAAAGGTTTTGTCATAGCAAAATCACTATGTTAAAATAATTTAAAGTCTTAAATAATTTTCTTAGGGGATAGTTGCTCAACAATTCTCCCCCTTTTTGTTAATGACAAAAACTTTAAATAGACAGTGAAAAACAAATTGCAAGCATATGTTTCTTACTTCTTTCTCCCCCTTTGTGGCATTAACAGAAAAGGTAGGATATTAAAATAGAGAGAGAGAAATCATCATCATCAAAGAAATAAGAAACAGAAAGTGTATTCATAAACTGAAATGTTCAAGCTCATAAGAGCAGTTAGGATTTGGATAATGAACTAGGTAAGTACAGAGAAGGAGGGATCTGAGCCATGAATGGCTTGAGAAGAGCCTATAGCTTCTTCTCATTTTCAGGAAAGTGATTCATGAACTTACCATATTCTATCCTATAGGTAGGACCTATGGAGGGAATTTTCCTATAGGACTTAATATGCCTCTTATGAAACCAGGTAAGTCTCTTCTCATAATTGCTCGGGCGCAGAAGGATCTTGAGAGGCACAAACTTCTTGGAGGCTGCTAGATGAAGAAACTCATGGACAGTGATATTCCAGTGCAGGCCTTGTGAAAATGCAGCTTCCTTTGCTTGGTAGTAGACTAGGTACCTCTGCTTCCACTTATGAGCAATAGACTTCCATAGATCCTCATATCCTTTGCAGAGGTACTCTCGAGCAGAAATTTTCAACTTCTCACAGTCTGAATGATCTTCAAGATAAGCAACTGCCCATTGATCTTAAGAGAAACTTTTAGACTCAGCAAAACAGATCTGAAAATCTAACATATGCTGGGAGTTGACAGGAGCTTGCAGGAGGGCAAATCTATGGAATGAGAGCCTCAAGTTGTACTTAATTCTGAACCTAGTAGCTAACCTAATGTGCCTATTGAAGACTAGCTGAGCAAAGTCTTTCCTAGCAGAAATGGCACCAACAACACTTGGATATAGCTCGGAAGAAAGTCCAATTAATATGGAGGGAGAAATATGCCTCTGACCTCTGATGATATTCTCCCATTGACCTTTGTTGACATCAGGCAGCCCCAATTTAAATCTGGCTGTATTGAATTCCTTCATTCTTGTGTACTTGGCCTGAGAGTCTCTAAGGAGAGTGCCAAACATGTCATAGAACCTAAGATTCAGGTGTAGATGAATATCCATAAATTGGTTCCTAGAAAGAGTTTGTTGAAATCTGGTGGCTTCACTAGGGTAAAGTTCAAGAAATGCTGTGGAAGTGAGAATGTGGCTTTTCTGAGAAATTAAATTCAGATCAGCCAACTGAACTTGAGAGGTATGGAGGAGAGAGGGAAGCCAGTCCTCAAAGGTGAAACCTGGCATTTCATGGACTTCAAGGAATGCTTTGATGGACAAGAATTCCCTGAATAGATTCATATGATGTTCAGAGTGGTAGATAAATGCATACTAAAAGGGAGGAAGTAGTTTGGCAGGGTTGTCTTTGAATTGGCGACCACATTTAGATGAAAGTAGTATACTAGGTACTATTTCTGAGAGTGCAACGGTGGATCTACCAGCCAAAGGAGTGGAGGCTATAGGAAGAGAGGAAAAGAAGCTAGGAGGTGATGTATGGAGAATAGGTATGTTTGCCTTGGATGGTTTGAAGTTGTATTTCAAGGGATAGATAGAAAACTTGACATTATCAAATGTTAGGGGCTGATCCTCTGGTAAAGATGTAGAGGGAGGAGGATCAGATGAGGTAGAAGATGGAGGTTGTTGTTGTTGTTCACCTACTGGAGGTGTAGATGCAGTGGAGGCAGTAGGATGAGAGGAGGATGTGGGGGGTTGTTCTGATTCAGGAGGAGCAGAAGCAGAGGAAATAGTAGGAGCAGGAGGAGTTGGTCCAGTGGAAGGAGTGGAAATGGTCAAGGGTTTTGAGAACACAGGCTGACCATTTTTATGGAGTTTTCTTCTAACCTTCCTCTTAAAGGTTTTGACCTTGAATCTGGCCTCTACCTCTAAATCATGTGACTCTAGAGGTCTTTTAAGCCTAGACTCTGGAAGGGACTCCTGCTGCTGCTGCTCAGGCACAACTGCCACTGATGATTATTGTTGCTGCTCATGCTTCTGTTGCTCTTCCTCAACTACTGTTGAAGACTGCTCTAGCTCTAGTTGCTGTTCTTCTTGCTGCTGCTGAACTTCTTGCTGCTGCTCAGGTTCTAGCTGCTGCTGCTGTTCTTGCTGCTGAACTTGTTCTTCTTGTTCCTTAGGCTGTTGTTGTTCTGTTTGCTACTTCTCTTGCTCTGGTTGCTGCTCTTCTTGATGAGTAGATGGAGGTGCAGAAGGTTGTTTAGTGCCCGATTGGCACACTAATTGAAGTAGAAGATCCTTCATCTGCTGGAACTCCTCAGCTAGGAAGTCAAACTTGACATCCACTTGCTAAACTTGCATTTGAAGAATAGACAGGATCTCTTGTTGCTTTGTCAGTAAATCCATCAACAAACTTGTACTGCTGCTACTCTCCCCCTGAGTCCTTGGCCGGGTCTCAAAGTGTGAAGGGGAGGAGTGATTGTCCACTTCTTCAAACTCTTGCGCAACTGGAGTGGATCTATGAATATCTTCTTCTTCTTGTGCTATCCCCTTGCCTCTCAGGTCTCTAAGCACTTGACTGATGGTCTCTTCAGGTGCATCTTGCTTTGGAGATGAGGCAGGAATATGCTCTTGTTGAAATGATTCTTGGTGCTCTTCTTCTTGTTGTTGTTCATGTTGATCTTAAGCAAAAGCTTCTATTCTTTCTTCTCTAGCTTCTCCTTCTTGCTGACTGACTGGAATGGATGATGACTCCAGTGCTTCATCAGGGAAAATTTCATGCGTGCACTGGGGCACAGAATCCTTAACCCATAAGTTCTGAGCTTTGTTTTCCAGAGAGTAATGGCTTCTTCTCAGAGTAGACAAGCCAATCTTTTCCTTCACCCTTGTTGGAATTTCTTCACTTAGATCAACTAAAAACCTTTTAAAAATTAGTGATAGCAGTGGTCCATAAGGGAGGGACTCCTGCAAATTCTTTGAGGCTATCATCTTTTCCAAAATAACTACTGGCAGGTTGACCCTATGTCTTTGGACAACCCAAAATAGTAAACTATCATCTCTGGAAGTTATGGAGGAGTGGGTGCTAGCCCTGGGTGTGATGATATTGGTGATGATAGAATGTAAGATCCTCTTCTCTGCAGACAACTCATTCACCAACAGACTTTTCTTGCTGACTGTCCCTAGGCTTCCAATGATACCCATCTTTTGCTTATCCAAGGGCACAATTTCACTGAGTTTATGGCCCGAGGTGGGACAGCCCAAAAGCTCAACCAAAAGATATTCAGAAACCATAACCTTGGTGCCTTTCACAAACCCTATTACTGAACTTTCTGAGGAGACTTGAACGGTTACAAAAAATGCCTTAAGGGCACCTTCGAAGGTGGGTTCAGAAATCTGGCATAGTCTAGACCAACCCATCTCTGCTAGGGTTTCTTCTACCCAACCTAGACTACCATGCAACTGAGAGAAGTCTACAACCTTCCCCGGACAGATGGAGAACTTGGCAAAGGTAAGGCTTTGGAACTGCTCAGGGGTGAGCATAGTTCCTTTAGGAGCCTTAGAGGATGCCATCTAGATAGAAGATGAGAGAGAAGATTCAGAAATCTGTCAAAGGAGTCAAGGAAATGATGTTTAGAGATCAAAGAACCTACCTTTCTTCAGAGGGAATGAAGGATTTGTTGTTGCTCTGAAGGCGGTTTCGGAGGAGATGAACAATGTGCGCGGGAAGAGGAAGAAGACGACTGGAGAGTCGGAGAGGGAGTTTGAAAGGGTGCTTTAGGAAAGGAAGGGGTGGTCCTAATATAGAAGTTGGAGAAGTAACGGACCAAAGATGAGAGGATGAATGGTTGTGATTAAATGAATGAACCGTTGCGTAATAAATACAATTTTCTTAAAAAAAACATTAATCTCATTTATTATTTTAAATTAATGAGTACCTTTTCAGACTCCGACTCTAGAAAGTCGAATTTCTTCTCCGACTTCCAGGAGTCGCACTGCATACTTCATCATGAGTTTAGACAGACTCCGACTTCATGAGTCACAGTACTGGGACTTAGAAGATTTCACAGTGAGTTCTTAATATACATTTTTTATATGAATTTATCACAGTAATTTAATCAGGATTACACATACCTATTTCTCTTCTAATAGATGTGAATCTATCTTCAGGAAGAGGTTTAGTAAAGATATCAGCTAATTGATTTTCTGTAGAGACAAAATCAAGTAAAATGTCACCATTACTTACATGGTCCCTAATGAAGTGATGTCTAACCTCAATATGTTTTGTTCTTGAATGCTGTATAGGATTTTTGGTCAAATTGATTGCGCTTGTGTTGTCACACAGCATTGGAATTTCTTGAAGTCTTTAACTATAGTCTTCCAATTAGTGTTTGATCCATAACAGTTGAGTGCAGCAACTTCTAGCTGCAATATATTCTACTTCTGTTGTGGATAATGCTACAGAATTCTATTTTCTGGAGGACCAAGAGATCAAGCACCCTGCAAGTATTTGACAAGTACCACTGGTACTTTTTCTATCTATTTTGCATCCAGCATAGTCAGCATCACTATATCCAATTAATTCGAAATCAGAACATCTGGGATACCATAGGCCTAATTTACTTGTGTTTATAAGATATCTAAAAATTCTTTTAACAACATGAACATGAGATTCTTTAGGATCAGCTTGAAATCTTGCACACAAACATACACTGAACATTATATCTGGTCTAGTAGCAGTAAGATAGAGTAGTGATCCTATCATGCCTCTATAGACCTTTTGATCTACTTTCTTACCAAGTGGATCACTATCTAACTTAATTCCTGAGCTCATGGGTGTTCCTAAGGGCTTACACTTGTCAAAACCATATTTTGAAAGTAAATCTAAAATATATTTGGTTTGACAAATGTGAGTACCTTCCTTAGTCTGCTTGATTTGCAACCCAAGAAAATAGTTAAGCTCACCCATCATGCTCATTTCAAATTCACTTTGCATAAGATTTTCAAAGAATTTACAAAGTGACTCATTAGTAGAACCAAAAATAATATCATCAACATATATTTGTACTATCAAGATTCCTTCAAAAAAATTCTTAATAAATAAGGTGCTATCTACTTTACCTCTTATGAAATCATGTGATATAAGATAAGCACTTAGCCTTTCATACCAAGCTCTTGGAGCTTGTTTTAGACCATACAATGCTTTCTTTAAACGGAAAATATGATTTGGATATTTAGTATCTTCAAAACCAGGTGGTTACTCAACATAAATTTCTTCTTTTATGAAACCATTCAGAAAAGTACTTTTATCATCCATTTGAAATAAATTGATGTTGAGGGAGCATGCATATGCTAATAAAATTCTAATTGCCCTAATCTAGCTACTGGGGCATAAGTTTCATCAAAATCAATGCCTTCCTCTTGGGAATATCCTTGTGCTACAAGTCTGGCCTTGTTCCTAGTGATTACTCCTGATTCATCCATTTTGTTTCTGAAGACCCATCTAGTCCCAATAACTGAATGGTCAGAAGGTCTAGGGACAAGAGTCCAAACCTGGCTGCGTTGGAACTGATTAAGTTCCTCTTGCATAGCAAGGATCCAAGATTCATCAGTCAGTGCATCATTGATTGTCCTAGGCTCAATTTGAGACACAAATGTAAAAAAATCACTAGGAATGTTCATACCTCTTGTTCTTACCCTATCTTGAGGATCACCTATAATGTTTTCTCTTGGATGATCTCTGTGATATCTCAATTCTCTAGGTACGTCTTCTTGTTGTTCTTCTTGTTGTTGAAGTTCCTCCAGTGGTGGATCTTACTTTTCTTATTCTTCAAGAGATGTTTTCTCTAGATCCCTACATAGATCTTCAACACAATCTTCTTCTTCTTCTATTCTCTTGATAGAAGGGTTAGTCTCATCAAATAAGATATGCACTGTTTGCTCTATAGTTAAAGTTCTCATATTAAAAACTTTATCATTATTCAAAATAAAGTACTTACAACCAAAAGGTCGAAGATGACTGATGTTGGGCTTCTTCTCCTTGTATAGCTCATAGGGTGTCTTCTTTGGAATTGATCTAACCATGCATCTGTTGATGATGTAGCAGGCTGTGTTGACTGTCTCTGCCCAGAAGTATCTTGATAAGTTGTACTCTGTGAGCATAGTTTTGGCCATGTCTAGCAGTGTTCTATTCTTCATTTCTGCTACTCCATTATGTTGAGGTGTTTTTGGTGCAGAGAAATTGTGTCCTATTCCATTTTCTTCACATAACTTTACAAAATCTTCATTCTTGAATTCTCCACCATGATCAGATTTGATGTTGATGATCTGGAATTTCTGATTCTTTTGTACTACTTTGTTGAACTTCAGAAAAGCTGAAAACGTTTCTGACTTGGCTTCTAAGAAGGATACCCAAGTATATCTTAAGTAGTCATCCACAATTACATAACCATACACTTTTCCTTCAAGACTAACTGTTCTTATAAGTCCAAATAAGTCCATATGAATGAGCTCCAAAGGCTTAGAAGTTGTGACTACTGTTTTGGACTGAAATGATGTCTTGGTTTGCTTTCCCTTTGCACAGGCTGTACATATTCCAGATTTCTTTAGTTTCATCTTTGGAAGACCTTCAACTAGGTTATGCTTAATCAATTACTTAATTACTAAAGTACTTGCATGTCCCAATCTTCTATGCCACAAATCAGATTCTTCACTCTTGGTAGTTACAAGACATAAATTTACTTCTTTTAGTTCTGCTAACTGTAGGGTGTACTGATTTTTCACTCTTTGAGCATCAAAGACTGTTTTTCCATCCTTTTGAATAATGCACTTGTCATTCTGAAATTTTACTAGATGACCCTTATCACATAATTGACTGATACTAATTAGATTGTGCTTCAATCCTTCTACATATATGACATCTTCTATCAAATTCTTTTCTTTTGTTCTCACTGTTCCACATCCTAAGACCTTTCCGTTACCATTATCTTCATAAGTGACCTGACCACTTTCATCTCTAAAACTTGTAAATAACTTCTTGTCACCTGTCATATGTCTTGAGCACCCACTATCCAAATACCATTTGGATGCTCTCAGGCGACCCTGCAAATAAATTTAAGTTGCAACTTTTGGTACCCAAATATTCTTGGGTCCTTGATGGTTAGTCTTAAGGATCCAACGCACATGTCTGGTTGTGCATGTGCTAACAGTGTGTCCTAACTGATTACAGTGAGTACATCATAAATCAAAAGCATTTTTCATGTTGTTAAATTTATATTTTTGTTTATAAACATACTGGTTAACCTTTTTAGAATTTTTTATTCATTTTTCTTTTACAAATTGAGGAGTTAGATAAACTTCAGGATGCACAATATCTTCTTCATTAGGTGGAGGTGTGTATCCTACTCCATACTTTTTCTTACTTATCCTAGATTATTCTAACAAATAAGGATATTTTACAGTTAGATATTTTATCTATAGTAGCTCTTAAGTAGTTATTTTCTTCTTTCAATTTTTCTTCATCCTTAAGTTCTTTTAAATTTGATTCTATTTCCATGATTTTACTATTTTTATTTTTTTAAATCCTCACAAAACAATTCATTTACTCTTTTAGTTTCATTTATACTTTGTTCTAATCTTTCTACTTCAATTTTCAGGAAGGTGTTGGCTTTTTCCTGATTTAGCAAATTAATTTAACTATCTTCATTTGTTTGACTACTATTTTATATTTTTCATATAACTCATTGAAGGCATCTTTAAGACTATCAGAATCAGATTCAAAACATGATGTGAAGGAGGTTTCAGAATTTACCTGATTCAGTCCTACCATGAGGGCTAGATTTACCTTTTCTTCTTCTTCGGATTCTGAACTTGAAGAGTCTGAACTGGTGGCTTCTTCATTATCCCATGCTCCTGCCATTGCCTTTTTCTTGTATCTTCTGAATTTCTTTTCTTTGCCTTTCTTTTTTTCAGATCTTTCTGCTTGATCCTTCTTCTTCAGCTTGGGATATTCAAATTTGTAATGTCCTGGTTGATTACATTCATAACAGGTTGGTTCCTTCTTCTTGTCCTTCTTGAAGAATCTTTTGGAGCCAAATTTCTTCTTCTTAGAAAGGATCCTTTGTAGTTTCCTTGACAACATGGCTTCATCATCACTAACATTTGATTTCTCCTTTGAATCTTCATAGGAGGAAGAGTCTGCAACCTTCAAAGCATTTGGCATTTTCTTTTTCGATGCATTTTTAGAAAATCTTTCCATGTTAATTTCATGAGCCATTAAGGATCCGATTAATTTATCAATGGAAAGCTGAGTTAGATCATGTGCTTCCTCAATGGCAGTGACCTTAGGGGTCCAAACATTTGTTAATGATCTTAGGATCTTTCTTACAGTTTCTTCATTTGTAAGAACTTTTCCTAGAGAGCTCAGTCCTACTATTATGTTTGAAAAACGATTGTACATCTGAGTTATGTTTTCATTAGGAAGCATTTTAAATTGTTCATACTGAGAAATAAGAATATCTATCCTAGTTTGTTTTACTCTATCAGTTCCTTCATATGTAACTTGCAGTTTGTCCCACATTTCTTTAGCAGTTCTACAAGTAGATAGTCTATTAAATTCTCGTTTGGATAGGGAACAATATAGATAGTTTTTAGCCTTATAATTTAAAGACATGTTCCTTTTATCAGCTATGGAAACTCAGAGGAGGACTCACCAAGGATTTCATAATTACCTTGTTCTATTACCTGCCACAGATCAAAATATGTGCCTCTGATGAAGCACTCCATCCGCATCTTCCAATATTGATAATCTTCACCATCAAAGAATGGTGGCCTTGTAACAGACTGACCTTCATAGTTGTGACTTTCAGCTGTCATCTCTTCTCAAATCTTTAGATTCTTTTGAGAAGACCTCTCTCTGATACCACTTGTTGGATCGAAATGACACTAATGATGTCCTAGAGGGGGGGGGGGTGAATAGGACTTCTTGTGCTTTTAAAAATTTTATCTGAAATTAAACAACACTAAACAAAGCTGTTAGAATTTAGTGTAGTGTGTGATTCAAGTGTAAATTGGCGGAAACAATCACACAATTGCACAAAGAATTTTATCCTGCTTCAGCCCTTCCCACATGGAAGTCCTACATCCAGTCCTCATGCAAACCACTAGAGATTTCACTAACTGCCAAGAGAACTTGGCCTTCTCTCACCCTTGAGAGGAATTACAAGCCCCCTTGCTCCCAAGCAAGTCTTCCCTTACCAGGGGTACAAAAATTACCTTCCCTACACAAGAGGGGTACAACAGGAACAAACCTCATGCTGGAATACACAAACTGAATTGTAAAAGAACACTTGTGTGTTTGCTCCAAGGAATGAGTAAACACAGGAAATTCACAAAGGAAAAAGAATAAAAACTACAGCAGTGATCCTTTCTGAATCTGAGAAGGGGTGGACTAAAAAGAATTATGATTACAAATTCCACCCAACAACAAGGCTTCTGTGAAGAGGAGAGCTTAGAGATTTTCTTGAATGAACAGGTTCTCAATTCTTGCAGCTCAGGAGAAGGCTTGTAGTAGCTCTTGATTAGCAGAAAGCAGAAGAGAGTTGAAAGAATTTGCTAGCTCAACTGTAAGTGTTGTTGTGTGTCCTCTCTTCTTCAAACTTTGGCTTCTATATATACTTCAGAAAAATATATCCGTTTGAAAGTGTCCATTAGAGATCTAGCCGTTTGAGGAGAGATCTTGGATCCTTTGGATACTCGTTGAGGTTGTTAACCATAAGTCCTTCTGTCTTTTTATCTTTCCAATGGCTTCAGACAAGGCTTGTAGCTTCACAGCTTAGAGGTCAAGCTTAATTAAATGTTTTGTGAAAGCTCCATGCTGAAAACGTGCCCAATAAATGTTCTGCAGGAAAAACAAGACAAAAGGAGAGAATACCTTCATACTTTTTGAGGTAGGTGAGTCAGAGAAAATATGTAAAGTATGGAAACCTCGGACAAACAAGCTTTCAAGCCAATAAAAGAGAGATAGACAGTTGCACCAAAAGGTAAGGTGTGGTTCTGACAATGGTAGGTGAACCTCTGTCAGATACCCATGCGTCTGAAATCAATAAATGTAGGATATCTTCTGAAGGAGACGAAAATTTGGCCTTCTGTCATGAAGCAAGAGACAAATTTGAATAAAAGTTTCAGATATAAACATAAACAAATTTAGGTGATTATTTTGAGTATAATATGTCTCATCTTGTCAGAATATATTTAAATAATGATAATCTAATAGACTAATAATATTTAAAGGATATACAAGTATCATGAGTTCTGAAAAAAATTATATTAAGAGGGTGAGATGTTATACAATCAACATTTCATAAGTTAATAAAATATTATCTGCACAGAAAAAGTACAAGTATAGAAATAGGGAAGTCGAATCTAAAAGGTGTACTTCGACTCTAAGTGTCAGAGACAATTACGAGAGCAGACTGACATTCGACTCTTTAAAAGTTGTAGTAAGATTATAGAATTCGACTTCTGGAGTCGGAGACAATACAAGATAGGTACTTCGACTCTAGGAGTCGGAGATAAAACAAAATAGGTACTTCGACTCTAGGAGTCAGAGTCAGAAGAATCAGACTTCTGAGAGTTGGAGTCCAGAATAAAGAATTCGACTTTAGGAAGTCGGAGTTGACAGTCGGATTCATTATGATACATAGGGTATGTGGACAAAATTTTTCAAGATAATGTTTCATAAACTACCATTCGACTGTAAAGAGTCGTAGTCCACATTCGGAGTTAGTGTGATACATAGAGTAGTGTGTGGACTTAGAAAATTTTCGAGATAGAGTTTGTTCAAAATATTTTTCTGTGGTATATTTATTGGTATATTTAATTTGTAGAAAGTCTTTTAATTTTTATAGGGGATAGTTTCTCAATAGCCACTGCCTTCCATGGTGCCCTATGACGACACCATCGACTCAGCGGATCACATCCACATGTTCAAGTCGCATATGGTGTTCCACGGAGCATCAGACGTGGAGAAGTGTCAGGCCTTTCCGGCCACCCTAAGGGAGACCGTGAGGACCTAGTTCAAATCCCTTTGCGCGGGCTCCGTCACCTCCTTCCACTAGCTGAGAAAGTCGTTCTGCGACAACTTTCTGGGCAGAAGATCACAGCCCCGCATAGCGGCCTCTCTACTGGCCATGTGGCAGAAGAAGGGTGAGGCCTTATGGGACTATGTCAAAAGGTCCTAAGGTGAAGCCCTGCGCATCCCACGTCTGGACATCCTTCTCACCACCAGTGCCCTTATTCAGAGCACATGCGACGGATTCCTCCAACGGACGTTGGGGGTGCAGCAACCGGTGACATTAGCAGAACTCTTGTCCACGGCCCAGCGCCATGCGGTATGCGAAGAGAGCCTCTCCACGGGCTGAGCAGAGCAGAAAGACTCCACTGACAAGAAGAAGCCTTCCGATAATGGTTCAGACCGAGAATGGAAGAAAGGGTACTACAACAGGGACTCTCCGCACAGGCTGCGCCAATTCACAGAGTATACTCCCCTCTCGGTGGCCCCGAATAGATCTTGGCCGAGATCTGGGATGAGCAATACATTCGGTGGCCGTATAGGATGCACTCAGATCTTTGCAAGCGCAACGCTGACAAGTACTGTTGCTTCCATCACCCATGGGCCGGATCCACATGCCTATTACTCTGGGAATGACACCGATGAACGTAACCAAAACGGTGGAATTCTTGGTGGTGAGAAGCATGTCGGGCTACAACGCCATCCTCAGGTGAGGTCTGATCAGACGCATCAAGGCCTCCCCTTGTCCTTGCACCAGAAAGATGAAGTTTCCTACCCCCCATGGCATGGGAGAGGTGCTCGGAAGCCAACACGAGTCCTGGCGATGCTATGTTCTCTCGCTAAGAAACAAACAACCCCCAGTGGAAGACCCGACGGTCCCATCCGCGCCTACCAAAGAAGCTTCGACTAGCAGAGGAGCACCCGCCGAGGACCTGTTGCCAATCCAGGTCGACGACGACCCCAAGCACGTCCTCTATGTTGGGGCTCTATTATCAGAAATCGAGCAAGTTTGCTATAGAGAATTCCTACTCGTGAACCTAGACATGTTTGCATGGTCAGATGACGAGTAGCCAGGCATCCCTCCAGAGGTTATCACTCACTGTCTGAACCTAAATCCAAAAGTGTCGCCCATGCAACAGAGGAGGCGTCCCATCAACTGAGAATGACAGATTGTGATCTGCAATCACGTCTCCAAAAGTTGGTCGATTGGTCTCCTCCGAGAAGATCAATACCCGAGGTGGATCTCCAATGTGGTCCTCGTTCAGAAAGCTAACAACAAATGGCGAGATGCATGGACTACAAGGACCTCAACAAGGCAACGCCAAAGGATACCTTTCCTTTGCCGCATATTGATCAGCTGGTGGACGCGACATCTAGGCATGAGCTCCTCAGCTTTTTGGATCCGTACTCCGGCTATCACCAGATCAGCTTGCACCCTCTGGACTAGGATGCCATGACATTCATAACCAACCTCGGCCTCTAATGCTTCACCAAGATGCCATTCGGCCTGAAGAATGCCGACGCAACATATCAGTAGTTGGTGAACAGGATGTTCGAGCAACAGATTGGCCGTAACATGGAAGTCTACGTCGATGACATACTGATCAAGACCCATCCGAGCACTGACCACATCACCAATCAGGCAGAAACCTTCGCAACTCTATGAATGTACAACATGAAGCTCAATCCAGAGAAATGCACCTTTGGAGTCCGCTCGGGAAGGTTCCTCAGCTTCCTCGTATCCAATAGAGGAATTGAGGCTGTTGGATCGAATAGGTAGAATGAATAGATCTAGAAGGGGGGGTTGAATAGATTTAACACAAAACTCAGTGGAAGCTTAAGCAATTTAAAAATCAATTCAAATTATAGTTCCATTCAGTCAAATAATTTTACTGATCTGATGTGTGGGTGTGTGTAGTTGATGTGTGAGGCAATTAGATAAGTAGTGTGAAGGCGAAAATCCTATGCATACATCTATAATCACATGGATTGTGCTTCCCCTCGACACATTAACGGATATTAAATCTAATAGTATGAAAGTAAGGAATGTGATCGCCACTTAGAGTATTGCCTAAATGAATAAAATAACACGGGCTAACTACTCTAGGAAAGGGAGGGAAGAGAACAGAGGAATACCTGATAACGCGGTCGTCATGGTTGACACGTCTCTTGTCGCGTCGCCTTCCCCTGTCGCGTTCTCTTCTGGTGCGGGAGATAATGAAGGAGACCTCCTTCCCTTCCTCCGGCCGGCCAGAGGACGAGAGCTCCTCGTAGTACCTTGTTTGTATGCCTACCAATCAAAGAGAAACAACAAAGAAAAGCCCTATTAGAAAATGATTAGTGTAGCAACTATTCTAAAAATGAAAGGAAACAAACCAACATAGAAGGGACGAACCTGGGGGGTGGTTTTTAAACCCCTAGGGTGTGTGGAAACGTGGGTGGAAAGTGGAATGCAACCTATCTAGAAAGACATGAAAATGCATGTAGAAATGAAGAAACAAAGAGAAAGGAAGAAGGTGAGCCCCATTAGGGCGACTCCCTGGCGTGGATGTAGTCCCAAATGGTGTGCAAAGGCTTCAGGAGGATGTTGGAGTCGCCCTCTTCACGTCTTGTGCTCCATTGATGAAGAAAAAGTGAAGCTTTATGGAGTGGAATGTGAAGAAGAGTGGTAGAAAAGGATGGCTGCGAGGCTAAGTGTTGGTGAGAGGAGATTTCAGCAGCCCTTCGGGGTCAAAAATGAGGCTCCCTTCGTCCTTGAGGAGAGGCCTTGCTTTTATAGACCCTTGAGAGAGAATATCTCCTTAGAATAAGAATTAATTAAAATGGGAGATAATCCTTGCCCAAATCCGGATGGAGAGTCCTTGGGGTCCTCAAGGAGACCCTAGGGCCCAAATCTCGCCCAAGGGGGTGAGATATTCCCTAGGGATAAAGATAAAGCCATGAGAGGATAAATAGGAGGTGGTTGCGGAGGCCTGCATGCGCGACATGGAGACGCGACAGGGCGGAGCATCGCGACAGTATTGTCCACGTGCATGGATAATGCATGGGCTGTCGCGGCAGCCTAGACCGTCGCGACTCAGAGACGCGGTGCCACGATGCGTCGCGACTATAAAATCGAAATTTACGTGAGTTATCGGCCAACCACATGGATGGATAAGAGTTATTGATGCTTAAGGACTCTCTCAAAGTGATATGGGCATGATTTCAAGGCAATTTAAATCGTTAATGGGCTCAAAACATGGCTAATGATGGGCTCAGGGTGAGTGACCAATTAAGGGCCCACTGAATTGACAAGAAATGTGGTTCAACCCATTGGTCGCAATTGGGTGTCTACAGATTGCCCCTCCTTGGCTCCCACTTTGTAAGAAAGCGAAGCGGAAATGGAGTGAAGATGTCACGAAGTGACGGCAGAGCGGAGATGATGCGGAGTGGAGTGAAAAGTGGGAGCCAAGGTAAAGAGACACCCGATCTGACTAATGAGCAATTGGAATCTTCGTGAAAGCCCTGAGTTAGCCGCTCGAGCAGGATGCAAAAAAAGCACATGTCTGGACGAAAAGGAGAAAGAAAAGAATGATCAACCCCTCGATTGAGAGGTACCCTAGCCGATTGGCCTGCAGGTTTCGTTTTGGAAAGACATGTGCGTGCCAGGCAGGTAACTCATGACTCTGTCCTGGGAGGGGTTTGCAACCAAAATGGATCAAAGGAAAAGGAAAAAATTGGATAGAGAATCCAGACAGGGAAATTCTTGTCAAACTGACGAGAACAACTCACTCGGAGGCAAACCTTCCGATTCGAAGTGGAATTGGATTTCTTGTTTGGAAATTGGAAGATGATTGGGCACTCAACAAGGGCTCATCAAAAGTCAGGAATGAGTCAGGAAAGCTCAAAGTCCTACATGATGCACGCTGGGATAAAATACAAGAAATCATCAAAACGAATGCAAAGAAAAAGAGAGAATAGAAAATATATCAAGGATAATATTGTTAAGCCAGATAAGGACGGGTCAAGAGACTACCCATAACCGCAGTGCAGACCTAAATCCATCGTTCTCAAACTTAAACAACTCAACGGCCTGTCCAACAATTAATAATGTGCACCTAGATTATCACAGTTTTTGGTAAAGGGGAACTCAAATCCTAGAGCACATTGAGAACCAGCCGGTCCTTGAAATGATATAATAAGTAGAATATGATATAGTAATGCAGGGAGTAGGGATAGAAATACTTACCTGACTTACCTAGGACGACTTCCCTTTTTGTGATTTTTCTGGTTTTCTGATTTTTTTTTTGTTGTTTTTTTTTGGACAATAAAACAGACATAAATAAGCATGAAATGACAATACATTCAATAAATATATACAAACAATCACACATAATAAGCACAGACATGGAAACAACCCCTCAGGTACAGAGGCGACGCCTTAGAAAGCCGTGACCAAGTTGCGTCGCACCACTGTGTCGCGACAAGGTCGCGTCCGATCGCGGCGTCGCGAATTGAACATGTTGGGGATCAGATGGGTGGATGGATCAGATCTAGAAGGGGGGGGGGTTGAATAGATCTGACACCAATTAACGCGGAAGCTTAAGCAATTAAAAATTACTTCGAATCAGAGATCAATTCACCCAAACAATTTAACGATCTGAAGTGATTAGAGTGTGTGAGCAAATCATTTAGTAGTGTGAACGAAATCCCTATGCATGCATCTAGCGAGATACAAAGGCAGACCACAATTCAAACCACTGCACAGAGGATTTTAGGTGGTTCGGAAATCACCTCCAGTGACTCCTACGTCCACCCCTCACACAGTGAGGCCACACTACTCAAAACCTTGAGTACAACTCACATAGGAGCAAGACGACTCCAAACACCCTTGAGCACGACGACTCAAGAAACACCTGGAGCACGACGACTCCAAACTGAGCACGACGGCTCAAACAACAACCGGAGTACGACAACTCCAAATTGAGCACGACGGCTCAAACCACACAGTGAGTGCGACGATTCACAAACCAGAGCTCGACGGCTCACAGTACAAAAGCTAGATCAAACACAAAAGAGATCAGATCATCTAGCAATGATCTGACTCAAAACAGATTCGTACACAGAAATTTGTGCAGAACTTCATGCACAAATCTCACAGACGAAATAAGGAAGAACAAACTCTAAGATGAGGGAAATGGATGTAGAAAGAGTGTTCTTCGTTGAAGAGACCTTGCAGACGCTTCAATTGAGGAGCCTTGATGGAAATCGGAGATCCTCCTCAATTGGCGATGCTCTGCTTTGATGGCATCTGAAATGCCAGGAATCCTTCTTCTCCCGAGCCTCTTCAGTTGGATCTGCTACCTTGCCTTGCACAGTAATCTTTTTTCCAGGGATTCCCCTTGATTCCCTTGTCCTTCCTCTTGAAAGGATGGCTTGTAGCTTCTGGAGATGGAGACAGATCTGGAGAACCCCCTTTGGCCGCCAAAAGGCTTCTTCTGGAAGTGTATGGGTTCTCTTACCTTTGGGGTACAAGGAATATGGGTATTTATAGCCCCATATGTCCATAAAGTGCCTTGGGGTACATGGGCACGGAACCCTAGGTCAAATCCCCTAAATCCCAAGCAGCCACGTGTACAAAGAAATTCACGATTTTGACTTTCAGCCAGAGTGTGTCGACCTGCCCTGGACTAGTGTCGACCTGCTGTCCCATTTCTGCAAAACTGTTCTGCTGGAAACTGGATCTAGTGTCGAGCTGCCCTGAGCTAGTGTCGACCTGTCCTGAGCTAGTGTCGACCTGCCCTGAGCTAGTGTCGACCTGCTGTCCCAGTCTGGCAGCTGGGTCTTCTGGAATCTGGGACTAGTGTCGACCTGCTTTGATCTAGTGTCGACACTACTAAGACAAAAATGTGTGAACCTGAAAATTTAACACATAAACTATTAGTACAAGATATTATCATTAAAATATAAGATATTAAACATCAAAAACATGTTGTTTAAGCATTATTGTGATATGTATAACATGTTCAACACATCATCATCAAAATCACAACATGTCACAATATCTCATCATTAAAATCTCAATATGTCATCATCAATATCACATTATGTCATCGTCAAAACCAAGGTATGAGTGATGTTCATTGGATATCATTAAATTACAACTTTAGAAAGTTCCAAAACACACTCAACCCAACAATCTCCCCTTTTTGATGATGACAAAACATATGCACAATTTCCCAATATCTTGACTCCCTTGACTACAATAATTCCCCCTTTGACCATATACACACTTTGACCTTTCTCCTTTAAAGAACTTTCTCCCCCTTTTGGAAGGCCTTTTCTCCCCCTTTTTGATGTGCCATTTTCTCCCCCTTTTTGACAGCATCAAAAGGATAGACAAGAGAGAGAAACAAAGATCGTAGGAGATCAAGAAATGAAATGTAGGGAATAAATGGTCAGAGGCATTCAAAATAAATGAGACAAAGTGATATTGACATATGAGAGAAATTATTGTGTTTTTGTTATTGTGCAACAAAGTTTAATCACAAAGACACACTCAACACAAAGAGTAACAAATTATAATGAGCTGAATGTAGTTAAAATAATGATGCAAATGTGAGGAAAAGTGACCTATATGAATGAGCAGAAATATTTAACAAGGATGTTAGGAGCTTTAAGTTTAACACAATGTAAAATAATGTATCTAAACTCAGTAAACATGAACTTAATTAAGGTCTTAAGCTTTTCTATCCTGTCTTTTTGATTTTCTTTTAATTTTAACTGGAAAGAATACAAGAATAAATTATTTAAATCTCACTTTTCAGTGCAAGAGATCACATTGATCAGATGCAAGACCTCCTGATTACTCAGTGGTTTAACTTTCATTATCTTATACAGAGTTGAAAATTTTGATTTCCACTTTTTGATGCGAAACAAATCACTTGTCAGGTGAAATGGCCCGGTTACTCAGTGGTTCAAGCATTTGCATTGCTCTGTTTGTATCTTTCCAGATTGATCATTTTTCTTTTGATATTTTACAGGAATATGTTTGCTTTGACCAGAGAAGTCAAGACTATGAATTTAGAAAGATTATTCTTAACATGTGGTAAAAATAAGGCTTAAACATACACATGTGAAATATTAAAGCCACTCATGTGCCTATAATAGTGTTTTGCAAATCATTTTAAAAAACATTCAGTATTATGATTGCTTAACCCTGAAATGATACTGAATCTTTGAAATTAAACTAAATGCACAATGAGTTTAGTTTCAATGTCTTAATTCTCTCATAAGAAAATAGCACAAGGACTCAAAAATTCTGATGATTTTGGGGTTCAAGATAGACAACAATTGTCAAGAGAAATTAGTGAAGAATAGACAATAACTCCCCCTCAACAGATACTCTCCCTCAATAATTGCATAAAGGAATCTTGATACTTGGCGAAGACATATACTCACGCATAGTGAAAGTGTCCAGACAAGCTTAACTTGTCTTTCTTCAAATCACTATTTGATATACCAAGAATACCAATGCAATGTGAGAGTGAGGAATTTATGAGCAAGAATATTTGTCAACAAACTGAATGAGAGTTGATGATGAATCAGATAAGACAGAATAATTTTCCAGCAAATTTCTCCAGCATTTCACTCAAAGATTCTTTCGAATTCACTCCCCCATAAGATATGCATGATATAAAATGATCATTTAAGCAATTCAGATATGTTCATTCCAAGCAATTTGCACAGAAAGAGTATGAACATGATTAAACATATTTCAACAGGCAATTTATTGAAGAAGAAGAGTTTTGCAGAGACTCAAAATAAAGTTTTTGAGATTTTCATTTTGCTTAATGACCTTTATGTAGAAAAGATTATTGATACTTGGCGGAGAATTTTTCTTACGCATGATGATAGTTTCCAGACAAGCCTAACTTGTCCTTTCACATTTCACCATTTGATATACCACACAGTCACTGCAAAAAGGGTCAATTACACTTTATTTTTAGCATGAAATTCATTGCATTTATTGAAAACATTTTTGCACTTTTTCAAATTTACTCCCCCTTAATATGTGCATGGAATGAAAAAGCTAGCAAGTAATTCACACATGATTATGCACACCATTAGCTTTAAGCATAACATGACTTTTGGTACTTGGCGGAGTATTTTACTCACGCATAATGATAGTTTCCAAACAAGCATAACTTATTTTTCCACATGTCATTATTTGATATACCAAAAAGTCAAATCAATTGACATGCACACAGAATCATAGTCATAGTTAAGCAAGCATGATAACATAAACATGATTCCAATTGTTATGACATAAAGTTTATTGTTGGGAGTAGCATTGAAACACATTTCTCATTGATCAGATAAAAATTAAATATTCATTTCAATTCAAGCAATTCAAGTTTGAAATGATAAAGAAATTTTACCTGAACAGTCTTCATTTCTTTCTCAAAGATTTTACCTATGTTCTCCAATCATTTCTAGTCTTGCACAACCAATATCTTGAATCCATTTATAGTGTATGGCTGCAAGACTTCTCAGCTTGCTGATCAAGCTGGTTTTGGGACCCACACTTGTTTGGGTCCTGCAATGAAATCAATGTTAGATTGCAACAAAGATTTCTGAATCCAAAATGCTTTTAATTTTTGTATAGATGCATTTCTTTCATTGATAGAACTATGAGCAGAATTAGTTCCAGATTTTCTTTTTGCCTTGATCAATGCATCTATGTTTTCATGAAGTTTTCTATTTTTTGGATTTTTAATATGAGCAGAAACAAAATGATTTTGTGCAACATTTCTATGCCTATACACATGGAATTTCTGAACATTTTCAGTATGAACATGATGTTTATTCCTATGTGTATGAGCATGTGCATTAGACTGGAATTTCTGAGCATGCACAACAAAATCATTTCTGTACCAACAGTCCCTAGAAATATGACCAATTTTATGACAATGAAAGCATTGGACTGATTTGGCATGTTTATTGAAATTTTGATTTCTATTCCAGCAATGTTTGGCAAGATGACCAGGTTTATTACAATTAAAGCAAATGAGAGTATTTTTTACCTGGTACTTACCTTGGCATGTATGCATTTGCTAGAATCTCCTTTTCATGTGAGGAGGCTTACTATGAGGAGAAGGAGGTACCTTTTTGTGGCTCTTGGCATGATGTGAATTTGGAATTTGCCTTGGAGCTTTTTGGATTGAAGGAAGAAGTAGATGAGTCCTCTTGACAATAGCATTCCTCTCTTTCCCTGTCTGTTTCTGAACAAGAACTTTCACTAGCTTTTCATTAGAATTAGAAGAGTTCTTGTTCGCAGCAGATTTAACAAAGGTTATTGTGCTTTTCTTTTCATTTTTCTTAGTTTTCACAGAAGCAATACTTGTGTTTGTAGTGTTCTTCAATTCATGTTGAAGCTTCTATTTTTCAACTTTTAATGCAACAACTTCTTTTTCTGAATTTTGAAGTTTATTTAGCATGACATCTAAACCATTTTTCATCTTGTTCTTTTCAGTTTCAAGTTGAGCAATTTGTTTTTCCAAATCAGAAATTTTATTACTTAAATTGCTACAATCATTGTTCAAAGGTTTGTCATGCAACAAGCATTCAATCTTCCTTTTTAGATGATGATTTTCTTCAACAAGTTGTTTGCATCTCTCATTTATTTGATGATCATGAGCCATGTTAGAAATCTGTTTGTTTAATTGATCATTATCAAATTTGAAGTTTTCATTGAGATCAATCAATTTCCCATTTTCATTTTCCAGATGAATAACTTTTGATTTCAATAGCTCATGGTTTTCTTTCAATCCATTCAGTTTAGTTTCACATATTTGGACTTCATCTTCCAAATTTTCTTTCTCAGAATTTAATTTTTCAACTTCAATTTTCAAATTCTCATTTTCTTCTGAAAAATCTTTATCATTGTTCTGGAGCAATTCAAGTGTCTTTGTCAAATTTTCAATTTCTTTATGGCAATGTTTTAAAGTCTTTTTCAAATCTTTATTCTTAGTGTTCAGCTTTGCATTAAGATTTTGTATCTTCTCACAGAACTCAACCAATTCAGCATAAGACATGCCTTCATCTGCATCAGAATCAGAATTAGAGTTCATAAATAGATCTGGAATTGATTTACTTGATCTTGTAGACCCATTTGAACTCTTGTTTTCTTGAGAGGATGTAGAATGCTCTGAGCTCTTGGAATGTGCAGTTAGAGCCAAAGTCTTTTGAATTGTTGATTTTCTGGATTCATTGAAGCTCTTCTTTGCCATTAAGTGCTTGTGAATTTCTTTTGCTCCTTTTCTTTGTGAATCCTTTCCATCACTGTTGTTGGCCATAAAGCATAACTCCTCATTTGCTGAACTTGAAGAGTTTTCTTCTTCATCCTCACTTTGGTCTTCATCCGACCAAGTTGCAATCATGGCTTTTGGCTTCTTCAATTTGTTGTTCTTCTCGCATTTGTCCTTTTTGATCTCAGGACACTCACTTTTCATGTGTCCTTTCTTGTTGTACCTGTAGCAAACAATATCTTCATCAGTTTTTTGATTTCTACTAGCATTAGAATTTGAAGAAAGGGCATTCCTTTTACTAGAAGAATATTTTTTCTTTCCATTGAATTTTCCTCTTCTTGATTTTAAAATTTTCTGAATTGTCTAGTCATGATGTCAAGTTCATCCTCATTAGACTCAGACTCATCAGAACTTGATGTTTCTTGATCTTTCTCTTTGTTGCTTGATGAAGCCTTAAGTGCTACTGGTTTAGCCTTAAGCATGTGTTCTTCATTTCTCTTCAGATTTATTTCATAAGTCATTAAAGATCCTATGAGTTCATCCAAAGAGATTTTGGATAAATCCTTAGAATCTTCAATCACTGTAGCCTTTGTGTGCCAAACAGATGATAGAGAGATCAGCATCAGTGTATTCCTTACCTTTTCAGTCCATTGACAATTATCATAAACCTAGCAATACATTTAGAAATCGATTCATCAGATTTCATCATAAACAATTCATATTCAGAAACAAGTATGTTTGCTTTGATTTCCCTAACTTGAGATGTTCCCTCATACATCAATTCAAGTTTATCCCACATTTCTTTAGCATATTTACACATGGATATTCTTGAATATTCTTTAGGGTGGACTGCACACTGAAGCATGTTCATGGCACTGTAATTAAGAGTAGCTTTCCTAATCTGCTCTCTAGTCCAATTTTCCTCATCTCCCTAATTTTCATAAGGACCCACTTCAACAATCCTCCAGATTTCATAGTTTTGGGCCCTAAGAAAAACTTGCATGCGATTTTTCCAGTATGAATAATCAGACCCATCAAAATATGGTGGTCTATTAATGGAATGGCCTTCAGCTACAAATCCTCGAGAATCCAAATCAATTAGAAAAATGAAGAAAGAGCAAGCAAACAATTCAAGCAATTAATACAGGATCAAACAGAAGCAATCAAATCAGATCAGAGATAGACATTAACCCGCTCTGATACCAATTGTTGGGGATCAGATGGGTGGATGGATCAGATCTAGAAGGGGGGGGGTTGAATAGATCTGACACCAATTAACGCGAAGCTTAAGCAATTAAAAATTACTTCGAATCAGAGATCAATTCACCCAAACAATTTAACGATCTGAAGTGATTAGAGTGTGTGAGCAAATCATTTAGTAGTGTGAACGAAATCCCTATGCATGCATCTAGCGAGATACAAAGGCAGACAACAATTCAAACCACTGCACAGATGATTTTAGGTGGTTCGGAAATCACCTCCAGTGACTCCTCCGTCCACCCCTCACACCGTGAGGCCACACTACTCAAAACCTTGAGTACAACTCACACAGGAGCACGACGACTCCAAACACCCTTGAGCACGACGACTCAAGAAACACTTGGAGCACGATGACTCCAAACTGAGCACGACGGCTCAAACAACAACCGGAGTACGACGACTCCAAATTGAGCACGACGGCTCAAACCACACAGTGAGTGCGACGATTCACAAACCAGAGCTCGACGGCTCACAGTACAAAAGCTAGATCAAACACAAAAGAGATCAGATCCTCTAGCAATGATCTGACTCAAAACAGATTCGTACACAGAAATTTGTGCAGAACTTCATGCACAAATCTCATAGACGAAATAAGGAAGAACAAACTCTGAGATGAGGGAAATGGATGTAGAAAGAGTGTTCTTCGTTGAAGAGGCCTTGCAGATGCTTCAATTGAGGATCCTTGATGGAAATCGATGGAGATCCTCTTCAATTGGCGATGCTCTGCTTTGATGGCATCTGAAATGCCAGGAATCCTTCTTCTCCTGAGCCTCTTCAGTTGGATCTGCTCCCTTGCCTTGCACATCAATCTTTTTTCCAAGGATTCCCCTTGATTCCCTTGTCCTTCCTCTTGAAAGGATGGCTTGTAGCTTCTGGAGATGGAGACAGATCTGGAGAACCCCCTTTGACCGCCAAAAGGCTTCTTCTGGAAGTGTATGGGTTCTCTTACCTTTGGGGTAAAAGGAACATGGGTATTTATAGCCCCATATGTCCATAAAGTGCCTTGGGGTACATGGGCACGGAAACCTAGGTCAAATCCCCTAAATCCCAAGCAGCCACGTGTACAGAGAAATTCACGATTTTGACTTTCAGCCGGAGTGTGTCGACCTGCCCTGGACTAGTGTCGACCTGCTGTCCCATTTCTGCAAAACTGTTCTGCTGGAAACTGGATCTAGTGTCGACCTGCCCTGAGCTAGTGTCGACCTACCCTGAGCTAGTGTCGACCTACTGTCCCAGTCTGGCAACTGGGTCTTCTGGAATCTGGGACTAGTGTCGACCTACTTTGATCTAGTGTCGACACTACCAAGACAAAAATGTGTGAACCTGAAAATTTAACACATAAACTATTAGTACAAGATATTATCATTAAAATATGAGATATTAAACATCAAAAACATGTTGTTTAAGCATTATTGTGATATGTATAACATGTTCAACACATCATCATCAAAATCACAACATGTCACAATATCTCATCATTAAAATCTCAATATGTCATCATCAATATCACATTATGTCATCATCAAAACCAAGGTATGAGTGATGTTCATTGGATATCATTAAATTACAACTTTAGAAAGTTCCAAAACACACTCAACCCAACAGAACAGAGCCCTGAAAACACAGAAATCCGGGGTTTAGCCTTATCCTAAGACACCTAGACTAACACTAGGACTCCTAGACCTCTCCTAGTCTTATCCTAACACCTACTTGTGGGATTAGAGTGGGATTATACCTCTCTAAAGTCTATAAAAGAAGGGTTTAAGGGGCTAATCCTGCAGCTAACCCTTAGCCTCTCTTCTCTTCAAGTTTTCTCCCTTGTTTTGCAGTCATGAAGAGGAGTCTCTCTGCCTTTCAAGAGGACATCCCTCCCTACTCCGGTCCAAAGGCTGCTAGAGAGTCTTATGCAGCTCTCCAACAAATCTCCGCCATCCCGGGGCATATTTGCATGCGCCCGGAGCTCCAAGTAAGTGCTCCTTCTTCTCAATTTCTGAACTTTGCTCTATTTTCCCCTGCTTTTCCTTCCTCTCCTTTTCCGTTCTTAACCTATTTCTTCAACCTTTCCTCAGATCTTACCCGGCCATAGGCGGTTCTCCCGGGTGCCATGGTTAGCGCCCATGCTTGAGCTACTTCCCCCCGCGTCCATCAGCCACTTGAAAGAGTGGGGGCTATCCACCGTGCTCATATTGGCCAAGAAATACGACAAGATGGTGCACGTGTGGGATAGTGTCACGGTGCTAGCGGAGAGGTGGCATCCACAGACTCACACGTTCGTCTTCCCCACATTCGAAGCCACCGTCCTTCTGGAGGAGCTAGAGATCATGCTCGGCCTCCCGCAGTACCAAAGGGGCGAGGAGTTGGCAATATCCTACACCGTGGTGCCGATCAACTCCTGGAGCATCCTTGCGGAGATCACGACAAGGAAGACGGATTTGCAGTCTATGACAAGCGGGATGCACGTCCACCTTCTCCCTATTGCGCAGTGGATCATCTCGCAATGCAAGCGCAAGACGGGCAATTATCGGGCCATCGCCAAAGCGGCTGCGATCTGCATCTGCGGAGTCATCCTCTTCCCTACGACAGACGGGGCTATTTCCTTTGCCAACCTCAGCATTGTTGACTCCATTTCAGAAGGTATCAGCATTGGTTAGGCGGTTTTGGGATTCCTCTATGCCGGTCTATCTTCTGCAGCTATGGGAGGTCCTTTCTTCGGCTCCATTATCGCCCTCGAGCTGTGGATGGGCGTTCATATTCAGTTCCGGGCAATGGGGGAGTTAGCCACGGAGTGCAAGACAATGCTCAACCATCCGCTGGCTTTCGTGGGCGGGCCTCTACGCATGAGCACCAAGGCGTGGTGCAAGACGGCGCAGCTGAAAGGACGGAAAGCATGGCGTGATTACTTCAAAAGGATGACCGTGGCAGAGTTTGACATGCGCCCCCGCTTCATGCACGATCGGATGATCCACCTACCTCAGTGCACCGGGCTCGCCTTACGACTCTTGGGCAATGAAGCACTGGTTACCTACAACCCGGACCGATGCTACCTCCAATGTGGCGCAGCGCGCACGGTGGTCCCCATCCTCTCGCACTACCCACCTACCCAAGAGAGGAAGAGGGGTGATAAGCAAGACGAGCGCGACGTGCGTAGCGCCATCGTCCACTAGGAAGGATGCACGATGGGTGTTCTTCAAGCTGAAGTAGAAGAGGACGAGGATGTAGTCAAAGAGTACCTCGAAGCTTTGAAGAAGGTTCAGCCGACAGTGGGGATTGTTTGAACATTGATTAGGATTTATTGTAGGAAATCCCTCAGATGGTAGTTAGGAAAGGATGTAAGCATTTATTTGATTGTAGGAAGAATTAGGGAATGTAGTGATTTGGATTTGAATGAATAAACAGAATTTCCTGCAAGCGCAAAATAGCTCGGTTTATACCGCGACACCTATGGCGACCGCCTTCATGACGCGTCAGGGTGGATGGTCGCGACATGGTCGCGGCCTCCCAAGCCGACGCGACATAGAGGCGACAAAGCACCCTGACGCGACTCGAACCGACCAATTCAAAACGCAAATGACCCTTTCTTTCCCCCTTTCTTACCTTTGAAACTTTCGAACTCTAATCTTCAAACCCCCCTTTTTTGTCTTCTTACAACTTGGTTCCTCTTCACGCCATCCTCTTCCCAATTCTACTTCATCACCTCAGAATTGAGATGGAGGGAGGAAAAGATGCTGGCGAAGGTTCATCTCAGAGGAAACGGCAAGCGGAGCGGAGGAGCTCTCAGCGCCGGGTGGAGGCACCTCTGAACGAAGAGGAGATAGCCGACGTCGAGATGGAGATGGAGGAAGAAGTGGAGGCTTCGGCGATGAACGTGGAAGAGGAGAGGAAGAAAAGGGCTAAAGCGATGAAATCGGTAAGTAAACCGCCACCCAATTCCCTGAATGAATGAGTAGAGATAGTAAATGAGCCCCCCAGAGGGCATTGTAGGGCGTGACGCCCAAGGAAAAATAAGATGGGACAAAGAGGGCTCCGGCCAGTCCGATCCTGAGAACGCGTCAGCCCGACCGGCCGCGACAGGATGTCGAGGCGGTCTGGGGCGACGCGACCATGTCGCGGCAATGCCAGTAGACGCGACCTTATCGCAGCCTAGGGAGGTGACGCGACAAGGCCGCGGTGCACAGCACTATCGCAACAAGGTCGCGGCCTCGCTGGCTGTCGCGACTCCGACCGAACACCCAAAACTTGACTGGCTTAACAAATGAAATGTGTCTGTAGGGTGAGATGAGGGCCTGAGTGTCCTGGACTGTGGTCCTGGCGCTTCCCCCCTTCCAGAGAGAGAGAGGGTAGAGGAGATGGGTTTCGGGGAGATTTTTAGGATTAGTAGGATGAGGGCGGATTCGGCTCTCACTCAGGCTCTGCGGAGCAGGTGGGATGCGGAGGCGACCGCCTTCATATTCCCATGGGGACACATGATCCCCAGCCTCGAGGATGTGAGCCGGATCATAGGGCTCAGAGTTTATGGCAGACCAGTGAGCGGATACACCTACCCCTGCTACCATGACCTAGCCCAGCGACTCCTGGAGCTACCTGTAGAGCGTAGGTCTTCCCTAGTTCCTAGGGTACCCCTCCAGGAGAGCCTAGGGTTGTTCGATGTGGGGAAGGGGGCAGGAGAGAGTGAGGATGAGCATCTAGACAGGCTGGTTCGGGTTAGCCGGAGGGAGCTAGCGAGCGACCCCAGGGCGCAGGCGGACTTGGACTTGCGTCGCTTCCTCGTCCTTTTCCTTGGTAGACTCTTGTTTGCCACGAGGGGCGACGCAGTCCACTGCTGCTTCCTGCCCCTGCTAGAGGACCTGAGTGAGGTGGGGGGTTATGCTTGGGGAGCAGCCTTCCTCGCACACCAGTTCGACAGCCTGGGTGCCTCCGAGTGGCAGACGTCGACCAGTGGATTCTTCCCTTTTCTTCAGGTACACACCGTCCTTTCTAACCTTTTGAAATTTAAACTATATTTTTCTTAAACTCTCCACTTAACTTGCTTCTCATTTTGTAGGTCTAGGCCTATCTACATCTCCCAGCCTTGGGGAGAGGGGATCTCACACAGTCGGGCCTTGTGCCCATTGCACGCCGTTGGGATTCTCGCCGAGATTCACGCAATCTCGGGGACCAGCTGGAGCGACTTCAGGAGGCCATTGACAGCTACCCCTACCTGGATGTAAGTACCCTAACCTTTCCCTTTTGATTAATTGCTTGATTTCACTGTTTGATGACTGACCGATCTTTGCTTTGCAGGTGGTTTGGCAGCCGTACCTGGGGGAGGGTGATGAGGGACAGCCCTGGTTGGTATAGGCCCGCCCCTACTTCGGTAGGTCGGTGTGGTTGCATGCACTTACCTTGTGCTACCTCTACACCTATACCTCAGCCAGCGCTCACTCGGCCTTCGGCAGAGTGCCGTGGAGTTACCCGTCCGAGACCGGTTTCGCAGACTGGGTCAGAGTTTCTGGGGAATTCACGACACTCCTGATTGGCGCGAGCGGGCGAAGGAGCAAATTGACAACTGGGAGCACCGAGGAAAGACTATAAAGTTGGACGCTACTACCGACGATGCGTACCTCCAGGCATATGCCTTGAAGTACGGGGGTAAGGTATACAAGAGCGCCCGACACCAGGTAATGACCCTAAAACCACAACCCTGTGAATTTTGATTTTATAGAATTGGGCTAATGATTTGAAATGTGCTGCAGGTAGACGTAGCGGGTAAGGTTGCAACGCTCCGGGCCTTGCTCTACCCAGCGGTACAAGATCAGGAGGCGGCGCAGAGGCAGACCGCGGAGCTGATAAGTGCTTACTCCAACTTCAAACACTTAACAATTTTAAGCTGATTTTGAAACTGACATGTGCTTTTGCGCGCAGCGGAGGGAGCTGGAGAGAGTGAGGAGCACCGGAGCAGGCGGTGCTTCCTCTTCCCGAGCTATAGGGGGGTCTCCGTCGCTTCTGGAGGCCCAGCTGGCGGGAGCGGTGCTGAGGGCCGAGGAGGCTCAGAGGCATCTGGAGGAGCGAGTAAGTACAATAGAATTTCTGATTGATTATTTTTACAATTGATTATTGACTGATTGCTCTGATGCAGGAGAGAGATTTACAGCTTACCACAGAGCATGCCATGGATCTTCAGGGCCAGAGGGACCAGCTCCAGGGGGAGATCCAGACTACCTGGAGCGAGAGGGACCAGCTGCGCATCCGGGCGGAGGCAGCTGAGGCGTAGGTTGCAGAGGCGACGAAGGAGTTGGCGGCGCTGCGGGTGCAGAGGTCGCCCGGAGACCAGGAGGAGGTCACCCGACTGCGCGCGGAGCTACTGGCGCAGCAGGCGGTGGCGCGGAGCCTCCAGCAGATCGTGACGGACATAGGCCGTTCACGCAGCAGGAGCAAGAGTGGGGCGAGTGCCAGCAGGGCGACCGACGCCTCTGTAGGGCAGTATCTGGCGGGTTCCTCCAGTCGGCGGAGGAACGAGGAGGAGAGGCGCCGCCGAGGTGAGGGGAGTGCCCAGAGTGGTAGGGTGGCGGCGAGATGCCGCCACCACCGGACCGGCAGGAGGGATCTGGGGAGAGTGGTGGTGGATAGTGAGGAGACTTGTGAGCCACCTCCCCATCTTTTGTACATATGGTTCATCTTTTAGTGGAATTTTATTTCATGTCAACTCTTAATGAATGATTTGCAATTGGTACGAGTGTGAGATGAGATTCAAACACGGGAGAGAGAGACGGAGAATACTGAGCACCGCGCGTGTCCCTTAGGATTACCTGTTCTTGCACACTCATCAAAATAGGTTAGATCTGCTCTTTGACTCAGCCCCTTGCGCTTAAATAAACATGAATGTAACTTCATAATTGTGAAGGGGCTGAGCTTTATTAAATAGGCGGAAAGAGAAATAAACAATGTATACTAAAGGAGAGCGGTATGTACACACATTCTTTTTAGATTTTTGGGATTTTTTGATTTTTTTAAATTTTTGAGATTTCTAATTTTTTTTGGATTTTTGAAATTTTTGATTTTTTTTTGGATTTTTTATTTTTTTGAAATTTTTGATTTTTTTTTTGATTTTTTGAAATTTTTGATAACAACACTTCTTGCCTTTTTTTTGAGTAATTAGCCATGGATCTCATCCCCATCTCTTGTCTGACGGATAATGTCTATGTGCAGCGTGCATTTGTCCTTAGCTCACTAAGGCTTCTTGCCCCTTGAATATTGATGTTCTAACACAGACCAGGTGTGGGAGTCCTTTGGTCTTCTAGGGAGAATATGAAGATTAGTAATGAGACAAGACTTGGTCTTGGGGTCGGGTTTACTGGCTTGTAAAATTCGCAATGGGTATGTCACATGTGCAATCCGTCTGTTGTCCAGGGACTTTAAGGTCATTGCTCTTTTGAATTGGGGGCATGCGTACGACCGGGCTCAAGGGCGTCCCGCGGGGAACTGTACTGCCACTCTTTGACATGCCCCTATTTTCTTACTATTTTTCTTTTACTTTTGTTCCCTTTCCTTTTTTTGCTTTTCTTTTGAATTGACCGTCCCTCTTTGAGACTTCATACACATGATACATACCGCTTGCTGGTCTACATGCTAGCTTCCCCTTTTGCCCCTGGACCATGTCCGAGTGAGAAAAGAATCGAGCTCAAATTCTTTACACGAGGGCTGAGTGAAAACATCATAAACAAAGGGGAATTTGGCCTTAAGTTGCCGTGTTGTGTGTGTGTGTGGCCGGACATAGAGATCATTCACCACAATGAGGGGAAGTGAGGCACATGGCCGACAACATTCTCTTTTGCAAATTGGTGTTGTTATCAATATTAGGGGTAGAATCTTTTAAGGTACAGCCCATTCCATGGGTGAGAGAGCTCCTCACCTTCGGCATTAACTAGCCTATACGCATTTCCGGGGTACACTTCCTTAACAACGTACGACCCTTCCCAATTTGCTGACAATTTGGACCTTGGACCTCCAGGTTTTATAAAAATGCGCTTCAAAACCATGTCTCCTTCTTGAAATTTACGCTCAATCACTTTCTTTTGAAAAGACCTTGAGAGTCTGTTTTGATATGCAAGCACATGATCGGCCGCGGCCAGACGCCGTTCATCTAAGAGTTCTAGTTGTACCAGTAACGCCTCCCGATGTTCATCGGGATTGAGTTCCTTATCTAGCTGAACCCTTAGCGAAGGAATGAGGATCTCGTGTGGACATACCGCCTCCATCCCATATGTAAGTGTGAACAGAGTTTGCCCGGTGGGCGTGCGGACGGAGGTGCGGTAGGCCCACAGAGCCTCAATTAACTTTTGTGGCCAATCAGCAAATTTATTAGACTCACAAGTTTTCTTTAGAATTTTCAAAAGCGTTTTGTTTGTGGCTTCGGCCTGGCCGTTGCCCTGCGGATAGTACGGAGACGAATGATGCAAGGAAATGTTGAATTTCTTACATAGGTCCTGAAGCTCTTGAGATATGAACTGTGGTCCATTGTCGGTGACGAGGTTGCTTGGTACTCCGAACCGCGCGATGATGTTCCTCATGATGAATTTGCACATGGTTGAACCTTTGATTTCCGCAAATGCTTTAGCTTCGACCCACTTGGTGAAGTACTCAGTAGCAGTGAGAATGAAAGATTTTTGTTTTACTTGAGCATTAGGATCACCAAGGGGCCCGATGATATCAAAGGCCCACATGGAGAAAGGCCATGGGGAGGATAGTGGATGTAAAGAGGAGGAGGGAGCATGGATTTTTTTGGCATAGATCTGGCATTTGACACACCTACGAACGTAAGCGGCACAATCTTCTTCGAGGGTCGGCCAGTAGTAGCCCTGCCTAAGAATTTTCTTAGCCAACATTTGGCTGTTAACATGTCCTCCGCACTCACTGGAATGGGACCCTTCCACTACCTTCCAGGCTTCTTCGTCCGACAAATAACGGAGGAGCATTCCATTTGGAGTGCGTCTGTAGAGCACTCCACCAATAAGGGTATATCTCAATGCCGTTCTACGGATGGCTCGCTTGTCCTCCACTTCAGCTTCTTCGGGGAAGGTACCGTCTCTACAATATTGCTCAATTTCATGGTACACGGCCTTTCTTCTAACATAATTTCTCCTAGCTCCACAAGCAATAACTCCTTCGCTTCTTTTCTCTCTGCCTTGAAAACTAGAGAACTCCTGAGGTTAACGAACCAAGGATCCTGAGTGGAGGGAGCCTCTAACCTTTGAACGGTGATTGTCTCAGCGCTGCGGCTGAGAGGGAAGGAGAGAGAGGAGGCCAGGGATGCGAGGGCATCGGCCAGGATATTTTGAGAACGAGGAGTATGAATGTAGATGAGTTGACGGAATTGCTTGGCTAGGAGAATGACCAGATCTTGATAGGGCTTGAGTTTAGGGTCACGCGTGCGGTAAGTAGAAAGGACTTGCCGAAGGACGAGTTGAGAGTCTCCTATGATCTTGAGGTGACGCGCGCCTAAGAGGTAGGCAAGCTTAAGACCGGCAAGGAGAGCCTCATACTCGGAGATATTATTGGTGGCATAGAATTGGAGCTGATAGGCTAGAGGAATGGTGATCCCTTCTGGGGTGAGCAAAACAGCACCAATGCCCCGTCCCCTAGAATTGAGAGCTCCGTCAAAATGGAGCGACTAGAAGGGATCTTGGGATACAAGTGATAGGTTTTCATCGGGGAATTCCTCTTGAACCGTATCACTATGAGGGAGAGGAAGGTGAGCAAGGTGCTCAGCAATGGCATACCCCTTGATAGCTTTCTGAACTATGAAGGTGATATCGAATTGGGAGAGGAAACTTTGCCAGCGTGCCAATCTATTGGCAAGGACCGGCTTCTCCAGGAGATACCTAATAGGATCCATTCTAGAAATCAAACTCACCTTATAAGCTAGGAAGTAGTGCTTCAATTTCTGCACCACCCAAACTAGCGCTGCACATATTTTCTCCATTGTAGTGAGTTTGAGCTCGGAAGGATTGAAGAGCCTAGATAGGTAATAGACTGTCCTTTCTTTGCCAGATTCATCATGTTGAGCAAGGACAGCTCCTAGGGAGTCCTCAATGGTTGACAGATATAGAATCAAGGGTTTCCCAGGGATGGGCGCCTGAAGCACGGGCGGATTCATAAGATAACTCTTGAGTTCATCAAAGGCCTCTTGGCACTTGGCGTTCCAATCAAAATCGACCCCTCCTTTCAACAGTTCATAGAAGGGACGACATCTTTGGGAGTGCTGAGATATGAATCTCCTTATGAACTGAAGCCGACCAATCAAACCTCGAAGCTCGGATATGTTCTTGGGAGGAGGCATTTCATTTATCGCCTTGGCCTTGTGAGGGTCTATTTGAATCCCCCGTTTGCTGACTATGAACCCTAGCAATTTTCCCGAGGAAACCACAAATACGCACTTCTTCGGATTCATCTTCAATTGATACTCTCGTGCGCGACGGAAGACTTTGGCAAGGACGGAGGAGTGTTCTCTTCGAGTCTGAGACTTCACCACGATATCATCCACGTAGACCTCAACGTCAATGTGTATCATGTCGTGGAAGATAGCTAACATTACCCTTTGATAAGTGGCGCTGACATTCTTCAGTCCAAACGACATAACCACATAACAATACGTTCCCCAGGGGGTGGTGAAAGAAGTCTTCTCTTGATCCTCCGGGGCTAGACGGATCTGATTATAACCTAAATACCCATCCATGAATGATAGAGTTTCGAACCCTGCAGTATTATCAATTAAGACATCCAAATGAGGTAATGGGAAATCATCCTTTGGACATGCCTTATTCAAGTCCTGAAAGTCTATGCAGATGCGCACCCTTCCGTCTTTCTTCATCACCAAGACTATATTTGCCACCCACAATGGGTAGAGGACTACACGGATGAACTTGGCTTTGTGTAGTTTGTCAATTTCCTCTTTCATTTTTAGAGCGATGTGGGGGAGAAATCTCCTTAACTTTTGTTTAACGACAACTGCCCCTGGCTTTAAAATTAACCTGTGTTCAACCAGTTCAGGGTCAATGCCGGGCATGCCATCATAGGACCAGGCAAAGGAATCTTTGAACTCCCTTAGCATCTCTATGAGCGCCTCTTCTTCTTCTGGAGGGAGACTAGAAGCTCTGGTTAAAAGCCTGGGATCCTCTTCTGTTCCCACGTTTACCTCTTTGGTGGGCTCGTCGACTGCCGAGGTGGGTTCATCAAATCTCTTCATGCCACTCGCATACATCTCGGCAACATCCTCTGTTTCACAATCATTTTCATCCGATGGGTCATCTTCAGCTAAGATCTCATACACTTCAAATCCGTCGTCTAGCCCTTCCTCTATGTGCAGATCCTCTATGTTTAGAACCACTGCTTCCTGGACGAACTCTTCGACAGCTAGAAGAGCACCGCACCTATGTACCAGGTCTAAGAGATACCTGCGGGGTATGCCACTACCCTTCTTCTTCCTAGACGGGGACGGGGACTTACTAGATTCTACCCCTGAACCTAAACTAGATTTAATATTTACAGAGGGTTCTGGAGAAACGTCCAGAGATTTATTGGAACGGAAAGAAAAGGGTGCGGCAGGGCCGCGAAAGTCCTCCGATGGGACGGGAGGAGGAGGCAGGCCACCCAAGCTCAGGGTGCCGGCAACAGAATTGGGATGTAGGGGAACAGAGGACCCCTCATCCAGATTGCCCAAAACGACCATGTTGGTCGACAGGCGGAAACACAACTTGAGCAAAAGGAGGAAAAGGGCGGGGATCGCCGCCTAGGCAGAAGGGAGTGACGGGGATCGCCGTCAAGAGAGAAGGGGCGCAGGGGTGACGGGGATCGCCGTCGGGAAGGAGAGAGAGAGCGAGACAGCAAGAGTCAAACAGTGGGAAGATGTAAGGCCCTCGAATTTTGTTGCATTATTGTACTGCATGTAAATAATTCATGTTGTGTATGTACGTATGTAAATATCTACGTAAGTACTAGTTAGTATACTATTGCATGCATGTGTATGAATTAGATGTAAATAATGTACGAAGGATATGATGGTAGTGTGTACGTAATAGTATACATATGACATATATAGGTATAAGATGTACATGGTTTCTTCATGTTTTAGAGTTCTGGCCGAAGGCCAGATTGGCGTCAATATCAACAGATGTCGATGTGGTGTCGGCGTCAACCATATGGACGCCAACACTAACCCCCAGCGTCCAGCGATGTGGACGCCAACTTCTCTGACCTCCATGCGTTGCAGAGCCCAGAATTCTGGGAGCAAGCTAGCTCACCCATTGGGGAGCTGTCTCCAACGGTCTAAAAGCCCTCTTGTCCGACCTGCGTGAGAGGAGAGCTCCCCTCCTCTATATACAAACCCCCTTTGTAACCAGAAAACCCCTCTTGGCTCTCTTTTGCAAGAGGAAAGAAAACCCTAGCAAGCTGTGAGGAAGTTTGGACCTTGCATGCTTTGATCTGACGATTTGGAGCTTCATCCGGCGTTCTATTGCAACTGGAGGCTAGAGGGAACCAAGGAGAAGGCTTCCCCACCACTGGCTTAGCACCTGCATCGACCAAGAACCCGAAGGAGTGGTGTCTTTGGAGGCTTCTTGGGGCTGCCCAAGGAGAGCTTCTACGAACTCTAGATTCCCTCGGAGTATTTTTCAGAGGCAAGTAACCCTCACCCTCCGTCCATGTAGATGTCAAGTAGGGTTTTATAAATTTTATGTATTTTTTCTCGTGTCCTAGATCCCCCTTTCACCTTTGCATTTGAGTTCGGTCTGTGTTTCTGAACAGACAGGAACTTGGCGTCAATGCCCTTGACGCCGAGATCCCTGGTGTGCGTCCAGCGATCTTGCCGTCCACTCCTGGAACGGCCAGAGACCGCCGCCAAGTTTGTCTGGACAGAACAGTGAACTGTTCTGCCCTTCTATATGATTAATTTCGACGTGTTTTGTGATGAGGATATAATGTAATTCTTATATGCTATGTATACTAGCTAATGTGATAAATGAGAGAATGAATGTACATTTATTTTGTGGGTGGTTGAGTTTATTCGTCTATCTAATGTGTATGCAAAAAGAATGACAATGTGTATTCACCATGATTCTAATGATCCGTGGCAAGGTTTTGTTGCCCAAATTTGTTAGACCATGTATGCATGATCCTATCTGTGCTCCGAGTTTCTGACATTTTTCCCCTGCTTGTATGGTTATTTAAAATTTCTGTTTTGGGAAATAGAAATCATGCGTAGGTCATGTTAAATTTCCAGTAAATTGAGTATTACTCGGTAAATTCGGGAATAAATTCTGTGACCCTGTGCATGCTAGGGTGCAGACAGTGAGCTGTTAAAAATTTGTGATTTTGTTCAACTCCATGTTAATTTGCATTATGAATAATAATGTGAAATTGATGTTAAATTTTCGGTAACTTCATTTTGAGTCAGAAAAATCTAAAATTTTCATGTGGAATCATAAATCTGAGATCAGCATGTGGTTAAATTTTCAAGTTATTTGGACAACTGTATAGTGACATATGAATTTTTCCATGCGAGAAATGTGAAAAAGAATGCATGCTAATGTGGGAATAATGTGACATGTGTGTGTGATCTGATTTGTGTAAAATTCTGAACATGTAGTCCTTGTTAACTGTAGAATCATGTTAGGAAAAACAGAGCCCTTGTGTGAGTGAGAAAAAGAATGAGAGGCAAGTGATATGTGTAAAGATATGTGTTAAAAAAATCGGTAAACGTGTAAATTGTGCCAAGTGTGACATTGCTTCCATAGAGGGCAGTGGAACCGTATCAGGGAAAAGTCCCCCTGAGAAGGTTCAATGTGTTGTGATCCTAAGGGTATTAGGATGAAATCCTGGAGGTGGACAAGTACCACTGGTTAGGGTGGAGACTTGTTCTCCCGGTCTGCGCAGTCCAAGAGTCGTCACTGCATTGCCTAGGTGACGTCTATGTGTATGTGATGTGACGTGTCCTTCTCTGGTGGTTTGGACTATGTGTCACGGCACTAAATGTGAAAGTGAAAATGTGTATGTGTTCATGTGTAAAGAAATGTGAATGTGAAAAATGTGTAAATGTGCATGTGTAAAGTGTATACTATGTGATTAAGAAGTTGTGTAAAAATGTGAAACCAAAATGTGAAGTTGTGAATTTATGATCCATGTTGAAGTAATTTGAAACCATGTTAAAACAACAAACTAAATGTACTTATAATCATGCTTTACATGTGCAAATTGCCTAGAATCCATGTTAGAAATGAATCTTAGTGATGTGTAGGTAATTTCATGCTTGTTTGCCTTCATGTCGTGACTTAAATTGATTAAGTAGCTCTCATGTGTGGGTTATGCTTTCTAGTCCATGTAAAACCAGCAAGCTTAAAGTATGTGAAATGGTTATATGCATGTATACGAATGAGTAGTAACCATGTTAGCAATGTGTTCCTTCATGTATGTAAGCTAGTCATGCTAGATTGCTCTCATGTTTTAGTTTAAATGAAGGTAGAACTCTCATGTGTAGGAATGATTAGAGAGCATGTGATAGGAGATTTTGATTTAGAAAATCTGAAAGCATGAATCATGTGTTTAATAAGTAGAATCACCATGATAGGTTGTGAATTTCAATGACAAGCATGCTACAGGATTGTGTCTTGTGAATGTGTGTGTAAAACTTGCTATGATATGTGCATGTATGGTAGGTGTAGAATTATTTGCTGAGTCTTTTTGACTCATTACTTGCTTCGGCGTACAGGTGTAGTAGGTGACACACCTTTGGAAGAGACCGTGGAAAGCGACTCCGAGCGCGGGGAGTAGCTAGTTTTGGGAGCGTAGTTGTGACATTTTGGTACTTGATGTATGTAATTGAAACATTGTATTAGCACTATCATGGAAACAAATGTATAAGTGTGGACAATTATGTATTTGATTTTCAGCAATTTAATTATGTGGACTTTTAGTTCTTTAAATGTTATAGAATCATGTATGTTAAATGTGGATGATGAATGAAATGAAGATAGTGTTTCTTTTACTTCCGCTACTCTGTTCTTATATTCACGTGCATCTCAGCTGAATGTTATTGTTGGGTAAATGTCCCACTGTGATGACGCTCGCTATACCGACGTGGGTTGGTATAACCGTACCGATATAATGAGGGTCGTCACAAAAGAAGATGTCAGGGGAGATGAGGTGAATCGGGGATCGCCGTCCAAAGAAGAGGAAGGAGAAAGACGAGGATCGCCGTCCGAGGAAGGAGGAAGGAGAAAGACGGGGATCGGCGTCCGAGGAAGGAGGAAAGAGAAAGACGGGGATCGCTGTCCGAGGAAGGAGGTTGACAAGTATGGAGAAAGCACATACATTTTTTTTTGGATTTTATTATTAAAGGAAAAGAACTACATTACATTGGGAGGCTTCGGTAGAAGGACAGAACCAAGCCATTAAGGAAAATGGCGAAGAGGGGTCAAGGGGAGACTAACACTTCAACAGCGTCGGGGGAGAATTGGAGGATGAAGGGAGGAGATAAGGGAATGAAATGGAATTTATAAACAAGGATGGACGAAACAAAGTGACTGAGAGGCCGGGAAAACCCTGGCCAGAGCTCTCTTGTTAATTCGGCTGAACTCACGATTTCAATTTCCTCACCAAATCCAAGCAACTGTCGCTTGGTGGTGGCTGGTGATGCTGATGCTGCTGCTGCTTGAGACTGCGATAGATCATCCTCGCTGAACAAGCAGTTGACTGCTGAAATGAGATCTTCTGATTCTGGTTCCTCTGCCTCTGCTTCAGGTTCATTGAAGAGCAAACTTACTGCTGAAATCAAACCTTCGAGATCTGGTGCTTCTGTATCCATCTCGGTCTTCTTCTTCTTGCCAGGTCGCTGAGCTTCCAATACTTGATATGCTGACTTTGGAATTTCTTTTACCATAGTGTTATACCCGGGCTGTATAGGTCCCCTGATGAAGTGATCATACAGTGTCCAAGTAAGAGGTTGTTGCCCTGACTGCGAGATGGGTGAGAATGCTGCCCATTCTGCGTACCCTAAGCCATGCTTTGTAGATTTCCTTGTTCCGGTGACAACTTTGACTCTGCCTTGGAGATGAGCACCTAATCCTTTTCCGGTCTGATAGCCGATTCTGAACATGATATCCCACCCCTTTGCGTTTTCTGATACATCCTTTCTGACAGCTGCCACTGATGAGGACACAATTGGGCGATTGGAAGAAAAAGTATAAGCCCAGGGATAGTTCACATCAAGTATAGAGATAACGGGCTTGTTGGATGGCCAAACTGACGGTAACACCCTCTCAACAGCTTCCACTGTGTGGGTCGTCGCTGTGCTTTTAACTTTAACTATCCTCCCTTGGAAGGGGAATTTCAGACATTGATGTGCTGTGGAAGGTACTTCCCCTAATGATTCGATCCACGGACGCCCTAGGATGGCCTTGTAAGTGTGATCGATATCCAACACATAAAACTCAACTGACATGGCAAGCGGTCCCAACTCTGCCTGTAAAGTGATAACCCCGTGACAAGCCTGCCGGGACTTGTCATATGCAGCTATGGTGGTGGGGGTAGGCTGCAACTGACGCTCTGAGATATTGCAGGCTCTTAAGGTGCTTAGCGGACATACAATGATGGAAGCACCCGTATCCACTAATGTTGTGTCAATAGCTACTTTATTTATTGTCAGTGTCACACATAAGGGCATCTTCCTGGCTTCGGGAGCAGCTAACCCGCCATCAGAGAAAGTGATCGTGGGTCCCCTGTTTACAATAGAAAGTATAGAGGGCAGATTATCGGGGTTCATGTCCTCACTGACCATGACCCTTTGCAGGAAGGCCCTTAGGGCATCTTGATGAGTCTGAGACCTCTTGATCAATTCTAAAATAGAGATCATGGCGGGAGTTTGATCCAAATGCTTCAAGATATCATATTGGGTCCCAGGGACCGGATCTATCTCTTCCGCATCCTGCTGCTGTTGGGTGTTGGATTGTTGCACTGATTGACTTGGCATGGATATGGATGCATTAGGGTACATCCGATGGAACATCCGCCCGCTCCGCAAGGCGAGGTTATGGTGGAGGGGAGAAGGTGAAGTGTCAAGGATGGAGGGGTTGGCTAGCAATGGCGCTGGCGTAGGAGATAAAGGGATGTTGGTGGATGAGGGGATAATGGGTGACAAGATGGGGGAGTCATAAAGCGGTGAGGTAATGGTGGAGACAGTAGGTGTGAAGGAGGGAGGTTTGGTGGATGTAGATGTGGGGGTAGTGGGTGTGTCGTGGGAAATGACTAGAAGTTGGCCCACTTCGTGCTCATCATCGAAGGCCCATTGAGCTTCTGGTGGTAGGTAATGGACGACTGGATTGACTTGTGCGGGTGGAGGAGGTGGCGGAGCCGGTTGGGGGTTTGGAGCTGCAGGATGTTGTGGCATGGGGTTGCGGATTATGCCAAGGTCATTTGCCGACTGCTGCTGCTGCTGTTGTTGTTGCTGTTGATGGTACTGTTGCTGGAAGGGCCAGAACTGTTGTTGCTGTTGTTGTTGTTGTTGCTGTTGTTGCGGCTGCTGTCGCCTTTGCTGTTGCTGTTGTTGCCTCTGACCCTACTGGTCCCTTAAGGTCTGGATCAACCTTCTCATCTCTACCCAATCGATTTGGTTCTGCTCATGAAGATCATATATCATATCCCGAAATTGGAAGCAATCTGACACATTGTGGCCCGGATGGCGATGGTAAACACAATACTTTGTTTGGTCCGCTGCCATATTCCAGTTTGGCTTCTCCGGAGGGAGTCTAAGAGCATTGAGGGACATGAGGGCAGCAAAGACATCAACTAATGACTCGGGTAGAGGTGGATATTGGGCTCTCTTGGGTCCATTGGGCTTTCTAGGGGAAAAGCCATTTTGAGGTGGAGGGACTTGAGAGTATTGGCGCTGGTCTTAGGGAGGGTTCTGACCTTGAGGGGGTTGCTGTTTGCTGTTGTTCCATGGTTGCTGAGGTTGCTGAGTGTACGGAGATCTGCCTACCGGGCCTTGGGGGTTGCTGACTGCACCGACTTGCTCATTGGTTTGAATCCCCTCAGTAACTGGGCCTTGAGGCTTCTTGACATAACGGGCTTTTGGGGTCTCAAACATGGAGTGTATAGGTGAGTCCTTGAGCTGAGTCTGAATGAAACGGGCTCGGCTGTAAAGCTGGTGCATGGTAGAAATGTCATTCATGGCCAATATGGCCCGGTAGGTTGGGATGGCATTAGAGATCAACAACTTGACTTTCTCCTCTTCCGGCATGGGGCAGCGGACTTTAGAAGCCAATGAGCGCCACCGGTCGGCATAAGTTGAGAATTCTTCATCGGGCTTCATTTTCTCAGCTACCAAATCTACAAAAGAATATTCGGGTCCGACCCGATCTTGGAATTGCTGCAAGAACTTCTCTTGGACTATCTGGAAATCCTCGGCTTCCTCAGGTGGCAGGGAATAAAACCATTCCAGAGCTGGACCATCCAAGGATTTTCTGAACAAGTATGCCATGAGATGACGGTCATACTTGTGCGGTGCTGACTCATAAACAAAATCCTTTAAATGAACATATAGGTCTCCTACCCCAGAGTATCTCCGGTAAACAGGAAGCTCTGACTGGGGTGGTACCCGGAGGTACTGGAATGATGGGAGGGCGATGTCAGCCACTTTGCGAGGGTCAATCTGTCTTCTGAGATCGTGGAGCTCCTTCTTCATGACAGCCCACTCCGCAAGGAAGTCGGAGGGGGCTTGGGCATGATGTGTAGAGACAATGGAGCGGGGTTGTTCGAAAGCATGGGACCTCTCACGGGCCGGGGAGGCAGGTTCGGCCGTATAGTACATTGAGGTTGGAGGGGATCGAGGTCGGACCTCTCGTGCCGGAAGATAGCTGGGTTCCGAGAAATGAATGGCCCGAGGACGGAGGGGTGTAGGGTCTGCCCCTGAAGAAGAGAGGTGGGGTGCTGAGGCAACGTGGGCGGAGGAGACCGCCGGCTGAGCTGAGTTACGGGCAGAGGGAGACAAGGGTTGTTTGCCCTTGGCGGCAGCAATGAACTCTCGGACTTGATCCGGAGTTAGATGGGGAAGTAGCTGACTAAATTGGGAATGGGGGTCATCTTCCCTTGGAGGAGAAGGAGGACGGGAAGGACCCCTAATGACAAGAGGAGCCTGAATATGCCCTGGGGGTATGGCCGTTGAGGGTTGGGCCACATCCTCGAGGAGTCCAAGGGGTAAGGCATCGTCAGCAAGGACACAGAACTATTCCATGTCGAACAAAGGGTTATGATAGAGTACAAGGAAAGGAGGGGAATGACTCGATCTCCCTAGACAATGACGCATGCACCCCCCTAAATGACAGGGGGTGATACTAACAAAATCTAGACCCTAACACAATCAAGAAAGACTGAGAAGAGGAGGGATGAATGAAACACTCAAGTTGTCATGATTAATGCACAAATTTCTTAAGGTTTGAACTTGACCTTTTAGATGAATTGATTAAGGGTGTGTCACTCAGTCAAATGGACCCTAACAGGTATGAACTCGAGTCCTTCGGTGTCACTAAGGATGGTACACTCACAAGCAAGGGTGGCTCAGACTAAAGGGTGCAACAGGTACAACCAGCCCGGTGAGCCGCAACGTGCGTATGGTCACGGGGTCTTACGGAGGTCCTCGGAAGGTGGGCCCAAGTCAGCCTACGAGTGCTCGTAGGTGAGAGGACTCACTCATCCAAGGGGGAACCTGACCAATTGGATGAATAGCGTATGCAAGGGGCCTAAATGCCCAAAATGTATGCAAGAGTGAAGATGAGGAGCAGACAGGGTGACCAAAACAGCTCTCGGGCCAAGTCGCGGCGGCCGTGTACGCCGCGACCTTATCGCGACAGAGCGGACTGCCGCGATACGAACAGACGCCTGAGAACACAGTAAACCACACACACATAGACTCAAACAGACTACCTAAACAAATGATAAGTGTATAAAATCGCCAAAACTGTACAAAATGGATCATGGAGCATTCAAAAACCGATCCAGGAATGAAAACAGTAACACACAAAGCGTACCTGTAGACGCGACGCTTATCTCGGACGCGACCCTGTCGCGTCCCCGCGCACTGTCGCGACTAGATCCAAAAAACTTACAATGGAAAGAAAATGGAAAATTCGAACCCTAACAGGATTCTAAGAGACAGAAACACGGGCGAGCATGTCAGAGGAACATGATACAGACATGAATGAACTCACAGGATCAGGAGATATCAAATAAACAAAGAGGAAACACACACCTGTTATCGCATCCGTGATAGGAGACGCGTTATGATCGCGTCACCGCGATGCGCTACGACACGAACTGAGCGCCAAAAAACGCATGAAAGAGGGAATAACAGACTAACAGGGTACCAAAAGAGGAAGTAAAGGGGAAAACATGGCAAGCAAACAACCTAGATCTACAAGGGTGGCACTGGAGGTCCCACCGTGATCGCCAAAAGGTGTAATCACATGGATTGTGCTTCTCCTCGACACATTAATGGATATTAAATCTAATAGTATGAAAGTAAGGAATGTGATCGCCACCTAGAGTATTGCCTAAATGAATAAAATAACACGGGCTAACTACTCTAGGAAAGGGAGGGAAGAGAACAAGGAATACCTGATAACACGGTCGTCATGGTTGATGCGTCTCTTGTCGCGTCGCCTTCCCCTGTCGCATTCTCTTCTGGTGCGGGAGATAATGAAGGAGACCTCCTTCCCTTCCTCCGGCCGGCCAGAGGACGAGAGCTCCTCGTAGTACCTTGTTTGTATGCCTGCCAATCAAAGAGAAACAACAAAGAAAAGCCCTATTAGAAAATGATTAATGTAGCAACTATTCTAAAAATGAAAGGAAACAAACCAACATGGAAGGGACGAACCTGGGGGGTGGTTTTTAAACCCCTAGGGTGTGTGAAAACATTGGTGGAAAGTGGAATGCAACCTATCTAGAAAGACATGAAAATGTATGTAGAAATGAAGAAACAAAGAGAAAGGAAGAAGGTGAGCCCCATTAGGGCGACTCCCTGGCGTGGATGTAGTCCCAAATGGTGTGCAAAGGCTTCAGGAGGATGTTGGAGTCGCCCTCTTCACGTCTTGTGCTCCATTGATGAAGAAAAAGTGAAGCTTTATGGAGTGGAATGTGAAGAAGAGTTGTAGAAAAGGATGGCTGCGAGGCTAAGTGTTGGTGAGAGGAGATTTTGGCAGCCCTTCGGGGTCAAAAATGAGGCTCCCCTCGTCCTTGAGGAGAGGCCTTTCTTTTATAGACCCTTGAGAGAGAATATCTACTTAGAATGAGAATTAATTAAAATGGGAGATAATCCTTGCCCAAATCCAGATGGAGAGTCCTTGGGGTCCTCAAGGAGAGTCCCTAGGGCCCAAATCTCGCTCAAGGGGGTGAGATATTCCCTAGGGATAAAGATAAAGCCATGAGAGGATAAATAGGAGGTGGTTGCGGAGGCCTGCATGCGCAGCTGCTGTCGCGGCGTATCGTAGGGCCGTGACATGGAGACGCGACAGGGCGAAGCGTCGCGACAGTATTGTCCACGTGCATGGATAATGCATGGGCTGTCGCGGCAGCCTAGACCATTGCGACTCAGAGACGCGGCGCCACGATGCGTCGCGACTATAAAATCGAAATTTACGTGAATTATCGACCAACCGCATGGATGGATAAGAGTTATTGATGCTTAAGGACTCTCTCAAAGTGATATGGGCGGGATTTCAAGGCAATTTAAATCATTAATGGGCTCAAAACATGGCTAATGATGGACTCAGGGTGAGTGACCAATTAGGGGCCCACTGAATTGACAAGAAATGTGGTTCAACCCATTGGTCGCAATTGGGTGTCTACAACATCTAGCGCAGAAAACAGATCAAACCATTGCATAGGAGATTTTAAGGTGGTTTGGCTCCCAGATGGAGACCTACTTCCACCCCTCACTCAAACCAAGTGAGGCTTCACTAAACTGCTAATTCATAGCTTCAAACAACTGCTGACTCACAGCTTGAACGCTGACTCATAGCATGCCAACTGCTGATTACACAGCTTATGCTGATTCATAGCTTCAAAGTCAGATGGACCTTCTCAATCCACACACACATAGTATGGATCAAACCGTCTACTCCAACTAGAGCAGACAACCAAACAAATTGGTGTAGAGAAGAAATCAGAAAAGAATCAACTAAAGAGAGGTCTGAAGAAGTGCAGAAATAAGCAAACACTCTGCGCAGGAGTTGGATCTAGTTAGATGACTTCTCGAACTCCCAATTGCATCTTCTTCAAGCTTGAGCTCATCGAATTCCTCTTCTGGTCACAATATAAGGATCAATTGCCTCTGAATTTGAGATGAAATCCAATGCTCTGCTTTATTGGCATCCGAATTGTCAGTACTTCTTCTTCTTCTACTGCTCCTCTTCTTAATCCACTCCTCTTCTTCTTCACCTTCTTCTTTCAAAGCCTAGATGGTGAATTTGCCACCCAATCGATCTCCTCAGATTGAGTCTTCTGATCTGCAACCTCTGGAGCATGAACAGAGTGCTGGAGAAGCCCCTTCTTACTTCCTCAGCCATTTCTTAGAGTTGTGTGGGCTCTCTATCCGAAAAGGGGCAATGGGCACCTTTTTATAGGTGTGTCCTAATCATTGCCCAATGTGGGAATCCGTGTGTACGAGAAAAGGATGCCCTAAGTAAGTGCACATGCTTCTCACGTGTTGGCACTGGAATTGCAGTTGTCGACAGACGCATAGCAGCTATTGATAGCTATTGCCACATATCTTCTATCCAGAACCATGATTTTGAAGGTTTATCTAGGCTATCGACAGATGACCCAATACTGTCGACAGCTACTGCTTGAACGCGCGACATTGTTGACTGTGCATTTCGTTGTCCAGAGTTCCTCGCACAAGTCAATATGCGCACTTCCTCTAAACTGTCTCACAAAAATAAAATTGCAAAGATGAACTCATACAGTAGTGAGCACAGGTCATATCCACGGAGAGGCCGAATAGAATCTGACTTAAACTACTTTGATTTGAAAACACTTTTCACCAAAATAACATTGCATTCAAAGTAATTCTGTAAACAACATCAATTAAATTTCTCACAACTCGATAGATCAAACATAATGAAAGAACGAGTTGAATTGAATTCAAGAAACTTTGTATCACTGTACCCTCACAGCTCGAGGGATGAAGAATAAAAGGGAAGTAAAATGCAATCAGCTCCAAACAGTAAGAAGAAACACTCAGATTTCTATACTCTCACAATCTAATGAATCAGTAAGACAACCGTAAAAGATAATTAAATTGTAACGTCAAATTATCCCTTCGATTTCCCTTCTAGCATTCACGGAAACAACAAATTTGCACTCACTTTTCGGTAGAACACAAGAAATAGCTGCCAATCGTCCTCCTCACCACAGTTGCAATACACTGAAACAAGAGATAATAACAACCTCCACTTGAACTGATTCACACAACATAGACCAATTCCTCACAGAGCAGTTCAAAAGAAATGTAAGAACAGAAATCAAAACAAGATTGCACTCACACTCCGGATGAACACAGAAGGAGGAAACTACTGAATCAAAGCACAACAATTCCAAAAAAAATTGATCCGAACTCTGGATCTGAATCCCTCACAGTAGCAAAATCCCAGCTCAAATGATCAAACCCTTTACATATGAAATGGAAAACTAAATAGAAATCCCTCCCCTGCAGCCGAACAAGAAGAAAGAGCAAGAATTCCAAAATTCCAATCACTCTTCCCCAACAGCAGAAGAACATAACAAGAACAAAACAAACGCAGTGACGAATTCCCGGAGTGCTGAACAAACTTAAAAAGGAAAAGAAGAACAACTCATAAGAACAACAGATAAACTACTTGAACAGCAACAAATAAAAGACTGGAAGAAGAAGCATTTGAATCTCTGATGATTGAAGAAATGAAATAACTAATTGCACTGGATCGATCTGCTCTAAACACAAAGGAAATGAAATTAGAAGAACTCAAGTAAATTGCCAATGGATCGAACTCTTCTGCTCTGAACTGGAAGAACATAAGATGAACTAAAAATTTGCCAACCCTCTAGACTGAGGAAGAAATACAAAAATAAAGCTAAAATTTCCTAAACTGCGAACCGGAGAGCCCCCATTGCTATGAACTGGAAGAACAGGAAATACAGGTAAATGGAGATTAAAATCCTCAGAAATTCCTAATGGCCTAACCAGCCTTAAGAACACTCCCTCTCTGCTCTGCTGAAAGGAAAAATACAAGAAAAAGGAAACTAAAAAAATTCCTAAGAAAATTCTCACTAGCGCCGAACCTGGACCTTGGCGTCCTTTTATAAGCTCCATCGGAGCTCTGCTTCCATCGCCTTCTTCCCGCCTCCGCACGGCCAGCTCCAGCTCAACAGGGCGCCTTCACACGGGATCTGGCCAGCACAGCCTCCAGCTCTGCATCTCTAGGCGCCAGACACAGCTGCGCACGAGCTGCATCAGCCGCCTCTGCATCAAACCGCCTCCCTTGCCTGGTCTGCACCGCTACAACGTACCAGGCGCACCCAGCCCAGCTCCAACCTCGCGCCAGCCTCCCCTGGCCACAGCCGCTTCACACCGCACCAGGCGCACCCAGATCGGCCTCCATCGCGTCCAGGGCACCTGAATGCCATCCGCACCAGGCCCATCTGGCCACCAGCCCTGGCCTCTGCACAACCACACACTCCTGATGCTTCACACGAGCCAGCCATCGCCAGCCGTATATCCAAACCACCCATGGGCGCTGGCCGCCCATGGTGCTATGCACCTGCAAATCTGCCTAGCCGCACCCTTGGTTTCCATCTGCCAGCACAAACCCCATCGCCATAGCTCACAGCTCCTTTGCCAGCATCAGATGCCATCGCCTCCATGTGCCATCGCCTCCCTCCTTAGCCGCTCCAGCACACCCCGAACCAGCTGCCCATCCACCATCTGCCATCGCCCCAACCAGCCGAGCAGCAGTGCTCAGCCCCAAATCTGCTTAGGGGCTTCCAGGAGCTTCCAGGAGATAAGATAAACAAATAATAGAAAAAATGGTTAGAATAATATTGGATTTTGTTTAAATGGTGGTGAGACGGGAATGGGGGTTGTGGCATGATGGTAGTGGTGGGGTAAAACAATGTTGGTTTATTAATGGGATTGGGTGAGATATTTATTAAGTAATTTTTATTTATTTATTTACAAACTCAAAATTATTTACAAAAATATTATTTATGACAAATTTTATTTATATACAACATTTACAAATCTCTTTTATTTTTCAAAGTGTATTTGTGAACAGAAAATGAACCTAATTATTTCGAAGAAAATGACTTGTTTAATGAAAATCTAACATGTAAATTCTGACCCATTAGCAATTAATATGTTCAAAAACTTATTTACGGATGAAATGAGAATTAACATCAAACTGCACATTATTTACAGACAAAAGACGTCTAGAATCAACTATATGTATGAGATTTAACACTGAAAATTGTGTAGTTATCACTGCTCAACTTGATTCTTCCAGAAACAAAGTGTTGAGAACTTGTCTAGGCTGTCGACAAACGAACCAGTGCTATTGATAGCTATTGCTGAACTTGGTTCTACCAGAAACTAGAGTCGACCTGATCTTGAACTAGAGTCGACCTTACTTGCAACTAGTGTCGACCTGACTTTCCACTAGAGTTGACCTGGTCTTGAACTAGTGTCGACCTGACTGACTCTTGTTCTTCAGGAGCTTGCTGGGTAGACATTGTGAGTCGACTTGATCTTGAACTAGTGTCGACCTGACTAGCACTTGTTCTTCAGGAGCTTACTGGGCAGACATTGTGAGTTGAACTGATGGTCAAGTAGAGTCGACCTGACAGAGCTACTGTCGACCTGTCTTTCAACTAGAGTCGACACTTTAGATGCGAGATTTGGCCCATCCCCGCGTGGTTTCATGGCTCAATAAGTCTCGTTTGACCATTTGTTGACTTACCTCGGATCCCATGTAGACGGCAGCATCGACTTCCGCTGACTGCATGTTGGCGGCAATCCCCATGGACGCTGACTCTAGTTGGCGTCCACCTATGTTGACGCCTGCATGGGGTTGGCGGCGGCATCGTTTGACGTCAACATGGTTTTACCTAGTCTGCGCAACTGCCTGAGATTCCAGCCCACTAGCGCCATTCTCTCGGCCATGCAATGCATATAGCCATTCCCAACGGGTATATCCACCTTGGCACCCCATTGACCCAGTAAAAATCCTACTTGGCCTCTCCTCATTGGTCGGAGCATAAGCACATGCATTACCAAGTGTGCAAGTGTGTTTCTTCACACTTGAGCATCCAAGGCTCTGAACTCCGACCCCACTGCCTATTTATGTCCCCCCTTAGCCTTCTAAGTGAGGGGAGGAGAGGCTGGACGTCCATACTTTGTCACTTGGAGAGAAGAGAGAGAAAAGTGCACCCTACCTTCCATCATCCTTCTTCCTCTTCCTCTTCCTTTCATCATTTGGGATGTCTAGGAGGCTTCATCCCGAGCTGGAGGAGCCCAGCAAGGAGTCAACAACGCCAAACAAGGAGGATCACCTCCCTTTTCTCCTTCTCCCTCTCTCTCTTTTCCTTTAGTTTTTTGTATGTCATACATACCCTAGGCACGTAGGGCACCCTCCTACACACCTAGAAAGGGGTTTCCCAACAAAAAAAAACGGAGGGAAGAAGGGTGGTCATAACACTTGGCCACCCCTCTTCTCAAGCCCGTAATCGGTACGGGACTCTCCTTTTGGGCCTTTTCCTTTCGTTTTGAACATTCACTACATTCCTTAGAGTCTAATAGAGTCTTTCTTTTGTGGCAGGAACACTTGGACAAGACCGTGGAGCTCTCGTTCTTTGGCCGACCGAAGAAGGAGAAGTTGGAGTCCCACAATCCACCGCTACGCGAGGCTACTGCACCAACGTGATCACAACACCTCCTTGGGCAGAGGTAAGGCCCTGACAATCGCAACATCTCCCTTTCCTTTGTGGTTTTATTTATTTTCTCCTCAATCAACTCGGTCAACTGGGGAGTCAACGAGGTCAACCAACAACCCTTCATCGCCAATGACGGAGCGGCGACGTTCACGACCGGAGGATCCCACAGTCACCGGGAGTGCGGCGAACGGAGCGTCCACAGCTCTTTTCTAGCGATCACGGTGGGACTCACAGTGCTGCCTTAGTCTCAGTTTGCACCCCGATAAATGACCAACGATCTCGCCGTTTACCTAGGTAAGCGTCCATTGTTCCTGCCGTTTAGTTCTGTTTAACGTCCATCTAGTTAGTCGTTTACTCCATGTCAGCGTCCGTCGATCATGCCGTCAACTGCTTTCTGATGAACTGAGCATCCATATGCTTGCCGTTTACTTCACAGAAACCTATTTTTTTTTTACTATTTTGATCTATTTTTTCTTTCTGTTTGCTTCCTGTTTGATCCCTAACGGTACTGTGTCACGAAGGGGGACCTTCTTCTTCTCTGTTCTAGCCTCCCCACATGTTCTAGGATAGCCCCTCCTTGGTTTACAACCTTTTACTCGGGGATTCCCTCTCGGGTAAATCGGGTTGGTTCCAAGGGGAACTCTATAAGTCCCTAAATTCTATGGATTCCCTCACAGTACGGGGCAGGAGAACCTTTACCCTCCCAGTTAGTTTGCCTATTCACCTGACTTTGAGTGAGGATTGAGAGAACTGCCCTTAAAAGTTTAAGTAACACACAACTTCAACTTCTAAAATTTTGGGACGTTGTTTGATAACGTTGTTTAGTAGAAATACATATTTCTCCTAATAACAGTATAGTTAATCAACTTAACCATTCTAAAAGCAGTAGGTTGTGTGTTCTAATGGACTCTTGGTTGAATTCTTACAACATGTCTAACAATCCGGCATTTGAATATGATGATGATATCCATGATAATCTCAATCATGAATTTGTCGGAATGCTGAATTCTAACATCCAGCCTGAAGAGTCTATCCAATCCTCTTCTCAAGCTGACAATGAGGAGAGTGTGATTCTAAGGGTCAACCCCACATATGCACAAGATGTTCAAGAAGACCCTGAATTCTCTAAACTCCTCTCCCGCTATTCGCCCGAGGACATCATTTCAATGCTTTCTAAGCATACCGTCCGTGTCACGTCCCGAGAATTTCGCAGCGGATATTATTAATTAATTCGAGTCGATAATTCGAGACGTGGACAGTCGACAAATAAGCCTCTAGCTAGCACGCACTAAATGTGTATCAACACAACATCATAATAGGGCCCAAATGTGAACTCAATTATAAATTGTATTCAAATCTCATATTTGTCTCAGATAAACTAATACAGGACTAAGACTCAATAAAAGCAAAAGTACATACTACCTCACTTCCTACTACATTGTTCTAACACTCAAAATAAACTAACTATAGATAGACTCATGTTTGGAACGCTCTTCACTCGGACGCATTCCCATCCTCGACTTGCTCCTCCTCTTGCACTTCATGGTCACCTAGATGGGGTAAAAGTAGGGAATGAGCAAACTAGCCCAGTAGGATTTATATCTCAATGTGCGGGCAATGATATAAGTGATTAGCAATTTAGGACTAGGCAAGTACGATGAATGATATGCAAGTACGAATAAAACTCGTTAAAACATGATATATAAAACAAGCTAGAGAGAGTGAATAAGATTGAGTAAGATTGGTGAACAAGGTGACAAGAGAGAACTAGCAATAGATCACTTTGTACGAGCACGCAAGATTTCACTTGATGTCAAGAATGCAGGATATCACTAATTGCATTAAATGCAGGATGGCCATATCACGCAAGCAAGCAAGCAAGAATGTACGAGCACGATCATGTAACACTAATCAGGCATGTAGACTCTAATGTACACCAAGGAAAGATCCACCAAGAATGCACACTAGGACACATGTATGTGGTTGTTGTATCTAACATTCAACAAGCAAGAAAGTACTCCCAGCGCAGATGCAACGCCAGTAATCATTATACCCCATGGTTAACAGTATATCTATGACTCGCCGTCATTGGGGCTAGATTGGAGCCCTTGGACACACGCCGTGCCCTGTCAGCATCTCATGTAAATTTTTAAATGTAGATACCCACAGTCATTAATAATGGCCAATGAGAGTTTCAAAACGTAGCATGTGTAATGTCATGTTCATGATGATGATGAGAAGAAGTAATAATTAAATTGAACATGATTTCATGAGAACAATGGTCAAGAGATAAATTCGGCAGCATAACGGTACAATTTATACTTTCGTTCAATCTTTACATTAATGGCTTTAGTCTAGTTTGTAAGTCACACTCACGAGATCAAGAAGAGAAAGGAAGTGCACGCTATCTCCAGGGAGCTTCAATGGTACAACCAACTCGTCGGCCATGTGGGAATCCATGGTCAGAGGAGATTTACGGAGGCCTTGGTGAAAAGGTCGCTAATCTACCGATTTGGAATGACCGGTAGAGAGTTTCCAATTTCCCAAGAAAAGGCTACCTAACAGTGCTAGTGTGTAGTGTGGTACGCGTGTCTCAATTCTCAAACCATCGGTCTCAAACTCGCAGGAAGCACTTGACAATATAACATGGAATAAAACTATGCACTTTAACAAGTCATGGTTTGCAAGATTTTATGATAACCATTATCATTTAAACGTGGAAGAACAGTAGGAAGATTAAATCACAAGAAACATGAATGGATCATAACATTTAAGGAGCACTTAGAATAGCATTCATGTAATTAAAGCTTTTAAATGGGTTAATCAATTTTTAAGCCATTAAATAACAATCATGTAATGCTCAGACCCAAGACATGCAACTTACACAGTAAATATCATATTTAAACAGATGTTGGGTATATGCGGAAAACTATGCATGAAAACACGTGGTTTCAGGTAAAGTTCTGAGATCGCGACATATCCCTATAAGGAAGGCGACAGGGTCGTCAGATCAGGTAGGCAGAAGGCGACATGGGTACTGTCGCAACCAGAATGCGACAGAGGTACTGTCGCGACCCGACCTCAGAATGCGACATATCGGGCCGTCGCGTTCACAGGGTCTGCGCCTGAGCCCGACATGGATCTGACATGCTCTTGGTTCAGACTACCATGATTTGACACAGGGTGATATTCATGAAACGCCTATATCTTTCTATATGCTGATCTTTAGACAAAACTCACAACATAGAAAATGTCGAGGACATCTATTTAAAGAACTTTTGTGTAGTGGGCTGGGTCTGAATCGGTCTCTAATTGCATGAGATACAGGAAGAACATGGTAAAGCCCTAAACATGCATGACTTCATGGCGACTTACATGTTAGACTTGTAACATGAGATCTACTGATATTTGGACAAAACATCTAACATAAAAGATGACAAGGACAACTAGTATAAGAACTTTTTTGTTGGGGTTTTAACCTAATTCGGTCTTGAACCTTGTGAAAAACATGAGTAAGTGAAAGTTAAATGCAACCAGAAAACGCAGTATCATGCATGACTCTATTACGAAGTTTATAACTCTCTAAATAATGATCTTTAAGTGAAACATTTAACATGAAAGATGACCATATCCATTAATACAAGAACTTTCATGTTGGAGGCTTGACCTACTTCGGTCTTAAATCTCAAGCAAAACAGGAAGAACCTAAGGCTAACTGCAAACCCGAAAACACAGTATTATGCATGACTCTCTTACGGGGTTCATAACTCTCTAACTAAAGAGTTTTAGACAAAACGTTGAACATGAAAGATGATCGTGACTACAAGTAGAAGAACTTTTATGTTGATGATTTAGTCTAATTCGGTCTCAAATCGTGTGAATAATAAGAAGAATGGGAAAAGCTCTAACAGTGCGCGACTTTGGAAAAACACTTATAATTCAAAATCTACTAAATGAAATTCGATGAAACCAGTGAGAAATGAAAGTTAACTTGATGCTCTACACATTGGTATAAGATATGTTAAGATTTGGCCCGAGAAAACCTACTTTTGGTCAACTTCAAGAGAGTGGTTTGCACAGGTCACAGCAGACGAGAAGGGGAAGAAGAGCGGCTTCTTGTGGTCGTTCCACAGCTCCTCAGCCACCAAGAGCTCCTCCACATGACCCTAGCAAGTTCTAAATTCGTTCATAGGGTTTGGGTGAAGAGTATTTAAGTAACCATGGTGTTTAGGAGTCCTATTATAACTAGGAAATGAGGGTTTCGGGATTGGCATGTTTGGTTTCCTATTTTTGATGATTTCCTCCTCCCTTTGAGTGTGTGAGGCATTAGGAAACCTTCCCTCATAGTTAGGCACGAATTTGGGTTGCCATGAATGCATGATTGCATCCCAATTCAACTCTAATTGCCTCTTTTTAATTTCAGCTTATTTATGGTTACGAATTTCTATGTATTTTCTAGCTTCATTTGATTTTTGGGCCAAATGTTGTCCATTGGCCCGATTATGATAATGGGTCATCAATATATAATGTTGGAAGTCTCCCCAAGACTTTTATTTAATTTATGGTTGCATCGTATTTTCGTGTTAACAGTTTTCTGACTTGTTTCCTTATTTAGATAATCGGTCGCAATAACTCTTAAACCTAGCCCAAATGATTTTTATTGAACCAAATTTCTTGATGGGTCATTATAGGATATTATTTGAAGTCCATTTATGATTTTTATTTAATTTTCTAACTCATTCCAGTACGTGTGATAATGATTTTTCGACTTATTCATGAATTACGGTAATAAGTCGCGAAACACTTTAAACTTGGATAATCTGATTTTTCTTGGCACAAATTTCTTTGTGAAACATTTAATAATAATATTTAGGGTTGATTTATAATTTTTACGGAATTTTCTGATGTGTTTTAGCACATACGATAATGATACGTATGTTTTAAATACTTCATATATTATGGAAATTATTTATTTCCATTTACTTTGAATTAAAATTTTCGGGGTGCTACAGTCCGGGCAGCGGCCTCTCCTTCCCCTCCATCCCCTTCTCCTTTCCATGCTTCCTCATCTAGGCCCGCTCCTAGACCCGTAACTCCTTCATGGGTAACCATATCCCCCGTTCCCATCTCCACTCCGAATCCTTCCACTCCCTTACCTGCTTCAACCCAACTCCTACCTTCTCCTATCCAACCAATGTCCAACCCACACCCCCGGCTCAATCTGAATCCATCTCTTGGTCGGAGATGGAAGGTCTTGTTAGGAGACTCTTGGCTGAGTCTCTATCCCTCTCCAAGCCTCACTCTCTCCAGAACTACTGCAAGCTCCCCAATGCTTACTTCCCTCCGGGTTTCAAGGCCCAAAATACCTCAAGTATGACGGGACCTCCGATCCTCAATTCCACCTTGCTGGCTTTACCATGGATTCCCATCGGTGGTTATACGATCGGGTCCTCTTAGTTCACCTCTTCCAACAATCGCTAGAACGGGAAGCTTTGAGGTGGTTCACCTCCTTACCCGCATCGGATCTTATCAATTTCGACATAGTCTCCGAACGCTTCATCTCCCATTTCTCCTACATGGCCACTCAAGTCCCTACACTTTCCGACTTGGTGACAGAAAATATGAGGCCGGATGAAGACTTTATCACTTTTGCCAACCGTTGGAGATCCATGGCTTCAAGAGCCGATGTCACCATCCCAGAGTCTCAAGCCATCATTATGATTGTCAACAACACCACTTCCCAGTTCAAATCCATATTGATGCTTAGTGAGTTTCCCTCCTTTGCACATCTTTAAAATCGAGCTAGGGTGGTCCAAAACCAGATCAAGGACTCCTCTCTTCCACTATTTTTCGAAGGGAAGCCCAAGGGACGTAAGGCTCCCGTGGCACCTACCACCGAGGGGGTGACCGTCAACGAGTCCGTTAGTGCTTGCAGTCAGCCGCTGAGGCCTCCTAACAAGTCCTCCAACCCTCCTTCCAATCCTCACCAATTCCCGTCACACCCCTTCCAAGCCTTATTCCGTCGTTCCTCCTCCTTCCAGCTATACTCGTCCGGGTCCCCCTCATGTCCTATGATGCTATCCGGCTCCCCCTACAAAGAGAAAGTGTCAATCCGAGTGTGGATACCTCAAAGTACTGTCCTTATCATAGAACCCATGGTCACGAGCTCCACAACTGTTTCACCTTCCGTGACTGGGTGTATGACATGAACGATCAGGGTAGGATAAATTGGGAGGATGTCAAGGTGGCCATAGCCAAGTCTAGGTACACCAAAAGGGACCTTGGTATTGTCCAAAACCCTCTCCCCAACAACCAAAGCAACAATCCCTCCTCTAAGTCCCAGGAAAATGCCCATACCTTGACACATTCAGAACCTCGGATAGTGAGGAGAGAGCAACAATGGGGAGTGGAAGGTTTTGAGGAGTGGTACCCATGTCCCTCCGTAGAGTCTCAGGAGCCCTCCACCACCGTAGATGCTATTTTAGAGGAGCGGCCCTTAGTTCTCATATGACCCACGCATCAGGAGGCCTACCCTTCTGTTCCCACTCCCCCTGCCTATGAGTCGTCTACCCATGGAACCAGACCTCTCCAACTCATCCTTCCTAGGTCCCAAGAAGACGTTCATGTCACACTCAGAAACCGGATTGTTCCTCCTCTCCCGCGGCCATCTCAAGATGAGGATGATAATGGACCTCCACCCCCTGCCGGCACCGAATATGACATTCTGCAACACTTGGATAAGACCCCCGCGAGGGTGTCTATTTTGGAGTTGATTCGGAGATCGCCGTCTCATCAGTCCACCCTCCTCCAATTCCTCCAAAAAATCATGGTCAATGATGAACTTCCTCCCAGTGGGGTCACCAATGCTATCCTCTCCCTTACCCAAGGACCCTCAATCTCTTTCTCAGATAAAGATCTTGCTGCCCCCGAGTGTCGTTCACTTCCTTTCTATCTTACTATCACCCTTAACGGGGTTTCGGTAGACTCCACCCTCATTGACACCGGGGCATCCATTAACGTGTGTCCGATGAAGACCCTCAAGCAATTGGGCTTGGGGGAGCATAATCTGGAGAAAATCTACTCCACCATTGCTGCCTATGACAACTCCAAGAGGGTTTCCAAAGGTAAAATTACTCTTCAATTGGAGGTTGGACCCGTCACCATGTCTTCCGAGTTTCTAGTCCTCGATGTCGATCTAGCCTATAAGGCCATTCTTTGTCGTCCCTGGCTAGAACAAACTTTAGGGGTCCCTTCCACCGCCCACCAATGTTTCAAATTTCCATTTAATGGGTGGGTTATCAAAATCAAGAGCATTCCTACCTTTGAAACTCTCAATTCTATCACTTCGGAGCAGATGCCGCACATTTTCATTCCGAACAAGGGAAAGAAGCCAGTCATGTCCATATTTGATCTCTCCTCTCCCCTTGATTTGAACCAACCTCCCATGGTGGATGAAGAATTCAAGCATGTCCCATGTCCCCAAGGGAAAGGTTGGGAAGTGATGACTAAGGTCGGCTATATTCATGGCCGAGGGTTGGGTAGGAATGAGCAGGGTCCTATCCGTAGTGTTCAGACAAGAAGGTTGTTAGATAGGGTTGGTCTAGGATTTCATCCGGACCCGGTTCACCCGGATCCATTCATCCCCTATCAACCTCTTACTTGGACCCTGAAGGAGCACTTCATTAAGGGACCCCTCCAATCGGGAACTCGCGAGCCCGTGATAGAGGAGTTGTCCGACCCCGAGAGCGAAGAAGAAGAGGAACCTGCTGAATTTGAGGAAGTCTGCAAGGACTTCGGCCTTCTTTCGCTCTTTGGTTCTGACTCTCCATCTCCCTCCTCATCACCTTCATCCCCTCCATCTCTTTCACAATCTCCCGCTACTGAGGCATGCCCGGCACTCGATTCTCCTTCTTCAACCACTCCCTTCTCCCTTCTTTCTCCGCCCATCCTTTCTCCAATCCTCACCTGGCCAGTCGAGGCAGCCTTGAGTCAGCAACTCATAGTCTTAAGCCTTGACTTCCAAAAAAAAATGCCAATTCTCAAGGTGGGAATGCGAGGTCTTTGTCAAGCACCCTTCCTCTTTGGAGTCTCTTCTGTTTGGCCAGGGGCCGACGCTTTCCAGCCTAGACTCTCACTCTCGCCCGCCTAGGGGCACTTCCCTGTACATAGTTTTGTACATAGCAGTCCTGTGCATAGTAGTCTAGGTTCTAGTTTAAAGTCAGGGTTAGAGTCAAGTCTAAAGTCGGGTTTAAGTTTAGAAGAGTCTAGTTCCTCTCAGCCATGTGTTCGTAAAGAGAAGGGTAGGCAAGTTCCTGCCCGTTATGTCATGGCCTTGGCTGAGAGGTGTGCTAAGTTGAGTCAAGTCCCAGAATTTCTTGAAGAGCCTGCCCTTGTAGAGGCTGATTTTGAAGAAGGTGACTCTCTAGACGATGGTTTAGGAGTCTATCTGCTAGATTTCGATGAGAAGGGTAAGCCGGGAGATCTTGGGTCAGAAGAAGAGGACCCAGTGAGCTCCTATGTGGATGGCACAAAGAGGTTCGACGAGCCAACCATGGCTACAGACGAGCCAACCAAAGAGGTCAACCTTGGCATCGAAGAATCCCCAAAGGTAGTTTTGATTAGTGCCAACTTGAGTGTTGAAGAAGAAGAAGCCCTTGTAGCTATCGTTAAAGAGTTCTCTAATGGTTTTGCTTGGTCCTACGAGGACATGCCAGGACTTGATACCTCTTTGGTAGAGCACCAGTTGGTCTTAAAAGCCAATGCAAAAGCCGTCAAACAAAAGCTGAGGAGGCTACATCCCAAGCTTGCACTCAAGATCAAAGAGGAGGTTGACAAATTGCATAAGGCTAAATTCATTAGGGTTGTGCTTTATCAACAATGGGTAGCTAATATCATTCCTGTGATGTAGAAAGACGGTAAGGTTAGGATCTGTATATATTTCTGTGACCTTAATCGTGCTTTCCCAAAGGACGATTTCCCTCTTCCACACATAGATGTCCTAGTAGACAATACTGCTGACTTTGAGATTTTGTCATTCATGGATGGTTTCTCTGGGTATAACCAGATCTGTTTGGCCGAGGAAGACCAGGAGAAAACTTCTTTCACAACGCCTTGGGGGACCTATTGTTATGTTGTGATGCCCTTCGGATTGAAGAATGCAGGAGCAACCTATCAAAGGGCAATGATGGCAATTTTTCACGACATGATGCATGTGCACATGGAGGTCTATGTGGATGATGTCCTGGTTAAATCAAAGACTCGACATGGCCATGCTGAAGTCCTCCGGGCAGTTCTCTAATGGTCTAGAGAACATAAGCTCAAAATGAACCCCAAGAAGTGTGTCTTTGGAGTATCTTCTGGGAAGTTTCTTGGGTTCATAGTTAGCAAGCGGGGAATTGAGATTGACCCCAACAAGGCCAAAGCAATAATCAACATGCCTCCTCCTAAGAATATCAGAGAAGTTAGAGGGCTAATTGGCAAACTTCAGTTCATTAGGAGATTTATCTCCCAGCATTCAATCTGTTGCAAGCCCTTCTATGAGATGCTTAGAGGAGAGGCTAAGTTTGATTGGAATGATAAATGTCAAAAGGCCTTTGAAGAGTTGAAGAGTTATTTGTTCAATCTCCCAGTTCTCGCTCCTCCGGTCCCGGGTCGGCCTTTATTGCTCTATGTGTCAACCACTGAAGATTCAACTGGAGTTTTGGCCCAATATGACGACGAGAAGAAGGAGAGAGTGGTGTACTACTTATCCAAGCTGTTCAATGAGGCCAAGAAAAAGTACACTGCCATGGAAAGAACGTGTGCGGTCGTCGTCTGGGTTGCCCATAAGTTAAAGCATTATTTCCTAGCTCATGAGGTGAAGCTTCTGACGCGCATGGACCCAATTCGGTACTTGCTTGAGAAGCCCGTCCTGACTGAGCGGTTGATAAGGTGATAAAGTTTCCTCAATCAATTTGATATCACCTACATTAACCAAAAGTCAATCAAGGGGCATGCTATTGCCGAGCATTTGGCCCACCACCCCTTACCTTCATACTCTCCTGTCGATGAAAGTTTTCCGGATGAAGAGTTAGGAGTCATTCTCGATGGTGAACCTTCATGGATACTTTACTTCGATGGGGCTCTTAATTCTAAAGGGTGTGGAATAGGGGCAGTGTAGCGTATTGGCTATTCAGATCGATTTTCAATATGTTGTGAGGGCCAGTGTGTGGCCTATGTGATGTGTGGCAGGAACTTATGCAGGGTTTTGTGCGTCACGGACTGGCTGGTTTCAGCCCAATCAGTCAGTCTGTGTTCTGTTCTTGACGCGACATAGGGGTATGTCGCGACCTGAATGCGACACTCAGGGACGTCGCGTTAGGGTAATCGCTGTTTTAGTTGATCGTGGGCATGTGTGCCACGTGTCAAGTGCTGGGCTGTCGTCGAAGGGGATCGCGACGCCCAGGTACGTCGCGACCTGGTCGCGGTCAAACTTCATGTCGCGTTTCGAACTGCTGTGGGTTTTTAATAAACCCTGACAGAACCGAGCTCTCATAAGCTCAGCTCGGCCAGGGGAGGTGTTGTGCGAGGGTTTAAGGTCGACTTCGACTCTTGAGCATCGATTTGTCGCGTTCTAGCCGTGAGGATCGCGTGTGGAGCGGGAGGAACACCAGTTTATCATCAGTTTAAGGTTTTACATAGCAGATAGGGAGATTCCACCCGTTGTTTTTCGTGGAATTCGTGTATGTGTGGTTTGTGGGGTGTTTTACTATTTTCTGATATTAGATACCATGCTAGGGTATCACAAAGAGCATGTAAAATGAACCAGAACTGGGTGTAACATGAGGTTTCTAGGGTTTCTGGTGAAGGGGTTCAGATAGGGTTTTCACCTGCTAAGGCGACGGTCATGCCTGTCGCGTTCTGAACGCGTCGGCGCGATATGTCGCGACCTGAAGGCGACCATGCGACCTGTCACGTTAGCAGCCGAACGCCGCAAATGTGCATGCGTTGGCAATATTTATGCATGTTTAATGCATTCTTTTGTATCGTAGGAGATTACCGTTGTGTTTGGAAATGTGTGTAATGATGCTGGGTCATCAATGTACACTTGAGAATACTGCTCAAGAGATGAGCATGTGGCTCTCATGGTAAAGTGTGTGAGCAGCTTAGAGACTCACTTGTGGTTTTCGTGACATGCGCGTGTTTCTGTGTGCGTGGCAAGTAGTATTACGCCTTCCGTGGTTACCTCTTCAGTTGGGAGCCCCAGGTTCCGAGGTGAGCCAAGCACGTGGGTGTGCTCGGGTTTTGTCCTGGTACAGTGGTACCGTCAGGGTCTTGCCGTCTTTCTGGACACCCTCACTCCTAAGGAGAGTTGTCGTCCGACTAAGGGACAGACGACAGGGGACAGTGACTCTTGAGTTTGTTTTTTAGTCACTTGTAGCGCGCTCGTAGTTGGGGGATCAGACACCAGTAGACGTACTGGACCCCAGCTAGTCCTGTTTCCAGTGCCTCACTTTAGGGAGCTTAGGCCAGAGTCCCTAAAGATGCCAGGCATGGGCCTACGGGGTGTGTGACCATAGGTGTGGTGGTTTAGTTTGTCTCAACAGTCCTTGTTGTTTTAGTGGAGCAGCAGCTGGACCTTTCGTCCGTGGCTGCGAGACTGAGAGGTAGACCGGTGTGCTTGTCCGGGTTGGTTGCTTGTGTCGCAAGCCAGGCTACGTGGCCCGAGTTTGGCGTTTACCTACTTTAGCTCGTACACCTGCTTGGGTCTTCCGTTTATTTATTATAGCTGTTTTGTTGAGATTGGCTAGCGGTAAGTATGTTTACAACTTTAATAAACTATTAAAATGGCTTATATATATATTGCTAGAGTAGCTCCTGCTTTAATTCCTTGTGTGTTGTTTTGCTCGGTTTCTAGGGGAGTGTCCCTACTGAGCCAGTGACTTGTGAGGCTCACCCCGCTACCCTACCCCTTTCAGGTGAGGGAGATCAGGAGATTTCCCGTCCTTCTTCTAGTTCCGAGCCGCACCGTAGCGGAGCAGGGTCTGCGCCACCTCCAGCAGTGTAAATTTCCTGGCTTGTACGCCTCGGGGTATGCCCCAGGATTCCTTTGTACTAGTTTTGGTTCTAGTCGAGAAACTGGCTATGTAATCTCTACAATTATTTGTGGAATGAAATGTTTACTTCTGTCCAGTTGTTTCTTTATATTGCTACGGACGTTCGTGAATGGTATCCCTTGCGAGGCTTCGGCCCGATCGTGGGAGACGGAGCCATGTCAAGCTCGTTATCAGGTTAACGGGTTTGAACGGTGTGGTCCGTCATAGTTGGTATCAGAGCCTAGTCCGTATAAATGTAAGGGAACAAGGAAATTATATAGCCTATTCTCTACTATAACCCACTGCTGGAAATGACCCTGGGTTTTATGTTGATTTGTGTTACGTTGTGTGTTGGAAATGTTGGGTTCATATTCTGGAAACTAAGTGAATTCACATTCTAAATGATAAATGATAATCAAACAATGTTTTTAATGATGAATGAGTTGAATTGAGGTTTCATACATGTCAATTAACATGATACAATATTTGGTTATCTATGTTTTCATTATACCTAACTATACATATTTTATCATGTAGGTACAAGTGCAAATAACCAAGCCTTCAAAAATCATGAGAAAATGATCACATGTACATTATATACATGTACCTGTCGACAGACCCAAAGGCATATGTCGACAGATGCCACAGTTGTGATCAGACAAAAAAGTGCTAAGTTCAGAAAAAGAGCACCTGTCGACAGATGCTCAGAGACCTGTCGACAGATGTCACAGACAGAAATGCCAGAGTTCTGTGTTTTGGCAAAACTGACCTTGTCTGTCGACAGATGGATGTCGCCTGTCGACAGATGCCACAGGCCAGAACAACCTGAAGTCTGTCTATTGCAAATCTGTTGCAATCTGTCGACAGACACTCAACACCTGTCGACAGACGCAGAGAATCTTCAAATACGGAAACCTTCCTTCATATCCGAGATTGTGTTTTCAAGTTCCACGACTCTCCATATGAAAACACAACTATATAAGCATCCTTTTGAAGAGAATCTCATACAGAAGTAGCCACAACCAAAAAACCCTAAAGCCAAGTCCAAGAGAAAAGAGTTACTGCTGCTCTGCTTCAAGTCTGCAGTGCAGAGACCGAAAGATCTGTTGATCCTGCATTACTGAAGATAGATCGTCGTGGATTCAACCTTCTCCATCAATCCAAAGCAGTCAAGTCGAAGTTTGAACTCCATCCAGACGTTCTCAGAAGAGTTCCACATCAGGATTTACTCCTATACTCTGAACTCTTCCTGTTTCACAATTCTTATCAATCGTGTGTGTGTTTGTGTGATTCAAGCGTCTCTTGTGCTTGAGATCATGTGTGTGTGTTGTTCTGATCGTGGGTGCACATCAGAAAACACGTGTGTGTGTGAGTTGTAGTCACCGAACTCGCTCATAAGCAGTTTATTCTGTGTGTGTTTGTGTGCCGTGGACGTAGGATACACTGTTGTGTACTCCGAACCACGTAAATCTGTGTGTCTCGTGGTTTGATCGTTTCTACGATAGATGTTTGATAGGCACGTTGCATATTCACACGCTAGATAGGTTTCTACTTCATCTACACATAGTTTAGATCTTGATACTGTCTTGTTAATCTGTGCTATGAGTGCAAGAAGCAGGGACACATGAGAGGAGAGTGCCCCGAGCTCAAGAAGAAACTGAAAAAGGACAAGTTCATCTTCAAGAAAGCCAAAGCAATGCTGGCTACATAGAGTGATGAAGACGATGATGAAAAAAGTCAAGCTACCTCAGGAGATGACGAGATTCACTGTCTTATGGCAAGGAGTGATGATTCCTCTGAGGTAAACTCTTCCTTTGAATCATTTTCTACTACTGAATGGGAAGAAGCTTACACTGTCCTTTTTGAAAAATTCTGTCAATTCAAATCAGAAAATAAAGCACTCAAGAAGAGAGTTAATTCCCTTGTTCATGAAACCAATAATAATGATGAAATTGAATCTCTGAATAAGGTAATTGACATGATGAAAATAGATGAACAAACACACAGTGAAGAGATGGATAGCATGAAAATTAAGCTTCAAGAAGTTCAAAAAGAGAAAGATGATCTAATGAACTCTCTTGAAACTCTAAACAGTGAGCATGCTAATCTAAAAGAGAAATTGGAAAAAGCTGAAAAGGAGTTAAAAGGAAAATCAAAGGATCTATCTAGTTTTGTTAAGAGCAAACAGAATCTAGATGCAATCTTAGGATCCAATGTGTTTGTTGCTAGACATGGGATTGGGTTTCAAAATCCTAAGCCAAAGGAAATCAGCAAAAATCTGTTGACTGATTTCATTGATCCCACCCCAAGTTCTAGCAATCAAAATCCCTCAAAGAAAAGGGAAAATCAATCCAAGGGTAAAAACCAGGAACCTAAGGCTACCAAATTTGTTCCAACTAAGCTTAAGGAGTTTGCTACTAACCCTAAACAGGGATGTCCCAAGGAAAAACAGCAAGTCCCTAAAGCTAAGTTCACTAGGCAACAAAAGGGTAAGATGCCTATGCATGCTCCTAAAAATCCAAAGCCCACTGTCGTTCATAAGCCATCATCATGTAAACTCTGTAAAAAGATTGGGCACAATGAAAATCAATGCTGGAACAATCCAATAAAACAGAAAATCAAACAAATTTGTATTCCAAAGCATTTACTGTTTGGCATGAATGATAAAACGGCACCCAAAGTAATTTGGGTACCAAAACCTCTTGTCTAATCCACATGTGCAGGAATGCCTAGCAGCTCACAATCAAAACAAATGGTACCTGGATAGTGGCTGCTCGAGGCATATGACGGGCGATAAAGAAAAATTTAGCTTGCTCGTAAAAAAAGACGGAGGTCATGTTGTCTTTGGAGGTAACAATAAAGGCCAGATCATCGGCTCAGGTAAGGTCGGTAAGTTTGCCTCCAACTCAATAGATAATGTGCTATTAGTTGATGGTCTTCATCACAATTTGCTTAGCATAAGTCAATTGTGTGATAAGGGCCATAAAATTGTTTTTGAATCAGATTCATGTCAAATCTTTGATAAGGAAATAGGAAGTCTCAAATTTTCTGGAAAAAGAATGAATAACATCTACATGGTTGATTTAGATGATCCAGAAAATAATGATTTATGTCTTGTAGCAAATAAACAGGATGGGCTTACATTGTGGCATCATAGGCTTGGTCATGCGAGTTACAATGTTTTGCACAAGATCATGAGGCTCAAACTGGTAAGTGGACTTCCTGAAATCCCATTTAATAAAAATGAAAATTTCTGTGATGCATGTGCACAAGAAAAACAGACCCGAAAAGCCTTCAAATCAAAAGCACCGGTAAGTACTTCCAAAGCTTATGAACTGTTGCACATGGACCTATTTGGACCTACTAGAACACTGAGTCTCAATGGCAAACGGTATGGTTTTGTCATTGTAGATGATTTTTCTAGGTTCACTTGGGTGAAATTTCTGGCTCATAAGAATGATGCAATTAATGTTTTTGAAGAATTCTTCGATAAAATTGAGCATGGAAATGTCCACAAGATATGCTCCATCCACACTGATCACGGGGGAGAATTTGACAACAACTCCTTCACTGATTTCTGCAGGAACCGAGGAATAGAACACTTGTTCTCCTCCCCAAGAACTCCAGAACAAAACGGGGTTGTGGAGAGGAAGAATAGAACCTTGGTGGAGATGGCTTGTACGCTTCTGGTCGAAAATCAACTTGCAAGAAACTTTTGGGCAGAAGCGGTAAACACATCATGCTACATTCTTAATCGAGCCATGGTAAGACCGGTATTCAAGAAAACTCCCTATGAGCTTTGAAAGGTAAGAAACCATCTCTTGGATACTTCAGAGTTTTTGGTTCAAAGATGTTCATACATAACAATGATAAAACTGATTTGGACAAATTTGAAGCCAAAAGTGACAAAGGTATTTTTCTTGGATACTCAGAACACTCTAGAGCTTATAGAGTGTTTAATCTTAAATCCAGAAAAGTGGAAGAAACTCCACATGTTGTATTTGATGAATCTCAAACCAAATCTAACAGTTCTAATCCTTACAGGTTTCAAGATGAAACTGAAGATACAACACATGAAGAACTGCAAAGCAAACCAAATACAATCTCTAAGTCAGTTCCAAAAATAAACAGTGGCTATCTACTTAGGTACAATGATGAAGATGACGGACTTCTGTTCAGAAATGAAGATGAAGTACCTGCACAAGATCCACAACATGAGGATGAACCACAACATGAAAGTCCTCTAGCCACCCCTCCTCCAGAACAATCTCCTCAAGTGCAAGATCAACCCGGTCCTTCAACAATCACAAATGTGAGGTACTCTAAAGCACATCCACTTGAGAATGTCATAGGTAACATAAGTGATTCCGTTCAAACTAGGTCTCAAGTTAATTAAATAGTTGAACAGGATCATTTAGCCTTTGTCTCTCAAGTGGAGCCTAAAAATGTTGAAGAAGCCTTGAAAGAAAACTCATGGATTGATGCTATGCATGAGGAGCTAGACCAATTTCAAAGAAATAATGTCTGGAGTTTAGTTCCTAGAACCCACGAAATTTCTGTAATTGGGACAAGATGGGTCTTTAGGAATAAACTAAATGAAGAGGGAAAGGTGGTGAGAAACAAGGCTAGACTGGTTGCAAAGGGTTATAATCAATAATTTGGTGTGGATTTTGAAGAATCTTTTGCACCTGTAGCTAGGCTAGAAGCAGTCAGAATCTTGTTAGCTTATGCATGTTCAAACAAGTTCAAACTATATCAAATGGATGTTAAAACTGCTTTCTTAAATGGCTACATTAAAGAGGAAGTTTATGTCTCTCAACCACCTGGCTTTGAACTTCATGACAAACCAAACCATGTATATAAATTGCACAAGGCTCTCTATGGTTTGAAACAGGCACCCCGAGCTTGGTACGACAGCTAAGCCAATTTCTGGTAAGCAAAAACTACTCACGAGGTAAAGTAGACCAAACTCTCTTTACAAAGAAAGTTCGCACACACATCATTGTTGTTCAAGTGTATGTGGACGACATAATCTTTGGTTCTACTAACCCTTCACTGTGTGAAGAATTCTCACATCACATGCACAGTGAATTTGAGATGAGTTTGATGGGGGAGCTTCAATTTTTTCTTGGTCTGCAGGTCAAGCAAATGGAAGATGGCTTCTTCATAAACCAAGAAAAATATGTCAAAGAGCTTCTCAAGAGATTTCAGTTTGAAACTGCAAAACCTGCCTCGACACCGATGAGCACAAGCATTAAGCTAGAAAGTGATGAGAAAGGTAAACCGGTAGATGCTAAACACTTCCGAGGTATGATCGGCTCACTTCTCTATCTTACTGCAAGTAGACCTGACATACAATTCAGTGTTTGCCTCTGTGCTAGATATCAATCTAGTCCAAAGGAAAGCCACCTAATTGCAGTTAAGAGAATATTCAGGTATCTCTCAGGTACACATGACATGGGTCTTTGGTATCCAGCAGGTAGTAGCTTTAACTTAATCTCATATTCTGATGCTGACTATGCTGGATGTAAAATTGACAGGAAGAGCACTAGTGGTTATTGCCAGATGCTTGGTGGTTGCATGGTTTCGTGGGCATCCAAGAAGCAACATTTGGTTGCACTCTCCACTGCAGAGGCAGAATATGTTGCTGCAGGGAGTTGTGCAACACAAGTGCTGTGGATAAAAAGTCAGTTGTGTGACTACGACATTGACCTTGGATGCACACCAATCCTATGTGACAACACTAGTGCAATCAATCTATCAAAAAATCCCATTCAACACTCTAGGACAAAACACATAGAAATCCGTCATCACTTCTTGAGAGATGAGGTAGCCAATAGAAATTTGGAAATTAGCTTCATACCAACAGAACAACAACTAGCTGATATCTTTACAAAACCATTGGCTGAGGAAAGGTTCACTTCCCTTAGAAGAGAATTAGGCTTATGTAAAATTCAGTGACACAAATCCCAAGTCCTTGATGAATGTTCCTTGTAAGCAACAACTATGGGGTATATCAAATGGTGATTTGTGGAAAAACAAGTTCGGCTTGTTTGGAAACTTTCATTATGCGTGAGAAAATATTCTCCGCCAAGTACCCGCAGTTGGAGCCCATTAAGGGACATCCATGTTGGATAAAGGGGTAAGTTTCATTTCATTAGCCAAATTACTCAAAAAAATAAAATAAAATAAAAACAAACAAAAAAAATCATAAATCAAAAAATACCAAAAACAGTTTCAATTCCATAAATGGTCTGCTGAATACATGTGTGAATATCTTGCTTGAATTGAGTTGCATTGCTTAAGTTTTGTGTCTTTTCATGAGCACACATCATGGGGGAGCTAGTTTAGATTAGAGGGAGTTGTTGTGAAGGACATTACTTACGATTGATGTTCATATTCTTCTTCACAAATAATTATCATTTCACATTCCAATCTACCTCTACACTGGCCTTCAACAAGGATCTGTCGACAGCCCTTTCTTCCCTTGTCGACAGATAGGCTTCCACAGACCACAGGTTCTGAACTCTGTGTGCATCTGTCGACAGTCGACCATGCATCTGTCGACAGATTGCACAGGTTATGTCCTCCCCGCACAGCCTACAATCTGTCTGTGTTTAGCTGTCGACAGACTCAACTTGGCTTGTCGACAGATAACACAGTAATCACCACCAGCAGAACATTCATCTGTCTGTGTGTGACTGTCGACAAGCTCTTCTTAGCTGTCGACAGACACACTTCTACTTGGAATTTCAAGCCTATTCAATCAAAAACTCCTTGAGCTGGTTTCTCTAAAAATGTCTAAGGTGTCTATATGGTGTTAATTCATATATGACCACATCATGTGCATGAGATATTAAAGCAATTTTCAACAATCTTGTGATTTTTACATACTACTCATGTTGAGTCTAGGTTCTATCATTCTGGAAACATTTCACTATTTTCAAAAACTTAACACCTAACTCTTCTACATAATTTACAAGTAGGCAAACATGGTTCCTTTTTTTTAAAAGGTATTATGATCACTGAGTTTAATGTCTACAATTGATGGATAATCAATCACTACATTGATCTTCGGTTATTAAAACAATACTTGGAGAAAAGCTACCTATTTCTAAACAATTTCATTCCATTAGCTTAAAATGAATTAAATTTGGAAAAATGCAGAGCAATGATGAGTTTTTGCTAAGTAACCGGGGAGTGGGCATCACAAATGTTTGCCCTCGCGTCAAAAGGTTAATTCATCAACTCTGTACAACGGTATGATGGACACTTTCACTGAGTAACTGGGGGTACGGGCACGTATAATGTCTACCCTCATGTTCACAAGTGAGAAGTCTTCTTAACTACCACTTTTTCCCATTGCATAAAAGAATGGCAAATATAAAACAAATAATGGAATAGTGTGAAGCCTCCACTGAGTGATAATTCCCATGGGTCATTGATGTTTTTGAATGTCTTGGCATTTAGATATTTTTCTCCTTGATCATTTGAACCTCAACTTTGAGGATTGTGTTGTCCTACACTCTAATTAACAAAGAGAAGAGTAAAAGTGTTTCTTTTTGATATGAGTGAGTGTTTTCTTCATGCTTCAACTTCAGACTAATTAAGTATTATGTTTGAACCATAAAGGATATTGAAGTGGCCTTCTTATCTCCATGTAAATGATTGGTTTCTATTATGTATTCACCTTCTATACACCTTAAGTAATCAGTCAAAAATCATTGCTCAAGAGTTTTTTTTTAAATTCCACATCAAACATCAACAAGCATACATTCTGCAGGGATCTGTCGACAATCCAAGTTCATCTGTCGACAGACGGCGACTGCCCTGTTTGGAAGTCCAACGGGCACACCGTTTGGGGCTGATTTGGTGGGCCATTGCCTTTTAAACTTCCCCCCACTTCTTTAAATAGGCATCTCCGGCCCTTCCACCTCCAACATCACCCCAATCATACCCTCCTTCTCCCACATACATCCCTTTCCCCTTTCTGGATGGGAAACCCTACCTCCATCCCCCTTGCTTCATATCCTTGCTCTTCCCTCTGTCTCCTGCCCTTCTTCCCCTTCATACGTCCTTGCCTCATTTTTTCCATGGCCCCCAAGGCGAAGAAGTTGGTCTCACGTCGTCGTCCCGCCTCCTCCTCGCCCGGCGAAGGATCCAGGGCTCACGATGAACACCGGACCAAACACCGGGATGATCGTCTTCCAGAGTTGGTCGTACCTCCCCGTCTCCCCCTCAAACGGGTTCACGGTACATTCACAAAGTTTGTTCCTCCACGTTATGTGGATTTCCATTCATTGGCCGATCTCTTCCCCAACCTCCAACCCCTATTCGATACCCAGGGTTGGACAGTCTTTCTCTACGCTCATACGGCATACTCTCCCACTGCCGTAACTGAGTTCTTCAACAACCTAGCTTCCTCTGATCAGGCGTTCTACACCTCTGTGAAGGGCACTCCCTTTAAACTCACTACTAACCTTTTTAGCACTGCCCTCCAGATTCCGAACACCGGGGTTGATATTCTTGATCATCACCCTGACGCCTCTGTCTACTATCCCCTTCTTACTCTTCAACCCTATGATAACACCAAGAAGATTGCTAAGCTCAATGCCAACACTTTCCCTCCCCTCAACTGCATGATCCACCAAATCTTCACCACTTGCATTGCGCCGAAGCATGGCAGTCGTGAACTCGTCACCAATGTTCACAAATCATTGTTCACCTTCTTCCTTGATTGTGAACCCATCAATCTTCCTCTCCTGATGCTTCGCTTGATCATCCAGTGCTTCTACCAACCCAGGAGATCCATGCCCTTCGCTTGCCCAATTACTTCTCTTTTGAAGTTTATTGGCATTCCCATTCCAGACAGTGAGTGTGTCTCACTCAACTCCCGCAATAGTTTTGATATCACTGCTGCAACACGCATGGGATACAAGCTAGTGGATGGGGTCGTGACCCAGGAACTCAAGGGCAAGGCACCTGCTGCTGACGAAGATGATGAAGACTCCATCGGGGATGACAATCAGGCTGCTGATGAAGATGATGATGAAGACTCCCAGTCAGAGCCACTAGATGCTCCGGGAGATGCTGGTGTTGATGTAGCTGCTCAGCCCTCCATTCGGGATTTGATAGCACAGCTACAAGTGCAGATGACACATGGCTTCGAGAGGCTGAATGAAAGAATGGATACCTTGGACACACGCCTTGACAGACTTGCCACTGAGCGTCATGCCACCCATCAAGCTCCTGAAGATGATGCTGCATAGATAGATTTGATGTTTAGGAGTGGGTCAAGTCATGTATTTTCATTTCAGTCTGAGTCATGTTGTTCCTTTCTTATGTTCTTTCATGTATTTTCTTCTTCACTTCATGTTATTTCAGTCACACTTTTGTCATGTGAATGCTTCACTTTCCTATGAATGAAATCACATGTTCTGTGCAAATCTCAAGTGTGATTGTTGTCTTTACTTTTGATGTTGTCAAAAGGGGGAGAAGAAACCTCAATTGCATGAGCATTAATTGAATAATTTTGTCATCATCAAAAAGGGGGAGAATGTTGGGTTCATATTTTGGAAACTAAGTGAATTCATATTCTAAATGATAAATGATAATCAAACAATGTTTTTAATGATGAATGAGTTGAATTGAGGTTTCATACATGTCAATTAACATGATACAATATTTGGTTATCTATGTTTTCATTATACCTAACTATACATGTTTTATCATGTAAGTACAAGTGCAAATAACCAAGCCTTCACAAATCATGAGAAAATGATCACATGTACATTATATACATGTACCTGTCGACAGACCCAAAGGCATATGTCGACAGATGCCACAGTTGTGATCAGACAGAAAAGTGCTAAGTTCAGAAAAAGAGCACATGTCGACAGATGCTCAGAGACTTGTCGACAGATGTCACAGACAGAAATGCCAGAGTTCTGTGTTTTGGCAAAATTGACCTTGTCTGTCGACAGATGGATGTCGCCTGTCGACAGATGCCACAGACCAGAACAACCTGAAGTCTGTCTATTGCAAATCTGTTGCAATCTGTCGACAGACACTCAACACCTGTCGACAGACACAGAGAATCTTCAAATACGGAAACCTTCCTTCATATCCGAGATTGTGTTTTCAAGTTCCATGACTCTCCATATGAAAACACAACTATATAAGCATCCTTTTGAAGAGAATCTCGTACAGAAGCAGCCACAACCAAAAAACCCTAAAGCCAAGTCCAAGAGAAAAGAGTTGCTGCTGCTCTGCTTCAAGTCTGCAGTGCAGAGACCGAAAGATCTGTTGATCCTGCAGTACTGAAGATAGATCGTCATGGATTCAACCTTCTCCATCAATCCAAAGCAGTCAAGTCGAAGTTTGAACTCCATCCAGACGTTCTCAGAAGAGTTCCACATCAGGATTTACTCCTATACTCTGAACTCTTCCTGTTTCACAATTCTTATCAATCGTGTGTGTGTTTGTGTGATTCAAGCGTCTCTTGTGCTTGAGATCACGTGTGTGTGTTGTTCTGATCGTGGGTGCACATCAGAAAACACGTGTGTGTGTGAGTTGTAGTCACCGAACTCGCTCATAAGCAGTTTATTCTCTGTGTGTGTGTGCCGTGGACGTAGGATACACTGTTGTGTACTCCGAACCACGTAAATCTGCGTGTCTCGTGGTTTGTTCGTTTCTACGATAGATGTTTGATAGGCACGTTGCATATTCACACGCTAGATGGTTTCTACTTCATCTACACATAGTTTAGATCTTGATACTGTCTTGTTAATCTGTGCTTTGAGAAAAAGAACGTGACAATAGTTTTTAAGAGACAGTAATCTATTCAACCCCCCTTCTAGATTACTATATTGGGAATTCCGCAACCCTTCAGGAAATTATTTGCGCAGGATTTGAGATGGCTGATCGGAGAGATTGGGGAAGAGGTGGTGATGATCAGGAGGATAATACTCAGAGAATGATAGAATGGATATGGGAGAGTCTTACAGAGATCTGCACTAGATTGGATCAGCCAGCATCCATACAGACAGCAGTGCCAATTGTGGAGGAGGCAGTGCCAGCAGCACCAGTTGTACCACCAGTAGGAGTTGAGGTACCACTTGTGGTGCCGTAGTTCCCGCAGTTCCAGCAAGGCCGGCTGCGGCAGAGGAGACCACAACTTTGGTGGAGAGGTTTCTGAGGTTATAGCCCCCTACTTATTCAGGTGGCCCTAACCCAGATACCGCTGAGCATTGGATCCATGAGATCGAGAGAGTCTTCGTGATTATGAGATGTTCTTCAGAGGATAAGGTTATTTTAGCTACTTATCAGTTGAGGGGATTTGCTCAAGAATGGTGGAGGCTTAAGTTGCAGACTGCATATGTTGGAAGGACAGAGGATCAGATCACTTGGGTAGAATTTTTAGCAACTTTCAATGATACATTCTTCCCGTTGCAGATTCAGCAAGCAAAAAGAGAGCAATTTCGAACTCTACAACAAGAGAAGTTATCAGTGTTAGAATATCGGATGAGGTTCATGGCATTGAGCAGGTATGCTCCTTATGTGGTAACTGATAATATGATGATGGTAGAGTATTTTATTAGAGGGTTGAGACCGGAATTGCAAGATGCAGTAGCTCCACTGATGTGCAGAACTTAGAGGAGGCAGCTCAGAGGGCAGTTGTGTTGGAGAGGACTTTGCAGTATAGACAGAGTCAGTCCCAAGTGAGTGGTTTTGGTAGTTTTCGTCTTCCCCAGCAGTCACAGGGTGTGAGTAAAGGGAAGGCACCTTCTGGAGCATCGTCGTCAGGTATTTCGAAGTGGGGTAAGCAGATTAAGAAATTTTTCCAAGGAGGTCGAGGCAGAGGCAGGCAGCAGGGTTTTCAGCAGGCTCGTGGCTATAGGCCACCGGTTCCAGAAGAGTCTCAGCAGAGTACAGTAGGTCAGCCATTCCGGGAGGTCAGGTGTTACTCTTGTGGACAGCCAGGACATTATGCTAGAGATTGTCCATCTTGAGGATATGGTTATGGCAGAGGAACACAGCAGCAGCAACAGACATATCAGCCGCCAGCAGATAGAGGTAGAGGAGTACCTTTTCAGAGAGGAGGTCGAGGTCGAGTGATGTCCATCACCAGGGCGCAGGCAGAGGCATCAAATCTCATTGAAGGTATACTTCCAATCTTTGATTTCTCAGCTAGAATATTAATTGATCCGGGTGCCTCTCATTCATTTATTTCCGAAGATTTTCTGGATAGTATGGCTCATCCTTTAGAGGAAAAGCAGTGTGAGTTAGTTGTTGAAGTTCCTTCTGGTGATTACATGCTTATTTCTAGTTATTTGGATGAAGTTCCTATAATGGTTTGTGGAAACCGATTACTGGCTCAGTTGTATGCTTTGGCTTTGAAAGAGTATGATTTGATTCTGGGAATGGACTGGTTAGAGGCATATGGTGCTTTAGTAGACTGTAGAAAGAAGAGAGTCAGATTTTGTGGACCAGACGGGGTAGCTTTTGAATTTCAAGGTATGCCCTTCTATTCTTCTAAGTTTATTATCTCTGCCTTTAGAACTAGAAGGTTGATTAATGACGGGTGTGTAGCATATCTTGCATCTGTGAGTCTAGTTGAGTTTGATAAGTCAGTAAAATCTGTGCCAGTGGTTAGAGAGTTTGTAGATGTATTCCCAGAAGATTTACCAGGATTAGCACCATGTAGAGAAGTGGATTTTATTATTGAGTTGCAACCGGGTAGCATACTGATTTCCAAGGCACCGTATAGAATGGCACCAGCAGAATTGAAAGAGTTAAAGAAGCAATTACAGGAATTGTTAGAGAAGGGTTTTATCAGGCCAAGTCATTCACCGTGGGGTGCACCAGTGTTGTTTGTTAGAAAGAAAGATGGTAGTATGAGGATGTGCATAGATTACCGGCAATTGAATAAAGTTACTATTAAGAATAAGTATCCACTCCCAAGAATAGATGATTTGTTTGATCAGCTCCAGTCAGCTAAGGTATTCTCCAAGATTGATTTAAGATCAGGGTATCATCAGTTGAGAATTAAAGAAGAGGATATTGAGAAGTCAGCTTTTAGGACCAGATATGGGCATTATGAGTTTGTAGTCATGCCATTTGGGTTGACTAATGTGCCAGCAGCTTTTATGAATTTGATGAATAGAATATTTCATCCGTATCTGGATCAGTTTATTGTTGTGTTTATTGATGATATTTTAGTATATTCAACATCGGAGGAGGAGCATGCAGCACATTTGAGGATTACTTTGCAGATATTAAGAGAACATCAATTATATGCCAAGTTCAGCAAATGTGAATTTTGGCTGAAAGAGATTCAAATTTTGGGGCATGTGATTTCTGGTGAAGGAGTTGCGGTGGACCCAACAAAGGTAGAAGCAGTATTGAGATGGGAGGAGCCAAAAACATTGTCAGAGATTAGAAGCTTTTTGGGGCTAGCAGGCTATTATAGAAGGTTTATTCAAGACTTTTCCAAGATAGCAGCTCCAATGACTAAGTTGACCAGGAAGGGAGTTCCTTTTGTATGGTCTTCTGAGTGCAGGCGCAGTTTTGCGGAATTAAGGAAGAGGCTCACTTCAGCACCGATATTGGTGATTCCATCAGGCAAGGGTGGTTATGTGTTGTATACTGATGCATCCAGAAGAGGATTAGGAGCTGTGTTGATGCAACATGGTAAAGTTGTTGCTTATGCATCCAGGCAATTAAAGAAGCATGAAGAGAATTACCCGACTCATGATTTAGAGCTAGCAGCAGTGATATTTGCTTTGAAGATTTGGCGGCATTATTTATATGGAGAAAGATTTGAGATATTCACTGATCATAAGAGCCTAAAGTACATTTTCTTGCAAAAAGATTTGAACTTGAGGCAACACAGATGGATGGAATATCTGAAAGATTATGATTTCAGTCTGGAATATCATCCAGGGAAAGCTAATGTGGTAGCTGATGCACTGAGTAGAAAAGCTGTTATGAATCAACTTATGATCAGGGAATGGAAACTATATGAAGATGTGGCAGAGAATTCACTGTATGTACCCAACAGTCAGCGAAGAGCAGTGTTAGCAAGCAGTACAATTGAACCTTCTTTGTATTGGCAAATAGTGGAAGCTCAAAGAATAGATGACAAGTTGGCAGATATTCTCAGAATGGATGAAGTGACCTTGGGTCATGATAATGTGGTCAGGCTGAAAGGACGAGTGTATGTCCCAGCTGAGGCAGAAATTAAACAGAAAGTGCTAGAAGAAGCCCATAGGTCAAGATATACTATCCATCCGGGCAGTACTAAGATGTATCAAGATCTGAAACGTTATCTTTGGTGGCCAAATATGAAACGAGAAATAGCAGAATTCATAGCAAGGTGTGCCATTTGTCAGTAGGTAAAAACAGAGCATCAGAGACCATGAGGTTTGTTGCAGCCGTTGCCTATTCCACAGTGGAAATGGGATGATATAGCTATGGATTTTATAGTTGGGTTACCCAGTTCAGCAGGTCATAATGCAATTTGGGTATTTGTCGACAGATTAACAAAAGTTTGTAGATTGTTGCCAGTTAGTATGTCATGGCCAGTTGACAAACTAGCAAAGTTGTACGTTGAAAGAATAATACCGTTACATGGAATTCCAGTCACTATTATCTCAGATCGAGACCCAAGATTCACCTCTGGATTTTGGAGGAGTTTACAAAGGGTAATAGGCATAGAGTTGAGATACAGTTTAGCATATCATCCGCAGACAGATGGACAGACAGAGAGGACCATCCAGACAATAGAAGATATGCTGAGAGCTTGTTGCCTAGTTTGGGGTAGTATTTGAGAATGACATTTAAGTATGGTAGAATTTGCATACAATAACAGCTACCAAGCAAGCATTGGGATGGCACCTTATGAAGCACTTTATGGCAGACCATGCCGAACACCATTAAATTGGCATGAGGTTGGTGAGAAACAGATTTTGGGTCCAGAATTGGTTAGACAAAGTACAGATACAGTGAAACTTATTAAAGAAAAGCTTCAAGCAGCTCAAAGTCGTCAGAAAAGTTATGCAGATGTCAAACGCAGGCCATTACAATTTGAAGTAGGAGATTATGTGTTATTAAGAGTTTCTCCAACTAAAGGTATACTCAGGTTCAGCAAGCGGAGTAAATTAAGCCCCCGATATGTTGGTCCGTTCCAAATTACTGAAAGAATAGGAGAAACTGCTTATAGATTGGACCTGCCGACAGACTTTGCGAATGTTCATAATGTATTCCATGTTTCTATGCTCCGAAAGTATATTAAGGATCCGTCCCAAGTAATTAACTATCAAAGAGAGCAAGTGAAACCAGATATGACTATGCCAGAATATCCAATCCAGATTACAGGCCGCAGAACACAAAAGCTCAGAAATAAGAACATTGATTTGGTAAAGATCAGATGGGAAAACAGACAAGGTAGTGAAGATACATGGGAATTAGCAGAAGAAATGATGAAGACGTATCCATACTTGTTTGAGTAAGCTTTTAATTTTTTTTTTTTAGGTGATAGTACCTGTCTGTTTGATTTGCAATTCTTGTGGTTGAATTCTATTTTAAATTTCGAGCACGAAATTTCTTTTAGGTGATAGTAATGTAGCGTATTGGCTATTCGGATCGATTTTCAATATGTTGTGAGGGCCAGTGTGTGGCCCATGTGATGTGTAGCAAGAATTTACGCAGGGTTTTGTGCATCGCGGACTGGCTGGTTTCAGCCCAAACAGTCAGTATGTGTTCTGTTCTTGACGCGACAGAGGGGTATGTCGCGACCTGAACGCGACACTCAGGGATGTCGTGTTAGGGTAATCTCTGTTTTAGTTGATCATGGGCATGTGTGCCACGTGTCAAGTGCTGGGCTATCTTCGAAGGGGATTGCGACACCCAAGTACGTCGCGACCTGGTTGCAGTCGGACTTCATGTCGCGTTTCGAACCGCTGTGGGTTTTTAATAAACCCTGATAGAACCGAGCTCTCATAAGCTCAGCTCGGCCAGGGGAGGTGCTGTGCGAGGGTTTAAGGTCGACTTCGACTCTTGAGCATCGATTTGTCGCGTTCTCGCCGCGAGGATCGCGTGTGGAGCAGAAGGAACGCCAGTTTATCGTCAGTTTAAGGTTTTACATAGCAGGTAGGGAGATTCCACCCATTGTTCTTCGTGGAATTCGTGTATGTGTGGTTTGTGGGGTGTTTTACTATTTTATGATATTAGATACCATGCTAGGGTATCACAAAGAGCATGTAAAATGAACCAGAACTGGGTGTAACAGGAGGTTTCTAGGGTTTCTGGTGAAGGGGTTCGGATAGGGTTTTCACCTGCTAAGGCGACGGTCATGCCTGTCACGTTCTGAACGCGTCGGCGCGATATGTCCCGACCTGAAGGCGACCATGCGACCTGTCGCGTTAGTAGCCGAACGCCGCAAATGTGCATGCGTTGGCAATATTTATGCATGTTTAATGCATTCTTTTGTATCGTGGGAGATTACCGTTGTGTTTGGAAATGTGTGTAATGATGCTGGGTCATCAATGTATGCTTGAGAATACTGCTCAAGAGATGAGCGTGTGGCTCTCATGGTAAAGTATGTGAGCAGCTTAGAGACTCACTTGTGGTTTTCGTGACATGCAAGTGTTTCTGTGTGCGTGGCAAGTAGTGTTACGCCTACCTTGGTTACCTATTCAGTTGGGAGCCACAGGTTCCGAGGTGAGCCAGGCACGTGGGTGTGCTCGGGGTTTGTCCCGGTACAGTGGTACCGTAGGGTCTTGCCGTCTTCCTGGACACCCTCACTCCTGAGGAGAGTTGTCGTCCAGCTGAGGGAAAGACGACAGGGGACAGTGACTCTTGAGTTTGTTGTTTAGTCACCTGTAGCTCGCTCGTAGTTGGGGGATCGGACACCAGTAGATGTACTGGACCCCAGCTAGTCCTGTTTCCAGTGCCTCACTTTAGGGAGCTTAGGCCAGAGTCCCTAAAGATGCCAGGCATGGGCCTACGGGGTGTGTGACCGTAGGTGTGGTGGTTTAGTTGGTCTCCACAGTCCTTGTTGTTTTAGTGGAGCAGCAGCTGGACCTTTCGTCCGTGGCTGCGAGACTGAGAGGTAGATCGGTGTGCTTGTCCAGGTCGGTTGCTGGTGTCGCGAGCCAGGCTACGTGGCCCGAGTTTGGCGTTTACCTACTTTAGATCGTACACCTGCTTGGGTCTTCCGTTTATTTATTATAGCTGTTTTGTTGAGATTGGCTAGCGGTAAGTATGTTTACAGCCTTAATAAACTATTAAAATGGCTTATATATATATTGCTAGAGTAGCTCCTGCTTTAATTCCTTGTGTGTTGTTTTGCTCAGTTTCTGGGGGAGTGTCCCTACTGAGCCAGTGACTTGTGAGGCTCACCCCCCTACCCTACCCCTTTCTGGTGAGGGAGAGAAGGAGATTTCCCGTCCTTCTTCTAGTTCCGAGCCGCACCGTAGCGGAGCAGGGTCTGCGCCACCTCGAGTAGTGTAAATTTCCTGGCTTGTATGCCTCGGGGTATGCCCCAGGATTCCTTTGTACTAGTTTTGGTTATAGTCGAGAAACTGGCTATGTAATCTCTGTAATTATTTGTGGAATGAAATGTTTACTTCTGTCCAGTTGTTTCTTTATATTTCTACGGACGTTCGTGAATGGTATCCCTTGCGAGGCTTCGACCCGATCGCGGGAGACGGAGCCGTGTCAAGCTCGTTATCAGGTTAACGGGTTTGAACGGTGTGGTCCGTCACAGTTGGTATCAGAGCCTAGTCCGTATAAATGTAAGGGAACAAGGAAGTTATATAGCCTATTCTCTACTATAACCCACTGCTGGAAATGACCCTGGGTTTTATGTTGATTTGCGTTACGTTGTGTGTTGGAAATTATTTGCGCAGGATTTGAGATGGCTGATCAGAGAGATTAGGGAGGAGGTGGTGATGATCAGGAGGATAATACGCAGAGAATGATAGAACGGATATGGGAGAGTCTTACAGAGATCCGCACTAGATTGGATCAGCCAGCACCCGTACAGACAGCACCCGTACAAACAAAGAGGATATAGTTTTACCATGTACATACCTTTCCTCTTATTTTAAATCAAACAAAAAAAATGAAAAATCCAAAATCTAAAAAAATTAGTGGTAACATGTATATATGTACTAACGTTTTCCTTATTTTCCTTATTTTCTTACTCAAAAAAAGAAAAAAGGAAAAAAATGCATGTGCATATTTCCTCTTAAGTGTTGTGGATGCAGGAATCAAAACACAAAGGCACACCATTCAAGCACAACAAGTACAAAATCCACAAAAGTCCACTATAAAGGATAAAGTTCTGTACATATCATGACAGGGGCATACCCCTAGTAGTACAATTCACTCCTCTCTCCTCTCTTCCGCACTAGGCCTCTGCCTACGTGAGCTGCTTACCTCCTCCTCCTCTATCTCCCGACGCTAGTCTGGGAGAGGAGGTCTCCTCGCCACCGACGCCTCGGGTCGTAGACCTCCTCGCACCACTGACGGGTCCCCTAGGGACACAATGTCGTCAAGTGATGCGAAGGCCGACCCCGTCCTCCTCTGCGCCTCCTGCTGGGCCTGCTGCTACTGCTCCCAGCGCTTCTTCAGCACCCGGTCCTTCAAAATCTCATAGCTCATGGAAATCTCTACCCGAGCCCTCTCTGCATCTCTCTCTCGCTCCCTCGCCTCCTTCCCCCGCTCCCTCGCCTCAAGCAGGCGACCCTCCACCCTTGACATGTCAGGTCAAACAAATCATGTGCAAAAAAGGTAGTGATTCAGTATCTCACCTCTGACTCCAGCTCTTGAGTCCTCGCCTCGAGCTCCTAGACCCTCGCCTGCGCCCGGTCCAGGGCCTCCTGTAATCGGACCGCCAGGTCCCCTCTGGCAGGCTGTGCAGACGAGCCCGCCCCCGCATCTCTGCTCGCCTGCAGCCTCGCTAGCTCTCCCTTCTACATTCACCATACCTTGGTCAAAAATCAAATCAAATAATTTCAAATTTCAAATCATTGGTGAGATGTGGCTTACCAACGTCCGTATCTCCGCGGGAAGCCTCTCTAGCTCCACGGCCTGCTCCGCCAACCTCCCTCAAGTAGCCACACCCCCTGGGACTCTGGCATCTGTCATTCACACTTCAAGGTTAGAATTTAATCAATTAAATGACAAGGACTAGAATTAGAAGTTTACTCACCGCTCTCCAGTCTAGCCGGAGTCGCCCGGCGTAGCGTGCGCTGTAGCTCTCTAGGTGCGCCGAGCTGTTCTGGAGGTCGGTGTGGCAGTGGATCTGCTCCCCTCTGGCTCGCTAGTAGGCGACCATGCTTCCGTGCTCCTCGCCCCAATCCTTGTCCTCAGCAAAGAAGCGTCGGCGGGAGTGCCCCTCTCTCCCTAGAGAGGGTACCTCTACGGCCGGCTGATGCCAACCCAGGGTTTGCACCACCAGCTCAAGGTAGAGGGGCTCGCACGTCCCCAGGCAGAGTAGGAGGAGGTGGAGTTCGAAGAGCGGCCGACCTGCCGCCACCACCAGGTGGGATACATCTGCCTCCCCCACATATGGAGTCCAAACCACCTATAAAAAAGAGAACATTGGTCAGTCACATTAAAGAGCAATTGAAAGGAAGAAGGAGAGCTAGTTGAAATTTGTACCTGGTCATGGGGGTAGTGGTCCAGTGCCCGCCCGTACATCCTCTGCACGCCGGTCTGTCACCCGCGGATCGGGCGTCACCTCCTACCGGGTAATGATGGGGACCATGGCCTGGCTCCCCTCTCTCTGTACCCCGCGTTCCATGGGGAAGCGGGTGTACCCCCAGATCTGCAAGAAGAAAAGCAATGTCAGTCAAGCAGTTTATCAATTTAATTCAATGATGAGCATGAAAGAAAATTTACGTACCTGTAGAAAAGGGGTGAAACCCCCGGTGCTCTGAGAACGCCGCGAGATACTGGGGAGGAGTGAGAAGAGATGCCCCAGCATCACGGCGCCCCAAGCATACCTGCCTGCCTGCTCAAGGTCCTGGAGTAGGAGCACGAACTTGCAATTCATCTGAGATGACTACGTCGCGAAGAGAAGACGCCCGAACAGGTAGGCGACGAAGATCCAGACTGATCTCTCCTCGCTCCAGTCCACCAACCGGATCGACCGCCATACTCCAGTATAGAACACATCTAGTGTCTCTAAGGGGCCTCTCCTTCCTCCTCTCAGTCCAACGGCCTCCAACAGTGACTCGAGCAGAATGCTCTGGATCTGTCTCCTCCTGCCAGCCACAAACTCTGGTCCCAACAGCTCCACCACGTCATCGTGGTAGTCCCTCCTCTCCTGTCCCACCACTGGCTCTCCCTGAACCAGTAGTCTAGTTAGATACACCACATCCTCCAATGTGGGTATCATGTGTCCCCAAGGCATGATGAATGCCTTGCAATCCTCCTCCCACCTCTATCTCAGCACCTCTAAGTATGGTACGTCTACGTGGAATGGGTGCACTGACAATAGATGTCCAAATCCCATCGGGAAATCCTGGTCTGTTGGGCCTCTGGCAGTGCCCGGTACCACGCCCAACATAGGTCCCAAGTCACTCTGCTCCTCATTCTGCCTTTGCCCTGCAAAAACACAGAAAAGTCAATGTCAGCACCGATTGCCATTAAGGAGAAGTTAACGGCAATGGGTATGTCATTTACATAGAGTTGGCGGCAAAGGGGGTGGACGTCGGGTTCTAATAGTTGACGTCCATACCTTGACATCAAGTTCCTCTTGACGGCCAGCATCTAGACATCAAGAGGAACCCGACGTCTACCAGTGTGGACGTCAAATTCCTGTCAAAACTGCCGGGTTCTCCCCTATTTCCCCCTCTTTTCCACTTTGTACACATCCACACAAGGGTTTTTAAGGTTCGATTGGACTACCTTGGGTCGTCGTTGGTGCCTCCCGGCCGCCTCTGCCGCTGTTTCTTCCCCCTATCCATCACCGTCCAATCCTTCCCCCTCCGACGCGCCATCACCACCGGCCGCCATAGTCATTTCTTCCTCCGCCATGCTCTCCTCCGCAGTCCCTTCTTCCTCCTCCTCTTCCCTCGGTTGGGGATGAGTCTGCAGTACCGTTGCCAAGCATTTCTTCCTCGCCATTTAGGAGAAGAATCTGAAAAAGGGTAAAGAAATGCAGAAAGAGAAAAGGAATTTGGGAGGGTTTGATGGATTAGAAAGGGAGGAAGGGTTTCAGAAAAGAGTAAAGAGGTGTGTGAAGGAAGAAGAAGCGTCTTCAGCGGTTATGGCAGGTGAAGAGGCGCCGATGACGCGCCGTTTGACAAAAGCTGATCTTTTAAAATTAACGTCAAGTGGGGCCGTCGTCTACATATCATTTGATGTCACTTGTCCGACCGTTGATTTCTCTTGACAGCCACCGGGTGGCCGTCTATGTCTGGCCCCGAGGCATCCCTGTCAGACCTCGATATCCGATCAACGACCGGGTGGTGGACGTCTACTTTGAAGTAGGCGGCCACTTATCGGGACGTTGACTGTCTTCCTGGTGGTTAACAACATACCTATGGCCGTCTACCTGTTCTTGTGCATCCATCGATGTGGATGCCAATCCCTTCACACTCAGTCCTCACAGAACACTCAATTGAGGGCTATTTGACACTTCATTGGATCCATTCCACACAACTCAAGCCATTCAACACAATTGGACACAATGCAACTCATTGTTTATTCATTCTAACTTGTGTCACACTTATTTGGAGTTGAGAAAGTACATCATTTTGCTCTACGAGCCATATAAAAATCACAAGAAATAGGGCGAATAGTGTCAATGTACTCCTCATACTTCCATATATCCTCCCAGCTCTCCTACAATGCCTGGCCCACCATCTTACTCACTGTATACCTTTCCCAAGTCTTCTTAGCCTTCTTCATAAGCTTCTCGTTCTTCCCCAAAATGATCATATCGGTACAGTGGGATGAAGCCAGAATTCCCCGTGGTATTCCGAGCTGACAATGGCACCGATGTGGTTGGTACACCACCATCTGATCTACACCCGCTAGCCACAAATATCTATCCTCCCTGGTTCAAACCCTGAACTCAATAGTCCTCATAAACAGTGGCCTGACAATCAAATCCTCTACTGGGAAGTACCCCAGGTAGTCTCGCCAGGCATCTCTACTCTTCAAGTGTGCTGTCACACACTTAATCTCATCTTCTGGCTCATACCATGCCCTGCTGCAATGCACTGAACTCCGAAGGAAAATTCTGGAGGGGGTAGGCTGCTTCTCAGCAAAATCAAATTTCAAATGAGCCTCCATCCATACCTAAAGCAGGAACAAGCTCCCGCATGTGCGTCCACCTAAGCTCATCATGGTCAGGGAGCTGTAGAGGTGTGCCAGCACTGCAGGGGCAAGTGACTGCCCGCGCCACAGTAGAGACATGATCCCCACATGCTCGTAGAGGAGGAATTCGCCGCTTGTGGGGAACAAAAACACTCCGGCCAGGCAGAGTGTCAGTCCTCGGCTCGCCCTCTCCCCACCAATCTCCCTTGCATGCTAGATCAACCACCAGGCCATCCGGTCCAAGAAGATCCCATGTTTGTTCGTCATCCTCAGCACCTCTTTCTTGTCCTGTACGATGTCCACCAGGATCTCTTCCCACGGGAGAAGAGGAGTCGTCACATCGTACTCTAAGCAGCGCCTCCACCCCAGAAACAATTCCACCTCTTCTAATAGCACACTTGCTTCAAACCCCTGGAACACAAATGTGTGTGTCTGTGGATGCCACCGCTCCACGAGTGCTCCCAGAGCGTCGAAACCCCACCACATCTCCTTCATATTCTTCGCCAGCACCACCATGAAAGTCAAGTTCCACATTCCAATGAAACTCCTCATATCTAGAGTAATGGCACTCATCAGATTCACTAGCCAGGAGAAGGCCCGCACTTGGCCTTGAATCGGGAAAGCAGGCACTTCCTGCATCTAGAAGTGCTGTCAGGTAGAGTTTTGGGGCGTTTTTAGCCCAAGGAAGAGTAGAAACATACATTAATTACCTCTCCATTGGCCAGTCTGGTGCTTAGATGCCCCGGAACCTCGCTCAGAATCCTCGGGTTCATGCTTATGGACTTTCTGGTCAATAAAGAGGCCATGTTTTCTGCTTCAGTCCGTCCTTGGGTCCTCTGGTTCGTAGTTGGGAAAGGAAAGGATGGAGGAAGAAGATAGAAGAGTCCTTGTAGACTCCCAATACCTATTTTTTCGGCCTGATCCACTGGCAAGTAAATGTCCATATCGTCGGACGCCAGTTTACTGTTAACGGCAGCAAGAGTGGACGTCTACGATAATTTGGCAGCAATCGGGGTGGACGTTTACATCCCGAGATTTTTAAAGCTTTATATGGTCATTATATTCTTATCTTGTGCTTCAAGTTGTCTTGTAGATATTTAAGCACAAGCCGCGCTTCAACTTCGGAACACTCATGCGACCGTGAGTGTCACACAGGTATGTCTAACATAGGACCCCACCAGCGGCGAATAACTTGGCGACCGTGAACCCCGAGTTTCCCTTTACCAAAAACAATGACGGGTTTGCAATCTCTCAGTTATTCGTATGGCCTTAGAATTTTCCTCTAGTTCTAACTTGCATTTTAGATAGGAAACCCACACCAGCATGCACTGCTAACCGCTTTCTTGCTAACTAAAAAAAAAAAACAAAAAATGGAGATGTTCCTTAATTACTCTGTGGCTCCCCAGTTCAGGTGGCCTACCAGGTCAACACCTCTTTTATATTTGAGCCGATTTCGGGCCTTTGTTGTCCCCCTTCGGGAACTTGTCCCACAATGCATATCATAAGTAGTCAATGCAGCCTTATTAAGTTCATGTGAACCGTTCGCCAACCATGAGCTTAATTCTGGACTTCAGGCTTTCCAAACATTGATTTCAGTCAGAATCTTTTGATAGTCCTTTGAGAGATCAACCAATCCCTTGTCTCCGCAACCCCCTAAATATGGACAGATGTCCTAATTAGGTCAGCGAGCCCAGACGAGCTCCGGTTATGAGACCCCCTCGATTCAACCGTCATATTACAACTCCTTTGACTCAGACACACCAGAAACTAGTCAAAGTCCCACACGGCAATGCCAGGGACCCTAACATTGGGTTGCAGTTGTAGTTACACGGGTAGATCACCCTCCCTCTTATCCTCATTTGTCTCTCAGACGATTCGTCATTGATTTCTGGCCTAACTCATTCGTATGGCTTGCTAGAATTCCTATCTTCGGAGATGGCCCTTCGATTAAATCTCCACGTCCTTTGTTTACCGAGACACCAACCTTTCAGTCCGATTTACTCCCTTGCAAGATCGGATGTCTCAGAGGGGTATTTGTAGATGCGATATTTGGCCCATCCCCGCGTGGTTTCATGGCCCAATAAGGCCCGTTTGACCATTTGTTGACTTGCCTCAGATCCCATGTAGACGGCAGCATCGACTGCCGCTGACTGCATGTTGGCGGAAATCCCCCTGGACGCTGACTCTAGTTGGCATCCACCTATGTTGACACCTACATGGGGTTGGCGGCGGCATCGTTTGACGTCAACCTGGTTTTCCCAGGTCTGCGCAACTGCCCGAGATTCCAGCCCACTAGCGCCATTCTCTCAGCCATGCAATGCATATAGCCGTTCCCAACAGGTATATGGGCCACCTTGGCACCCCATTGACCCAGTAAAAATCCTACTTGGCCTCTCCTCATTGGTCGGAGCATAAGCACATGGATTCCCAAGTGTGCAAGTGTGTTTCTTCACACTTGAGCATCCAAGGCTCTGAACTCCGACTCCACTGCCTATTTATGTCCCCCCTTGGCCTTCTAAGTGAGGGGAGGAGAGGCTGGACGTCCACACTTTGTCACTTGGAGAGAAGAGAGAGAAAAGTGCACCCTACCTTCCATCATCCTTCTTCCTCTTCCTCTCATCATTTAGGACGTCTAGGAGGCTTCATCCTGAGTTGGAGGAGCCCAGCAAGGAGTCAACAACGCCAAACAAAGAGGATCACCTCCCTTTTCTCCTTCTCCCTCTCTCTCTTTTCCTTTAGTTTTTTGTATGTCATACACACCCTAGGCACGTAGGGCACCCTCCTACACACCTAGAAAGGGGTTTCCCAATAAAAAAAAACAGAGGGAAGAAGGGTGGTCATAACACTTGGCCACCCCTCTTCTCAAGCCCGTAACCGGTACAGGACTCTCCTTTTGGGCCTTTTCCTTTCGTTTTGAACATTCACTACATTCCTTAGAGTCTAATAGAGTCTTTCTTTTGTGGCAGGAACACTTGGACAAGACCGTGGAGCTCTCGTTCTTTGGCCGGCTGAAGAAGGAGAAGTTGGAGTCCCACAATCCACCGCTACGCGAGGCTACTGCACCAACGTGATCACAACACCTCCTTGGGCACCGATAAGGCCCTGGCGATCACAACATCTCCCTTTCCTTTGTGGTTTTCTTTGTTTTCTCCTCAGTCAACTCGGTCAACCGGGGAGTCAACGAGGTCAACCAACAACCCTTAATCGCCAATGAGGGAGCGACGACATTCGTGAACGACCGGAGGATCCCACAGTCACCAGGAGTGTGGCGAACGGAGCATCCACATACCCTACTTTGACAAAGTTGTGTAAACCTGTACATATGAAGTGTGGACCATCAAAACATGTCATTATTAATAAAATATGAAATATTAAGTATCAAAAACATGTTGTTTAGTAATGATTGTAATATGTACAATATGTCAACATCAAAACCAAGGTATGAGTGTATAGACATTATCCACAACCAAATGTTTTAGTCATCATTAAAATCAAAGTATGAGAGTGTGGACATGATCAACATGAAGATTTTTACTCATCATCCAAATGAATACACAACTCAACAATCTTCCACGTATATACAATATGACATCAGATTGTGTATAAAATGTCATCATCAAAACACAACTCAAAAATCTCCCCCTTTTTGATGATGACAAAACATGACAACATTCTTTCACAGAATAACATTCTCTCCCCCTTTTTGACAACATCAAAAAGAGTGAAAGGAACATGCAATGCAATGTGAATCTCTCCCCTTTTTAAACTTTTGCCCATTAAAACAATATCCCCAAAGATCAAGAGTATGACTAGAGGTCTCACAAATCACACAAATATGGAGAATTCTCCCTCTGAGTGAAACAACTCTCCCCCTTTGATAGAATCGAAGTTATCCACCGTCAACTGAATGGGGACCAATAGAAATGATGTGAAACCAATAGTAGTGATGAAACCAATTGATTGGGGCACAAAATCAGAGATCAATGATAAAGTTGCTCTCCTTGAACAAGAGACTGGATTGCAAGGAGCACAAGCAATTTGATTTTGAAGGCGTCATGAAGGTATCAAGGTACACAATGATTTTAGTATAGATAATATAATTGTACCTTTCATATTGTGCAGCCAGGGTTAAAAATAAAGATGATTTTTGTTTGAGTTCTTATGTCAGTCTTTTATCATCAAAAATCACTTCAAAAAATTTATTTACAAATGTGACATGGTATTTGTGACCTAAATTGAGTTGTCAAGAGTGTATATCATTAGAAAATCAAGGTTTTGATCTTAACACAATGTAGAATAACAATTTAACATTCTGGAACATTTTAGGTTAGCTGCACTTTATACACCTTTTTCATTTTCTGTTTATTTCTTTCATTTGAGATATTTCAGGAAATTTAGCAAAGAAGATTAAATTCATATTTTTCTATGCAAACACACACATTTACTTAGTGCAATAGTGTCTGACTACTAGGCATGTTAACTATTTGTTTGCTTCTTTTTAAATAGAGATAACTTAGCAACACTTTTTGACTCAAGTACAACCACGTCTCAGGTGGAATAACATGGTTACTTAGTGTACTAATCATTGTTCTGCAATTTTCCTTAAAATCTTTCTTTTTCCTGAAAATTTTCTTTCAGAACTTTCATTACATTTCATTAGGTGATAAGTAGCTTTTCCCTTAATAGATCATGGTCTTAAGTTGTTAAGATATCATTCTTAGCATTTGTTAAAAACAAAACTTTAGTTTTTCTAGTGATATAAAACTCAAGACTACTCAAATGTCTACTAAAAGTGTTTTGCAATAAAAAATCTAAAATAAGTTTTAAGGATAAAGATAGACACATGACTATAGATCTTATTTTTCATCTTCATGGTTAATTCAAGAGCACAAATATTTCAGATATTTAAAATTTTATTTCTCATATAAGAATATCAATGGAACCTTGAAAGAATTTGAATGAAATATGAAGAGATCAAGGATAAGCCAAAAATTGATTCTGAGATTGAATCCTTCACACAGAGCAGGGATGTGTGAGTTCAATCCAAATGAGAATAAAAGTATAAGAAATTCTGATCAAATATCATTCAAAGTGTTGATGATTGAGATTCAAGAGAGTGAATATAATTGTTTTATTTCATGCAAAATAAACATCATCAAAACACCATAACAATTTCATAATTTTAAATGATTTGTCCTCAATTCATTATTTAAGACAGATTCAATAGTAGCATTTCTGAATAAAAATATGAAGAAGCTGTGTCGACACATGATCTTCAATGTGTTGACACAAGACATTGAACACTCATTCAGAATGCAGCAACAAGAACATTTTTGCACTTTTTCAATTTTACTCCCCCTTAACATGTGCATGGAATGAAAACGTTTGCAATCAATTCACACATGATTATGCACACAATTAGCTTTATGGAAAACATGAATTTTGGTACTTGGCGAAGTATTTTACTCACACATAATGATAGTTTTCAGACAAGCATAACTTGTCCTTCCACATTTCACCATTTGATATACCAAGAAGTCACAGGGAGGTAACATGTACTGCAAATCATGGGTAAATTTATACGAGCAACTTGATACAACCATGATACCCATTGATAAGATGAATTATTGATGGGGGCAGTATTAAAACACACTCTTCATTGTTTAGATAAATAACTAAAAAGTTATTCCAACTTGAGCAATTCAATTCTGAAATGATATGAGATTTTACCTTAACAATCTTCATTTTTTTTTCAAAGATTTTACCTGTGTTCTCTAACTTTTCATGCCCTGCATAGCCATTGTCTTGATTCTAGATTCTAGATGGAAAGGTATGGCTACAAGGCTCATCAGCTTGCTGATCAAGCTATCTTTGGGACCCACACTTGCTTGAGTCCTACAATGAAATCAATGTTAGAATGTAACCATGATTTCTGAATCCAAAAGGATTTTATTTTTGATATGGATGCAGTTCTTCCATTTATGGAACTATGAGCAGTATTAGTTCCAGATTTCTTTTTTGTCTTGTTCAATGCGTCTATGTTTTCATGAGATTTTTTATTTTTTGAATTTTTTATATAAGCAGCACTAGAATGATTTTGTGCAGCATTTCTGTGCATATACACATGGAATTTCTGAACATTTCTAGTATGAACATGATATTTATTTCTTTGTGTATGAACATATGCATTAGAAAGGAATTTCAAAGCATGCACAAAAAGATAATCTCTGTACCAATGGTCCCTAGAGATGTGACCAAATTTATGACATGTAAAACATTGGACTAGTTTGGCATGTTTATAGAAACTTTGATTTTTATTCCAGCAATGCTTGGCGAGATGACCAAGTTTATTGCAATTGAAACAGGTTTGAGAATTCCTTACCTGGTACTTACCTTGGCATGAGTACATATGATGGAACCCCCTTTTCCTTTGGGGAGCCTTTACCTTTTGGTAGCTTCTAACATGATGTGGAGTTTTGACAAATGAGGTTTTATTTTCAAATTTCTTTTTATTTTCAGGGTTATATCCTAAACCTTCCTTTTGAAAGTTAACCTTCATTCCAAGAAGATTATTCAGATTGTTTGTACCTTGCACAAATTTAGACAAAGCAGATTTTTGACCTTCAACAGTCTTATTTAATTCAGTGATTTTCTTTTCAGAATTTTGATTTTTATTCACCGCAACTTCAAGTTCATTTATCAATTTTTCTTTTTCAGCTTTGAGCTTGTCATTCATCCTTTTTAGATTGTTGCATTCAATATTCAATGTTCTGTCAGAAAATAAGCTTTTAATTTTCTTTTTCAAATGATGATTTTCTTCAACCAATTGTTTAAGCTTTTCATTTACTTGATGATCATGAGCCATATTTGCAATTTATTTCTTTAATTATTCAATTTTAGATTTCAGATTTTCATTTTCTTTTGAAATGGTTTGTGAACTTTCCAACATGGTTTCATTTGACTAAATTTCAAGTTTTAGAAGCTTATTTTCATATTTCATTTTCTTTATTATTTTATACAAATGTTCACAAAGATTTTTCAATTCATCATAAGATAATCCTTCATCATCACTGTCGGAACATGAATTCAGAAAATTATTAAAATTTACCGAATCATTGGAGCTCTCCCTGGCCATCAAGCATATTTTGCTTTCATCCTCATCATCTTTTGAATTTTCTTCTTCCTCATCCTCTTCTTCTTCACTCCAAGTTCCTATCATAGCTCTCGGCTTATTTTTCTTCCACTTGGGTTGAATCTTCTTCTTAGTATCCAGACATTCTGGTTTGACATGCCCTGGTTTCCTACAATTGTAACAAACAACTATGTTAGAACTTTTGTTAGCAAATTATTTATGTTTGGAAGAGTTGTCAACCTGAGGTCTTCTTTTAAGAAATCCTTTACCTTCTTTTCTTAAAAACTTTTTGAATTTTCTTGTGAGCAAGGCAGATTCACTTGAGTCATTTCCTGAGCTTGAAAATTCTTCTTCCTCAGTTGATTCTTTCACACTAGGACTTGCTTTAAGTGCTAGTGACTTCTTTTTCTTAACATTATTATCTGTCCTTTTCAAACCCAATTCATAGTCATTAAGGAACCAATCAATTGGTCAACACTTGTAGTAGACAGATTCCTGGACTCTTCAACTACAACAGTCTTTGTATGCCAAATGGGAGTCATGGATCTAAGAATTTTTCTGACAAGTTCATATTCAGTAAATGTTTTTCCTAGACTCTTCAAGCCATTTGTCAACAGAGTCAACCTACCATACATCTCTGAGATGGTTTCATCATTTTCTATTTTTAAAGGCTTCATACTCAGAAATTAACATGTTGGCTTTGGTTTCCTTTACCTCAGAAGTACCTTCGTAGATTACCATTAGACGATCCCATACTTCTTTGGCGGTAGCACATGAGGAAACTCTTGAAAACTTCGTTAGGTGAAGGGAACAATGCATGATGTTCATTGCACTCCAGTTTGTATTTGACTTCTTGATTTGCTATGTTGTCCATCTTTCTTCATCCTCTGGGAGCTCATATGGTCCACTACTAACCACCTTCCAGATTTGATGGTTCTGGGCTGTTTAGAAGACTTGCATACGAGTTTTCCAGTAAGTATAGTTTGATCCATCAAAATAAGCAGGTCTATACATAGAGTGCCCTTCTGACATATATCCCCTTATATCCATTTCACATGTACTCTCCGGGCTATGCGGAAGCTTAAGCAATTTAAAAATCACTTCAAATTATAGTTCCATTCAGTCAAACAATTTTACTAATCTGATGTGTGGGTGTGTGTAGTTGATGTGTGAGGCAATTAGATAAGTAGTGTGAAGGCGAAAATCGTATGCATACATCTAGCACAAAAAACAGATCAAACCATTGCACATGAGATTTTTAGGTGGTTCGACTCCCAGATGGAGACCTACGTCCACCCCTCACTCAAATTAAGTGAGGCTTCACTAAACCGCTGATTCACAGCTTCAAACAACTACTGACTCACAGCTTGAATATTGACTTACAGCTTGAACGCTCACTCACAGCATGCCAACCACTGATTACACAGCTTCTGCTAATTCACAGCTTCAAGGTCAGACAGGCCTTCTCAATCCACACACACATAGTATGGATCAAACCGTCTACTCCAACTGGAGCAAACAACTAAATAAATTGGTGTAGAGAAGAAATCAGAAAAGAATCAAACTAAAGAGAGGTCTGAAGAAGTGCAGAAATAAGCAAACACTCTGCGCAGGAGTTGGATCTGGTCAGATGACTTCTCAAACTCCCAATTGCATCTTCTTCAAGCTTGAACTCATCGAATTCCTCTTCTGGTCACATCATAATGATCAATTGCCTCTAAATTTGAGATGAAATCTGATGCTCTGCTTCAATGGCATCCGAATTGCCAGTACTTCTTCTTCTATTGTTGCTCCTCTTCTCAATCCACTCCTCTACTTCTTCACCTTCTTCTTTTAGAGCCTAGATGGTGAATTTGCCACCCAATCGATCTCCTCAGATTGAGTCTTCTGATCTGCAACCTCTAGAGCTTGAGCAGAGTGCTGGAGAAGCCCCTTCTTACTTCCTCAACCTTTTCTTGGAGTTATGCGGGCTCTCTATCCGAAAAGGGGCATGGGGCACCTTTTTGTAGGTGTGTCCTAATCATTACCCAATGTGGGAATCCATGTGTATGAGAAAATGATGCCCTAAGTAAGTGCACATATTGCTCACGTGTTGGTGTTGGAACTGCGGTTGTCGACAGACGCATAGCAGCTATCGACAGCTACTACCGCATATCTTCTGTCCAGAACTATGATTTTGAAGGTTTGTCTGGGCTGTCGACAGATGACGCAGCACTGTCGACAGCTACTGCTCAACTTGATTCTTCCAAAAGCTAAGTGTTGAGAACGTGTCTGGGCTGTCGACAGACGAACCAGTGCTGTCGATAGCTACTGTTGAACTTGGATCTGCTAGAAACTTGAGTCGACCTAATCTTGAACTAGTGTCGACCTTACTTGCAACTAGTGTCGACTTGACTTTCCACTAGAGTCGACCTGATCTTGAACTAGTGTCGACTTGACTGACACGTGTTCTTCAGGAGCTTGCTGGGCAGACATTGTGAGTCGACCTGATGGTCAAGTAGAGTCGACCTGACAGAGCTAGTGTCGACCTGTCTTTCAACTAGAGTCGACACTACTTTGACAAAGTTGCGTAAACCTGTACATATGAAGTGTGGACCATCAAAACATGTCATTATCAATAAAATATAAAATATTAATTATCAAAAACATATTGTTTAGTCATGATTGTAATATGTACAATATGTCATCATCAAGACCAAGGTATGAGTGTATAGACATTATCCACAACCAAATGTTTTAGTCATCATTAAAATCAAAGTATGAGAGTGTAGATATGATCAACATGAAGATTTTTAGTAATCATCCAAATGAATACACAACTCAAACAATCTTCCACATATATACAATATGACATCAGATTGTGTATAAAATGTCATCATCAAAACACACAACTCAACAGAGGCGAATCCAGGAAAGATCCAAGCGGTGTTGGAGATGAGCACACCGAAGACGATACGCGACGTCTAGTGCCTCACTGGACGCCTCGCGGCACCCAATCGGTTCATGTCCCGAGTTGCCGAGAGATCCTTTCCTTTCATCAAGTTGTTGCGAGTCTCCAAAGGAGCCTCACTGCAATGGGGGCCGGTGCTGTGGACCCATGACTGCGAAGCAGCATTCACCGAGCTAAAGAAGTACCTGATCGCCCCACCGGTCCTCTCGAAACTGGTTCAAGGGGAACAACTGTCCATTTACCTGTCAGTCACTGAACACTCTACCAGTGCGGTCCTGATCAGAGAAGAGGCAACAGTCCAACACCCAGTGTACTATGTCAGCAAGGTACTGCAAGAGGTGGAAAGGAGGTATCCTGAGTAAAGAAGCTGACCTTGGAACTCATCACGGCTGCAAGAAAATTGCAGCCTTACTTCCAGGCCCATCCGATCATGTTCCTTACCGATCAGCCATTGAAGATGATCCTACAGCATCTTGAGGCCTCAGGGAGACTCATCAAGTGGGCCATTGATATAGGAAAATTTGAGATTGACTTCCACCCAAGAACTGCTATCAAAGCTCAGGCTCTCGCAGACTTTGTGGCAGAGTGTACTCTCCCTACCAAGAAGGATCCTCCACTAGTGGATGAACCACCGTGGGAACTCTACATAGACGGGTCCTCTTGTGTCACAGGGAGTGGCATGAGGCTGGTCCTCACCACCCCAGAAGGGTTGGAATTCTAGTACACCCTTCGATTCTGCTTTACGACATCCAACAATGTGGCCGAGTATGAAGCTCTATTGTCCAGAATCAGAATGGCCAAGCATCTCGGTGCTCTTCAACTATGGGCCTTCAGCGATTCGCAGCTCGTCGCTAATCAGGTCAACGGATAGTTTGAAGCAAGAGAGCCCCGCATGGTGCAATACCTTCAACAAGTGAAGTACCAAATATTTGGCTTTCTCTACTTCAAAGTGGTGCACGTTCCACGAGAACAGAACTCATAGGTAGACACTTGTCCGACTAGCATCCTCGGGCGATGTCATTCAGTTTGCTTCATATTCGTCGAAGAGCTCACTTCACTGAGCACGAATATGGACTTTGCAGTTATAGGAGCCATCCAACCAGCCCCGAACTAGAAGGACCCTATCCTGTCCTATCTCCTCTGAGGAGAGCTTCCTTCTGATCAGGCGGAAGCTAGTAGGGTTCGACTGTGAAGGTAAAGGTTCACTATCATCGAAGGTCAGCTCTACTGATGCTCCCTCTCAAGACCCCTCTTGAAGTGCCTCAGTCCTTCTAAAACGATGCTGGCAATCAAAGAGGTGCATGAAGGTCTGTGCGGCAGCCACCTGGGCGGAAGGACCTTGGCACGCAGCATCCTCCGAGTAGGGTTCTGGTGGCCAAGTTTCCAAAAAGATTGCCTGTCCTACGCGAGGAAGTGCCCGGAATGTTAGAAGTTTGGTTAGCTCATCCACCAGCCTGCCGAACAACTACATTCTCTCTTAGAACTACGACCCTTTGCTCGGTGGGGGATTGACATTATGGGACCCTTCCCAGAAGCCCAAGGTAGAAAGAAGTTCCTCTTGGTCGCCTATTTCACCAAGTGGATTGAAGCTGAACCTGTGGCCACCATCACTGACCAGGCAACCTGGAAGTTCGTGTGGAAGAACATCCTCTACCGATTTGGCATCCCGAAGGTGTTCACCATGGACAACGGGAAGCAGTTCGACAACACATTCTTCAAACAAAAGTGCTCAGAGCTGGGCATTTATAATCATTTCACCTCGGTGGCACATCCCTAGGAAAATGGTTTGGTAGAAAATGTCAACCAAACTCTACTACACGAGATACACACGAGGGTGAAACTGTAGGAGCTTTATGAACGGAAGAATTGTCTAACATTCTTTGGTGCCACCGAACAATTGCCCGAGTAGCTACCAGAGAGACTCCCTTCCACTTGGCCTATGACAGAGAAGTTGTGGTGCCTTTGGAAGCTGCTCTCCCAACCCTCCGAACAAACCACTTCGATGAAGTAGCCAACAATCGCGCGCTAAGGGAAAACCTGGACATGCTCGGTGAACGTTAGAGTGACGCCAGCATCAAGTTGGTTTCCTATCAACAGCGACTCACGCAATACTACAACTCTAGGGTTCGTGAGTGGCACTTGTTCGAAGGAGGTCTGGTCCTACACCATTGCTTTGCTTCGGATCCCTGAAGCGCAACCGGCAAGCTGGCCCCAAAATGGGAAGGACCTTATAAGATCATCTAGGTTCTCGGAAAAGGGTCCTACAAGTTGTCTACCCTTAGTGGCGAGACCATACCTGGAACCTGGCATATGTCAAATTTAAAGGCCTACTATTCGTAAGTGCCTCTTGTAGCTTCCTTTATCAAATAGAGATCTCTTTCTTTCCTACCTGTTAGGGGAGACAGGTGTTCGAACAACCCCTAGCTTATTCCAAACTCTTCAGCTTGGAAGGCTTGCACAGTACCTAAAAACTCTAGTTACTCCGACGAATTCTGATTCAATAAAAAAACTGGCACGAAAAGAGAGAGGATCAAAAAGAGGGACACTTTGTTCGTTCATTTGAAAAAGTTTGTACAAGGGCAAGTTACACTCCAACAACAACAAAAAAAGAGAGATACATAAGTGCAAGGCCTAAGGCCCTTGCTCGAAAGGACCGGCGCGCTCGGCGTTAGATGGAATCTGCCCTGCTCAGAAGCTTGCAAAGCGGACCCCATCTAGGCGAGGGTCCCGTGTTCTTCGGCGGCACTCCTGAAGAGCCGCGTCGAAAGCCTCTTGGGCATACTCCACCGTGGCGTGGTGACAAGCTCGGCGGTCACCAACCTCGATGCCGACCTCATAGCAAGCCGCGCCATATTGCTCCAAGTCCTCTTGGAACTCCAGCCCAGCTTTGTACGCGGCGACGCCTCGAGCTTCAGCTTAGCCTCAGTGGCAGCAAGCTTCAGCTCAGAAGCCTTCAGCACGGCACGGAGGTCGTCAATATCCTTTTGCTGCTCAGCTTCACGACGATGGCTCTGCTCCTCACATTCTATCGAAGCCATAACCTCGGCATCCCAAAGGATTTGCTGAAGGTACGCCTGCATGGTCAGCTTCCACAGTGCCTCCACTGACCGCATGATGCCACGGGCAAGCTCGTCGACGTTGATGTTGGGGTTCTCCCCTTCCGAGGAAGACGCTGCGCCTCCCTTTACAGCAGCATCTTCTGCGGCTTCCCCTTGACACCGCATGAGCACCTCCAGCTACTCGGCGATGGGGCAGGGGGCAAGGCTGATGCAAAAGTGGGACTACGGACAACGTAAATTCGACGATAATGACATCTTTATGGCTTCACGAAGAGTTCCCACATTATTGATGTATTTAGTTTAGTTATTTGAGTATTTGATTGTAAGAATAAGGCCCAAATGAGGCCCAATAGTACATTTCCTATTTCTGGTCATTTTAGGTGAGAATTGTGCCCTATTTTTAGGTCTAAAGGTATTTTAGTCAAAAAGGAATCAAAGTAGGGTTAGTGTTAGTCTAACTCCTATAAATAATCTTGTAGTCTCTCTTTTGAAGGGATGAATAATGGAATACAGAAATTGTGAACCCAAAGCAATGTAGCTCCTTCTTCCTCCCCCCGGTGGATTCCGGTTTTCCTCTCTTCTCTCCCCGATGGATTCCGGCTTCTCTTCCTCCTTCTTCACCCCCTCTTTGCTATCCCGCATCAAAGGCCCTGGTCGAAGGACCTACTCGGAGGCACTCCAAATCCACCTCCAAATGAGCCTCCGAAGGCATGGCGGAATACTTCTCTGCGAATACCGTTGTTAAGGGCATGCAGTCTTTGTCTGGCTCCACCCCAACATCGTCCTCCTCAGCCGCCTGCCCGGTAGGAGCCATAGGCTCTTCTGCCACGTCATCGACGGCCTCCCTCGCCGCCGTGGCCTTCGGGTCCTCGACATCACCCACAGTCACCCCTTGTGGGATCGTCACCTTACCGTGGTCCTCTGATTGCTCGAGAAGGCCCACGACTATCTGCTCCACTGCAGACACTGTCGCAGCCACCTCCGTAGTATAGGCTAAGGCCAGCACCTCCCCCGCGGACACCTCCTGTGCCCTTAGGGCGAGCGCCATGATCGGGGCCCCCTCCACAGCTGTCATCACCCCGCTTCCGCCAGCAGAAGCCAAGGGCTCCAATGCCCCACTGAGTTCCTCCGCGGAGCCCCTATCAGACTGGTCATCAACGATGACCATGTCTCCACTGCCAAGGAGACCCATCTCCAAGAGCTCCCCTTCTATGGTTGGGGGCTCCACCACAGCTGATGTCAGCCTCGGCTTCTTCTTCTCGGCCGCCTTCACCAACTTCTTCCTCTTTTGAAGCTGGAGTTGGAGGGGCAACATCCTCCTCTTCCTCGGCCTCCCTCCTCGGGGTCACAGCCTCCTTCCGAAGACTGATCTTCAAGGCCTTCTGCCTAGAAGATTGGCCCCCAACCGCTGTATAGACGCCCTCCACTATCATTTTTGACACGTCCTCACCAACATACATCAAATATAACTTGACGGGGATCTGTTCGGCAAATAGGGCCTGGTCTTTCTGGTTCCGACCAGCGGCCACCTCTACGAAATCTGCAGAAATCAAACAGAGTCAAGAGGGATTCATTAAGTCAAACGGAAGATGAGGAAGAAAAGAAGAAGAATTATCACATGCTCGGCTCAGCTTGTGCTTAACAAGCTTATGCTCGGCCAACAACAGCTCGGCCTTGTGCACAAGCACCTTGGACAACTCCATAGAAGCCTTGGCCTCATCCTAGATCAGGAAGGGCATGACATCCACCCTCTTGAGCGGTTCATTCACCCGAACAGGGAACCCCTACTCTAGGGGTCTAGTCCCCTTCTTCTGACCAACGAAGAAGAGGCGTCAAGTCCACCCCTTATTGTTCGACAGATGGGGGGAAAAATTGATCTGCATCATGTTCGGTCGGTGCTTGGTGTATATGATGTCGTACCCCGATTGTGAAGACGACGCCAAGCTGAAATGGTTCGGGAATAGGTCCGTCGAAGCTTGGAGCCCCTTCTTCCGGCACATGATGCAGAAGACGAAAATCGTCCTCCATGAATTTGGCATCAGTTGGATGGGGGCTACCTTCCAAGCGTTCAGTAGGTCCCGACCGATCTCCGGCACCGGCAGTCGGAACCCTACCTCCAAGTGGTCTAGGGAAAGCATGAAACAACCCACTTTTGTCAGTCAGGTATGTCTGATCTTCACGCATCAGGACGATGTCGTACTCCTCCCCGATGCGGAATCGTTCTTGGAGGCCTTCAAAGCATCAGTACTTCATGGCCTTCATCTTTGCCAGTGACTACCCGCTGGTCTTCACGACAACCTTTCTCTCCCTCTGTGCCATCGGTGCTAGAGTCGATGTCACGTCCCGAGAATTACGCAGTGGATATTAGTTCGAAGAATTCGAGTCGATATTCGAGACGTGGACAGTCGGTAAATAAGCCTCTAGCTAGCATGCACTAAATGTGTATCAACACAACATCATAATAGGGCCCAAATGTTGAACTCAATATAAATTGTATTCAAATTAAAACTAGTACATGACTAAGACTCAATAAAAAGGAAAGTATATAATACCTCACTTCCTACGACACTGTTCTAACACTCAAATGATCTAACTATAGACAGACTCATAATTGGAACGCTCATCACTCGGATGCATTCCCATCCTCGACTTGCTCTTCCTCTTAAACTTCATAGTCACCTAAATTGGGTAAAAGTAGGGGGATGAGCAAACTAGCCCAGTAGGATTTATATCTCAATGTGCGGGCAATGATATAAGTGATTAACATTTTAGAACTAGGTAAGCACGATGAATGTCATGATATGCGTGTACGAATAAAACAGATTTAAAACATGATGCATGAAACAAACTAGATAGAGTGATCAAGATAGAATAAGATCTGGAATGATATAACAAGAGAGAACTAACAATATATCACTTTGTATAAGCACACAAGATTTCACTTGATGTCAATAGTTTACAAGAACGCAAGATATCACTAGTTGCAATAAATGTAGGATGGCCATATCACGCAAGCAAGCAAGCAAGATTGCACAAGCACGATCAAGTAACACTAATCAGGCACGTAAACACTAATGTACACCAAGGAAAGATCCACCAAGAGTGCACACAGGCCACGTGTATGTGGTTATGTATCTAACATTCAAAAAGCAAGAAAGTACTCCTAGCGCAGATGCAATGCCAATAATCATTATACCCCATGGTTAACAGTATATCTATGACTCGCCGTCATTGGGGCTAGATTGGAGCCCTTGGACACACGCCGTGCCCTGTCAGCATCTCATGTAAAATTTTAAATGTAGATACCCACAGTCATTAATAATGGCCAATGAGAGTTTCAATAAGTAGGCATGTGTAATGTCATGTTCATGTTGATGATGGGAACAAGTAATAAGTAACTGAACATGATTTCATGATAACAATGGTCAAGAGATAAATTCGGTAGCTGAACGGTACAATTTATAATTTAGTTCAATCTTTACGATAATGGCTTTAGTCTAGATTGTAATTCATGCTCACGAGAACAAGAAGAGAAAGGAAGTGCACGCTAGAGATGTATAAGTGTGTAGTGATGTATACGTGTCAATTCACAATCCGTCGGTCTCAAACTCTCGGAAAACACTTAACATGATGGCATGCAAAGATCAATGTATTGAACTACATATGGGTTTATCAGATTTTAAGATAATATTTATCATTTAAATCAAGCTAGATTGGTAACAAGAGCAAATCACAAGCTTCATGTATGGTCATATCATTAAGAAAGCAATTAGAATAATATTCATGTAATTAAGGATTTTTCAATGGGTTAAACACTTTTAAGCCATTAAATAGACATCATGCAATGATCAGACCCAAGACAGGCAATATTTTGCAAAGGTAGTGTCGACACACCCCTTATTGGTGTCGACACTATGCTCCAAACACAAGGCAAAATAATGAAGAATTGGTCAAGTAGTGTCAACACTAGTCCAGGTAGTGTCGACACAGTGCTTCAAATACAAGTCAAAAAGGTCAAGTAGTGTCGGCACTAGCTCAGGTGGTGTCGACACTAGAGACAGCTCCCAGAACACCTTCTGGCCAATCTGGGACAGTGTGTCGACACTAGCTCAAGTAGTGTCGACATTAGAGGCCTTCCCAGAACACCTTCTAGGCTGTTTTGGGACAGTGTGTCGACACTAGCCCAAGTAGTGTCGACACTAGTGCCCTTCCAGAACAAAACTTATAGGTCATGTGGAACCCGAAAACACATCTCATGCAGGATTTACTTCCCCTCATTATAACTCTCTAATGAATGACATTTTGATAAAACGTTCAACATGAAAGATGACGAGAACAACTCTTAGAAGAACTTTTCTGTTTGGGGTTTGACCTAATTCGGTTTCGAATCCCGAGAAACATATGAAGAACATAAAATTAAGTGCAGTCTGAAATCACAGAATCCTGCAGTGACTATCTTACCATGCTTATAACTCTCTAAAAAAAGACTTTTGGATAGAACGTCCAACATAAAAGATGATCGGGACTACAAGTAGAAGAACTTTTGTGAAGGAAGTTTAGTCTAATTTGGTCTTGAATCACGTGCATGATAAGAAGTACGGGAAACACCCTAACAGTGCGTGACTTTGGCAAAACGCTTGTAATTCAAAATCTACTAGATGAAATTCGATGAAACCAGAGGACAATGAAATCTGACTTGATGATCTACACATTGGTATAAGATATGTTAGGATTTAGCCTGAGAAAACCTACCTTCTGGGTTGAAGAAATCTCATTTTTCCAGAAAAACCTGTGTTCAGACCACTTGGAGGAGACGCTTACCCCTTCGTGTATACTGCATGGAATTTGGGCATTCCACTTGGGTAAGAACATAGACTTGACCCTCTTTCCAGGGGTATAAGCCTTGCAAGGTTTGGTTTAGGTTTGACTCACCTTTGGTCGACTTCAAGATGATGGTCTGGGCAGGTCGCAGCAGACATAACGGGGAAGAAGAACGGCTTGGTGTGGGGATCTCCTGCTTCCCCAGTTGCCAAGAACTGCTCCACACGACCCTAGCAAGTTCTAAAACTTGTTCCTAAGGTTTGGTGAAGAGTATTTAAGCAACCATGGTGTTTTAGGAGTCAATTATAACTAGGAAAGCCAAGTTGCGGTTTTGACAGGTTAGTTTCCTACTTAGGGAGGATTTCTTCCTCCCATAGAGTGTGTGAGGCTTTAGGAAACCTCCCACCATAGATAGGCACGAATTTGGGTTGCCAAGAATGCATGGTTGCATCCCAATTTAACTCAAATTACCTTTTTTCTAATTTCAGCCTATTTAGAGTTACGAATTTTCCCTGCATTTTCTAGCTTTATTTGATTATTGGGCCAAATGATGTCCATTGACCCAATTATGATATTGGGTCATTAATATATATAATGTTGGAAGTCCCTCCAACACTTTTATTTAAATTTTTGATTGCGTCGTATTTCCGTGTTAGCGGTTTTCCGACTTGTTATAGCACGTACGATAATGATGCGTATGTTTTACATACTCGGAAATTATTTATTTCCATTTATTTGAATTCTTTATATAACTAAAATTTCCGGGGTGCTACACCCTCCCCCACTTAAGAGAATTTGGTCCCCAAATTCATGTATAGCAAGTTATTGTACAAGTGAGATGTACTTACTTGTGAATAGCTCCGGGTATCTTTTGCGCATTGCTTCCTCGGTTTCCCACGTGTCGTCCTCATCCATGTGTTGATTCCATCTAACCCTTACTAGTGGAATAACCTTGTTCCTTAGTTGGCGCAGTTCCCGATCCACGATCTTAATTGGCTTCTCTTGATATGTTTCGTCTTTGTTGAATTCCAGAAGCTGGTATTCTATAACATGCCATGGATCTCGTACATACTTTTTCAACATGGATATGTGGAACACATTGTGTATTCCGTCCATTTGTGGTGGTAAAGCGAGACGATATGCCACCTCGCCGACTCTTTCAAGAATTTCGAAAGGCCCGACAAACCTTGGTAACAGCTTGCCTTTAATGCCAAAACGCCTGATCCCACGGCCTGGAGACACCTTTAAGAACACATGTTCACCCACCTGAAACTCCAGGTCTCTCCTTCTGTTATCTGCATATGCCTTTTGTCTTTGCTGTGCCACTGCCATTCTTTCTTTAATAAGCTTTACCTTCTCTGTGGTTTCCCTTATCATCTCTAGTCCTAGCATTTGTTTTTCGCCAACTTCATACCAACATATTGGAGATCGGCAACTCCTGCCATAGAGTGCTTCAAATGGTGCCATTTGGATGCTAGCTTGATAGCTATTATTGTAGGCGAACTCCACAAGAGGTAAGTGTTCGTGCCAGCTGCCTCCAAAATCTAGGACACATGCTCTAAGCATATCTTTAACCACCTGGTTGGTTCTCTCCATCTGACCATCTATCTATGGATGGAAAGCCGTGCTAAAGTTTAGTTTAGATCCCAAGGAGTAATGCAGTCCTTTCCAAAAGTGGGATGTAAACCTAGGGTCTCTATCAGACACGATAGACACCGATACTCCATGTAATCTAACTATTTCCTTCACATACAATGCAGCCAGAACATCTACTGACCACTTATTCTTCACTGGAAAGAAGTGATCCGACTTAGTTAAGCGGTCGACAATAACCCAGATTCCATCGAATCCACCTCTAGATTTAGGTAGTCCGAAAATAAAGTCCATCCCTATACCTTCCCATTTCCATGCCGGGATTTCTAGGGGTTTGAGTTTACCTGCGGGTCGCATGTATTCTGCCTTGACCCTTTAACATGTTAAGCATCGGGCGACATATTCTGCCACTTCTCTCTTCATATTAGGCCACCAGAAGCTTCTTTTCAAATCTTGATACATTTTGGTAGTTCCTGGATGAATAGTATATCTGGTTTTGTGAGCCTCATCCATAATCATTTTCTTTGTCTTCGCATGGTTTGGTACACAGACTCGATCCCGGAACAATAGCCTTCCATCTTCAGTTAATGAGAAATCCAGCCTCTGGTCCAGGTTAGCCTTAATCTCCACAAGTATAGGGTCATTGTCTTGGAGTGTTGTGAGGTCCTCCAATAGTGTGGGTTGTGCTCTAACACTAGCAACAAAGCATCCCTTCTCTTTGATGTCAGCATCAATATTTAACCTGGCGAAGTCTTCTAATAACTTCCATTCGTCTACCATTAAGCTCGACAACGTGATCATTGGCTTCCTACTTAGAGCATCTGCCACAGCATTTGCTTTTCCTGGGTGATATTGGATCGTGAAGTCGAAGTCCTTGAGATACTCCAACCACCGCCGCTGTCTCATATTCAAGTCCTGCTGAGAAAACAGATACTTCAAACTTTTATGGTCAGAAAACACAATGAATTTCTCACCATATAGATAATGACGCCATATCTTCAAGGCGAAGACTACAGCAGCTAGCTCCAGATCATGTACAGGATAATTGTCCTCGTGCTTCTTCAATTGTCTGGACGCATAGCATATAACCTTCCCATTTTGCATCAGCACACAGCCAAGGCCGATCCCAGATGCATCGGTGTATACTTCAAAACTACCCTCAGCCACTGGCAGGGTCAGTACGGGTGCCGAGGTAAGGTGGTCTTTCAATGCCCTGAAACTTTCTTCACATTCATGAGTCCATGCGAATGGATTCTCCTTCCTGGTAAGCCTGGTCAAAGGTACAACTATCTTTGAGAAATCTTTAATGAAGCGACGATAATAACCGGCTAAACCCAGAAAGCTTCTAATCTCCGACACCGTTGTCGACCTTTCCCAATTCTTCACCGCCTCCACCTTAGATGGATCCACAGAGATTCCCTCCTTGGATATGATGTGACTAAGGAAAGACACTTCCTCCATCCAGAATTCACACTTACTAAGTTTAGCATAGAGTTGATTATCTCTGAGCACTTGCAGAGCAACCTTCAAGTGTTCCTCATGTTCTTCTTTAGATTTGGAGTAAATAAGGATGTCATCAATGAACACCACTATAAACTGGTCCAAGTATGGCCTATAAATATTGTTCATAAGTTGCATGAAAGCCGCTGGAGCATTTGTTAAACCAAACGGCATGACCACGAACTCATAGTGGTCATATCTACTCCGGAATGCAGACTTGTGAATATCCTCCTCCTTTATTCTTAGTTGATGGTAGCCTGATTTTAGATCTATCTTGGAGAAATATTGTGCACCGGAGATCTGGTCAAACAGCTCGTCGATGCGGGGCAGTGGATACTTATTCTTTATTGTCAACTGGTTCAACTGATGGTAATCAATGCATAGCCTCATTGTCCCGTCCTTCTTTCTGACGAATAGCACTGGCGCTCCCCACGGGGATGTGCTAGGCCTGATAAAACCCTGATCTAGCAATTCTTGGATCTGTCTCTTCAACTCCTGCAATTCAACAGGGGACATACAATACGGGGCCTTTGAAACAGGGGCTGCCCTAGGGAGTAACTCAATGGTGAAGTTTACCTCCCGCTCGGGTGGTATACCAGGTAATTCCTCTGGAAATACATCAGGATAGTCTCTGGCTATTGGAATGTCTTCTAGGGTTGGTTTCTTCTTTTCAGTTGCCAAGACGGAAACTAGGAAAGCATCACAACCCTGGTTGATCAGCTTAGAAGCCTTTAGGGAGGATATCAAGATAGGGTGTTTGTGATAACGGGTGCCAAGTAGTGATAGAGTTGGGAGGTTTGGTCTTTTAAAAGTGACCCTCCTATGGCGATAGTTTACATCTGCATCATATTCAATTAGCCAATCGACACCCAAAATGGCATCATAACCCTTCATGTCTAAACAGATGAGGTCGGCAGGGAGATTGTGTCCTCCAATTATAGTTTCACATTTTGGCAAGTAGTGAGTGAGTTCAGATTCTGAGCCTAGTGGAGAGGCTACAGAAATCTTGGATTTCAAGGGTACAGGTTTGACAGGTAGAGTTGCAGCAAATGTGGTGGAAATAAATGAATATGCAGCTCCAGTATCAATAAGCACAAAAGCAGGTTGAGAGTGTATGGAAATGGTACCTTCCACCATACCCCCTTCCTCGGGTAGGTCAGCTTCTATGACAGCATTAAGGCGTCCCTGACGCCGTGGTGCATTCTGGGCTCTACCTGGTTGGTCCTTCATCATTGGACAGTCAGGAATACGGTGGTCACGACCACCACATCTCAAGCATGCCCGAGCTTCTTCCAGCATTCCTCAGCTCGGTGTCCTGGTTTATCGCAGAATTTGCAGTTCTCAGCCAACTGCCTACCTTCCACCTTGACTCTCTTGTCTCCAACAACGTCTCTCCCGGCATTCGGCCGCTTGTTGTTGTTGTTGACGTTGTTGTTACGAAAAGTTGGAGCAATATTGGGTGCTCCCTTCTTGACGAAAACCGGCTTGGAGTTGTCCTTGCCCCTCATGCCCTCTACCTTGGCCATGGTGTCTTCTACCAGCTGAGCTCTCTGGACCATCTCAGTGTAAGTTTGAATATTGTGTGGTCCGAGCCTTTCAATGAACATGGGCCTGAGCCCATCCATGAACCGATTTGCCTTTAGCCTTTCAGTTCCCACCAGGTGTGGGGCATACACAGCAAGACGCGCGAACTGAGCCTCATACTCAGCCACGGTCATTCCTTTCTGTTTAAGTGCAGCAAACTCCGCTGCCTTCTTCTCCTTGACTCTCTCAGAGAAATATTTTCCTCGGAATATCTCCAGGAATCCGGCCCACTCTAATTCAGCTACATTTGGCAGGTGGGCCGAGGTGGCCTTCCACCATGCTCGAGCATCTTTAGTTAATTGGAAAGTGGCCAGTACCACTTTTTCCCTATTTGTGCATTGCATCACCTGGAAAATCCTTTCTATCTCCTCTTGCCAATTTTCTGCTTCATCTGGGTTAGGGGATCCAGAGAAACGAGGAGGGTTTAAACTCCTAAAATTCCGGTGCAGATCACCAGCTCCATTTCTTGCAGCTGCAGCCTGATTTCCAGCATGAACTACATTTTGCAGGGCCTGAGTAAGTCCAGCCACAGTGTCTTGCATAGCTTGCCACTGATTGCGAGCCATTGCAGTTGAGTGAGAGTGTTATGAGGGTTCCTGAGAAAAGGATGGAAACCAATTAATGTCTCTAGATACATTATAAGAGTCAATGGGTAGGAGTGTTTAATTCTTTCTAACATATTCCCAGTCTCTACCCATTCTCACCAGGTACTATATTAAATTTCCATGACCTAGGTTCCATAGGTATCTCCTATTCCTGAGACATATCCTATTTGGTATTCCTAGGCTCTGATACCACTAAACTGTCACGTCCCGAGAATTACGCAGCGGATATTAGTTCGAAGAATTCGAGTCGATATTTCGAGACGTGGACAGTCGGCAAATAAGCCTCTAGCTAGCACGCACTAAATGTGTATCAACACAACATCATAATAGGGCCCAAATGTTGAACTCAATATAAATTGTATTCAAATTGAAACTAGTACAGGACTAAGACTCAATAAAAAGGAAAGTACATAATACCTCACTTCCTACTACATTGTTCTAACACTCAAATGATCTAACTATAGACAGACTCATAATTGGAACGCTCATCACTCGGATGCATTCCCATCCTCGACTTGCTCTTCCTCTTGAACTTCATAGTCACCTAAATTGGGTAAAAGTAGGGGATGAGCAAACTAGCCCAGTAGGATTTATATCTCAATGTGCGGGCAATGATATAAGTGATTAACATTTTAGAACTAGGTAAGCACGATGAATGTCATGATATGCGTGTACGAATAAAACAGATTTAAAACATGATGCATGAAACAAGCTAGATAGAGTGATCAAGATAGAATAAGATCTGGAATGATATAACAAGAGAGAACTAGCAATAGATCACTTTGTACAAGCACGCAAGATTTCACTTGATGTCAATAGTTTACAAGAACGCAAGATATCACTAGTTGCAATAAATGCAGGATGGCCATATCACGCAAGCAAGCAAGCAAGATTGCACAAGCACGATCAAGTAACACTAATCAGGCACGTAAACACTAATGTACACCAAGGAAAGATCCACCAAGAGTGCACACAGGCCACATGTATGTGGTTATGTATCTAACATTCAACAAGCAAGAAAGTACTCCCAGCGCAGATGCAACGCCAGTAATCATTATACCCCATGGTTAACAGTATATCTATGACTCGCCGTCATTGGGGCTAGATTGGAGCCCTTGGACACACGCCGTGCCCTGTCAGCATCTCATGTAAAATTTTAAATGTAGATACCCACAGTCATTAATAATGGCCAATGAGAGTTTCAATAAGTAAGCATGTGTAATGTCATGTTCATGATGATGATGGGAACAAGTAATAAGTAACTGAACATGATTTCATGATAACAATGGTCAAGAGATAAATTCGGTAGCTGAACGGTACAATTTATAATTTAGTTCAATCTTTACGATAATGGCTTTAGTCTAGATTGTAATTCATGCTCACGAGAACAAGAAGAGAAAGGAAGTGCACGCTAGAGATGTATAAGTGTGTAATGATGTACGCGTGTCAATTCACAATCCGTCGGTCTCAAACTCTCAGAAAACACTTAACATGATGGCATGCAAAGATCAATGTGTTGAACTACATATGGGTTTACCAGATTTTAAGATAATATTTATCATTTAAATCAAGCTAGATTGGTAACAAGAGCAAATCACAAGCTTCATGTATGATCATATCATTAAGAAAGCAATTAGAATAATATTCATGTAATTAAAAAATTTTCAATGGGTTAAACACTTTTAAGCCATTAAATAGACATCATGCAATGATCAGACCCAAGACAGGCACTATTTTGCAAAGGTAGTGTCGACACACCCCTTATTGGTGTCGACACTATGCTCCAAACACAAGGCAAAATAATGAAGAATTGGTCAAGTAGTGTCGACACTAGTCCAGGTAGTGTCGACACAGTGCTTCAAATACAAGGCAAAAAGGTCAAGTAGTGTCGACACTAGCTCAGGTGGTGTCGACACTAGAGACAGCTCCCAGAACACCTTCTGGCCAATCTGGGACAGTGTGTCGACACTAGCCCAAGTAGTGTCAACACTAGAGGCCTTCCCAGAACACCTTCTGAGCTATTTTGGGACAGTGTGTCGACACTAGCCCAAGTAGTGTCGACACTAGTGCCCTTCCAGAACAAAACTTATAGGTCATGTGCAACCCGAAAACACATCTCATGTAGGATTTACTTACCCTGATTATAGCTCTCTAAAGAATGACATTTGGACAAAATGTTAAACATGAAAGATGACGAGAACAACTAGTAGAAGAACTTTATGTTGGGGGTTTGACCTAATTCGGTTTCAAATCCTGAGAAACATATGAAGAACATAAAATTAAGTGCAGTATGAAATTGTAGAATCCTGTAGTGACTCTCTTACCATGCTTATAACTCTCTAACAAAAGACTTTTGGACAAAATGTCCAACATAAAAGATGATCGTGACTACAAGTAGAAGAACTTTCATGAAGGAAGTTTAGTCTAATTTGGTCTTGAATCACGTGCATGATAAGAAGTATGGGAAAAATCCTAACAGTGCGCGACTTTGGCAAAACGCTTGTAATTCAAAATCCACTAAATGAAATTCAATGAAACAAGAGGGCAATGAAAGCTAACGTGATGCTCTACACATTGGTATAATATATGGTAAGATTTAGCCTGAGAAAACCTACCTTCTGGGTTGAAGAAGTCTCGTTTTTTTAGAAAAACCCGTGTTCCGACCACTTGGAGGAGACGCTTACCCCTTCGTGTATACTGCATGGAATTTGAGCATTCCACTTGGGTAAGAACGTAGACTTGACCCTCTTTCCAGGGGTATAAGCCTTGCAAGGTTTGGTTTAGGTTTGACTCACCTTTGGTCGACTTCAAGATGATGGTCTGGGCAGGTCGCAGCAGACACAATGGGGAAGAAGAATAGCTTGGTGTGGGGATCTCCTGCTTCCCCAGTTGCCAAGAACTCCTCCACACGACCCTAGAAAGTTCTAAAACTCGTTCCTAAGGTTTGGTGAAGAGTATTTAAGCAACCATGGTGTTTTAGGAGTCCTATTATGACTAGGAAAGCCAGGTTGCGGTTTTGACAGGTTAGTTTCCTACTTAGGGAGGATTTCTTCCTCCCATTGAGTGTGTGAGGCTTTAGGAAACCTCCCACCATAGATAGGCACGAATTTGGGTTGCCAAGAATGCATGGTTGCATCCCAATTTAACTCAAATTGTCTTTTTTCTAATTTCAGCCTATTTAGAGTTACGAATTTTCCCTGCATTTTCTAGCTTTATTTGATTATTGAGCCAAATGATGTCCATTGACCCAATTATGATATTGGGTCATTAATATATATAATGTTGGAAGTCCCTCCAACACTTTTATTTAAATTTTTGATTGCGTCGTATTTCCGTGTTAGCGGTTTTCTGACTTGTTATAGCACGTACGATAATGATGCGTATGTTTTACATACTCGGAAATTATTTATTTTCATTTATTTGAATTCTTTATATAACTAAAATTTCCGGGGTGCTACAGTCGAAGAGCAAGAGGGCAAACGAATGGAGGAGAAGACGAAGAGAGCAAGAAGGCTGGTAGCAAAAGCGAGAAGACGATGCTCAAAACAAAAGAGGGCATTCCCACCTCTTCCCCTTCTTATAAGGAAGAAGAGGCGCAGAATTCAAAGGTCAAAACGGTGGTTTGCCTGCTCGAACAACCCGCTTGAATGGTTCGTTCGAGTCCTAGTCTCTTACATCTCTTCCGCCATCATGAAACGGGCACCCCGAGGAAACCCCAGTGGCGTCACCAACGGTCGTACGCTCCGTCGTGGCCAACATCAAATTTAATACGAAGGGATCGACGCCAAACAGTTATCTCCCCTCTCAAGTGCTCAAGGTCATATCTGAGTAGGCTTAAGAGGGTGAGAGGCAAATGTAGAGGCCATTTCTGGCCTCCTAGGCCCATCATGACCCAGTAAGGAAGCAAAGTGATGGCTTCTTAGCCGTGTGTCCTCGGAGAGAACTAAGGTCGCATTTAATGGGATGGCGCGACACATCTCCGCACCAACCGAGTAGCCCTGGCACAGGGTCTCGAGGAACGGCTTGAGCAAACATCCCCTCGTCTTGAGAACCCAACTGTCACATCCTTCCACTCGCCATTGAGGAAGGGCATGTCCGGACTCTTCAGGTCACCCACTTATATAAAGGGCAAGTAACCTTCATGCAAAGGGCCATCGTCCGCATCGGCGACCGTCACACCTAGTTCTTAAGTGGAGGCCTATTTGGCCCGTTACCAAATCGGAAAAGACCATCACACTGGGTACTGACAAGTATTTATTACTAATTTTTGTAAAGATTTGTTCTGCACTCAAAGATAAGCAATCAAAAAACATTTATCTTGTTTGTATTTCTTTGCCATCTGCTATCGCTTACAAGGCTTTTGCCATTTTTTTTTCTAGGAATGGTCTAGAGGTAAGGCAAACATTTTCCTCAAGGGGCTTGGGTACTATATCCTCAAAAGATATGCATTGTGTTTGAAGGCCAAGTTGCTCTAGATAGGGAAGTCAAAGCACCGGATTCGGGTCAGATCCTCTGTGATCCAAATTCGGATCTGAAACCAACAGATTTGGATCCGACCCGGATCTGGATCTAATCAACATTCGGATGCTATTTGGATCAGGATCCGAAATTACATTTTTCGGATCCGGATCTGGATCCTATTTGTGATAAATTTTAAAAATAATAATAATAAATTTTAAAAAATTCAAGTACATTCAACACAATATTTTGGATCCGGATCTAGATCTAGACCCTAATTTTGGATCCCAATCTAGATTTGGATCTGAAAATTCAAAAAATTATAATAAAAAATCTTGAAAATTTCTTTAAAAATATTGCATACTTTATACTTGTTTAAAATATGGTAAAAATTGGACGTACATATGTTACAATCAACCATATTTGGGTAAATATTTATTAAGAGAGGACTATTTAAAAAAAAACAAATTAAAGTTACACTTTGCCCTCTCCTCCCTCAATGCCGGTGTAGCAACCCTAAATTTTTGGGAAAATAAAATTTTAAATATTTATATTATTTAGGAAATATAATAAAAGGAAGATGTAGGAAATCAAATAAGAGGGAATTAAATAAAACCCATTAAAAGAAAAGGAGTAATGGGCTTTGCTATATTGACCCATTACAAATTAGTGGGCTAAAATAGAGATTTTAAAAAGGGGAATAATAGAGAAAATACCCTAAATTCGGAGTTTAATTATCTTCTAATTAAAAAGGGGCTAATAAAGCAATATAAGTGGCAATTAGAGTTGGAATAGGATTCCTAAACCTACCCTATATAGTCTAGCACGAATTTAGATACTATCCTAACCCAATTAGAGATTGGAAAGCAAGAGAGGAAAGGTGGAGTTAGGAAATCTCGGAATTAAGAGGAATTTGAGTAGTAGTAGGAATATGAACTTGTATTTATATAAATACACCTCTTAAATCCTCATGGCCGGCCCTAGTTCGTGCAAAGGGGTTCTTGGAGGTGGAGAAGAGGCCAAGGAGGAGGAGAAATCGAGGAGAGGAAGATCCATCAAGCTTCTTCCTTTGTTCTTGGAGTTCTTAACCCTAGAAGACAAATCCAGTCTAAGGTAGGCATTCTCACAAGCTAAAATTCTGAAATCTCGTTTGTAGGTTCTTCCTACCCTCTTGAACGAAACCCCCAGGTTTCATATTTTTCCATCGATCAAATCTTTTCTTATAAATTTTCAAAGTTCTGTACACTTCATGACCCCGAGCCCTTTTCTTTAATGCATATCTTTGAATCCACCCGTCCTCTTGTCATGAAACTTTTTGAGTAAATACTGAGGGTTGATAGGCATCTTTTGCCCCTGAAAGTCCTAAATTTGATTCACTCTAGTTGGCGAATTAAATCGTCTATTCCAAGTTGCTCACTGTTCTTGTTCTTCAGGTTGCATGAATTTAAAACCTATCGAGTTTCTTGAAAACTGCAAATTCCTATTTACTGCATGTACCCTGGCCTGTCTGGAGTTGTTAGAAATTTGTTTCACGAATTTGTATAAACCATGTGATTTGTTCTAATTTTTCAAAGCACCCTGTATCAATTTGATTCAAGTTGGCCCGCAATCTAAAGCTTGGTCTGATTCCTGTCAGATCCAGGCACAGACCACCAGATTGCGACGGGCCGATATGTCACCTTCTGAGGTCCGATTGTGACAGCCTACCCGTCGCGTTCAGAAAGCGACAGGTGAGCCGTCGCTATCCCTGTGCCTGTCCTGTCGCGACCCTTTCCCGCCTCTGTCGCGTTCACAAGGCTGTCGCGACAGTACCCATGTCGCGATCTGCCTACCCCTGTCGCAATCCTTACTGGCCTATGTCGCCTTCACAGGTTTTTGATAAAAACCCATAAAAAATTATTTCTGTCGCCTTCTAAATAATTCTTACGCCTTTTACAGTTATACCCCCAGTAAAAACTTGTTTTAAAAATAGAGCTACATTGAATGATTTAAAATACATATTCACGACTTATTTCTAGCTATGATTTCTCTTACACATGCACACACATGAACCATCCATATATGGCTGAAATCTGGCATAAAATATCTCGTAATGTATCTGGTAATTTATTGCAATAAAGTATATTAATTGCCATATTTTAAAGGACTTGTATTCGTTTCTTGCGTGGTTTATGTACCGATATCAACGCTCCACTGTTCTAGAATTCCTCTAGAACGTTGAGCACCTGTTTTATATACACACTTTACTTGGCTTGTGGTGAACTCTCCGTCGGATATTCCTTTCGCCGGACTAGTGAACTCTTGCACAAGGCCTTCGTAAGTCTCCTCTGATCATGGATTCCCACATGGTCGACGAGCTGGTTGTACCCTAACACCCATTACACCTTTAGGGGTCGATATGATCCAACGGCTAATAGAAGTTCACTCTCATCTTGAATCACGCCGGACCTCTGGACCTGTGCTTAACATGGCCAGTGGTAGGGTCGTGAGTTCCACCTGACTGCCAACACCAAGTGCGCGTGTTGTGCAACTATTACTATCGCCTGTTTATCCGTCGCATTACGTACAATGTCCACTAGCTCTCATCTGTACTCTACTCGCTCGTCGATTCACGTTCACTCTACTATCTCGTCTATTCATCTAGTGCTCTTATCTATTTCTTAGTACTCTATACTGGCCATTGACTGATTGTCTAAAGATAAACAATATAACCAATGCCTGACAATATTTAAAGGGTCCGATTTGGTCCTGGGATGTGCGCCCGAAAGTGCTAGTGCCCATGGGAGTTAAATGATCAGAGTGTTTGGCATTACACTCAAGTGCTATCTATCTCGACTATCTATATGACAATCAAAACACAAAACGTGCTATACTCTCTCGATGTCTAGAATGACAAACAAGTGCTATACTCGTCGTGCTATTACCATACTTGTGCTAGTTGTGCTATGGCCATCCTGCTATTCGTGCTATATTCGATACTTGTGCTATTTTTGGAAACTATACACGATCTCGTGCTATTGTGATATCCTGTTACATGTGTGCTATCTCTTGCTATATTTTGACTCCCTTGTACCTGCTATCTTTAGATACCCTACCATTAAATGCGTTAATTATTTAAAGCCTGCTTGAGCCTGAGATTTAAGTCCTACTGGGCGTTATCGCTCACCCTACGTTATTTGATGTTGTGTTATCAGATGAGACCGAGGATGACACATACACTCACGAGGAAGGGAATGACCAAGAGTGAAGCCAGGAGTACCCTCGAGTCATTATGTTATCTTAGAGTTGTAGTTAGTTATTTCATTCTTTGCAATGTAATTGGGCCCTATGGAATGGCTTTGATATTAGTGGTTGTAACTAGACATTTGAAAAGTCATTAATGAGAAACATTGCTTTAGTATTATTTACTGTGCAATGGTTTGATGTCTAGTACTCGCTCTATACCTTTTTCTTGCAACTGCCTTCGCGCTCCGATATTCAGCGTCGGGGCGTGACAGTTTTGTTGTGACGACCCAACCAACAAACTGACCCAACAACCGTACTAATTGGTAGACTTCCCAGGAAAGTCACCCATCCTGGGACTACTCCCAACTGAGCACGCTTAACTTCAGAGTTCTTTTCCATCTCGAGCTCTGAAAATGACTAGTCCAAGTTGTTGGTAGTCTACTGATTTAGTCCATTTAACATATTCTTATATGGGGTGTTACAATCTACCCCTCTTATATAAGCGACGTCCTCGTCGCTGCTCACATATAGCACACAATCAAACCCCAAACAGGCAGGATTCTAGAGGTGGCCCCTACAGGCTCAAGAGGTGGCTCCCACTATGTAGCACTTTGCGCCATTATGGCCTCAAGAGGTGGCTCCCATAGCGTAGCACTTTGCCCTGTGTGGCACTTAGTTCCTGCACTTCCGACTGGGCAAGGCTCTGATACCATTGTGACGACCCAACCAACAAACTGGCCCAACAACCGTACTAATTGGTAGACTTCCTAGGAAGGTCACCTCATCCTGGGACTACTCCCAACTGAGTACGCTTAACTTCAGAGTTCTTTTCCATCTCGAGCTCTGAAAATGACTAGTCCAAGTTGTTGGTAGTCTACTGATTTAGTCCATTTAACATATTCTTATATGGGGTGTTACAGCCGGCCATTGTGTCGTAGAGCGGCTTGTTCATGCTCTCCGGCAGGTAGAACACCAGTAACCCCCCGGCGGTGCCACAGGCTCCGAACACCGCGAACGCACCGTCTCCCCCATCATCGCGAACAACAACAACAAACTTCCACCTTCCAGAGACCAACAAAACTATTCCTCCACTTCTTCTTCGTAGAGATCCCAAACTTGGCCCCCAACAGTGGCAACGCCAACGAAGTGCCCCCTCCCGCCTCGGGGGGGCTGGGCAACAAGCAGTAGGAACAACACCAGCCCCGCTTCGCTTCCTACCCTAAGCCAGTAAAACATCGCATCCTAACAGACTAATTGCAGTGTCCCCGCCGCAGTTGCCGCCGCGCAATTTGCTGTCCAAGCATAGACCAAAGAACAATGGGGAAGAACAAGAACTGAACGAAGAGAGCAATCACCGGAACGCTCACAGACACATAGGAAGAAGAAGACCGCGGGTGGGTCCCGTCGCTCTGCTCACGCTCCCAAATTGCACCTGTAGGAGGGAGGGGGGGGGGGGCTCCAATGGCGTCGCACACCCCAGTGCCACGCTCCTCACAATTGTTGGGAACAGCTCCGCCGTGTAGATGAACAACAGGTTGTAGGTCGCCACCATCTCGAAGATCCCTAGCACCCAGCATACCATCCTCAACCACTTTCGCCGCCGTTGCCGAGCAGAAGGAAGAAGGGTTCCACAGTCGCCGATCGATCGCAGATGGGGAAGAAGGGTGCCACCGTCGCCGATTGATCGCAGATGGGGTTTCAAAATGGGAAACTCTCTCCAAATCTCCGCGATGCGAGGGTTGGAGGATGGGGAGATTGGGGGTTAGGTTTTCTCTCCGGGGTGCAAGCTAAAACATTGGGTAATCTCATAACTGTGTCATTCCCAGGTCTGGATATCTTATCTCTTTCTAGTATGATTGTTGGGTTATACTTCTTAGGCCGCCTGCACTTGCTTGCGTGCCGGTGATTTTTCGTGGTTGCAGGTCTCAATTTTTTGATAGATGCTAAAAACGAAGACCACCTTTAATATCGTGTCTCAGATGTTGACCGATTTCGTCTTCTAAGATGCCCCCTCCTCAACTAGGGGTGGGCGCTGTTTGATTTGGTTTAATTTCAAGAGAAATTTTGCCAAACCAAATCAAACAAAATTAAAGAATTCCACCCAAAACAAAATCAAATCGAATGTCTTTAAAAATCAAATTTAATTTAATTTGATTTGAATTTAATTGATAAATCTCACTATTAAATTTACATTTGTTAAAGGCAACTTACATATCATTATTTTTTTTCATTCAATAAACTCATAAAAATTATATGCATCTTTATAAATCAATAGTGTTAAGATAAACCATTAGTATAACCAGTAGCAAGACATTAAATAGCCAACAAAATTATTAATAACCTGATCAAATACAAGAATACTTTAATCAAAACATAAAGCCACTGATTGATTCTTATCAAACATCTTTGGATAAGAACTATGTATTTACATAAATTGAAATCGGTTGGATTATACGGTTTGATTTAGTTTAAAAAAAATCAAAACTAAACCAAATAAAAAAAATTAATTGAATCCAAATAAAAAATTTTAAAATATCAACACGAACCAAATCTATTGGTTCGATTTAATTTTCGAGTTGAATCTGAATGATGTTCAGGTCCACCCACAACCTCTATTTGTATTTGTTTTTTAATTAAATCAAGATAATAAAAATTGGTCCAGATCCTCAATAAGTTCAGGTCAAAGAAGGAAAAGAAACAACAGCAACAGAGAGATTCACATGGCGAGAGACTGCATGGGAATGACGAAGCATAACAAGAAGTAAACAACTCAAATCACAATTGTTCAAGCATGATAAGACTCTGTCGTGTTTTCCTCGGCATAATAACATCTAGGAATGAGGGACAACCATCAAATTCTCCTAGGGTAAGCATTTGTGTCCTGACATCAGTAGGCAATATCAACAGGTTCACAACCTTTATCAATTGATGCTTTCACAGCATCCAGCACAAGTTGGGTCTTCGTCGTGATCTCGGGCCACTGTTTATCCGGCTTCGAAGCATGATCTTTGATCCTTTTCACCAGCCTGGAGAATTCCACCACCATGCGAGCTTCTTGAGGGAGATCCGTGTTCACAACATGCTTGCTGGGCAACGGCTGCCAACCAGTCACAAGCTCTGTGAACCAAGCATCTGAGGCAAAAGTGAAAGATGCAGAATTCTGCTCAAAAGGGATAACGAAGTCGCTTAAATGTAATGTTCCTCTTGTTCCGATAACAGACACCTCCATCGTCAGATGGGAAAGGAATGAGCAGTGGAACGTTGCCACTTTCCCATCTTCCCACACCAAAGAAGAGCCACAGGAGAGAATTACGCCTGCTTTATTGGTGATATGGCCCCGAAGTGCAATTGCTGTCTTGGGCAATTGATAATCGGCAGCCCACAGGATGGAGCGGATGCAATACCACCCTACATCACCTAGAGCTCCAAGAGCATCAAGATCTGGCTTTACACGAATGTCATTCTCCAGAAAATCAGGTTCACCAGCAAATGTGAAAATGCTATGAACCTGCCAGGAGACGTGCCACGTCATTACAGAATATGCAGCCAAGAATAAGTAATAATCTGCTACCATTTCAGCAATAACATGCCTTTCTCTCACAATCACACACGAGCAAAAACAGGATCAACTGATCAAGTATGCATAAGTTGCCTACTACCTTAGTATGTAGATGATATAGCTTGTATCATAAACTATTTTTTTTCTGGAAAATAACAGCACGGCTTTGTGTTTCTTAACAAGTACACCTCCTTGGGACAACACAGGGTATCGCATACAACTACATAGGATACATCCTGTAAATGTTTTTTGCATTTCATTGTCCCCGCAATATAATGTGTCTAATGACACATGAAGAGAACGTTTAGGTCCACACGCAAGACACCTTATGAACCAACACAACGGCGAAGGAAGTGGAGTCCATTGGAGGAAAAAAGAAAAAATCTACGCAGCCAGACAGCAACCCTGCTTAATTTTCATTAAGCAAGATAACTTTAAACAGAAGGTTCACAAATATGTGAGAAAAAGATACTCGGTTACTCTATGTTATTACCTCTCCATACTTCAAACTCCCTCCTTGCCCCTCCACCCCCAACCCCATCAAACTCCAGTAAACGAGAGGAGCAACTTCTACCTTCTCAGCTACCACACTTTTAGACTCTGCTTATTTTGATGAGTGCCACTGGATATTGAATTACCTCATGCTTTGATATCAAGAAAGCAAATAGACAGTTGAACAGTGTGACGTCCAAATACTGAGACAATTCAGAGAAGGTTAGAAAGATTACTTGAACTCATGATGAACTAACTATCAAAAAACCAACACCTGGATCCCTTTTCTGTTTGAACAACTAATTTTTATTAATCAACCTGGACTCAAAGAATAACATTCTCTTTTTCAAATTAGATCCCCTGGCCCAATGGCTAAAATCTTGGGGCCTGATGCCAAGTTCATAAGCCCAAATCTTGGCAATCAGATGCTATCTCAACAGAAGCTATTTCACTCTTTTACTCCATGGAGCAGCATGCCTTTTGTAACCACCATTCAATGCAGTTATGCTTTTTCTCTAGAACAATTGGAAAGGATGTGTTGCCAAAAGTGGAACCACTCTGAAATTACATTTAACTGATTGTCTGCATAACCATTAGTTTTTGTGATTACTGGTCAAAAGCAATCTCCTGAAAGGAGCAGTTATCTTTAAGAAAACATCAAAACTAGTATGAGAAAAAAATATTTTCTCACAAAAGTTTAGTAGAACACTGGACCCTAGTCCCGTTCGTTCGAAATAGAAAATTTCTTAGAGCTTTTAGGCTAAATAAAACCAACAATTTTGCTATTGAACACATTCTTCCTCCAATTTGGAGTCGCAGAATAATCTTTTATCAAGCTAACATGAAGAGAGAAAAAGACAACTTTATCTTCCACATTTGCATTAGCTCCATGACTTCTCTAAGGCAGTGAATATTCGTGTTCTCTGCAGCTTGTAACTCACGAGAATTCAATATTATTGCTTAGATGCCCATATGATACAAAATATTTATCATAAAATTCTCAAAATCATTCAACGCAACACCTGATTTCCATCAACTTAGCTGGGCAAAAGAAAACTGCAAAAATTTCCTATTCCAACCAATCTACATATTCCCCTACATTTCCCAACCTCTTCTCCAAAGATTTTTCTGGACATTTGTCCCGCAGACCACCACCAATGTTGGTCTTTAGCTTCGAGTCCTTTCTTGCTTAGCATCTATCTACAAGTCCTACTCTGTTCCATTAATTAGATGATACAACATTTTACCTTCCATTTGCAGAACTTTCAGAAAGGAAAGGAACTCAATATTTCTTCATCCCTAGCCCTCCCTTTGGGTTTCAATCCCGCACCCTTTTTGAATGAAAACCTGCTTCACGATGATCAGACTACCATATCTTGTTACATATCTTGTTACGGGTGGATGGTGTGAGCATCCAAAAGGAGTGTGAGGCCCTCAGCCGGCTAGAGTTGCTAGTGACTTTAGTCCCACATTGGATTCTACAAAGAGTTGAACCGGTTTATAAGAAAAGGATTCCCCTACCTCAATGCCTAGGTTTTGGGAAGGGCAAACGATTCCTAACAAATGTTGTTTGAGCCCAACCTTTGTCGATCTAATGTGGCGTATCAATATGCCCTTTATCCACTGCCCATGAACGGGCGTAAAAGGGGACGTATTGTTACGGGAGGATGGGTGTGAGCATCCAGAGTGACTGTTGAGGCCCTCAACCAGCTAGAGTTGCTAGTTACTTTAGTGCCACATTCTCTTGTACAAAGAGTTGGATCAATTAATAAGAAAAGGAATCCCCCACCTCAATGCCCTAGGTTGTGGGGAAAGACAAATGGTTCCGAACATATCTCTACATAAAACCATCGTGCTAGCACCAGCAAAATTCCCTCCACCACCACCACATTCCCCTCACTTCGATCCCACAAAATTACTGATCGGCACAAGGAAAAAAGAAACTCTGACATGCTTACAGATTAAAGTCCAAAGAAAACCAATCAAAAGAAGGTATAATGGTAAGTATGCAATTGTGAGCAGAAACTAGCAGTTTGTCGAATTCTGTATCGTTTTTTTTTTGTACCGATCTGAGCTGCCCGAAGCGGTCGGGATCAGAGAGCAGCCGCCGCATGGCAGCGGTACGCGGGTGGTGCATCCACATGGTAGAGTCCATGAACTGGACGCCGGCAGCGTCGCAGGCGGCCAGGATCTTGTCCAGGTCGGACGCGCAGAGCGCCGTGGGCTTCTCCAGCAGCAGGTGCTTCCCCTTCCCCGCCGCCGCCACCGCCCACTGGACGTGGAGGCTGGTCGGCAGCGGCAAGTAGACGGCATCGACGCGAGCGTCGTCGAGGACCTCCTCGTAGCTGCCGTACGCGACCACGGCAGCAGGATCGAGCCAGTTGTCGGCGATGAATCGGCGGCTTTTCTCGAGGGTCCGGCTGCCGACTGCAACGACCACTGCGTTGGGGGCAAGGCGGATGGCCCGGGACACCTTCCGGGCGATCTCAGCGCAGCCGATGATGCCGAAGCGGACGACGCCCTCTTCCCCTCCATAACCCGTCGCCGCCGCCGCTACCACATCCATTCTCTCTCTCTCTCTCTCGAGTATGGACTGCCGCTGTGACGGCTCACTCGCTGGGGCTCCTATATAAGTGCAGAGGTGGACGATGGCCACGACTGCATGCCGTGCTTGAAAACAACTCCTCAACCAGCCAAAAATTCATATAATATTCCTGTGTATAATTCTTATTTAAATTTCTAAACTTTTGATCTTCTCACTTACCCATCATTTTTATTGCCCTTACTAAATATTTCTATTTTATTATATATTTTTTGTCTGTTTTGATTGTGAAATATGTTCAACTGTAATTGAGTTGTGAGATGAATCTAAGGGCCAATTAACTGAAGGAATATAACCGATAACTTTCTATCAAATATAAAATATAAATGAGAAAGTCAAAATTTGGCATATTATAATTTTTTAATTAAAAATATTAAAAAAAAAAAACTGAAACCAAACACCCGGATAAGATAGTTCGGCTGCCAAGAGAGACTTTGTATAACTTGCTTGAGATGAGAATATTACGGAGTGTTTTTTAAGTTGCCACGTTTCTCTTCCCACGTCGCTTGGTTTGGAGCTGCTTCTGTGTGTTGCCGCAAAGATGTCCCGGCCGCCGGGGATGCCACATTTTGGAGGGTTGTTTCCTGGAGCGGTGGGGACGGGGCGCAACGCATGCTCGGTGTATGGGACGTCACCCTTTACGTAATCGCTTGTGACTTCCCTCAAGTTTACCGGTGCTGGTCCTCGGCAGAATCGGTTCCTTCCTAGTTGATACGGTTTGAGAGAATTAATAAAGTTTTTTTTAGGGGGGAAGGGGGGGGGGGGGGGGGTTTCTTAGCTTTTGACCTTCGAATTCTTTGTAATTAAGATTTACTCCCCACAATTCATGTATTTGTTGTTAAACTTTTAAAATCTCTTGATTCTTAGTAAAAAAAATTCATCCAGTTAATGATCGTTAAAAAAAAATGATCATTTGGAGAAATATTTCTTTTTCGTCTACTGTAACGCTCCTTATATCCAAATTACTCTTTCCTCTCTCTACATCTCCGTCTCCCCCTCCGATGACTACCCCTCCAAAAAGGAGGCACCAGATTAATCTTAGGTCCAACATGCTTTCTTACTTAATTTCCGGTCCTAAGGATGCAAAAGAATTAATTTTAGGTCCAATCTGGACAGTAGCTGTTAACCTCACTAACAGTGACTATGTAAAAATCCTAAAACACCTCTTGTAGTAATACTAAATCTCCACTGAAACACTACACAATAACTTCCGGTCCAATTGAGTTATTTTTAAATCCAATGCAATATGGTAATGTGTATAATGTCAACTGAGTGTATAATATGCAGTTGGACAAACCTTCAGTTGGCCACCGTTATTGAGCTTCCATAGATTTTAGTAAGGAGGATTTTTTTCATATGAAATTTTCGTAACTTTGCATGTGCATATAGTATAATATAGTAAGGAATAGAAGATGTTTTCCTTTGATGAATTTAGCATAAACGTTAAGGGGCTTCCTGTTTGATGTAAAAATTAGTATATGGAGGATCTGTGATGGACGATCTGCTGATAGGGGTCTGACGTTAGGGGGCTTCCTGTTTGATGTAAACGTTAGGGGTCTGAGATATTAGCAGAATGCCTACAGCAGATCAGCAGAATCATGGTTACTGTTGATAAAAATAAGTAGGCCTACAGCAGATCAGTAGGACGATCTGATGATAAAAATAAGCACCTGACATGTATGATAAATCATGGTTACTGTTATCAAACATCAAGTGTTTACATGTTATCCAATCAAACATGGTAGTTGTTATCAATGTCTCAGATACATGCCAGAAGTATGCATATCAGACATGGTAGTTGTTATCCATAAGAAGGTCCACAAACATTAACCTGTTTAGGAAACTTACACATCAAGTTCTTCTGCATTAAGTAGCAAATCAAATCAGTCCAAAAACGTTAAGTTGTTTCTGAAAGAACATTACAACAGGTAGTTCAAATTTCAGAGTACAACAATAATTCATTCATAAACATAGATTACAAAATGCCTTTGAATCCCCATCACTGCCACCTTCGTCACCAACATTATTGAGGAAAGAAAATACTTTCGGTAAAGCTTTGGCAACCATCTTGGATTTCTTCAAAAGATTTTGACATTGCTTAAGTTCTCCCTCCAACTGTGCAATGTGGTATTCTAAAGATCGAATGCGCAATTCTTTCTCACAGCAATAATTTGATGATGAAGGCAACACCACAAAATGTTTTAGATGATCACACTACATGAAAAAATCACAAGCAACATCCTGTTGACAATAACCAAAGTATTATATCAATGACAAGAAAATAGATTCAATTATTTAAAGCCTCATTACATGCACGTAAGAGAATACCTTGCATTTATAATAGTGTCTCTCTGGATTTCTTTCTGTGTGACTTATCTTAACTACCCAATATCCATGTCCACTTGGACACCGCATAAGTGGGATGTTTGGCATTTCTACAAATTTACAACATGACAATTCATTAGCAAAAAAAGTTACAATGACATTATGTATAAGAAAATGAACAAGTGTTTACCTATTCAGCTATCGGGTTAGAACATGTTTTCCGATTATGGCCAGCTTGTTTGCATCTTGAACAAGTGTACACAATCTTGTCCACTTCTAATGACTGTTGAGATGGTATTCTATTCTTCTTTCGCCTGCCAGGTCGTTTCTTTGTTAGAGGAGGTCGGATTTCAATATCATCAAATTCTATTTCTGGTTTATCCATGTCTGACATGGGCTGAATAGTCTCCTCATAACATGTGTGATACATGTCAGAAGTGAAATATAAGGAGCAATAATCCTCTATATTTCCCCCTATCTTGTGAACCACCGCACACGCATGTTTGCATGGCAATCTTAAAAGTTGCCATCCTCTACAAGAACAAGTACCATGTTCAATATTTACAACGCATGAAGGCCTGCCCACAACCTCAAAAACTTTGCCATCAGAACATATCACAGTAATACCCCTAGAAGCTTCCATTAGTTTCCTCATAGCTTTGTCACCCATATTGCAGATATGTCTCTCCTTTTATATGTCAAATCCATTATTTGTATGCGAATTTGATCTAGCATAGGCAAAATTGAAAGATTTCTAGCTTCAAGAATCCATGCATTGAAAGACTCTGCCGCATTACGATACATCTCTCCATAACGCTCACCCTCAAAGTAAGCATTTGCCCAATAATTAGGATTTGAGTCCCTTGCCCATTTTTCTGCCTCTTCAGATATTCCACCCATTGTCCTTAATGCAGTCTCATGGTCTTCCATCTTATATGCATATGTTGCCTGATCAAACAATGAGAGCAATTTTTTTGTTGTTTTACCACGATATTTCCCTGCAATTTGCTTCGAAAAATTTACCTTCAAATGACGCAAGCAATATGTATTATAAGATTCTGGAAAAATGTTTGGAATAGCATTTACCAATCCTTTGCATCTATCAGAAATGAATGTAACTCTTCGATTAGTTGACACAACCCTTCTCAGACAAAAAAGAAACCATTCCCAATTACTCTCATTTCAACATCAACTACAACATAAGCAAGAGGAAATAATTCATTTTCTCCATTCAGAGCAGTGGCAGCGAGAAGAATGCCTTTGTACTTGTCCTTCAAGAATGTATCATCTAGAAATAGAAGTGGCCTACATCCCCTTTTAAAACCATGAATATTAGCACCAAAAGAAACAAAAAATCGGTTGAAGCGACCTTCAGTAGACACATCAAGATCCACAATGCTATTAGCATTAAACCTCTCAATCGCATCTTTATACCAACGTAAACCATCAAAGGAACATCTCTCATCTCCATGGACCTCTTTTTGAGCAAACTCCTTACCCCACCATGCCTGATAATATGGCACATCCACTCCCTAATCCCTAAAGATATCATTCTTTATGTCTTTAGGGCGGTATAATGGAGTATCTACAATTTTCTCAGCAATGATAGAACTAATCCATCTCTTTGATGCCCTAGGGTGCTTTTGTGTGCTCAAGTCCCCACCACATGTGTGCACATTGTTCAGCTGTTTAATCTCAAAATAAGGCCCCCCCAACTCTAATTGCATGCATGTACCAATTGCAATAAGCAACTCTACATTTCACTATCACACGTGTTAAGTCATTCTTAAGGAACATGTAATCAAAACCTCTTGCAATTGCATATTTAGTCAAATCGCCCCGAAAATGTTCAACACTATTGAAGGTTTGTCCAACTGAGTGTATAATGTCATACCATAGATCAGCCCTCCTCCTCCCTTCTTGAGATGACATACCTTCAAGAGTGGACAACTGGCTATTACTTCCAGAAGAGTGTACACTCGATAGTCTGCATGAAGATATGACTATTTTAAGTGATTTATTTAAAATAATTGTAACATAAATATTTATTCAAAATAAATACATGGTGCTTATAAGTTCTTCTTCACCGTGAATGTTTACTTCCACATTCATCACCTTTGCACCAAGATTAATATGCATGTCTACCATCCTGTCGATGTCTTCTCCATTTGTAATTCTCATTTTCGAACTAGTAAGCTCAGGTACCACACATTTGAACTCCACCTTATCAATGCAAAGCTTCCACCTATTACACACATCACTGACAACCACATCCAATCCTATTCCCCGATACAAGTGGATGACAAATGCCTCATCTTTATAGCTAAAAATACCCAGAATTTTATCCATGTTAGGATGGTTTTTCCCTCTCATCACAAAATATAGCTGCAAAAAATTCCAGAATTCATGAAGACACATACATTGCAAAGAAAAAACCAACATAAAACAACATCTTCTGAGACTAATCAATGAATGATGCACAAAAGCCACTGACACCCCTATAGATTTCAGCCAAAAATTTCACAATACATGAAACACAAGATGGCCGACAACAAGAAATTTGGTGGACTTCAGATCTTCGGTATCCTAGGCATACAACTAGTAAAATGCAAATGGCTGGACCAACTAGTGAAAATACCCTTATGAAACACCAATGAGCCCAATTGGACAGGACTGAAGTACCATCTCCCACAGTTTAACAAAATCCAAAGCTTTACAATCTAGATCAGACAGTCCCATGGTTACGCGAGAACATTATACCATGCAAGGCGACTAAGATGGCCCGGTCCGGCAAACCATAACTTAAGTCTAGGTAGAATATGTAGAATGAGATTTGGATCCAACTTAATTAAGCTAACCTTACATGACAGCCCAGCAGGCAACAGTAGTCCCCTTCGGACACATCTTGGTCCACATAAGAACAGATAAGGATTGACTGTCAAAACCAAGCCAAGCTTCCTAATTGCTAGCTCAAACGCATCCAGCCCAACCCACACCTCCCTCCTACTCTCTTCTGTCTTTGTCCTCTCACGCGCACCTCAAAACACCACCACCATCCCGGTGTCCTGTTAACTAATGGCGTCCACGTATGCATGTTTCAGTTGTTCTTCTGAGCTAGCCCTTCCCCGCCTTCGTCGTTCGTCGTTCATGTCGACGTTGTTGGGCTGGCCACCTCCCCGCCCAACAAAAACTTGCAAAATTTAGACAACAAAAACCATCTCTACTTCTTCTCCCCTTCCCCGTCCCTTTCTCTTCTCTCTGTTGGCCACAGGGAAAAGAAGAAGAGGGGCCGCCCCCACTCTGCGTTCCACGGCCGCCCCTCGCCACCGCAAGGATGAGGATCTAACCCTAAAAAGTTATGGTGAAGAAAAAAGCAACTTATTGAATAGACTCACCGCCGCTCCTCCTTTGCAAATCGCTGGAGATGCGCCGCCCCTCGCCGCCGCTGCCGCTCCTCCTCTGCTACACGTTGGAAATGTGGCGCCGCTCGCCGCCGCTCGTCCTCGCTGGAGATGCGCCGCCCCTTGCCGCCGCTCGTCCTCGCTGGAGATGTGCCGCCCCTCGCCGCCGCTGCTCCTCTGCCACACCTGGAAATGCGACGCCAGCAGATGGGGTTTCCTCTTGCCATTTGCAGAGAACCCCAGCGGCGGTGGTGGAGGACGGTTCCCTCTTGCCGTCTGCAGCAGAGAACCCCAGCAGATGAGGTTTCCTATTTGCCTTATCGTGAGCAGATTCGTGTGGGTTAGGGTGGGGGTAGTTTTGACATTAAAGAAAAACTAACCTAACCTATTAACGGAAAGGATCTATAATTAATAAAGTAACAGTCAATAGATCTAAAGTTAATAAATTGAGTCAATGGACCTAAAATTAATTAGAATTTTAATTTTGGACCGGAAATTAATTTTCCCTTTTTTATCTATTTTGATTGTGAAATATGTTCAACCGTAATTGAGTTGTGAGATGAATCTAAGGGCCAATTAACTGAAGGAATATAACCGATAACTTTCTATCAAATATAAAATATAAATGAGAAAGTCAAAAATTGGTATATTATATTTTTAATTAAAAATAATTAAAAAAAAACTGAAACCAAACACCCGGATAAGATAGTTCGGCTGCCAAGAGAGACTTTGTATATCTTGCTTGAGATGAGAATATTACGGAGTGTTTTTTAAGTTGCCACGTTTCTCTTCCCACGTCGCTTGGTTTGGAGCTACTTCTGTGTGTTGCCGCGAAGATGTCCCGGCCGCCGGGGATGCCACATTTTGGAGGACTGTTTCCTGGAGCGGTGGGAACGGGGCGCAACGCATGCTCGGTGTATGGGACGTCACCCTTTACGTAATCGCTTGTGACTTCCCTCAAGTTTACCGGTGCTGGTCCTCGGCAGAATCGGTTCCTTCCTAGTTGATACGGTTTGAGAGAATTAATAAAGTTTTTTTTAGGGGGGAAGGGGGGGGGTTTCTTAGTTTTTGACCTTCGAATTCTTTGTAATTAAGATTTACTCCCCACAATTCATGTATTTGTTGTTAAACTTTTGAAATCTCTTGATTCTTAGTAAAAAAAATCCATCCAGTTAATGATCGTTAAAAAAAAAATGAACATTTGGAGAAATATTTCTTTTTCGTCTACTGTAACACTCCTTATATCCAAATTACTCTTTCCTCTCTCTACATCTCCATCTCCCCCTCCGATGACTACGTACCCCTACCAGACCTTGGAGATCTGCTTCTCTGTTGGGTCTAGAGCAAACCAAAGGCAGCCATCAGGGAGTATGTTGCTCAGGTACCCAGAGTCACAATCGGTGCCAGAGAAAAGAAAGGGGTTTTCTTTTAAAATAGCACGGTTTGAAAACATTTTTAGGAGATTAGCAGACTAAAAAGAAAAATTCGTAATCTAACACACTTTTGACCGTGGACTGTAAAAAAAATTTAAAAAAATAGAAAGTGGGAAGCGCGCTGTACGACTTGCAACTGGAAAGGTTGAAAGTCGGCCAATGCTTTGGCCGACTTGCTACCTGGGAGGTTTTTTTTTTTTTTTACTTTTTTTTTCACATGTAATTAATACATTTAAAATATTTAAATGGAGTCTAATTAAGATGAAATTTAAAATATAAGTTAATTAAGAGATGATATAAATTATAATAATTTTAGTTTAATTTTTTAAATTAATTTTTTATCAAGTAAAAATTATTTCAAAAATTATTAAATCAACATAATCTCAACATTTAAAGATCTAAATGATGTCTATTTGAGATGAAATTTCAAACATAAGTTAATTAAAAGATGATACAAATTATAGTAATTTTAGTTTAATTTTTTAAATTAATTTTTTGTCAAGTAAAAATTGTCCCAAAAAATATTAGGTCGACTTAATCTCAACATCTATGTATCAATAACTCCTGATATTTATATGTTTAGAATCAGTATATTATTCTAGTAATTATGATGACTTTATTTTTAGAACTAAATGTCGTTATGCTGAAGTGCACAGAGAGTTCGTCGTACTGCGACAAACTTTGTGTGCACTTTAGTGGTCTAAATGATGTCTAATTAAGATGAAATTTAAAACATAAGATGTCTAAAGGCTCGGATATAATTTCTATTGCTCATCCCTATCTTCTCAACATTTTTTTTCAAGTGACAATGAAGATTGAACATAGTGGGCAGGATTGTGCTCCGAGAGACCCTCTACTTATTGTAATAAAGTTTAGTTAGCCATGTCATGTTTAGTATGTCCTAGATGTTCTAATAAGTTTTGTTTAAATAATTTTTCATATACCTCGAAACTCTTTGGCATTATGCGAACTTATATATTGTAATAAATATTTCGTTAGTTATTGATTCTTAACATAAAATATTAGGAGTTATTGATGCATAGATGTTGAGATTAAGTCAACCTAATGATTTTTGGGACCATTTTTACTTGACAAAAAACCAATTTAAAAAAAAAAAAACCTCCCAGGTAGCAAGTCGGCCAATGCTTTTTAAATTGGTTTTTTGTCAAGTAAAAATGGTCCCAAAAATCATTAGGTCGACTTAATCTCAACATCTATGCATCAATAACTCCTAATATTTTATGTTAAGAATCAATAACTAACGAAATATTTATTACAATATATAAGTTCGCATAATGCCAAAGAGTTTCGAGGTATATGAAAAATTATTTAAACAAAACTTATTAGAACATCTAGGACATACTAAACATGACATGGCTAACTAAACTTTATTACAATAAGTAGAGGGTCTCTCGGCGCACAACCCTGCCCACTATGTTCAATCTTGATTGTCACTTGAAAAAAATGTTGAGAAGATAGGGATGAGCAATAGAAATTATATCCGGGCCTTTAGACATCTTATGTTTTAAATTTTATCTTAATTAGACATCATTTAGACCACTAAAGTGCACACAAAGTTTGTCGCAGTACGGCGAACTCTCTGTGCACTTCAGTATGACGACATTTAGTTCTAAAAATAAAGTCATCATAATTACTAGAATAATATACTGATTCTAAACATATAAATATCAGGAGTTATTGATACATAGATGTTGAGATTAAGTCGACCTAATATTTTTTGGGATAATTTTTACTTGACAAAAAATTAATTTATAAAATTAAACTAAAATTACTATAATTTGTATCATCTTTCAATTAACTTATGTTTGAAATTTCATCTCAAATAGACATCATTTAGATCTTTAAATGTTGAGATTATGTTGATTTAATAATTTTTGAAATAATTTTTACTTGATAAAAAATTAATTAAAAAAATTAAACTAAAATTATTATAATTTATATCATCTCTTAATTAACTTATATTTTAAATTTCATCTTAATTAGACTCCATTTAAACATTTTAAATGTATTAATTACATGTGAAAAAAAAGTAAAAAAAAAAAAAACCTCCCAGGTAGCAAGTCGGCCAATGCTTTGCCGACTTGCAAGTCGGCAAAGCATTGGCCGACTTGCAACCTTTCCAGTTGCAAGTCGTACAGCGTGCTTCTCACTTTCTATTTTTTAAATTTTTTTTTACAATCCACGGTCAAAAGTGTGTTAGATTACGAATTTTTCTTTTTAGTCTGCTATTGTCCTAAAAATATTTTCAAACCGTGCTATTTTAAAAGAAAACCCAAAAAAAGTCATCCACGGCCTTTGGCTCTAAGAGCCCTGGAGCAGGTGGCACAATCTTCTTGGTAGACGAAGTGGTGGTCGGCTCCGACGAGGAGTGGGTCGTGGTGGCCCTCTCAACCCGATGGCCGTAGGGGGGAGATCGCCACAGATGATGGCGTTGTGGCCAATTGTGGCGGCAGTTTAAGGGGTGCGTGGGTAGGGAAGAGCGTGGGTAGGGAAGAGCGTGAGGAGGGAGAAAAGGAAGGTGGTGGAATCGGCATAGATGAAGTTGGTCTTGGCCTGGAAGCCTTTCATGATTAGGTAGTGCGGTTGTAGGTGAGGACAGCCACCTGGGCGGTGTTGAAGATACCCAACTAGGGCTAGTCCTTTGTGGAGGGGTCCCTTATCTCCATCACATACCTTCCCATCTCCACCTTCGTCAGAGGAGGATCCACTGAGAAATGAAAATTGGTTCTTTTTCCTTCTATGATCATCTCTCTGTAGAGTGATGAATGGGAAGGAGGCTCTGGCTGTAATTCTTACTTGTTTGCCATTGTTCCAGACGAGAAAGTCCCTGCCATTGCTAGAGAAGAGTGCCCTCAGTATTTGGTTCTCGCTGCCATCGATCCCCACCATCTCTTCCTCTTTCCCTCTTTCTCTTATAGCCTCTCTGATCTTCGTGTGTAGAAGAAGAGAATGAGACGAGGAGGGTTGGAGGTGCCTTGGGTGCAGCAGAGGTGGAGGCCAGCATTCGCCTGAAGGGGGAGGTGATGGCAGGTGGGGAAGGCGGCGGTTTGGAGGTGGGAGAGGGATGGGATTCATAAAAGGACGACATTAGCGTCATTTCCAACTTGAAGTGAAGCTAAACCATAGTTAGGTTAGTGTAACCAGTCTTTCCTCATGGATTTAGGAAGCTTGTTTGTTTATGTAACGACAGAGATTTCAAGGGTTTGTTAATAAGTAGATAGATTGTGGAGACTGAATCCTAATTACAAAAGAATTCTAGGGGAAACTAAAAATCATTTTTTTTACATAGCACATATATGTAACGTCCCGTTGTGAAATATCGGAGCGATAAACAGTTCTATAAATAGTATAGCATAGAGCGAGAAATAGACATCAAACCATTGCACATATATTGAAATAATGCCAAATGAACCATCTTTGTTGATAATTCCACTAATTCTATTACATTCACTAATGTAGAGCCATAACTATGGGCCCAGAGTACTTTATTCAAATAAAAATAACTACTAACTATCTACTAAGATGATTGGTTGTCGAAACGTCAGGTCACTTCTACACTTGCTCATCCCCATCCTCGTGCGTGTGGTAGTCCCCATCAGACTCACCTGAAACACATATAACCAATAGCGCAGGATGAGTGATAACGTTCATTAGGACTTAATATCTCATGAAACAGACATGTTTGAAGTGATTAATGTCTTGTAAAGTAAGGTAACCAGAGAGAACAATCAAGTATAGTCACGTGGGTAATGTCACATGATAGCAAGAGAATGATAGTACTTTTCACAAGAAATAGCACAACTAGCACGATAATGGATTGGCCATATAACGACATAGCATGTATGGTTGCACAAAAGTGCACTAGTCACGATAGCACGTTGGTTGATCTTCTTGTCAACCGAGAGAACATAGTATTTGAATTGATTGTCATAGATTAATCTTGATAGTATAGTACTTGGATGTTATGCCATACACCCTGATCATTAAAACTCCCATGGGCACTAGCACTTTTCGGGCGCACCTCCCAGGACTAGATCGGGCCCTTATAATGTTGCCTGGCATTGATCATGTTTTATCTTAGATAATCAATAGATGGCCAAATAGAGTACCAAGAATAGATGAAAGTAATTGAAGAATAGATGAGTGTATAGAGAGAATGTGAATAGATAAGAGGATAGAGAACGTAGATAAGAACGAGGGTCATATTCGTAAAACAACGATAAATAGATGATAGTAACAGTTGCACAACACACACGATCGTGTGCCGGCAGTTTGGTGGAAGTCACTAACCACCCAATAGCTGTGCTACGAACACAGGCCAGAGGTCCAGCGGGATCTCAAGGTAAGAGAGAGCAATCTAAGGCCGTTGGATCATGCTGATCCCTAAAGGTAAAATGTATATTGATGGTACAACCTGCTCGTTGGTAATGGACATCTGCCAAAGCCAAGGAGTCTTACGGAGGCCTTGACAAGGAGTTCCTGGTCCAGTCAGGAGTATTCCCAACGAAGAGGTCATCTAAGCCAAGATAAAGTGTGTATAGAAATGTTTGTCCATCTTGTCTTGAGTGCTCGCGACATATATATTATTGAGTAATTTATGTAAGGTCTCATGACAAAAATTCATATATAGTGTGTGCATGTGGTGGAGAATCAATGATAGCATAAGAGAGTTGTGCACACATATTTTAATTAATAAAACAACATGAATATTATCCAAAAATATATTATCATGACGTTTTATTCATAATAGTTCATTATAGAGTTTAAACCATGATTGTAAAACTTGATTATCAAGATTTACATGAAAATTAGGGTTTCTGAACACACAGTGAATCACGACGTAGGTACCTGTCACATTCAAATCGCGATGGGTAGGGCTGTCTTGTTCAGTGGAAACAGTTCAGATCAATCGATTGATGCACCAAAATGCGACGGGACGACCTGTCGCGATCAAGGCGATCGGTCCATAAACGCGACGTCGAGGTCTGTCGCGTTCAGGGCTATCGGTATGAGCAGGAGAATCGCGATGTAGTGGACCATCATGTTCAAGACTTGACACTATCTACTGTCATGACCAGGTGAGAATGCGACTAGTTAGGCCGTCGCGTTCTCAGAGACCCAGCCCGAACCCAAAAAGTGCACTAGTTCACCTTGGGTTAGCTGTCCAGTTTTCAAGGACTTGACATAGGGGTCTTTAAAATTCAATATTAAATCGTATACATGATGAAAAATCACGAAATCAATTTTAAATGAAACTAGACTTGTAGAGCGATCAACAGTAAAGAGTAAATAAACTTCTATTATGGTTTGATCATGCTATGAACATGCCGTCCTGTTGGATCGGTGATAGTAGAGTTTTTCACCAAGAGGGGGGGGGGGGTGAATAGGTGTTTTTTTCCATCGCGGAAGCTAATTTATCAATTACTTAAGAGCACACATTAGTTAGGTTAGTCAAACCACAAAGGACACACAAGTTTTATCCTAGTTCGGACCTTCCTTCCAATGGAAGTCCTACGTCCAGTCCCTAAGCCAAGCTTAGGATTTCACTATATTTTTAAGGATGCAACACTCAGATACTTACCGGTCTTCCCTTTTACACAAGGGGGAAAATAAGTAGCTAGCTACAACTAGCCTTAAACAAAGGGGAACAGACCACTAAGACTACCTTGGCCTTCCCTCTTCCAGAGGGGTACACGCCCTGCTCAGCAGGTCTTCCCTTTCTAAAGGGGTGCACTTACTTTTGATAAGCTCCTTGTATGGAGGACTGGACCTCATAAGGACTCCAGACTAGAAGAATAAGAAGGAGAGATTTGGTCTGAAGAATAACTTTTTGAGTCTAAGAAGAGAACCTTTTACAAGGTGAAATTTGAACATTTGCTTCATTGCATGCACAGACAAGACTTCAACGCAGCGTCCATGCAATGTCTATGGAGAGGAAGCTTGATGTAGCACACTTGCACCTTTTTCACCTCTTCTCGAGTATGTGCTTGTCTCTCTCTTTTGCTTTCTTGTGTGTGGCTTGTTATCTCCCACGCTGATGTATATCTGCTTCTTCTGACTGTCATTATATTTATAGGTTTCATCTTTGTAGCCGTTGCTTGAACTGTTTGATTCTATCCCTTGGAGAGATAGTCGTTGCTTAATCTATTTGAATCTACCCGTAGAGAGAGAGAGAGAGAGAGAGAGAGAGAGAGAGAGAGAGAGAGAGAGAGAGAGAGAGAGAGAGAGAGAGAGAGAGAGAGTCGTGCACGTTTTCTTTCGAGGGCGACGTTCATGTCTTCTTCCAAGGGCGACATGCATGTCTTTTGCATTCACATTGATCAGACAGTCTTTTGTACTGATGTTATTTCGTCTTTATCCTGAAATATACAAGTTCCAAGATATACTAGATTGGGTCCAGTATGTTAGCTACGGATATGATCATAGGTACTTGTGAGATATTTCAAATGTTGATGGACATCTTTTGTGCATCAGTAATTAATGTTTTGTTGAAAAAGGTTCTGCATATATAAAATATGTAGTAGGTAGAGATCATGACTGCAGATCTGATAGAGGACAATATGGATGTTCTTAGTGGCAGATGTGAGAATATCTTTTTTGTAGACTTTGACTCAGGATTTCAGAATAAGGATATTTTGAAACACCCCAAAAATTTTATTTACTAGAAAAATGTGAATAATTTGATTGTTAAACATCACTACTATCATGAGATGTAATTAACTTTAATTTAGGATTAGTTGGTGATAATAAACGTTATTATAGTGTCGTACTCAGAGGTGCGCACTCTGATAGGGCGACACCAGAATTCTGTAACGAAAATGCAATATGAGAACACCATAATTTCTAGAAAGTGTGCTGATATCAGAAATGTAAACATCAAGAATTGTTGACGTGCGGATTTTGAGATTAAGCCGACGCAACTATTTTTCGGGCAATTTTTACTAGGTGAAAAATAAATTTTAAAAATTAAACTAAAATTACCATAATTTGTAAAATCTTCTTATTAGTTTATGGTTGAAATTTCAACTTGAATGGATGTCATTTGGATATAAAAATTTAAGGACAAATGGGCCAACTGAATTATTGCCCAATTACGGTAACCATTTTTTGGGATTTTTCTTAGTTACGTATATGGGCTACGTAAGCTCATATCCAATGAGTTAACTGCCTACACGTTTCACCATAGGTGAAACCATGGGAAACTTGCATGGTAAACGTGGCTGTGGTGGGTAAACGAGGTTTTTACCTCAACACCTGTATGGCCGACGTGCCATGCATGCAAGGGGGTTGAGAGTTTATATAAGCCTCCCCTCACCCTTCGTGGGAGTTTTTCCACTTCTTGCTCTGGCCTCTCTCCTGCTCCTTGCTGTTGGAGCTGTTGCTACTGGAGCTGTTGCTGTAACGCCCCTCTTAGACCCAGTACAGTTATTCCAACTCACATTGGATCTAATAGAGGTATTACAGTGGAACATATCCAACAATAGATGGTACAAATTGAGATATACATAAATGACACTTTAATTCCAATAATATGCAACAGAATATGGAACCAAATTCTTTGTAATCAACATCATATTCAAATGTTAAGTCTAAAGCATAAGAGAAAGATAACAATAGTCCAATTTATTACAATCCATAATTTCAAATGCATAAATTAAAGATACATAATTTCCTAACATACATAATCACTCTAGTACTCTCAAGCAAATCACTAAACCTCCACGTCCTCACGCTCCGAGTCAGAGTGCACTAACTCCTGGGTGTCCTCTGTCTCTCCTGAAATATTAAGCAAGTATGAGTCTACAAGACCCAGCAAGTCACATGAAAGACAGTTCAAGATATTATGTATATAATAGGTTTAAAACATGGTAACATATTTCTTTCACATTCTTGATATCATATAGCTCTTCCTACTAACATGATTCTAAGTCCTTTGGCAATTAATCTTTACATATCATGGTTATTTATCATGAAAACAAAACATTTCATGTAATGCATATAACTTACGTCTCATAAAATATGCAATTGATCTAAACATGTTCCTATGCATAGCATGCAATCAAAATTTTCATGGTATATGCTTACTGTCATGCAGCATGTAAATAATTTCAAGTACTTTTGACTCATATCATGTAACATGCAATTTAGTTATTATGTAGCAGGTAGTCATGTAGTATGTAAAACAAATGACATATATTTATGTGGCATGTAACATGTAGACATTTATCATGTAGACATTTATCATGTAGACATGTAGTTCATATAACAAGTGGTTTATGTAGTTGCCAAGACATAGCCCACACTACGAATAGAGATCATATAGTCATTCACTTATCTCCTAGGCAAAGCAGTAATGAAGTCATGGTCATTGCGCAATACCGGAGAAAGCCCTTCCCACCTTAACCAGTAGAACATGTCTACCTCCAGGATTTCAATCCGTTGCCCACGGATTCATGTAGTCAATTCATGTAGGTGAATCATTAACATAGGGCATTCCATGGTGTAGTTCCTTGTAGTTATCTCTATCATAGCAATGTCCTTTTTTGCCAACTCGTTTCACATGCATTAATGTATAAAATCATGCAATCTACATTTTCATACATTTTAATCATGCTCTTTCATACATTCATGCATAATTTATCAAAATGGCAATGCAATATCACATAGCATGCCTTTCTCAGTTCTAAAATTAAACTTTACTGTAAAACAGAAACCTAGCATGGTACTAATTATATCACATCCACTCATGCACATATTCTCATGTTTATTTAAATTTTATATGCATTCTGCCATTCAGAAAATCATAGAAATATGTACAAAGGTCTAAAAATCCTGAAATTTTGACAATAAATCTGATTCAGATCATACCATGCACATGAAAAATGTCATAATTTTCTGAGCTCTATAAACATTTTTCATAATTATATTCCACCAGTTTAAACTAACTAACATGGTACAACAGTGAGAAAATCATACAATTTCTATTCTAGAACTGAATACAACAGGTATGTAGTTTCATCTTACAGTATTACAGTCTCAAATTTTAACATTCTAACATGAATCATGTTTGCCATATTTTCACTTTTCCTTTATCGATTCCATTCGAATCCAAAAGAATGACCATTCATAAGTACATATAGTCTACACATCATTGTAATGACCTGTCCATAGTTTAACATTATTGAAACACACAAAACATCACCTGGCCGAAACCTCATACAAGCATGAATCACAGATAAGCAAATAAAATCAGATTTCAGAAATTTACAGCACTGATAAACTTAACGGCCAAATATGTGGCGCTTACATCAAGTTAACGTCCACACATTCTGTCGTTAACATCAGTAGACGGCGGCACATATCGCCGTTAACATATAGTAGATGTCTGAAATAAACATGTCGTTTGCATGAAATAAATGGCGGTCGATGCTGTCGTTTACAAAAATTAAACGGCCAACGATATGTACATTAAGTTCATTCGTCCAGTAAACACAGAAACTTCACATAAAATGACAGGACTTCTGCCCTTTCCCGCACGTTATTTTCATGGTTTAAAAATCTATAGAAATGATAAAACTAAAGACAAAACTATCCTAAACCAATCCCCCATGTCACTTGCCTCTAACCCTCCTTCTGGAGTGACGAAAAGAGATCCGTCATCCTCTTCGACTTCAATCGCTCAGAATCCACCTCTAGCGCAGCTCCCCCGCTTGGAGAAGCTCCTGACCTCGATGCTGAACGTTCCTCCTCGGTCCAGAAAGCTTCAAATCACACGAACAAGCTCTGCAAACCCCTTTCTCTCAGCCCTCCTTTCTCTCTTCTCAACCAGTGCGAAAACTCTCTCTAATGCCAAATCCGGGTCTTAAAAGGATTCCCACGCCTTGCCCAGACCTAACCCTAGCCCTAGGATCAGAACGCACCATAACTTCCCATTAAACACTCTGGAAACAACCGATTTATCTTCCCCGAAATGGTAACATCAAAACAGGCAAGTCAGGTTAACGTCAACATCAGTAGCCGTCAGCCTTGATGTAGACGTCCATCGATCATGTCGTCTACATCCTTGCCCGAAAAATCCAATATTCTAGAAAATAATAAACGACACAAGAAACTATCAGTAACAAGAAGTAAATGGCAAAAGATCATACTGCTAAAAATTGTCAACGCCAGCAGATGTTGATGCCAAGTTCAACACAGAACAACTTACAACTACATGCAGAAATATACATACAATTGCAATATAAATTTCAATAAAATTCTAGGGCACTACATCCTCTCCCCCTTAAAATAATCTTCGTCGTCAAAAATTGAGTTAGATCACTCACCAAACAAAGACAAACATTACTTTTTCATCCTTTCTTCAAGCTCCCACGTCGCTTCTTCACGCGAGAAATTCCTCCATAAGACTTTTACAAAAGGAATAGACTTCGATCTCAATTCCTGCACCTTCCGATCCAGAATCTCCACAGGCTGCTCTGCATAGGATAAAGCTGGCTGAAACTGCACTGGCTCATAACTAATCACATGAGCCGGATCTCGAACATATCTCCTCAACATGGATACATGGAAAACCGGGTGCACTGCTGCTAAGGATGGTGGCAAAGCTAGCTGGTATGCCACATCCCCCATCTTCTTCAAAATCTCAAAGGGACCAATAAACCTCGGATTCAGCTTGCCTCTCTTTCCAAATCATACCACACCCCTGGTTGGCGAAACCTTAAGAAAAACATGGTCTCCAACTTCAAAAGCTAAGTCTTTCCTGCTCGTATCCTCATAACTCTTCTGACGATCTTGAGCTGCCTTTAATCTCTGTAGAATCAACTAGATCTTTGCTGAGGTTTCTTGCACCACTTCTGGTCCAACCAGATGCCGATCTTCTGCTTCCTCCCAACACAACGGGGATCTACAAGGTCTCCCGTACAAAGTCTCAAATGGCGCCATACCTATACTCGAATGGAAACTATTGTTATATGCAAATTCCACAAGAGCTAGGTGGCATTCCCAATCTCCTCCCCAGTCCAGAACACAAGCCCGAAGCATATCCTCCAACGTCTGAATAGTCCTCTTGAACTGTCCATCTGTTTGTGGATGAAATGCCGAACTCAACTTCAATTAACTACCAAAAGCTTGCTGCAAACTTTGCCAAAATCTAGAAGTAAATCTCGGATCACGATCTGAGATAATCGACTTCGGAATCCCATGCAACTTCACAATGCCATCAATATACAATCTAGCCAAGCTCTCAATGGACTGCTTCTTCTTCATAGCAAGGAAATGAGCACTCTTCGAGAATCTATCCACAATCACCCATATGGAATCATTCCCTCTAGCTGATCTAGGCAATCCAGTCACAAAGTCCATGGTCACTTGTTCCCACTTCCACTAAGGAATATCCAGCTTCTGCATCAAACCTGAAGGTCGCTGACGTTCTGCGTTCACCTGTTGACATATCAAACATTTTCCACAACATCCGCAACATCTCGCTTCATGCCAGACCACCAGAATGAACGCTTCAGATCTTTATACATCTTTCCACTGCCCGAGTGAATAGAGAACTGCGATCTATGCACTTCCTCCAAAATCTCCTTCCGCAGATCTGCATCATTAGGGACACACACCCTATGATTCAGACGAATCACACCATCTTCATCTCTAACAATGCCAGCCTTTCCAACCAACTCCTGCAATATTGGGTCATCTTTTTGCAAATCAATAACCCTATCATGAACAGAAGATCTAAGGGTCAACTGAGCTATGAACATGCTGCATAACTGCGATTCCAAAACAGCCAATGATCCTGAAGCATCTTCCAACATCTTCTATTCTAGCTGCATCATTTGCCTTTTCTTGCTCAATGCATCTTCTACAACATTAGCTTTCCCTGGGTGGTAAGAAAGCTCAAAATCATAATCCTTCAGGAATTCAATCCACCTCCGCTACCTCAGATTCAACTCCTTTTGGGAGAATAGATATTTGAGACTCTTATGGTCCGAGAAAAGCTTAAATCTGACTCTATACAGATAGTGCCTCGAGATCTTCAAAGCAAAGACCACCACCGCCAGTTCTAAGTCATGAGTTGGGTAATTGCGCTCATGCTCCTTGAGTTGCCTAGATGCATATGCCACAACTCTACCTCCTTGTATAAGAACACAGGCAAGCCCAATCTTCGAAGCATCCGTGTAGATAGAGAAAGAATCCACACCATTAGGCAAAACAAGCACTAGCACTGAGGTCAACCGAGTCTTCAATTCCTGGAAACTCCTTTCACAAGCCTCTGACCATTCAAACTTAACTCCTTTTCTAGTCAGCCTCGTCAAGGTAGCCGCAATAGAAGAGAAACCCTCAATAAATCTTCTATAATAGCCAGCCAAGCCAATGAAACTCCTGATGTCAGCAGATGATCTTGGTGTCTCCTAGTCAAGGACAGCTTCCACCTTAGTTGGATCCACATATGCACCATCTCCAGAAATAACATGCCCCAAGAAATGGACTTCTGTCATCCAGAAGTTGCACTTACTGAATTTAGCATACAGCTTGTGCTCCCTTAAGATTTCCAGCACAATCCTCAAATGCTCTCTATGAGTCTCCTCATTAGGTGAGTAGATCAGCACATCATCAATGAATACCACTACAAAAGAATCAAGATGCTGCCGAAATACCCTGTTCATCAAGTCCATAAAAACTGCTGGAGCATTGGTCAAACCAAAGGGCAAGACTAAGAACTCATAATGACCATTTCTCATCCTAAAAGCCGTCTTAGCAGAATCCTCCGGCTTGATTCGAAGTTGATGATAGCCAGAATGAAGATGAATCTTAGAAAACACCGAAGCTCCATACAACTGGTCAAACAAATCATCAATACGAGGTAAAAGGATACTTGTTCTTGATATTTACCTAGTTGAGCTTGCGGTAGTCAATACACAGCCTCATCGACTCGTCCTTCTTTTTCAAAAAAAGTACAGGTGCTCCCCAAGGTGATACACTCAGCCGGATAAAACCCTTATCAAGCAATTCCTACAGTTGCTTCCGCAATTTCGCCAATTCCGCTGAAGCCATACGATAAGGAGCAATAGAAATGGGTGCTGTGCCAGGAACTAACTCAATTCCAAACTCGATCTCCCTTGCAGGGGGCAAACCAGACAAATCCTCGGAAAAGACCGTTGAAATCTCGGACAATATCAATATCTTCCACTGAAAAGACCTTCTTCGAATCTTCGGATACAACCACACTAGCAAGAAAGTCATCACAACCCTTGCTCAACATCCGGGCTGCCTTCAGAGCAGAAATCACGAACATACCTGACATTTTCTTGGGTAAAGGATGAACAAACTTCTCCTTACCAGGGATCCGAAAAATAATAGTCTTCCTCTGCAATCCATAAGAGCATAATGCTCCTCGAGCCAGTCTAAGCCCAAGATAGCATCATAATCTTTCATCTTCAACAGATAGAAACTTCTAGGCAAAACCCGCTCCTCAATAATCACATGAAAAGAAGAAAAACACTGCCCAGTCAACATAGTCCCGGCTGGAGTATGAACGGACAAGGGAACCTCCAACACTTCCGGAACCACACCATTCTCCTTCATCAAAACCTTGGCAAATCTCTCGGAAATAAAGCTATGCGTAGCACCATTATCGAACAAAACTCGAGCATGCATTCCCATAATCAAAACCGTACCTTCTGTGACGTGCTCTTCCAACTCTGCCTCGTCTCTTGCCAAAGAGAACACTCGAGCCTGAGCCCTCAGTCTCCCTGTGTTCTCGGTGCCGGTCTAGCTGTTGTTGGTGCTGTTGCCGCTGCAGTCTGCTGCGCCATCTTCGGGCAATCTCGGATCTTGTGGTTCTTGTCACCACACCTCAAACATCTCCCAGAAGTAACCCAACAGACCTCTCCTCCATGACGCTTCCCACACTGAGTACACAAGGGCTTTTCTGCAACTGTGCCTCCGCCTGGTGTCGGTGCAGCCACTCTCGCTGGTACCATTGCTCTCTACTGAAAAGCTGGGGCCTTCTTCTTTCTATCCTGCCGCTAGAATGCTGATCCTAGTCTCTTCAGAGAAGCCCTCTTCTCCTCCAAATACACCTCCATCTCTACCTCCTGCATGCATGCCGCTGACAAAGCCTCCTCCATGGATCGATGCCCAAAAGCTAACAGTCTAGTCCTCAGGGATGGCTTCAACCCCATGATGAATTTCTACACTTTCCTCTGCTCATCTGCCACAATGTGGGGCACATACTTGGACAGCTCCGCAAATCTAGCATCGTACTCAAGCACACTCATTGACCTCTGGGTCAATGTTAGAAACTCCTGCTCCATGTGATCCTACACATGCTCCAGAATATACTTCGCCCTGAACAGACGAACGAACTTAGCCCAAGCAACCTCCATAGCTCCATCTCCAAACTGTGTGCGTAGCACTGATGACCACCACACGTCGGCACGTTCCTACAAAAGAAGGTAAATACATCTAAGGATGCACCACAAACAACACACATAAACCTTCTAAAACCATTCTTTACCTACAGCATATAAGTAGCTAAAGTGACCCTCTCCTCTTCTGCGCATCGGATAGCATGAAAGAACTTCTCCGTCTCCCTAAGTCAACTCTCCGCCAAGATGGGATCACTCTCCCCCTTAAAGAAAGGTGGGGTCATCCTCCTGAACCTCTCCATCATCGACACACCTCCAAAGCCTGCCTCGTGAGCAGGTGCTTGCGCCTACATCCAAGTCAAGCTCTTAGATGAATTCTTCCATTTAACACCTTGGATACACTTCCTATCTACTAACCTGAGCCTGTACTTATGCCTGCAAAGAAGCTGCCATTTGAGCCTGAGTCTGCATCGCATGCACCAATCCTTGCATTAACGCTCCATAATCCACAGGTGGTGGTGGAGGTGGCAAAGGTACGCCTGTCTGGTCCTATGCCTGCTGAGCTGGAGCCTGCGAACCTCCTGCCGACTCATCGCCCCGGGTCGGACCAGCTCCTCTACGTCCACGGGTAGCCATAGTCTACAAAATAAGCATTTATTATAATAACCTATTATTCTACATAAATCTTGGACTAATTCTTTATGAAGACTTAACAATATAAACACGATGTTGATATTCCATTTATGTACATGCTCAACCTGGAACGCTCTGATACCAATCTCTGTAACACCCCTCTTAGACCCAGTACAGTTATTCCAACTCACATTGGATCTAATAGAGGTATTACAGTGGAACATATCCAACAATAGACAGTACAGATTGAGATGTACATAAATGACACTTTAACTCCAATAATATGCAACAGAATATGGAACCAAATTCTTTGTAATCAACATCATATTCAAATGTTAAGTCTAAAGCATAAGAGAAAGATAACAATAGTCCAATTTATTACAATCCATAATTTCAAATGCATAAATCAAAGATACATAATTCCCTCACATACATAATCACTCTAGTACTCTCAAGCAAATCACTAAACCTCCACGTCCTCACGCTCCGAGTCAGAGTGCACTAATTCCTGGGTATCCTCTGTCTCTCCTGAGATATTAAGCAAGTATGAGTCTACAAGACCCAACAAGTCATATGAAAGACAGTTCAAGATATTATGTATATAATAGGTTTAAAACATGGTAACATATTTCTTTCACATTCTTGATACTCTTCCTACTAACATGATTCTATGTCCTTTGGCAATTAATCTTTACATAACATGGTTATTTATCATGAAAACAAAACATTTCATATAATGCATATAACTTACGTCTCATAAAATATGCAATTGATCTAAACATGTTCCTATGCATAGCATGCAATCAAAATTTTCATGGTATATTCTTACTGTCATGCAACATGTAAACAATTTCAAGTACTTTTGACTCATATCATGTAACATGCAATTTAGTCATTATGTAGCAGGTAGTCTTGTAGTATGTAAAACAAATGACATATAGTTCATGTGGCATGTAACATGTAGACATTTATCATGTAGACATATAGTTCATATAACAAGTGGTTCATGTAGCTGCCAAGACATAGCCCACACTACGAATAGAGATCATATAGTCATTCACTTATCTCCTAGGCAAAGTAGTAATGAAGTCATGGTCATTGTGCAATACCGGAGAAAGCCCTTCCCACCTTAACCAGTAGAACATGTCTACCTCCAGGATTTCAATCCGTTGCCCACGGATTCATGTAGTCAATTCATGTAGGTGAACCATTACCATAGGGGCATTCCATGGTGTAGTTCCTTGTAGTTATCTCTATCATAGCAATGTCGTTTTTGGCCAATCCGTTTCACATGCATTAATGTATAAAATCATGCAATCTACATTTTCATACATTTCTATCATACTCTTTCATATATTCATGCATAATTTATCAAAATGACAATGCAATATCACATAGCATGCCTTTCTCAGTTCTGAAACTAAACTTTACTGTAAAACAAAAACCTAGCATGGTACTAATTATATCACATCCACTCATGCACATATTCTCATGTTTATTTAAATTTTATATGCATTCTGCCATTCAGAAAATCATGGCAATATGTACAAAGGTCTAAAAATCCCGAAATGTTGATAGTAAATCTGATTTAGATCATACCATGCACATGAAAATTTCATAATTTTCTGAGCTCTATAAACATTTTTCATAATTATATTCCATCAGTTTAAGCTAACTAACATGGTACAACAGTGAGGAAAATCATACAATTTCTATTCTAGAATTGAATACAGCAGGTATGTAGTTTCATCTTACAATATTAAAGTCTCAAATTTTAACATTCTAACATGAATCATGTTTGCCATCTTTTCACTTTTCCTTTATCAATTCCATTCGAATCCAAAAGAATAACCATTCAAAAGTACATATAGTCTACACATCATTGTAATGACCTGTCCATAGTTTAACATTACTGAAACACACAAAACATCACCTGGCTGAAACCTCATACAAGAATGAATCACAGATAAGCAAATAAAATCATATTTCAGGAATTTACAGCACTGATAAACTTAACGGCCAAATATGTGGCGTTTACATCAAGTTAACGTCCACACATCCTGTCGTTAACATCAATAGACGGCGGCACATAGCGCCATTAACATATAGTAGATGTCTGAAATAAACATGTCGTTTGCATGAAATAAATGGCGGTCGATGCTGTCGTTTACAAAAATTAAACGGCCAACGATATGGACGTTAAGTTCATTCGTCCAGTAAACACAGAAACTTCACATAAAATGACAGGACTTCTGCCATTTCCCGCACGTTATTTTCATGGTTTAAAAATATGTAAAAATGATAAAACTAAAGACTAAACTATCCTAAACCAATCCCCCATGTCACTTGCCTCTAACCCTCCTTCTGGAGTGACGAAAAGAGATCCGAAGAAGCCCCCCTTGGCAGTAAGGCAGTCCTCTTCTCTGGCTTCAATCGCTCAGAATCCACCTCTAGTGCAGCTCCCCCGCTTGGAGAAGCTCCTGACCTCGATGCTGAACGTTCCTCCTTGGTCCAGAAAGCTTCAAATCGCACGAATAAGCTCTGCAAACCCCTTTCTCTCGGCCCTCCTTTCTCTCTTCTCAACCAGTGTGAAAACTCTCTCTCTAATGCCAAATCCGGGTCTTAAAAGGATTCCCACGCCTTTCCCAGACCTAACCCTAGCCCTAGGATCAGAAACGCACCATAACTTCCCATTAAACACTCTGGAAATGACCGATTTATCTCCCCTGGAACGGTAACATCAAAACAGGCAAGTCAGGTTAACATCAACATCAGTAGCCGTCAGCCTTGATGTAGACGTCCATCGATCATGTTGTCTACATCCTTGCCCGAAAAATCCAATATTCTAGAAAATAATAAATGACACAAGAAACTGTCGTTAACAAGAAGTAAATGGCAAAAGATCATGCTGCTAAAAATTGTCAACGCCAGCAGATGTTGACGCCAAGTTCAACACAGAACAGCTTACAACTACATGTTGAAATATACATACAATTGCAATATAAATTTCAATAAAATTCTAGGGCACTACAGCTGCTGCATGCTTGAGCTACTGCTGCTTCTCTTGTTGGTGACCACTTCTTCACCTGCACTTGCCGTGGCTGCTTCCATCTCTTGCTACTGTAGACTTTTACGTTGAGGAGTAGAAGGACCCTTACTCTTTCCAGTCAGGTAGGATTCATTCCTTCCTTCCTTCCTTCTTTTCTCATTCTTATCTCCTAACTGTGCTAAAGAGTCTTCTATTTAGGTGTTTGAATACTTATACACTTGTCTTTGACTCCATAAACCTCCTTCTGAATTGTATGTCCATTCCCTGTAATCATGTTTTAGCATGTGTACTTGTGGAAATCTTCCTATTGGATGCAAGCAAATATTGTTTAGATGAATGGTACTTCTAGTACTTCGTTTTTCTAAATTTTTGGCCACCCATGTGTAGGTTCTGTTTCTCATGCTTTATTTTTGTTCTCCATGTAAAGTAGTATTTAGAACCACAAACAAATCTTTCTAGTTGTTGTTAACCATGTTTGGATTTATAGAAACCATTCAAAAGGTCTTTAGAGTGGCTGTAGATCCACTTCTGGAAGCTGAACCTGCACCTGTTGTTAGTTGGGAATCACCTGTCGACAGGCCTCAAGCTTCCAGAACCCAAAACTTCAGAAAAACCAGCAGCTGTCGATAGATGGCTCTTGTCTGTCGACAGATGGACCTGACCTATTGACAACCAAACTTGGCTTGTCGACAGGTACTGTCCAGATTCCAGAAATCTAGTTCTGGAAGCATGTACCTATCGACAACTACCTTTTGGCTGTCGACATACACTATCCAGTCATGCCTTCTAGCACTTTTTCTTGTCCAAGCTTTTGATGACTCACCTTGGTATTGACCCAACTAGTTGTTACCCTTATTACCTTGGATTCCAACCATTGTATCTCTGAGAAATATCATTAAAATGTCATCCATATTCTATTAAGGAATGTCTTTGAACACCTCAAGTACATATAACACTTGCTTGTCTACAATTTTCTGTAAGTGTTACATTATAATTTGAATCCTTGTTCTGTGAGAAACTTTGAGTACTTGTGTAACCTACCTGAATCCATGTAAGAATGAATTATGATGACAATTTATGGGTCTTTGGGACTCATTTGAGATATATGCCTGTGCAAATAGGTCTAGTCCAGTCCTAGGAGGAGCACCCGAATTCGTTTAGTGGCTGTACGAAATGATAAAGGATCTGTGGATGCTTGGCATTGCATCAATATAAGCTTGATTAGTCATCATGTTATCTTTTCATGTGTGAATATGTATTTGAATCAGAACATGAATGTTATCATGAATTCTTGACCATGTATTCGTAATTCAGTACTTCTGTTCTACATTTATTGTTTAGTTGACATGCTTGATTCAATCATCTTTGACATTCAGTGCTGACAACAGTCAGGTTTCTTATCCTTATCTTTGGACATCTTAATCCTTTTTTATTAGAAGAATTGAATCCTACTGGGCTAGTCAGCTCACATAATCCTACCATTTCAGGTGATCAAGATGGGGGTGATGCTTAAAGGGGGGGAGTGTGCTGAGCGGGACAACCAGTCCTCAGAAGTTCAACAACTTTATTTTTCTTTAGTAATGTAGTAATGAATTGTAAATAAGTTTTCTTTTTCCCTTACTCCTCTTACAGAAAATAATAAGGAGTATTATGTACTTATGCTTCTGCAATGTGAATATTAGATGAATAAAATATAAGTTCTATTTCTTTTACCCGATTTATGTTATTTTCGATAAATGGACATTTTATTAGGACGTGACATATTTTTAGATTTATGGAATAGAGCCATAATATTTTTATATCCGAAGGTCTTGTAAAAGTATATAAAAATAAGAGTGAAATACATGTTGATTTATCATTTGTACTAAAGATTCGTAATTCAGTATGTAGTTGAATTTAAGAGTTTAACCGCGAGCTTACTAAATTAAAAATGTCATGAATATGATATAAAATGTTAATGATGAGAAGATATCATACAATTTGTATATTCTTCATTTTATCTGATAAAGATATAATGTTATTTAATCGAAATGATACAACATATATGATGAAGTGAACTTTGTATATGTCAAAGTAAACTTTGGATATGACGAAGCTAACTTCAGATATGGCAAAGTGAACTTCGGATATGACGAAGTGAACTTCGGATATGACAATTTCAACATGATCAGTTGAAGTAAGATCTTTGTGTTTTACTTCGCATATGACGAAGATAACTTTGGATATGACGAAGTGAACTTCGGATATGACGAAGATGACTTCGGATATGACAAAGTGAACTTCGGATATGACAAAATGAACTTCGTATATTACGATTTCAACATGATCAGTCAAAGTAAGATCTTTGTATTTTACTTCACATATGACAAAGCTAACTTCGGATATGACGAAGTGAACTTCGAATATCATGATTTTCAACATGATCAGTCGAAGTAAGACCTTCGTGTTTTACTTCGTATATGATGAAGTGGACTTCGTATATTTCTTAGGCAAACGAAGTTATACTTAGGATTTCTGAGAAGAATAATTTGTATGACTAAATATGCTTTAGAGATTTTGTTATATGTCATGTAAGAGAGAGGAATGTAGTTTTGTTTATAAATAGATATCTGTTTATTTTGTCATCTTCAGAACTATTGTATGTTATGTATTAAATCTGTAATTATGTAATGTATATATTGGGCAGAGGTTCAACAATCTAGGTTCAACACGTCCGACACCGAGCTCCCGCGATGACGAGCCCCTAGATGAAGGGAGTAGGGGGGTGAGCCTTGCGAACAAGGCCCAGTAGGAATTACCAGTCCCTCACCAGCTATAGCAGCAATAACTCTGAAAATAGGAAACTACACTAGAAAGTTGTAAAGCGAGAAACACCTATAGCAGGGTACTACAAAGTAGTGGAACAGAACAATGCAATGACACGACCTGTGTGGGTGTTGTGGGCCTTAAGTCTTAGCCCATATAGCTTGCAGATTTTCTAGTGAAGAAGGCGACGGGATATGTTGTCGTGTTTTGAACGCAAAGGCTTCCTACGTCGTGATTCACCAAATCGCCTTTCCGATGCACGGCGCGTTTGGCAAAGGTTTGGTCCATCGCATTTAATGCATGTTAAACGTGACGTCTGCCTACGTCATGATTTTGACTGTGGCATTTATTGCTCTGTTTCAAGCCAGACAAAGCAGATGTGGCTCTATCCGGCGGAGGGGAGGAGGTTTTGCGGCTCTTCTAGTGTTTTCAGCTTCCAGGTGGCAAGCTCAGCATGGGTTCTATGCGAAGAGGATGCCTAGAGCCTGGACTTGCTGGCAGTGTGGCGTTTCTTGCATTCTGCGGGTTCTTCGAGTTGGTAGGGAGACTTCCCCTTTTATTTCATGTTATTTAAATAGTTTAAAGTTTTAAAAGCATGATATGATAGTACGTGGTAGCTCAATCTTCATTTTGTGAGCTTAAGTGTGAATTGCATGGTGTGTGGATGGTTTCTTGGAGGAGGAAATGGGGTTCAATCGTCTGCCTGAGAAGGCGACGGGCTGAACTGTTGCATGTTGGTTTGAATGCGACACCTTGGGCCGTCATGTTCATGTGTTCCGATTGGGTTGGATCGGTTGGTTTTGAATGCGACCACTTGTTCCGTCACGTTCTTGTTGAACGTGTCGGTGTGGTCCATAACGATTTGGTGTATGAGTTGGTGTTGTCTTTGTCGTGATGTATCATCCCGTCGTGATTTGCACTTTGACTATCAGAGTTTGACTGCTGGGTTTGAAGGCAATGTATCGGGTCATCGTGTTTTGTTCACGACATTGGGCCCTGTCGCGTTATTTTGTAATCGCGTCTGGGCATGCCGTCGCGTTCTTAAGGGCAACAACTGTGTTCGTCGCATTTTAGCTTTCAAGGTTTGTGTTGTGCTATGGTGGTTGGGTAGTGAGGATCTTATGTTGACCTAGCCTTAGTTTGCTAGGGTACTATTAAGGTGTTTAAGTTGTTTCCATGTTAGTAAACCATGTTTAGGTTAGTGGTTTGGTTTATGATTAGTAACGAGTTGTGTTAATTATGATGATTATGTTAATCATGCTAATTACGTTATAAAAGTTATCTGATGCATATGTGTGGTTTGTGTGCATGAAGATGTGTTGCTATGGAGGTCATGAGATGACTAATGACAGACAAGGCTATACTGTGGTCATGTGGTTCATGTGCATAATAGTGTGTAGTTGTTTGGAGGTCACGTGGTGACCAATGATGAGCTAGTTATGATATGTGTATTGTGGTATAAGTTTTATGCATGTGGTAAATGATTGACGTGGCTTGTGTGTTCGCCAAGTGTGGTGGTCTGGCACCTATTCCGAAATGCCTCTTCAGTAGGGTACCCCAGGTTCTGTGTGAGCCAGGCACGTTGTTGTTTGTTATGCTCGAGGTTTTTCCCAGTACTATGTGTATCGTCGAGGTCTGTGTCATCTTCCTGGACACCCTTACTCCTGTGTTTGAGTTGTACATCTGGCCGAAGGAAAGACGGGAGTGGGGAAATGACTTGTGTGTTGTGGGTGTACTCAGTCGCTTGTAGTGCGCTCAGGGTTGGGGGTACGGACACCAGTAGATGTACTGGGCCCTAACTAGTCTTGTTTTCTAGTGCCTCACTTTAGAGAGCTTAGGCTAGAGTCTCTGAAGGTGCCTTGGGATGGTCCTCTCCGTTCAGACCCGTTAACCTAATAACGTGCCCGACACGACTCCGCCTCCCGCGATCGGGCCGAAGCCTCGCAAGGGATATCAATCACGTGTGTCCGAGAAAATAAAAAGAAACATGTTGAACACACATAAGATACTATCTCTCACATATATTCACATGAAGGTACATACTTAGTTCCATACTTCAGTCATTTAAATGAGTACAACAGCTCGGGACAAACCCCAAGGCTCCACAAGTAAAGACTTTACTCTACTGGTGGTGTAGGCCTGACTCCACTACGGTGCGGTCCCGAACTAGAAGAGGGACGGGAACCCTCCTGCTCTCCTTCACCTGGAAGAAGAAGGGGTGAGCCTCTCAAGTCACTGGCTCAATAGGGTAACTCTCCAAAGCCAACAAACACAATAAGCAACATATATAATATGTAAAGCTGTAAAGCAATTATCATATATCAATGCCTAGACATGATGCTACAACTGTAAGTAAGTAAATGGCAAACCACAACATGAGTACAAGCTACAGAAGGGTACGCCAAACACGAGTCATGAAGACTGGTTCGCGACACCAGCCACAGACCCAGACAAACAACACAAGTCCACCTCTCAGTTTCACAGCCACGGACGAAAGGTCCAGTTGCTGCTCCACCTCAACAAGACAAGAACTATGGAGACAAACTAACACCACACCTGCAAGCTACACAACTGCAGGTCCAAGCCTGACACCTTTAGGGACTCCGGTCAAAAACTCTAAAGTGAGGCACTGCAAACAGGACTAGCTGGGGACTAGTACATCTACCGATGTCCGTCCCCCAACCACGAGCGCGCTACAAGTGACAGCACACCCACAAACGCGTGTCGCTGCCCAATGTCGTCTTTCCCTCAACTGGACGTACAACTCAAACTCAGGAGTGAGGGTGTCCAGGAAGACGACACAAACCTCGACGGTACGTGTAACGACCCAGAATCCGCATTACCAGTAACAACCAGTAACCCGAATTCTGACCCGCTAACCCACGAGACAAGCTCGGAAGGGTAGGAATTTAAGAGTCCGAGGAGACTATATGTAAGAAGATACACACCATGCAAAGCAGTAAAATTCCACTATATGAACATATCATATACAACCTCAGAGTCTGAGACAAAGTACATAGTACAGAAGTACAACAAAAAGGTACAACTCACTGCAGCTAGGGAGCACCAACACCGGAGTGGCTAGACTCGCCTGGAACGGGAGTCGACGAAGACCCACCTGAAAGGGAAGGGAGTGAGTCTCAAGAAAAGAGACCCAGTAGGGAAAAGTAACCCCACCGGCAACTGAACTAAAGTGCGGAAAGTAAAAACTGAAAGTAAGTACACGTCGCACCACAACACAAAACTGTAAACCACGCGGCTCAGTAACACACACTCACACACACACAAGTAGGACTCAGCTAGGGTCTGTGGCTCGGCGTCCCGTCACCACAGAGGCTCTCAACCCCAGCCACGTGTGCACACTACAGACGCTCTCTCTCGCGTCTGGTCCACGACCGGTTTTTCCCCTACGCTTGACCCTAGCGGTAGAGAAGGGGCTCCACGGAGACCGGCTCAAAACCACCAAAAGGAGTACGCACAGGACAGAGTCGCACTCGATGTCCCGGCTCACTAGCGGAGGACAACCACACGCTAGTCGTCTAGACGGAGTCGCACCCACGCCTAGGTAACACAACAGAAACGGGTACACGGTAACGCAACGCGCGTACAACAGACGGAACACACTCAACGTCTGAAACCCCGTACAGTAGTAAACACCTCGTGCCACAAACAACTACTCTTATGCACAGGCGGAGTCACACTCTAAGCCTGGCCCACTTGTGCTATTAGGGCGGACATCACATGTCAATCGCCTCTAATCACACAACTCAAGTCTGCTGGGACACAGGATATAAACGGCCTGATCGATTGCCGCCAATATAGGGTAAACGGCAACCCCTATGCCGCCAACAATAACTAAACGGCAGTCGACCTTGTCGTTTAACTCATCCCTGAAGATCTCAACGTCAACAGATGTGGACGTTGATATCTTCAGTCCCCCATACCCAGAACTGAACCGAATCAGTCCAATGGGCAGAAACACTAAACCAACTCCGACTGATGGAGGGAAACACTTCCTCTCATCAATCTACACTACCAGAATATCATAAATAGACAATCTAACACCTAGATTATCCAAACCACCCTCAATTCCGGCATGATATAACCCAAACCCTAAACCATAATTGCACATCAATTCAGTTAATTGGACATGCTGGTTTGCTGGGGAAGGTTATAGGGGTTAAGTCCCTACCTCAGAACGCCTTAAGAATCCCCAAACAGCCACCAATCGCGCCGGATCTCCCCGAAGACTCCGCGCGAATCACGCCAAAACCTTGCGATTCCCGCCCGATCTAGCAACGCCACACGATCCAGGGGCTTCCCACGAGCTCAAATCACTCAACAGAAGCTACAGGAATCAAGAAAGGCTAAGGTGGAAGGAAGGAGAGGAAAGGAGAAGAAGAAGCTCTGCTCTCGGGCTGCCCTATTTCAACAGGACTGGTTAGTCGACGTCACATCTGTGGTCGCCAACTGAACCGCCAACAGACTGACGTCCATATCCCCTGTCGCTGAGTTCAACCTCAGACGTCCACATCGCTGGACGCTGACTCAGACTCAACGGCAAGCCCTGGCCGTCAACAGCAAGTCAACGACAATGGTCTTGTCGTCGACCACACAGAACCACTACAGACCCAATAAGGATCCACTAAAGACCCGAGACCTTACAGCTCTCCCCCCTTAAGGAATTTTGCCCTCAAAATTCAAACAACACAAGGAAAGAGAAGACTCACCAAAGAGGTACGGAAAATGCTCGCGCATTCGTCCTCCCGCTCCCATGTCGACTCACCACCGGAGTGCCGCTGCCACGCAACACGAACTAAAGGGATTGCCTTGTTCCTCAACCTCTGAACTCGGCGATCCTCAATGTGCAACGGAAACTCTGGTACAGTCAACACTGGAGTCACCTCAGACCACTCTGCACTCTGCAGAACGTGAGACTCGTCAGCAAGATACCTCCGAAGCATCGACACGTGGAACACGTCGTGCACTGCTGCCAACTCTGACGGAAGCTCAAGTCTGTACGCCAAACCTCCGACACGCTCAGAAATGGTAAAAGGCCCAATAAAGCGAGGACTCAACTTTCCACGCTTACCGAACCTCACCACTCCCTTCATAGGAGACACACGAACAAACACCTGGTCTCCTACCTGAAACTCGAGCGGTCGTCTGCGCTGATCTGCATAACTCTTCTGCCGACTCTGAGCTGACTGAAGCCTCTGTCTCACAAGCTGAACTACCTCAACTGACTGCTGAACCAACTCCGGCCCCGTGACAACTCGCTCGCCAACCTCGAACCAGTCAAGAGGAGTGCGACACGGTCGTCCGTACAAAGCCTCATATGGTGCCAAACCGATACTGGAGTGATAACTATTATTATATGCAAACTCGACCAACGGCAAGTGAGCTGTCCACGACCCCTGCCACTCCAGGCAACAAGCTCTAAGCATGTCCTCCAAAGTCTGGATAGTCCGCTCTGACTGACCGTCTGACTGAGGGTGGTAGGCGGAACTAAAAGCCAACTCTGTCCCCAAAGCTCTCTGGAAACTGCGCCAGAACCCAGAAGTGAAGCGAGGATCCCTGTCTGACACAATAGAGATCGGCACTCCATGCAAAGGAACAATCCGCTCTACGTACAACGCGGCCAACCTACTCACACCCCAACTAGTCCTGACAGGCAAGAATCTGGCAGTCTTCGTCAATCTGTCCACAAGAACCCAAATGCTATCAAAACCTCCAGCTGTCCTCGGCAAACCACAAACAAAGTCAGTCGTCACATGGTCCCACTTCCACATCGGAATCTCTAACGGCTGCACAAGTCCTCCCGGACGCTGATGTTCGGCCTTCACCTGCTGACAGACCAAACACCTAGCAACAAAAGCCGCTATGTCTCTCTTCATCCCAGGCCACCAAAACTGACGTCTCAACCTGTGGTACATCTTGGTCGCCCCTGGATGAATAGAGTACCTGGAACCATGTGCCTCCTGCAACACGACTCTCCTGATAGACTCCTCAACAGGAACATAGAGTCTATCTCGGAACCTAACAGTCCCGTCCTCACAAAGCTCAACCTCTGGAAGAAGCAACACACTGTGCAACTCGGGATCTGCCTGCTGAGCCTCAGCAACCTGTCTCACAACTGCGGGAGCTGCTAACAAACTGCCCAACACACACTGACGACGACTGGAAGAAACTCTGAAAGATCCCTCTGTCGCAGACTGCCACAACTGCCACTCTCTAAGCATCAGATGACTCATCTGTGCTTTCCTACTCAAGGCATCTGCAACTACATTCGCCTTTCCAGGCTTATACTCAATGCTGAAATCATAGTCCTTCAGATATTCCATCCATCGACGCTGCCTCATATTCAGATCCCTCTGAGAAAACACATATCTCAAACTCTGGTGGTCGGTACGGACTACAAAACTCACTCCGTACAGGTAAAGACGCCAAATCCGCAAAGCAAACACCACAGCTGCAAGCTCTAGGTCGTGGGTCGGGTAACTCTCCTCGTGGGGCTTAAGCTGGCGAGACGCATAAGCCACCACTCGGCCTTGCTGCATCAAGACCGCACCCAAACCAACACCTGAAGCATCTGTGCAAACCTCAAAACCCTCCTCACCTGAAGGTAAGGCAAGAACTGGCGCCGACGTAAGCAGTCGCTTCAACTCTATGAAGCTCTGCTCACACTGATCCGACCACTCAAACGGAACTCCCTTTCTCGTCAACCGAGTCAAGGGTGCAGCAACCTGAGAAAAATCTCGAACAAACCTGCGGTAGTAACCTGCCAAACCCAGAAAGCTACGAATCTCAGACACAGATCTGGGACTCTCCCACTGCAAAACTGCCTCAACCTTCGCTGGATCTACTGAAACTCCCTCACCTGAGATCACGTGCCCCAAGAAGTGAACCTGTTGTAGCCAAAACTCACACTTACTAAGTTTGGCATACAACTGGTGCTCTCGCAAAGTCTGCAACACGATCCTCAGGTGCTCGGCGTGCTCCTCCTCCGAAGCGGAGTACACCAGAATGTCGTCAACAAACACTACGACAAACCGGTCCAAGAACTGGTGGAACACCCGGTGCATCAGATCCATGAAGGCTGCTGGAGCATTGGTGAGCCCAAACGGCATCACCAAAAACTCAAAGTGTCCATATCTGGTCCGAAAAGCAGTCCTCTCAATGTCCGAATCTCTAATCCGCAACTGATAGTAGCCCGACCTCAAGTCAATCTTCGAGAAGACACGAGCAGACTGAAGCTGATCAAAGAGATCATCAATCCTAGGCAAAGGATACCTATTCTTGATGGTCACTTGATTTAGCTTCCTATAATCGATACACAACCTCAGGCTACCATCCTTCTTCCGGACAAACAAAACAGGTGACCCCCACGGAGAAAAGCTAGGACGAATATAGCCCTTCTCCAACAACTCCTCAAGCTGCCTCTTCAACTCCCTCAACTCTGCTGGTGCCATACGGTACGGTGCCTGCGCAAAAGGTAAAGTGCCAGGAACCAACTCTACAGTAAACTCAATCTCTCTCTCTGGTGGAAGACCAGGCAACTCTTCCGGAAAAACATCCGGAAACTCACACACTACAGGAATGTCTCCCACTCCCGAGGCAATCTGGTCAAGAGTCACTGCAGAAACTAGGAAACCCTGACAACCAGAAGCAAGCAACCTCCCTGCCCTCAAAGCAGAAACTAAAAAGCGAGAAGTAAGAGGTACGATACCCTGGAAGTAGAACGCCGCTGCTCCAGGTATCCGCAAGTGCACCCTCTTCTTCTGGCAATCCATCACTGCACCATACCGCTCTAACCAGTCCATACCCAAAATCACATCATAGTCATGCAACTGCAAGGCAAAAAGACGGGCTGACAACAACTGATCCTGCAACTGCACAGGTACCTCCTCGAGACAGTAGGACGTAAGGACAAAGTCCCCCGTCGGCAACTCTACTGCCAACTCAACAGACTCTCCCGAACTCAACTCTCCAAGGGAGTCTAAAAAGTCCTCAGACACAAAAGAGTGAGAGGCACCGGAATCAAACAAAACTCTAGCTGCATAACCAAAAACTGAAACAGTACCTTCCACCAGGTGAGCTGCCTCCGCGTCTGCACGAGTCAAGTGGGTAACACGACCTCTACCTCTCGACCTACCAGAACCTCCAGTCTGCTGACGCTGCTGCACTGGTGCCTGCTGCTGTTGCTGCTGCTGCACTCGGGGCTGTGACTGGGTCTGCTGCTGCGGCACACGAGGTAGCAAAGGACAATCTCGCGCCATATGACCCATCTGGTCACACCGGTAACACTGCCCAGCAAAAGTACGCTGTACCTGCTGCGAAGGCTGACCTGTCGGCTGCTGAACACTCCCAACCGACTGCTGCCTCTGCTCTGCCTGCCTCCTATCACGCCGAAACTTCCTCCGAGATCCTGACTTCGCCGACGTCCCAGTAGAAGTGGACGCGTAGGAAGTCGCAGTCCTCGGGGTCGTCTGCACACTACCCTGCTGCTGGCGAGGCTGAGAAGGAACTACCTGCGTCTGAACCTCTGCACTCCGAGCACGAGTCCGCAAGGTGTCTGCCTCCAACGCTGCCGCTGTCTGATAGGCCGCATCCAAGTCTGTGACACGAGCAACTATCAGCGCCTGCCTGAGCTCTGGCCTCAAGCCTCTCACAAACTGCTGAGTCCTCAAACCCTCATCTCCCATAATCTGCGGAGCATAACGCCCTAACTCCACAAATCTGGCCCTGTACTGCACCACAGTAGAGTCCCTCTGCTGCAAGTCCAGAAACTGGTACAACCTCTCCGTCCGGACGTAAGTAGGACAGAAGGCTCTCTCAAAAGAAACAACAAACTCCTGCCACGGAATCTGTCTCAGTGGGCGAGACTGAAAGTAGTCTCCCACTCAGCGGACCACCAAGTCAACGCCTGCGCCTGCAACTGGTAACTGGCTAGCAGCACTCGCTCCTCTGGAACACACTCCATGGAACGAAAAGTCCGCTCCACTGCATCTAACCATGCTCGCGCTACATCTGGATCAGGCTGGCCCAAAAACTGAGGAGGCTGAAACTGCAAGAACTCCCTCAACACCCTCCCAGTACCACCCTGGGGTACCGGCGCGTCACGGTGCTGAGCAACAAACTGAGCCATCCCCTCAAGAAAATGAGTCATGTCTAATCCCTGAGCTACCTGAGGTGGAGGTGGCGGCGGCGGAACAATACCACTATGTGCGTCCTGTGGCAAAGGCTGCGTCTGCTGAGGTGGCGGAGCATCTCCAACCTCCGGACGAGTCGCCTGCTCGGCTACTCCCTCTCTAGGACGTCGCCTAGGCGCCATAGAACTACACACAGAACAAAATACACACATAAATACACTAACTAACTCCGGGCTACATAGCTGCACTGTACTCTTTAGACTCTGAGTTAACATGATGGGTATTTCCTTATATATATCTCATCAGACCAGGCTCTGATACCAAACTGTAACGACCCAGAATCCGCATTACCAGTAACAACCAGTAACCCGAATTCTGACCCGCTAACCCACGAGACAAGCTCGGAAGGGTAGGAATTTAAGAGTCCGAGGAGACTATATGTAAGAAGATACACACCATGCAAAGCAGTAAAATTCCACTATATGAACATATCATATACAACCTCAGAGTCTGAGACAAAGTACAGAGTACAGAAGTACAACAAAAAGGTACAACTCACTGCAGCTAGGGAGCACCAACACCGGAGTGGCTAGACTCGCCTGGAACGGGAGTCGACGAAGACCCACCTGAAAGGGAAGGGAGTGAGTCTCAAGAAAAGAGACCCAGTAGGGAAAAGTAACCCCACCGGCAACTGAACTAAAGTGCGGAAAGTAAAAACTGAAAGTAAGTACACGTCGCACCACAACACAAAACTGTAAACCACGCGGCTCAGTAACACACACTCACACACACAACAAGTAGGACTCAGCTAGGGTCTGTGGCTCGGCGTCCCGTCACCACAGAGGCTCTCAACCCCAGCCACGTGTGCACACTACAGACGCTCTCTCTCGCGTCTGGTCCACGACCGGTTTTTCCCCTACGCTTGACCCTAGCGGTAGAGAAGGGGCTCCACGGAGACCGGCTCAAAACCACCAAAAGGAGTACGCACAGGACAGAGTCGCACTCGATGTCCCGGCTCACTAGCGGAGGACAACCACACGCTAGTCGTCTAGACGGAGTCGCACCCACGCCTAGGTAACACAACAGAAACGGGTACACGGTAACGCAACGCGCGTACAACAGACGGAACACACTCAACGTCTGAAACCCCGTACAGTAGTAAACACCTCGTGCCACAAACAACTACTCTTATGCACAGGCGGAGTCACACTCTAAGCCTGGCCCACTTGTGCTATTAGGGCGGACATCACATGTCAATCGCCTCTAATCACACAACTCAAGTCTGCTGGGACACAGGATATAAACGGCCTGATCGATTGCCGCCAATATAGGGTAAACGGCAACCCCTATGCCGCCAACAATAACTAAACGGCATCGACCTTGTCGTTTAACTCATCCCTGAAGATCTCAACGTCAACAGATGTGGACGTTGATATCTTCAGTCCCCCATACCCAGAACTGAACCGAATCAGTCCCAATGGGTAGAAACACTAAACCAGACTCCGACTGATGGAGGGAAACACTTCCTCTCATCAATCTACACTACCAGAATATCATAAATAGACAATCTAACACCTAGATTATCCAAACCACCCTCAATTCCGGCATGATATAACCCAAACCCTAAACCATAAATTGCATATCAATTCAGTTAATTGGACATGCTGGTTTGCTGGGGAAGGTTATAGGGGTTAAGTCCCTACCTCAGAACGCCTTAAGAATCCCCAAACAGCCACCAATCGCGCCGGATCTCCCCGAAGACTCCGCGCGAATCACGCCAAAACCTTACGATTCCCGCCCGATCTAGCAATGCCACACGATCCAGGGGTTTCCCACGAGCTCAAATCACTCAACAGAAGCTACAGGAATCAAGAAAGGCTAAGGTGGAAGGAAGGAGAGGAAAGGAGAAGAAGAAGCTCTGCTCTCGGGCTGTCCTATTTCAACAGGACTGGTTAGTCGACGTCCACATCTGTGGTCGCCAACTGAACCGCCAACAGACTGACGTCCATATCCCCTGCCGCTGAGTTCAACCTCAGACGTCCACATCGCTGGACGCTGACTCAGACTCAACGGCAAGCCCTGGCCGTCAACAGCAAGTCAACGACAATGGTCTTGTCGTCGACCACACAGAACCACTACAGACCCAATAAGGATCCACTAAAGACCCGAGACCTTACAGTACGCACTGTACCGTGACAAATCCCGAACACCCAGTGCTGAGAACCCGACTAGAGAGGTAACCTCGGAAGGCGTTATGACCCAACTTGCTATGCACACATTTCCACACAAAACCTCTCGTTATCAACCACAATACGAGTCAACACAACTTACATGAGTCCTACATTGCCTTGCCAACACAGCCCAAGCAGTGTGGGCCAGGAACCAGACAGACTAGCCACAGAACATCTGTGCTCGGGTGGCCACATTTCAAAATGCATTCAACATAGTGGACGTTTTTAGAAGGCTGAATCGCGTCAGACATACCTGACGCCTTAAATGCTAAATCGCGTCGTCTGGTTCTGTCGCCTTTCAGGTGACATAACTCAGACCAATAAACCCATTCCGAAAATCATCCTAAATTCCCATACATGCAAGTAGAGCAGGTAGTAAGCATGCAAATGAAACCCTAATCATGATCTCTACCCTCCTTACATGATTTCCATTTCAACAACTATAAACCCTAACCCATTCAAACCATGAGAGAGAAAATAGGGCAAAGTTTCCCCTACCTGTGAATGAAACACTAATCCGATAATAACCTGGCGTTCCCCGCACTCTGAAGCACCTCCTCGCATTGGAACCACGCCGATCGGACGGCCAAAACCTTGAAATCCCCTAAAAAACCTGCAGCAAGCCTCCACAGAGTTCCTCCCAGCTGAACAGTGCAACTTGCACTGTTCGGCCAAGGGCTGGAGCTCAAAACACTCAAGGTTTAATCGCGTCGTGTCTTTCCGCCGCGTTTATAAATGCATCCGACATCGGAGACGCCTTTAAACCCCGAAGTCCTGCATGAGCCATGCGGCGCGCATGCAGCGGAACCCATGCAATGGCGGTCGAAAGTTGCGTCCATGCAGGTTGACGTGTTCTACTCAGAGTCGCGTCGATTAAGCTGGACGCGTTCAACTAAGAGTCCCGTCGTCTGTGTTAGACGCGTTCTTAGTGAACCCGGCAGAGACCTATTTTGGGCTGAGATGCCCAACCCTCCAGCCTCCCACCTGCACCTTAAACCTATAAAAACACATATAGACCCACTTGGTCTACCAATAGGCCACACACTGGCCTCCAAAACTCGATAAACCACGATCCGAACATACTGGATATTACATTACTATCACCTAAAATAATTTCGTCCTCGAAATTAAAGGAATAAGCATAAGCACAATTCAACATGTAAGCAACTATCACCTAAAAATAAAGTAACGCTTACTCAAACAAGTATGGATACGTATTGTACATTTCTTCTGCAAACTCCCAAGTGTCTTCCCCACCCTGTCTATTTTCCCATCTGATATTTACTAACTCTATATCTTTATTTCTTAATTTCTGTGTGCGGCGACTTGTAATCATTATGGGATACTCCGACATGGACATATTCGGCTTCAAATCATCCCTCTGATAGTTGACTACCTGGGTGGGGTCACGAATGTACCTTCTTAACATCGAGACGTGGAACACGTCGTGCGCATTCGTGAAGTCTGCTGGAAGCTCCAATCTGTATGCCGCCTCTCCAATTCTTTCCACAATCTAAAACGGACCCACATACCTGGGACTCAACTTGCCCTTCTTGCTGAACCTCATTACACCTTTGGTTGGAGAAACTCTAAAAAACACATAGTCATCAACCTCAAACTGTAGGGGCCTGCACCGTCTATCCGTATAACTCTTTTGCCTGCTCTGTGCTGTTTGAAGCTTTTCCTTGATAAACTTTACCATTTCTACACACTACTGCACCATTTCCAGTCCTATGACCTACCTCTCACCCACTTCATGCCAATTTAGCGGTGTTCTACAAGGTCTTCCATAAAGTGCTTCATATGGTGCATGCCGATGTATGCATGAAAGCTGTTGTTGTAAGCGAACTCAACCATACCTAAGTGCTAATCCCAACCGCCTCCCCAAACCAAACAACAAGCTCGCAACATGTCTTCTATGGTCTAGATCGTCCTCTCCATCTGTCCATCTGTTTGGAGATGATACGCCGCGTTGTACGTCAACTGGGTGCCAACAACCCTCTGCAAACTCCTCCAAAACCCGGAGGTAAACCTGGGATCTCTATCTAAAACAATGGTGACTGGAATACCATGTAACGGCACAATTCTATCCATATATAACCTGGCCAACCTGTCCACTGCCCATGACATGCTCACTACTAACAATCTGCATACCTTTGTCAATCTATCAACAAAAACCCATATACCATTATGTCCTGACGCTGTCCTGGGCAAACCTGCAACAAAATCCATTGCTATATCATCCCACTTCCATTGTGGTACTGGTAAAGGCTGCAACAAACCACCTGGCCTTTGGTGCTCTACTTTAACTTGTTGGCATATCAAACACCTTACTATAAACTATGCTATTTCCTTTTTCATACTCGGCCACCAAAAATATTTCTTCATATCTTGGTACATCTTTGTGCTTCCTGGGTGAATGGTGTACCTGGATCGATGTGCCTCCTCCAATACTTTTTGCTTTACCCCAGCTTCACTTGGAACATATAACTTGTGTCTAAACCGGCCACACAATCATCATCTATAGAGACATCCTCCATTTTCACAATCTCAACCAAATTCTCATCTACCTTTTGTGCTTCTATTATCTGCCAATACAAAGAAGGCTCCACCTTGCTGTTGGCTAATACTGCTCTCCGCTGGCTACTTGGAACAATTAGGGAGTTTTCTGCTACATCTTCATACAGCTTCCATTCTCTTATCATCATGTGACTCATCACTGCCTTTCTTCTCAATGCATCCGCCACCATATTAGCCCTACCTGGTTGGTAAGCTAAGCTGAAATCATAATCCTTCAAGTATTCCATCCATCTATGCTGCCTCAAATTCAAGTCTTTTTGCGAGAAGATATACTTCATGCTCTTGTGATCCGTGAAAATTTCAAACCTTTCACCATACAAGTAATGCCTCCAAATCTTCAACGCAAACACAACCGCTACCAATTCCAAATCATGTGTGGGGTAGTTCTCTTCATGCCGCCTCAATTCCTGGATGCATATGCCACAACCTTTCCACATTGCATTAACACAGCTCCAAGTCCTCTCTTGGATGCATCTGTGTATAACACAAAACCACCTTGACCTGATGGTATCTATAATATAGGAGCTGAAGTAAGCCGTTTCTTCAATTCCATGAAACTACGCTTGCACTCGGATGACCATACAAATGGTACACCCTTCTGGTAAGCCTCGTCATTGGTGCTACAATCTTGGAGAAATCTTGGATAAATTGCCTGTAGTAACCTGCCAAACCAAGAAAACTCCTAATCTCAGGCACTGACCTTGGTTCCTCCCATTTCATGATGGCTTCCACCTTAGCTGGATCCACTGCAGCGCCCTCACCTGAAATAACATGCCCCAAAAACTGAACTTCTCTTAACCAGAATTCACACTTATTGAATTTTGCAAATAACTGGTGCTCCCTCAATGTCTGTAATGTGATCCTTAAGTGAGCTGCATGATCTTCTTTTGAGGCTGAATACACTAAGATATCATCTACGAAGACCACAATAAACCGATCTAGATATGGATGAAAAATTATGTTCATCAAATTCATGAAAGCTGCAGGTGCATTGGTTAGCCCAAATGGCATAACCACAAACTCATAGTACCCATACCTTGTTCTAAATGCCATCTTGCCAATGTCTTCTTCTCGGATCCTCAATTGATGATACCCCAATCTAATCTATCTTGGAAAACACCCTTGCTAACTGCAATTGATCAAACAGATCATCAATCCGCGGAAGTGGATACCTATTCTTTATTGTGACCTGATTCAGATGGCGATAATCAATACACATTCTCATGCTTCCATCCTTCTTTCTTACAAATAGAACCGGTACTCCCCATGGTGAATGACTCGGCAGAATGAAACCTTTTTCAAACAGCTCTTGCAACTGCTTCTTCAACTCTTTCAATTCTGCAGGTGCCATTCTATACGGTGCCTTGGAAATGGGCATACTACCCGGCTACAACTCTATGGTGGAATCCACCTCTCTATGTGGTGCCAACCCCGGTAACTCATCCGAAAACACATCAGCAAACTCCCTTACCACTGGTACCATATCCACTATTTTACCTGCCTCTACCAAACAAACAGATGCCAAATAGGCTACACACCTTGCATTAATCAATTTCCTAGCCTTAAGGGCAGAAATGATAAATTTAGGGGTATAGAATGGCATACCTTGGAATTCAAATACATCCCCTCCTGGATGGCTGAACCTTACTCTCTTCTTTCTGCAATCAACAACTGCCCCATGCGCCTCCAACCAATCCATGCCTAGTATCACATCATATTCCTTCAACTGTAGTGCATACAATCTAGCTGGCAATTGATTTCCTTGAAACATAACAAGAACCTCATCCAAATAGCATGTATTAAGCATGAAATCCCTGGAAGGGACCTCTACCACAAGCTCACACTGCCTCTCCTCAAATGGATGCACCATACTATCAATAAAGTCTTCGGAAATAAAGGAATGTGATGCACCTGGATCAATTAATGTTCTAGCTGAAAATTCAAGAAGAGGTATAATACCTTCAATTAGATTTGACGCCTCCGCTTGAGCCCTTGTAATCGCCATCACACGTCCTCGTCCTCCTCCTCTTTGGTAAGGCGTGCCTGTAACGTCCCTCCTTATACTGGTATGATTATACCAATCCACGTCGGTATAAAGAACGCCGTCACAGTGGGACATTTACCCAACACTAAACATTGGATTGAGATGTACACAAATATTGAAATAATACAGTGGAAATAAGTAAATATTCAATCTTATTCCATCATCCACATCATATCCACAGTCTATACAGTGATAAAAGAAATGCAAGTGTCCACATTATTACAACTTCAAAATAGATACACTATCCATATGAATTACATCACTTATTGAATACATACTTATGAAATGAAAAGTACAAAGTAGAAGTCTCCACACAACTAGCTACTCCTCCCGCTCAGAGTCGCTCCTAACTATATCCTCCTCAGAAGTGGAGATACCTATCACACCTGTACGCCGAAGCAAGGATGAGTCTAAAGAGACCTAGCAAGCAATCTAAGAATACAACCTTACTCATATCATAACCACATGCTAGTCTTTTAAGCATTTAGGAACTAAACATGGTACATGCTTCATGCTACTTAAAACAATTAATTATAAAACCTATAGCATGCTTTCTACACATTCTATTTAACATGGTTCAAAGATTCAAATCTTATTCAAATCATTTGGAAATTATATACAATTAAAGCATGAAACTATGACTAAGGTAATCAACATGCCTAACATGGTATCTAATAATTTGTTGGATCTCTGATTTTGATGATAGCCAAATGTGATTCATTAATACTTTGAAATCATGCTTACATTTTTATCTCACAATGTTTCCATCACATTTACAGCTCAAAAGTACTCTGTGGTGTTGACACAACTCAACTGTGTGTCGACACTAGTGCACTGTCCCAGCACAAAGACATCAGTAAGTACTCAGTGGTGTCGACACAGCTCAACTGTGTGTCGACACTAGTGCATTGTCCCAGAACAAAGTCATCAGTAATTACCCAGTGGTGTCGACACAATCTAGTTGTGTGTCGACACTAGTTCCAGACTCCAGGAGACAGTTTTGTGATGAATGGGACATGGTGTTGACACAATCTGGTTATGTGTCGACACTAGTTCCAGACTCTAGGAGATAGTTTTGCGATGACTAGGACAGGGTGTCTACATATAGGTAAAGTGTGTCGACACAGTCTGTCTAATTTTTCTTTCTCTGTTTGATGTAATTAACAAGGACATGTGGAAGCTTTTGGAAAAGGCCTTTTTGGGTGGGAACTTCTATGCCCACAGATCCCAAGATATTTTGTGGACCCATGGGCTATAAATACCCCTTATCCACTTGGCCTTAACAAGAGGTCGCGCCATATACTTCTGTTCGTCCAAGACTCCAGAGAATTCTGATAAATTTTTGAGGAAGACTTCAACCTGGCGAATTGCTCCCAGATCTGAAGGAACAAGAGGTCTGCATACCTTGGACGATCCAATTGAAGGAGAATTTCGATCCATCTGAGTCTTCTTCCTGGAGTTGAAGCAGAAAAGCTGATCCCCATTCCTTAAGCAGAAACAGGGATCTTCGAACCAGTCCTCTTCAATTTGGAATTCAACTGCTCCGACTGGTTTCTCATTTCAATCTCATTCTACTGTGTGTTTTTGTGATAGTGGTGCAATCATTGTGCCCAATTTCACGTGTGTGTGATTGAATCTGAGATTTCGGTATCTCAGAGTGTGTGTGTTTCTTTGTGACTTTTCTGAACTGGCAAGATAAGCCACAATTGTGTGTGTGTGTGGATGGTGGATGTAGGATACACTGTTGTGTAATCCGAACCACCCTAAATCTTTGTGTCATTGTGGTTTGCTTGTCTCTTGCGCTAGATGCTTGATAGGTTCGTCAAAATCTCATCATCTAGCTTGCCTAATTTGTTTAGAATTGCCATTAACACTCAGATTTCACACTCAATTAAGTTTCTCTAAGTTTCTGTTGAAGTGATTTTTAAAATTTGTAGAAATCTATTCAACCCCCCCCCCCTTCTAGATTTCTGGTAGCAGTTCTTTCCGCAACATTTCATTTGGTATCAGAGTGGGTTCTCATTACACTTTAAGTGTTTGATCTAACGATCAAGAGTTTATTGCTATGGAGAATGTTAGGGGATTTATTGCTGAAGGTCATTCAATCTCTAGACCTCCTTTTTTCGATGGATCTGACTATGCTTATTGGAAAAACAAGATGCAAGTATTCCTTAGAGCACAGAATTATGAGCTCTGAAAGATTGTTGACAAGGGACCAGATGAACTTCCTGAGGATGAAAGCTTATGGACCAAGGACCAGATCAACAAGTCCACACTCAGCTAGAGTGCCATGAATATGATGCAATGTGTCATTCATCCCAAGGAGTATTCCAGAGTGTCCTCATGTAAGACTGCCAAGGAGATGTGGGATAAACTCCAACTTATTTATGAGGGAACTTCTGAGGTAAGGGAGACCAAGGCAAGTATTCTAGTCTCAGAATATGAAATGTTTAGAATGAAGAGTGATGAAACTATTTTGAGATGTTTGCTAGATTCATGCTCTTAGTAAATGGTCTTAGAGGTCCAGGTAAGGAATATTCAAATAGTGATCTTGTTAGGAAAGTCCTTAGATCACTTCCATCAGCTTGGCACACGAAGGCTACTGTAATTGAGGATTCCAAAAATCTGTCAACCATGCAATTGGATGAGTTAATAGGTTCTCTAATGACATATGAAATCAACTTGAAAAGAAATGCATCTTTGAACACATCTAAGAAACCTATTGCTCTAAAAGCTTCATCTAGCTTAAAAATTGTTACTGATCAATCTGATGAAAATGATGATTCTTCTGATGAAGAGAATGATGAAGAACTAGCCTTATTGACAAGGCATTTCAAAAAAATTTTGAGAAAGAAAGGAAAAGGTAAGCTCAAGCCCTTCATTAGAAAGGATGTTTCAAGGAAAAATGATTTCAATAAAAAATTGGAAACTACTAAAATGACTGACATTATTTGTTATGAATGCAAGAAACCAGGACACATGAGAGGAGAGTGTCCTGATCTAAAGAAGAAGCTGAAAAATCAGATATTCAAGAAGACAAGAGCAATGCTAGCTACATGGAGTGATGAGGATGAAGAAGACCTAGAAGAAGGTAGTTCAGATGAGGAAGAGGTGACATGTCTTATGGCAAGGCATGAAGAAAACACTGAGGTAAGTCCTTCCTTTGAGGATTTTACAACTGATGACTAGGAAGAAACCTATGTTGTGTTATTTAAAAATTATGTGAATTAAAACATGAAAATAAGGCATTGAAAAGGAAAGTGAACAGCATGGTGCAAAGTCCTGAAGAATCTGAGCAATTCAAAGTGTTGACTGATGAAATCAATAATCTAAAAACGGAGAAAGAATGTGTGGATAAACAAATTGATGAAATCAAGGAGAGATGTCAATCAATTGAAAAAGAAAAACAGATTTTGATGAATGAAAATGAAAAACTCATAAATGAAAGAGAGGTGATACAAGAGGAACTAAAAACTATTAAAGAAGAACTGGATGACAAGAAAGAGACCTTGTTAAAACTTGTCAAAGGCAAGCAAAACCTAGATGCTATCTTAGGAATTCAAAAGAACAACATCAAACATGGTCTAGGTTATCAGCCTGAAAACAAAGAAAAAATTGGACAAACCTTGATAACTTCATTTGTTCAAGGTAGTACCTCTTGTAGCAACTTTGAAAAGAACATCAAAGAAAAACCACAAACAAATCTAAAATCCAAAAACAAAACCCAAGTAAGACAAGAAAGAGTTCAAAGCAAAAATCAACAAAAATGGAAATCAAATGATAGATCAGATTTGTATCCAAAGAACAATAAACGTTTCTCAGTTGGATATAATTTTCATGCCAAAAGGAATAATATTTTCACACCACAAAGAGTCATGATGTGCACAATATGCAAGAAATCTGATCATACTGATGAAAAATGCAGATCAAGAATAAATTTGAAGAAAATAAAACAAATCTGGATTCCAAAACATCTTGCTGTTGAGCTGAAACAACTGATGGGACCCAAAGCAATTTGGGTACCAAAATTGTTTTTCTAAATTGTTTTGCAGGAATGTCTTACAGCCCACAAGAAGGATAAGTGGTATCTTGATAGTGGCTGTTCAAGACATATGACTGGAGATAGAGGAAAATTTTCTACATTGATCGAAAAAGATGGTGGACAAGTAATTTTTGGAGGTAAGAACACAGGTAAAATCATTGGAATAGGAAAAATTGGTAAGACTCCTTCAAGCTCCATTGAGAATGTTTTACTTGTTGAAGGTCTTGATCATAATATCTTCAGCATAAGTCAACTATGTGACAAAGGCCTTAAGGTAATTTTCAATTCTGAATCATGTGAAATTGTTGAAAAAGATAATGGAAAAATAAAATTTCTTGGCCAAAGAATAAATAATGTTTACTTGGTTGATTTGAATAGTCATCAACATGAAAATTTGTGTCTTGTTGCCAATCAGCATGATCTATTTCAACTGTGGCATAGAAGGTTAGGTCATGCTAGTGAAAATGTTCTGAATAAGTTGTTAAGAAACCCTCTTGTGAATGGTTTGCCAAAAATGAAGAAAAAGAAAAATGCAATTATATGTGCTTCATGTGCCCAAGGCAAACAAACCAGAAAATCTTTCAAATCAATTGCACCCTTAATCACCTCCAAACCCTTTGAATTGTTGCATATGGACTTATTTGGTCCAACTAGGACACTCAGTCTTAGTGGACATATGGGTATACTTTCTATCTCACAAGAGTGACACATTAGAAAACTTCAAAGAATTTGTTGATAAAATTGAAAATGCAAAAATAAATAAAATCCATTCTATCCTTACTGATCATGGTGGAGAATTTGATAATAATTCATTTATTGATTTTTGCAGGAATAAAGGAATTGAGCATAAGTTTGCTTCTCCAAGGACTCCTGAACAGAACGGAATTGTAGAAAGGAAGAATAGGACTCTAGTTGAAATGACAAGAACCTTGTTGATTGAAAGTAAACTTCTAAGAAAATTATGGGCAGAAGCTGTCAATACATCATGCTATATCCTCAACAGGGTAATGGTAAGACCAGTCCTTAAGAAAACTTCATATGAACTTCTGAAAGGTAAGAAACCTCACATTGCATATTTTAGAATCTTTGGATGTAAAGTTTTCATTCACAATAATGACAAAAAAAATCTTGATAAATTTGAAAATAAAAGTGAAGTAGGCATCTTTCTTGGATACTCTGAAAATTCAAGGTCATATAGAGTGTTTAACAATGAATCAAAAAATGTAGAGGAAACTCCTCATGTCATTTTTGATGAGAATATTGAAAAATCTACTGACCTTAATTTGTTCAGGAATCAAGAAGAAGATGTTGACATTCTTATGAGAGAAAAAGATCAAATTGTGGAAAATGAAGAAGCTGCTGAACCTGAAAGTGTGTCGACACCACAGGACACTGAGTCGACACCAGAGCAGGTAAGCACAGCAACAAGAGGTAACTTCAAATACTCTAAAGACCATCCACTTGAGAATGTTGTTGGAAATGTTCATGACAGAGTCCATACAAGATCTCATTTTAGAAATATCATTGAACAAGATCATATGCTTTTATTTCTCAAATAGAACCCAAAAACATTGAAGAAGCACTAAAAGATGATTCTTGGATAGAAGCCATGCATGATGAACTGAACCAATTCAAAAGAAATAAAGTCTGGAGTCTAGTTCCTAAAAATCCTGAAAACTCAATAATTGGAACTAGATGGGTGTTTAGGAATAAATTGAATGAAGAAGGAAAAGTTGTCAGAAATAAAGTAAGACTGGTTGCTAAAGGATATAACCAAGAATTTGGAATTGATTTTGAGGAATCTTTTGCACCAGTAGCTAGATTAGAAGTAGTGAGAATTCTCTTGGCATATGCATGTTCCAAAAACTTCAAATTGTTTCAAATGGATGTGAAAACTGCCTTTTTAAATGGTTATATTAAAGAAGAAGTTTTTGTTGCTCAACCTCCTGGATTTGAAGATCTTGATAAACCTAACCATGTTTACAAATTGCATAAAGCTCTTTATGGTTTAAAACAGGCTCCGAGAGCATGGTATGATAGATTGAGCAATTTTCTGGTTAGTAAGAATTACTCCAGAGGTAAGGTGGATCAGACTCTTTTACAAGATCAATTCATAATCATATCATTGTAGTTCAAGTGTATGTAGATGATATCATTTTTGGATCCACTAACCCTTCACTGTGTGAAGAATTTTCTAATCTAATGCACAGTGAATTTGAAATGAGCCTAATGGGAGAATTACAATTCTTTCTTGGTTTGCAGATCAAACAACATCAGGATGAATTCTTTATTAATCAAGCCAAATATGTCAAAGAGTTGCTCAAGAAATATCATTTTCAACAAGCTAAACCAACAACTACTCCCATGAGTACAAGCATCAAATTGGAAAAAGATGAAAAAGGTAAACTGGTTGATGCAAAGCAATACAGAGGTATGATTGGATCTCTTTTGTATCTTACTGCAAGTAGACCAAATATTCAATTCAGTGTGTGTCTTTGTGCTATATTTCAGTCTAGTCCAAAAGAGAGTCATTTGCTTGCAGTTAAGAGGATTTTTAGATATCTCTGTGGAACTTGTGATTTGGGTCTATAGTTTCCAATTGGATGTCCTGCTAATCTAATTTCATATTCTGATGCTGATTATGCTGGGTGTAAACTTGACAGGAAGAGTACTAGTGGGTATTGTCAATTCTTAGGAAATTGCATGATAACATGGGCATCCAAAAAGCAACACTCAGTTGCACTATCTACTGCAGAAGCAGAATATGTTACTGCAGGAAGTTGTGCAACTCAAGTGTTGTGGATTAAAAGTCAATTGCTTGACTACAACATTGATATTGGATGTTCATCTATCATGTGTGACAATACTAGTGCAATCAATCTATCCAAAAACCCAATTCAACACTCTAGAACAAAGCATATTGAAATCAGGCATCATTTTCTAAGAGATGAAGTTGCAAATAAAAACATTGAATTAGAATTCATCCCTACTGAAAAACAAATTGCAGATATTTTCACAAAACCTTTGGCTGAAGATAGATTCACTTCCTTAAGAAGAGAACTTGGAATATGCAACTTGGAATAAAAATAAAAATTTGATAAGAACTTATGATTCGTTATGCTAAGATTATGAGGTATATCAAATGGTGATTAGTGGAAGAACAAGTTATGCTTGTTTGAAAGCTATCATTATGTGTTGAGGAAAATCCTCCGCCTAGTACCCATGATCTAAAATGTGTAAGAATCATTCTGTTCTTTCTTTTGTATTGTGATTGATCATGTTTGTTTTCTTGATGAATTTGTCTGCCAAAATCTGAATGTTGAATGGCTCGTTAATTCACATATTGAGGGGGAGCTTGTTGCTTGAGAAACAAAGGCAAATGTCTGAAAATTGAATTCAGAATCATAAATGTTTATGATGACAAATAGATGAGATCAATAACTCAGGGGGAGCTAAAGAATTCAGTACCATTTTTCTCTCATTAAACCAAAGTTAATTCAGTGTGCTGATGAATATCTCTACATGAAATGTTCATTCAGTCTTCTGAAGAACATAAGGGATGATTTTTAAGTGCTATAACATGTTCTTTCTGTTAATACTCTTTTTACTTTGAATTCCTCAAGTAATTTGATTTCTTTCATGGATTTTTTGCTCAATCATGTATTGATTTTAAACACTTCCTTCAAGACTGATGAAAGGGTAAAGCTGTGTCAAAATCTCAATGTTCATTCAAAAAAAAAAAAAAAAGTTTTACAGAGCAATGGCATAACACTGAGAAACTGCACACCTTCACAAACAGTGAAGTGCCATGTATCTCATGAAGTGCTGTGTTATCTCTGTTCTAAGGGGTAAATTAAAAAAAAAAAATCCAATGTCAACTGAGTAACTGGAAATATTGGCGTCTGATAAACGTATATTTCCATGTAAAAAGGTTTTGATTCACCCCTTGAGGCAGGATAATTAGTAAATCTCTAGTAACCAGGGATTCTGGTGTGTAAACAACATGTTTACTTGAGTGAAAAAGATTTACTATATTTGACTGCTCATTACTTCAAAGTGACAAATAAAAAAAAAGGTCAAAGAAATGAACAGCTTAACCCTGCATTAATTCTTCTAAAAGTGTTCAATCTCTATATGTGTTGTCTAAATCCAAAAGCAATCAGCTCACTTTTGGTTAAGAAAAGTGGAAAAGGTTGACACTGACTGTATAGAATAGTTTATATCACTTAAGCAATCACTCTAATTCTTCAAATTTCTTGGTGATTAATTTCTTGTCAGATATTTTTCAGCCCACTAATTAATAAATGGGATAATGTTGAAAAAGGATATGATTTCTTTATCATATTAAAAATACCTGAATAATTGATTTCAGATTTGACTCATCATACCCTACCACTTCTGCTTGATATCTTTTGTTTGGATGATGTCAAAGGGGGAGAAGGATTCATGATTACTTTTTAGGCATGCATCTCTGGGAAATACATTTCTTTTTGATGTGCAAGCTAGCACATTTCTTGCAAGCACATTTGTTGCATTACTGAATGTTTGTATGATTGATTTGTCACAAGTGAATGATATTGTTGTTTGCCAAGAAATAAAATGTTTGGATGATGTTGATGGAAAATTGTGGATGTACTTATCATGCCTATGACTTGCTTTGAAATTGGTCATATTTGTGAAAAAGTTAAAGTTACTTAATGAATCATAGTTGCCATCATCAAAAATGGGGAGATTGTTGGATCTCTGATTTTGATGATAGCCAAATGTGATTCATTAATACTTTGAAATCATGCTTACATTTTTATCTCACAATGTTTCCTTCACATTTATAGCTCAAAAGTACTCTGTGGTGTCGACACAGCTCAACTGTGTGTCGACACTAGTGCACTGTCCCAGCACAAAGACATCAGTAAGTACTCAGTGGTGTCGACACAGCTCAACTGTGTGTCGACACTAGTGCATTGTCCTAGAACAAAGTCATCAGTAATTACCCAGTGGTGTCGACACAATCTGGTTGTGTGTCGACACTAGTTCCAGACTCCAGGAGACAGTTTTGTGATGACTGGGATAGGGTGTCGACACAATCTGGTTGTGTGTCGACACTAGTTCCAGACTCCAGGAGACAGTTTTGCGATGACTGGGACAGGGTGTCGACACATAGGTAAGGTGTGTCGACACAGTCTGTCTAATTTTTCTTTCTCTGTTTGATGTAATTAACAGGGACACGTGGAAGCTTTTGGGAAAGGCCTTTTTGGGCGGGAACTTCTATGCCCATAGATCCTAAGATATTTTGTGGACCCATGGGCTATAAATACCCCTTATCCACTTGGCCTTAACAAGAGGTCGAGCCATATACTTCTGTTCGTCCAAGACTCTAGAGAATTCTGATAAATTTCTGAGGAAGACTTCAACCTGGCGAATTGCTCCCAGATCTGAAGGAACAAGAGGTCTGCATACCTTGGACGATCCAATTGAAGGAGAATTTCGATCCATCTGAGTCTTCTTCCTAGAGCTGAAGCAGAAAAGCGATCCCCATTCCTGAAGCAGAAACAGGGATCTTCGAACCAGTCCTCTTCAATTTGGAATTCAACTGCTCCGACTGGTTTCTCATTTCAATCTCATTCTACTATGTGTTTTTGTGATAGTGGTGCAATCCTTATGCCCAATTTCGCGTGTGTGTGATTGAATCTGAGATTTCGGTATCTCAGAGTGTGTGTTTCTTTGTGACTTTTCTGAACTGGCAAGATAAGCCACAATTGTGTGTGTGTGTGGATGGTGGTTGTAGGATACACTGTTGTGTAATCCGAACCACCCTAAATCTTTGTGTCATTGTGGTTTGCTTGTCTCTTGCGCTAGATGCTTGATAGGTTCATCAAAATCTCATCATCTAGCTTGCCTAATTTGTTTAGAATTGCCATTAACACTCAGATTTCACACTCAATTAAGTTTCTCTAAGTTTCTGTTGAAGTGATTTTTAAAATTTGTAGAAATCTATTCAACCCCCCCCATTCTAGATTTCTGGTAGCAGTTCTTTCCGCAACATTTCATCATTTTTGTATGCATTTATCATACATATACACACATTTTGATTGCTGTTTTGACATAAAATAAACATAATCACAATGGTTTACATTTATTCACATGCTAGCTCATTCACTTCACAATTTCACATGTTCATATTTTACATTGCATAATTCACATGTTCACACACACATATTCACATTTCACACTTAATTGCCGTGACACATAGTCCAAACCACCACTAGAAGGACACACATACACTTACATATATCCATCACCTAGGCAACATAGTGATAGATCTTGGTTAACGGCGCAGAACCGGGAGAAGCACTCTCCACCCTAACCAGTGGTACTTGTCCACCTCCAGGATTTCATCCTAATGCCCATAGGATAACACACACATTGAACCTTCCCGTAGGGACTTTACTATAGTACGGTTCCATAGCCCTCTATGGTAGCAGTGTCAGGAACGACACATTTTACACAATTCAGATTAATCACATTATTTACATATTTCTCATGCACCATTTAACACAATTGCATGCACTTTTACACAATTACATATGCTTCAGTTTTACCTAACATGATGCTACTGTTCACAGTGCTAAATAACTCATATCACAGTCCAAATCATGCTGTTAATCATTGCATCATACAAGATTAAATTTAATATGCTCAACAATGTTAATTTTCATTGCCAAATAAATAACTGCACCTACTGTCATCAAAACAGAACAAAAATTTTATCACAAGTTCTAAATAGCTAACATGTCACATGCTCAATTTTTCAGATTGTTTGGATCTGTAGCATATTTATAACAAATAAAATGGATCTCAGGCATTTTCTCACTAAATTTATTTAAGGAGATTCCAAAAGAAGACAGTCATATCTTACAGAGTCAACACTTGAAGACAGCTACCATATTATCGTACAAAATTCATGAAACCCTAATTCATCATGGATCTAATTAATCAGGATTTATCAAGGTCAAATCATGCTTAATATCTCTTTACAGAAATTCTAATAAATAAAACTATGCACAGAAATTCAACTTGTAACGACCCACTTCCATCCGGTACGGTTATACCAACCCACATCGAATGAGAGCAAGCTGCTACAGGGGAGAAAACCCCAACGATATACAATGAGCTGAGATATACATGAATAGAAATGAATAATGCAACGGAAATTAATAACTCTTATTCCATCAACATTTTTTTAAATTCACATACCACAGTCTATATAGTCCATGAAATAAATAACATAATCACAAACATCCACATAGCCAGTCTTCCAATTACAATAATACCAAAGTTCTAATTATACATTTCATCACCTACTAGCAAATGAAATACAAATCTTCAATCTAATCTTCACGTTCCTTGTTGGATCTTGCCACGTTCTCAACTTCTAAATCTCCTGAAATGTTAAGCAAGGGTGAGTCTACACAATAGACTAAGCAAGCAACTTAAAAATCACAAACCATACACTTATCACACATGCTTTCTAACAATTTTAACATTTTACTAACTTACTAGAATTTAACATTTAATCTCCTATATGTTCACTCTATAATATATGGATTAAACATGGAATCTTTGAACAAAACTATACTAACACATGTAAAACAACGGTCTAAACATGGGTACTTATGCTTTCATTTTCTATGATTTCACATAACTCTAACACATGACATCTTTTCGATTTAATACATGATACTAACACATGTTTATCAAATAATTACTATCACATGGACAATTTACAAAATCCTACACATGGTACTAAACAAAATGTTATGTTTATCATTTAACATGGATCACATTAATACATGTATTTACCTTTTTCATGACATGTAGCATATGGATGCCACTTATGAAACAAGCATTTAAACAAAATCATGTAGCCAATGTTATGTAGTATGTAAACAAATTCAATTAATTCTTTAACCTACCTTATTCAACACTCAATTAGTCATCATGCATCAAGTGATCATTTAAACATGCAATGAATATTACATATAGCAATTGACATGTAGTTCATATGGCATGTAATCATGTAGCATGTAGACATGTAGCATGTAGTCATATAGCATGTACCGTGTAGTCATGTAGTCATGTAGTATGTAATCATATAGCATGTAGCGTGTAGTCATGTAGTCATTTAACATTTAGTTGCCAAGACATAGCCCGCACTATTATAGAGATCATATAGCACATTGTCATATAGTCATTCGCTTATCACCTAGGAAAAGCGGTGATGAAGTCATGGTATTTGCTCAAAACTGGGGAAAGCCCTTCCCACCTTACCAGTAGAATTTGTCTATCTCCAGGATTTCAATCCTTTGCTCGTGGATTCATTTAGTCATTTCATATAGTTGAACCATTACCATAGGGGCATCCATGGTGTAGTTCCTTGTAGGAATCTCTATAGTAGCAATGTCTCATTGGCCAATTGGGAATGCAATATATATACATATTCATGCATGATTATTAAGATGACAATACCATATCGCCTATCATATTTTCTCAGTTCTGAAATCAAATCCTACTGTGATACAACAATCTATCATGGTACTACTTTTATCCAAATTTTAACATGCATATACATTATAGGTTGCCCCCCAGAGAGAAGAAGTTGTCAATTTTCTTTCTCTCTCTAGGTTGCCCCTAGAGAGAGATGCTCTGGTCTTTATGGTCGCTTCTCACTGTTCCTGCTGTAGCCGACCATGGATGCCATGGGGGGGGACCCCTCCCCCAACCCACTATGGTGCTATCCCCCCCCAACCTGGCAGATGCTGTGTCCTTGCTTAGGGCTCCCCCACCGCTGGGTCCCTCTTCTTCTCCAGCTGCCCTAGAAGCACCGGTTCCCCCCAACCTGGTAGAAGCTGCGACCTGGTCAAGGGCCTTCCCTCCGTTGGGGCCCTCCTCTTCTCCAGCTGCCATAGGCGTGCCTAAAGCTACTACTAAGGGCCACCTTCCCATTGTGGACCCAGCTCCAGCTGCGCCCTCCACCCCCGGCCCCGTAGATGGGCCATGGAGGCCTTCCAGCAGCCCAGCGATTCCATCTCCACCGGCTGCATCTTTTGTCCAGGCTTTGATGCGATCCATGTGCCCACCAACTCTTCCTCTTGCCATCCACCCCCCAGCCTTCACTGATGCAGGGGAGCCAGCAGTGTTCTTCTCCATGGAGGAGATCAACATCTCGTGCAAACCTTTGGAGCTGGCGGTGATTGCAAGAACACCTCAAGGAAGACCACCTTTTCAGAAGATCCGATACCACCTACAGTAGAGATTCAAGTTCCAGGAAGACTTCCTCCTTAGTGCGCTGGACAAACGCCATCTGCTCATCAAATTCCAGAATAAGGAAGACTTCCTCCAGGTTCTCCTCAAAGACTCCATGTATGTCCAAGGCAAAATATTCAGGTTCTTTAGATGGTCTATAGATTTTTCTCCTGAGGAGGACTCACCTGTAATCCCAGATTGGATGGAACTGCCGGCACTTCCAGCTAATTTTTTTAATGAAACCATGATACGTTCAATAGCCAAAAGTGTTGGCCCAGTCTTGAAAGTGGACAGGAACACCACTGCTATGACATGCACATCTTCTGCTCGAGTAAATGTCCAGATGGATGTATCTCAGAAAATGCCCAATCGTATCTGGGTGGGCATGGGTTCAAAGAGCTACTGGCAGCCCATAGTGTACTCTGACCCTCCGCTCTACTGTTCTTCATGCAAATGGCTTGGGCACCCGACGCTTAAATACAACAGGACACATGCCAAGATGAACCAGCAAACAACCAGTTCTGACCAAGGAAAATCTGAACATCTGACTGCTCACAGAACTGACATAAATTCTGATGATATGGCGCTGAGACAGATCGGTAAACAAATGTGGAGACCCATCCTCAAGAATGGGAAACAATCTCAAGCGACTGTGTGCTCTCCCACTGATGAGCAGGATGTTAATTCTCTTGGTGTGCAGAACAATCCTCCACCAAGTGATAATGCAAATAAACCACTGCTTTGTTCCACTCTTACCCACCACATTGATAGCAGTTTAGTGGATGATACCACTGTATATCCGGGTGCTCAGAATGTCCAAGTAGCAGCCAAGACAGCAGCACAAGACGATGCACACCCAATGTTCGCTGAAATGCTAGTTCAGAAATCTGAACCGGAGCATGTGACAGATGCAACTACTGCTGTCCATCCTCTTGACAGCATGAGAGCTACCTGTGAGGGCGATCAAGACCCTATCTGTCCAGAGGGTGTCCATGCTAATTCTGCCACGGTTCCCACTGGTAATCCAGTAGTGACTGCCATGCTTGATGTAGAGTCGCCTCCACACACAGCTGCATGTGAACCAGAAATGTCTGCAAACCAGTCCCATGGTGAACCAGAAATGAGTGCCACCTCCCCGGTGGCTGAGGGGGATGGAAACATGTCAAAGCTTCACACCCCCCACGCTCTAAATGCTGCTGCCCCTGCTTGGAGTCCGGCTCCCTCCTGCCCTTTTGATGACCCAAAAAAGTTCGCTAAGTATCTGGAAGCTGCATCACCTGAAGCCATGCCATCTTCACTTGAGGTAAAGAGCTCCGCCCTCCCTGAAATGGCAGCCTCATCAACCCCGCCAGCACCCCGAATGTCTTTTGCCGACGCTCTCCGCAAAAAGACCAAGAAAGGAGACACCCGCATGATGACAAACAAACCCTCTGCTCCATGCTTCACTGCTGCCACCTCCTTAACAGAAGCACCGGTCCTGCCATCCCAGCCCCAAAAGGGAGAACACGGTGGCTACATAATTAACCTCCCCATGATACACAACATCAGAAGCTCCCCCGGCATCGAGGCGGGGGAAGTGGACCTGCTAACATTGCATAACAGCTGGGTAGGCCGAACGCGCAGCACGATAGTTCTCAACATGGATTCGGATGGGGAATATGAGGAGTTCTCGGACTGATGTACCATGTACTTTGGTTCCCCCTGTGTACTATTGACCCCTCTGCGTAGGGAGTCTTAGATTATGTTCCGTTATCCATGTACCCCCCCTCCTCCATCCCTTCTCTTTGTACTTTTTACTTTCAGCTATATATAAAATCTAAAAACCCGATATCGACATTGGAGTTCGCTCCTCTGTCATATCCATTCAAAAAAAAACATGCATATACATTATCGTGTCCATTGATTTCTATATATATTTATCATTCATAAAATCACAGCAATATGTAGAGAGCTCAAAATGATGTCAAAGTTTAACCACAAGATGAATATAGTATAAGGGATATATCTATAATTTATCAGAAATTTTGAAGTAGTAAAACTATTTTAATTTTACACATAGATTTCAGGTAATTTGCAAGATATTTCAATTTGAACATGGTAGACAGTAAATAATTCATTCTCATAGGGATAAAACATGCACCCCATGGTACTACTTCATCAAAATTTCTAAAAATAATAACATTCAACATGCATACTTATTCTATATTTAAATCTATCATATCATGGTGTAAAAGCACTCTGAAATTAATAGAACATTGTACAGTATGTAAAATTCTACAAAATATTAACCACAGTTCAGACACAACACAAAGAACACATCTGAAAATTTTCACAATTTTTGGGGTATAAACACTATTTTTATCAATTAACACTGATTACATGGAATTACTATGAAAATCATTTAAGTATGGTTTACAGTGATATGTTGGTTCTAAAAGTTCTAAAACATGAGAACGGTCATTTCAACATTACCAAAATTTCCTTAATCCATAACATGCAATAAAACTATTTAATCTAAATTTATCACAGTCAAAACCTAGTTATTCTCAATTAACAGAAATTCTTTTAATTATCACCATGCTCAGAAATTTAGTGGATCCTCATGATATGACCTACTGATCACCTTGGACTACATACAAAAATTACAGCATGCACAGATACTCAGAAGTCCAATAAACACATTAAATAGATCAAACAACATTTCTGAAAACCCTGAGGAACTTGACTACAAGGGATGTTGCCGTCAAAAGTTAACTGCACAATCCCTTGCCGCCAACTCAGGAACTTGACTGCAGCAGATGCTGCCGCCAACTTCCTCCCAGCACACTATGCAGACAGCACTCAACACAAAGGTGAAATTGGAGGTTCCAGGACACGAGGAAAAATCTGTAAAAATATGAAAACCCTGGAGGACCAGTCTATGGATTGACCTGGGAAAAATTCTAAAAAGGATCTAGATTTGCTGGTGAAGCCCTCCTCGACCTTGCCAAGAAGGTGCTTAGAAACTCCTTAAATCCGGTGCTTCAGCTGATGGGGTTTGATGCTCGGGGTCGGGGATGCCTCCTTGATGGTTGGGCTGCCCTCCAGTCGGTGTAGATCTCTAGGAATCTCCTTCAGTCTCCGGATCCAAGCCTTGGAATATCAGCTTTTCTCACAGGGAGTTCTAGGGTTTCACAACCACCAAAAGAGACTTGGCACGGCCAGAAGGTGTGCTTTTATAGAGTTAAACGGGTTGGGTACGCTTTAGGGTAGGTTCCCTACATATTAGGATGGGTTTCCTAATCTGGAACCGGGCGTAATGCGAGCGTTAACAAATCTGGAACCATTACACAGGAGGATATTGGCGTCAACATCGGTTGTAGTTAACTGCACAGTTGATGTCCTGGGTCTGGCCACCAACAGGTTGTTGGCGTCCAGGGGTGGCCGCCAACAGGGCCTTGGCGTCCAGGGATGTGGACGCCAATCAGCCTGGCAATTGGCGTCCAGGTCTTGGCCGCCAACTGTACAGTGCAGTCAAAACTCCGCCAAACCCTAAAATAAATACATAAATACACCAAAACAATTTAGTATATGTAAAAATAATTACATATATCCTTACCACATAAAGTACATGCATTACATAATATTTATTTAAATATAACTTACACTAATCTTAATTAGAGATAATATGCATAAATAACATACATACATGTATATATACATACACACTACATGATTTCATACATCATGCCTGAACCTATGAATGAAATGTGTTCATCATTAGTTAAATATTACATGCACATTATTATTTAAGTACCCTACACATCATAAATAATTGAACATGCTTAAAGTAGATAAGTATCATTTAAACAAGATTAACATATGTATGTATACATATACCCATTATGGTTACTTACAACATACATAAAATAATTAAATACAATAGGCACATCAATAATTAAATAATTATAATATGCATATACTTAATACATACCATAAAATAAGAACAAACGAACATCACTTACATAAAATATAAAGTGAACAAAATTTGGGGCCTCACACCACTCCTCTATATGACAAGACCTAATGACTGCACCTAATAATATATAAAATTTACAGCATGCACTGACATTCAGAAGTCTAAAAATATACCACAAAGATTAAAAACATCAAATCTGTCAAAGCTGATGAACTTGGCGGCACAAGGGTTGCCGCCAACAGGGGTTAACGGCACAAGATGTTGCCGTCAACTCAAGAACTTGACGACACACATGTGGCTGTCAATCTCCTTTCTGCAGAAACACAGACAGGGTGCACAAAAACAAGAGAATAGGGGGTTTCAGGACATGAGAAAAGTTCCGTAAAAATCCTGAGACCTACTTGACATGGGTAGGGTTGATATCCATAGGTTACTTTCCTTTGGAAATTGTTGGATAGGATTATTTGGCCGAATATGCTCTCCTCGGCCAAGCCAAGAAGCGCCCAAATCTCCTCCCGAACCGGCTTCTGTGTTGAAGCTGATTGCACACCGTAGTTGGGGAAGCCTCACCAAAGTCCAAAGTGTCTTGCATTCATTGTAGATCGCCGGAAGACGCACCACAACGACAGATCAAAGCCTTCAAAGTTTACGTTTTCGTACAAAAGTTCTAGGGTTTTCTCAAGAGCCAAAGGAACCTAATCCGGCCGAAAGAGGGTGTTTTTATAGAGACAAGGGGGTTCGGTACGCATTAGATAGGTTTTCCTACCGTTGGGAGTCAGTTTCCAAAACAAGAACCGAAGGAAACGCAGCTGTTTCCAGATCTGAAATCGCACAAATTCTAGGGAATTAGACGTCCACTTTTCTGCGATTTATTGGGAATTGGCGTCCATCGATCTCGACGTTGACTCCCTTGTAAACGTCCACACATGTTGACGTCAATTGGCCTCTTGGCCAGAACACCGAAGTACCCAAACATACATACACTATATACATATATACATGCAATGAAATGTATAATTTCAACACCATATGTACAATTAATAAAACAACATGTACATAACTAAACACATGTATGCCTATGTACACCATTATTCAAATACAATATGTACAAAAATAAATACATATTCATATATACACATACATATATACATACCGTTATATACACAAGCATCTAACTACCATATGACAAAGTTTAAGTAAGGAACAAAATTCAAGGGCCTTACACCCTCTCCCCTTTAAAGAAACTTCATCCTCGAAGTTAGAATGAACTACTCAAACAATTGGGGATATTTCTTCATCATAGCATCCTCAAGCTCCCAAGTAGCCTCCTCTTGCGAGAAGTTCCGCCAAAGCACCTTTATGGATGCAATGCTCTTGTTCCTGAGGTGCTGGACCTTCCGATCAAGAATAGCTACTGGTTGCTCGACATACGACAGATTTGGCTGAATCTCCACTGCCTCATGACTAATCACATGAGATGGATATCGCACATACCTCTTAAGCATAGATACGTGGAAAACATGATGAACACTATCTAACACTGGGGGTAAAGCTAGCTCATATGCCACGTTGCCCAACCGCCTAAGAATCTCATACGGGCCAATGAATCGAGGAATCAACTTACTATGCCTTCCAAACCTGAGAACACCTCGAGTAGGCAAAACCTTCAGGAAAACATGCTCGCCAACCTCGAACTCTAAATCCTTCCTTCTGTTGTCGGCATAACTCTTCTGCCTATCCTGCGCCGCAACCAGCCTCTGCTTAATAAGCTGAATGTTATCCAAAGTCTCCTGCACTAACTCCGGACCTATCAACCGCCTATCACCTGCCTCATCCCAACATAAAGGAGATCTACAAGGCCACCCATACAAAGCCTCAAACGGAGCCATACCAATGCTCGCATGAAAACTGTTGTTATATGCGAACTCTACAAGAGGCAAATGACGCTCCCAATCACCCTTCCAATCCATCACACACGCTCTCAACATATCCTTGAGTGTCTAGATAGTCCTCTCGGACTGTCCATCAGTCTGAGGATGGAACGCCGAACTGAGCTTCAACTCAGAACCTAAAGCCTCTTGATGACCCTTCCACAACCTCAAAGTGAACCTCGGATTTCAATCCAAAAATAATCGACTTCGGCATGCCATGCAATCTAACAATGCTACTAACATACAATCTAGCCAAACTCTCTACTAACTGCTTCTTCTTCATGGGCAAGAAATGTGTAGTTTTAGAGAATCTATCTACAATCACCCAAATTGAGTCATTGCCCTTCACTGATCTGGGCAAACCCGTCACAAAATCTATAGTGACAGCCTCCCACTTCCATACTGGGATCTCCATCTTCTGCATTAGACCAGATGGTCGCTGACGCTCAGCCTTCACTTGCTGGCATACTAAACACCTGGATACAAAATCCGCTACATCCTTCTTCATGCCAGACCACCAAATAGATCTCTTCAAGTCCTAGTACATCTTGGTGTTACCTGGATGAATAGAGAACCTCGATCTATGAGCTTCTGCAAGAACATGCTCACGAACATCCACAAAATCAGGGACACAAACTTGGTGATGAAATCTAATCACACCATCCTCATCACGAGCAATGCCTGCCTTACCCACCAAATCCTGGAGTCTAGGGTTAGCCTTCTGCTACTCAATCACTTCATCCAAAATAGTGGACCGAATGGACAACTGAGCCATGAAATCCTGACATAATGATGGCTCTAACTCAATCATCTCACAAGCTGCATCCTTCAACATCTTCCAATCCCGCTGGAGCAAAGATCTCTTCCTGCTAAGAGCATCCGCTACGACATTCGCCTTCCCTGGATGATATTGAAGATTGAAGTCATAGTCCTTGAGGAACTCAATCTATCTCCTCTGCCGCAGGTTTAACTCCTTCTGCGAAAGAGATACCTCAAGCTCTTGTGGTCAGTGAACACCTCAAATCTGACACGATTAAGATAGTGCTTCCAGATCTTTAGTGCATGAACCACTGCCGCAAGCTCCAAATCATGAGTCGGATAGTTATGCTCATGCTCCTACAACTGACGAGAAGCATACGCCACTACCCTACCATGCTGCATCAACACACATCCAAGACTAATTCGAGATGCATTTGAATAAATGGCAAAACCCTCTACACCACTCGGCAAAATCAACACCGGTGCAGAAGTAAGCTTAGCCTTCAGCAATTGAAAGCTACTCTCATAATCCTTGGACCAAATAAACTTCACACCCTTCCTGGTTAACTTAGTCAAAGGTGCGGCGATAGATGCAAATCCCTCAATGAATCGCCGATAATAGCCCGCTAAACCAAGGAAACTCCGAATCTCCGATGGGGTCCTCATGATGTCCCAATCTAACACAGCATGGATCTTCGCTGGGTCAACTGCTACACCAGCACCAGAGATAACATGCCCTAGGAAATGAACCTCGCGCATCCAGAAATCGCACTTTCTGAACTTTGCATACAGCTTGTGCTCTCGGAGAATCTTCAAAACAACTCTGAAATGATCACGGTGTGTAGCCTCATCGGGAGAATAGACTAACACATCGTCGATAAACACCACTACAAAGCTATCTAAATACGGTCTAAACACCCTGTTCATGAGATCCATGAACGCTGCAGGGGCGTTGGTCAAACCAAATGGAAGCACCAAAAACTCATAATGTCCATAATGAGTCCTAAAGGCCATCTTGGACACATCTTCACTCCTAATCCTCAACTGATGATAGCCGGACCGCAGATCAATCTTGGAAAATATCGATGCATTCTGCAACTAGTCAAATAGATCATCAATCCACGGTAAGGGATACCTGTTCTTCACAGTCACCGGGTTGAACTTCCTATAATCGATGCACAACCTGAGTGATCCATCCTTCTTCTTCAAAAATAGTACAGGTGCGCCCCAAGGGGATACACTACACTAGGGCGAATAAATCTCTTGTCCAGCACATCTTGCAACTGCTTCTTAACTCAGCTAATTCTGCATGTGCCATTCGATATGAAGCCTTTGAGATAGGAGAGGTGCCTGGAAGCAACTCTATAGTAAAATCTATCTCTCTAACGGGTGGCAAACTAGACAAATCATCAGGAAATACGTCTGGGAACTTCTACACTACATCAATCTCCTCAAGAGTAGGTGACTGATCAACCTTCGGTACTAAGACCACGCTGACAAGAAAAGCGTCACAACCCTTGTTCATCATATTCATCACCTTCATGGCGGAGATAACAAACTTTCCTGCTAAGTTCCTTGGCAATGGATGTGAAAACTCATCCTTACTAGGAATATGGAAAGCGATCTTCTTCCCACGACAATCTACTAATGCATAATGCTCCTCTAGCCAATCCAGACCTAGAATAGCATCATAGTCCTTCATCTTTAGCAAGTAGAAGCACCCTTCTAAAACTCGGTCCTCAATGCACACAGGTAAAGATGGAATACACTTCCTAGTCGATACCGTTCCCACTAGTGTGTGCACATACAAAGGGACCTCTAACTCCTCAGCCTCTACACTAGACTCTACAGCTAATTGCCTAGCAAACTACTTGGAAATGAACGAGTGAGTGGCACCCGTATCAAACAAAACCTGAGCATGCACACCCATGAAAAGAACCGTACCTTCCGTGATGTTCTCTGCCTGCTCTGCGTCCTCTTGCACCAACACAAACACTCGAGTTTGGGCTTGAGGCCTTCCTGGTCTTTCGGTCACTGGCGTTGCTGCTGCTGTTGCCGCTGCTGGGGCTGGCGCTCCACGCTGAACTCCCTACTGCAATCTGAGACAATCCTTGATCTGATGCTCACTGCTACCACACTTTAAGCATTTCTCCGCTAACTTCCAGCACTCGATACCACCGTGTGCCCTTCCACAGTGAGGACACTCCTTCTTGCCACTGGGTCTGACGCCTGGGGACCACGGTGCAACTGCCTGCTGACTGCTCGCTGCCACAGGATGTTGCGGTGACTAGTACACCGCCTTCTTCCTGTCCTGCCGCTGGAATGGTGGCGCTGATATCTTCTGGGAAGCCTTCCTTTCTTCCAGGTACTGCTCCATCTCGCTCTCCTGCCTGCAAGCCACGCTGAGAGCCTCATCAAGGGTACGATGGTCAAATGCCACGAGCCTCGACCTCAGTGATGGCTTAAGGCCCATCACGAACTTCTTCACCTTCCTACGTTCATCAGAAACTATATGAGGTGCATATTTGGATAATTCCGCAAATCTGGCCTCATACTCAAGCACCGACATGGAGCCCTGAGTAAGAGTGAGGAACTCCTGCTCCATCTTATCCTGGATATGCTCTGGGATGAACTTGGCCCGAAAGAGCTTCACGAACTCATTCCATGCCACCTCGACAACACCTTCCTCAAATCTGGTGCGAAGCAAAGAGGCCCAGTACACATCGGCTTTCTCCTGAAACAAATCACCTATAAGCACCAATCTAAAAAAATTCTAAACTTAACATAAGTACAAGCATATAAATTAAATACCTGTAGCATATAGGCCAAGCTGACCTTGTCCTCCTCGGCACACCTAATGGCCCGGAAGATCTTTTCCATATCCCTCAACCAGCTCTCCGCCAGCAATGGCTGACTCTCCCCCTTAAAAGAGGGTGGAGCCATCCTCTTGAATTTCTCCATGATGGAAGGACCACCATGGCCTTGCTCCTGAAGAACTGGAGCTGAAGCCTGAGCATGCCACAACAAATAATATAAGCAACATAATAGCAACATAACAATCATACATTTAATAAAAACAGGCTACTTCTATCTAACATTTCTAACCTAGGCCTCCAGCTGAGCCTGGAGTGCAGCCTGAGTGTCTGCCTGGGTCTGCATAGCTTGAACCAGACCTTTCATGAACACTCCATAATCTACAGGTGGTGGTGGAGGAAGAACTGTAGGACCCTGGGGTGCTGAGGCCTGCTGCTCATCCCTATCCTCACGCCTCTGCTCATCATCTCGAGCATGAGCACCACGTCTACCATGAGAAGCCATAGTCTGAAAAACAAATTTATCTAGTTAGAAATTAAGTAATTAGCCCTAACCATTTTCTTAGCTATCTTTCATTCATTATTAAATATTTTATATATATGTGGACAATTCTATAAAGACTTAGCATATTATGAAGATGATGGTATATTTATGTACAAACTCAATCTGTTGCTTTGATACCAATCTCTGTAACGACCCTCCTTATACCGGTACGATTATGCCAATCCACGTCGGTATAAAGAACGCCGTCACAGTGGGACATTTGCCCAACACTAAACATTAGATTGAGATGTATACAAATATTGAAATAATATAGCAGAAACAAGTAAATATTCAATCTTATTCCATCATCCACATCATATCCACAATCTATACAATGATAAAAGAAATGCAAGTGTCCACATTATTAAAACTTCAAAATAGATACACTATCCATATGAATTACATCACTTATTGAATACATATGAAATGAAATGAAAAGTACAAAGTATAAGTCTCCACACAACTAGCTACTCCTCCCGCTCGGAGTCGCTCCTAACTATATCCTCCTCAAAAGTGGAGATACCTATCACACATGTACGCCGAAGCAAGGATGAGTCTAATGAGACCCAGCAAGCAATCTAAGAATACAACCTTACTCATATTATAACCACAGGCTAGTCTTTTAAGCATTTAGGAACTAAACATGGTACATGCTTCATGCTACTTAAAACAATTAATTATAAAACCTATAGCATGCTTTCTACACATTCTATTTAACATGGTTCAAAGATTCAAATCTTATTCAAATCATTTGGAAATTATATACAATTAAAGCATGAAACTATGACTAAGGTAATCAACATGCCTAACATGGCATCTAATCATTTGCGTATGCATTTATCATACATATACACACATTTTGCTTGCTGTTTTGACATAAAATAAACATAATCACAATGGTTTACATTTATTCACATACTAGCTCATTCACTTCACAATTTCACATGTTCATATTTTACATTGCATAATTCACATGTTCACACACACATATTCACATTTCACACTTAATTGCCGTGACACATAGTCCAAACCACCACTAGAAGGACACACATACACTTACACATATCCATCACCTAGGCAACATAGTTATAGATCTTGGTTAACTATGCAGAACCGAGAGAAGCACTCTCCACCCTAACCAGTGGTACTTGTCCACCTCTAGGATTTCATCCTAATGCCCATAGGATATCACACACATTGAACCTTCCCGTAGGGACTTTACTACAGTACGGTTCCACAGCCCTCTATGGTAGCAGTGTCACTAACGGCACATTTTACACAATTCACATTAATCACATTACTTACATATTTCTCATGCACCATTTAACACAATTGCATGCACTTTTACACAATTACATATGCTTCAGTTTTACCTAACATGATGCTACTGTTCACAGTGCTAAATAACTCATATCACAGTCCAAATCATGTTGTTAATCATTGCATCATACAAGATCAAATTTAATATACTCAACAATGTTAATTTTCATTGCCAAATCAATAACTGCACCTACTGTCATCAAAACAGAACGAAACTTTTATCACATGTTCTAAATAGCTAACATGTCACATGCTCAATTTTTCAGATCTGTAGCATATTTATAACAAATAAAATGGTTCTCAGGCATTTTTCTCACTAAATTTATTTAAGTAGATTCCACAAGAAGACAGTCATATCTAATAGAGTCAACACTTGAAGACAGCTACCATATGATCGTACAAAATTCATGAAACCCTAATTCATCATGGATCTAATTAATCAGGATTTATCAAGATCAAATCATGCTTAATATCTCTTTACAAAAATTCTAATAAATAAAACTATGCACAGAAATTCAACTCCTCTGTATGACATGACCTAATGACATCACCTAATAATATAAAAAATTTACTGCATGCACTGACAATCAGAAGTCCGGAAATATACCACAGAGATTAAAAACATCAAATCTGTCAAACCTGATGAACTTGGTGGCACAAGGGTTGCCGCCAACAGGGGTTAACGGCACACGATGTTACCGTCAACTCAAGAACTTGACGGCACATATGTGGCCGCCAATTTCATATTTGCAGAAACACAGACAGGGCGCACAAAAACAAGAGAATATGGGGTTCCAGAACACGAGAAAAATTCCGTAAAAATCTTGAGACCTACTTGACATGGGTAGGGTTGATATCCATAGGTTACTTGCCTTTGGAAAATTGTTGGATAGGATTATTTTTCCGAAGATGCTCTCCTCGGCCAAGCCAAGAAGCGCCCAAATCTCCTCCCCAACCGGCTTGTGTGTTGATGCTGATTGCACACCGTAGTCGGGGAAGCCTCACCAAAGTCCGAAGTGTCTTCCAGTCGTTGTAGATCTCCGGAAGACACACCACAACGACAGATCAAAGCCTTTAAAGTTCAGGTTTTCGCACAAAAGTTCTAGGGTTTTCTCAAGAGCCAAAGGAACCTAATCCGGCCGAAAGAGGGTGTTTTTATAGAGCTAAGGGGGTTGGGTACGCATTAGATAGGTTTTCCTACCATTGGGAGTCAGTTTCCAAAACAGGAACCGAAGGAAACGCAACCATTTCTAGATCTGAAATCGCACAAATTCTGGGGAAATAGACGTTCACTTTCCTGCCGGTTACTGAGAATTGGCGTCCATCGATCTGGACGTCGACTCCCTTGTAAACGTCCACACATGTTGACGTTAATTGGCCTCTCGGCCAGAACACAGAGGTACCCAAACATACATACACTATATACATATATACATGCAATGAAATGTATAATTTAAACACCATATGTACAATTAATAAAACAACATGTTCATAACTAAACACATGTATGCCTATGTACACCATTATTCAAATACAATATGTACAGAAATAAATACATACACATATATACACATACATATATACATCTAACTACCATATGACAAAGTTTAAATAAGGAACAAAATTCGAGGGCCTTACAATGCCTCTACCTCGCTCAGCTGAAAACTACTGTTGCTGCTGTGGTACCCCTCTACCATAGCTAGATCTTATCGGATAAGGACAATTCCTTGCCGAATGCTCCGGCTGATCACAATTGTAACACTTGAATTTTACGGGCTGCCTTGCCGTACTTTGCTGGGACTCCTCGACCTTCGGCTTATAACCTCTACCTTGCTGAAATCCTTGCTGCTTGCTGCCTCCTCGGCCTCTAAATATCTTCTTTAGCTTATTTCCCCACTTGCCAAAGCCCGATGAAGAAGCTCCTCCCGAAGGTGCCTTGCCCTTGCTAACACCCGGTGATTGCTGTGGAAGTCGAAAACTACCTCCACTTGATCCTGATCCGCTGGGCTGCCTTGCTTGCATTGTTCTTTCTAGTATTGCTGCTCTTTGGGCTGCCTCTTCTACTGCTCTGCACATCAATGGAATCACCCCATCTTGCAATTCCAGCCTCAACCCCAGAATAAAGTACTCTACCATCATTGCATTATTAGTCACCACATATGGTGCATACCTGCTTAAGGCCATAAACCTCATTTGGTACTCCAACACCGATAAATTTCCTTGCTGAAGTGTCCTGAATTGCTCCCTTTTTGCTTTCTGAATTTGCACTAGAAAGAAGGTATTGTTGAATCCTTCAAGAAACTTAGCCCATGTAATGGTATCTTCAGCTCGTCCTGTAAACACAGTCTGCATCTTGAGTCTCCACCACTCTTGTGCAAAAGCTCTCAATTGATAGGTAGCCAGAAGAACTCTATCTGTCTGTAGACACCTCATAGTAGAAAATACCCTCTCTATTTCATGCACCCAATGTTCAGCTGTGTCTGGATTCGGACCTCCTGAGTACGTAGGTGGCTGCAACCACAGAAATCTCTCCACTAACATCGTGGACCCCTCCACACTGGCTGACCTTGCTGGTACAACTGGAGGCACAGGTACTACAGGTGGTACCTCTGCTTCATATGGTGGTGCTAAAGGTGCTGACACTACCTCCTCCTGAACCGGTGGTACTCCTACCGGCTGAACCGGTGGCTGCTGGTCTAGCCGCATCCGAATCTGAGTGATGCTGTCCCACAACCTCTCTATCATCTGATGTGTTGTCTCCTTTGGATCATCACCACCACCTCCCCAATCTCTTTTATCAGCCATTTATAACCTGCATACACAACATTCCATCCACACAATATACAAGCATATCATTACAAAAATAGGGCCAACTACCAGCAGTAGACTATAGTATGGAACATACTATGTACATTTCCCATTTCCTCATGTTTACACGGACCTTGCTCTGATACCAACTGTGATGGTCCTCGCCGTTCAGACCCGTTAACCCAATAATGTACCCGACATGACTCCGCCTCCCGTGATCGAGCTGAAGCCTCGCAAGGGATATCAATCACGTGTGTCCGTGAAAATAAAAAGAAACATGTTGAACACACATAAGATACTATCTCTCACATATATTCACATGAAGGTACATACTTAGTTCTATACTTAAGTCATTTAAACGAGTACAATAGCCTGGGACAAACCCCAAGGCTCCACAAGTAAAGACTTTACTCTACTGGTGGTGTAGGCCCGACTCCACTACGGTGCGGTCCCGAACTAGAAGAGGGATGGGAACCCTCCTGCTCTCCTTCACCTGGAAGAAGAAGGGGTGAGCCTCTCAAGTTACTGGCTCAGTAAGGTAACTCCCCAAAGTCGACAAACACAATAAGCAACATATATAATATGTAAAGCTATAAAGCAATTATCATATATCAATGCCTACACATGATGCTACAGCTGTAAGTAAGTAAACGGCAAACCACAACACGTGTACAAGCTACAGAAGGGTACGCCACATACGAGTCACGAAGACTAGTTCGCGACACCAGCCACAGACCCGGACAAACAACACAAGTCCACCTCTCAGTCTCGCAGCCACGGACGAAAGGTCCAGCTGCCGCTCCACCTCAAGAAGACAAGAACTGTGGAGACAAACTAACACCACACCTTCAAGCTAGACAGCTGCAGGTCCAAGCCTGCCACGTTTAGGGACTCCAGCCGAAAAACCTAAAGTGAGGGACTGGAAACAGGACTAGTTGGGGACCAATACATCTACCGGTGTCCATCCCCCAACCACGAGCATGCTACAAGCGACCACACACCCACAAATGTGTGTCGTTGCCCAATGTCATCTTTCCCTCAGCCGGACGTACAACTCAAACTTAGGAGTGAGGGTGTCCAGGAAGACGACACAAACCTCGACGGTACGAACTATACCGAGAAAAATCCCGAGCACCCGGTGCTGGGAACCCGACTAGAGAGGTAACCTCGGAAGGCGTTATGACCCGACTTGCTATGCACACATTTCCACACAAAACCTCTCATTATCAACCACGATACGAGTCAACACAACTTACACGAGTCCTACATTGCCTTGCCAACACAGCCCAAGCAGTGTGGGCCAGGAACCAGACATACTGGCCACAGAACATCTGTGCTCGGGTGGCCACATTTCAAAATGCGTCCAACACAGTGGACATTTTTAGAAGACTGAATCGCGTCGGACTTACCTAACGCCTTAAATGCTGAATCGCATCGTCTGGTTCCATTGTCTTTCAGGTGACAGAACTCAGACCTATAAACCCATTCCGAAAATCATCCTAAATTCCCATACATGCTAGTAGAGCAAGTAGTAAGCATGTAAATGAAACCCTAATCATGATCACTACCCTCCTTACATGATTTCCGTTTCAAAAACTATAAACCCTAACCCATTCAAACCATGAGAGAGAAAATAGGGCAAAGTTTCCCCTACCTGTGAATCAAATGGTAATCCGATAATAACCCAGCGTTCCTCGTTCTCCGAAGCACCTCCTCGCACCGGAACCACGCCGATCGAACAACCGAAACCCTGAAATCCCCTCAAAAACCCACAGGAAGCCTCCACAGAGTTCTTCCCAGCTGAACAGTGCGACTTGCACTGTTCGGCTAAGGGCTGGAGCTCAAAACACTCAGGGTTTAATCGCGTCGTGTCTTCCCGCGGTGTTTGTAAAAGCATCCGACATCGGCGACGCCTTTAAACCCTGACGTCCTGCATGCGCCACGCGGCGCGCATGCAGCGGCGCCCACGCAATAGCAGTCAAAAGTCGCGTCATGCAGGTTGACACGTTTTACTTAGAGTCGCGTCAGTTAAGTTGGACGCGTTCAACTAAGAGTTGCGTCGTCTGTGTTAGATGCGTTCTTAGTGAACCCGACAGGGACCTATTTTGGGCTGAGATGCCCAACCCTCCAGCCTCCCACCTGCACCTTAAACCTATAAAAATACATATAGACCCACTTGGTATACCAATGGGCCACACACTGGCCTCGAAAACCCGGTAAACCATGATCCGAGCATACCGGATATTACATGCCAGGCATGAGCCTGCAACAATGTAGACTACAGGTGTGGTGTTGGTTGGTCTCCACCGTTCTTTGGCTTTACTGTGTGGTTGTGGAGCGGCAGTTAGACCTTTCGTTCTTGACTGCAAGACTGAGAGGTAGTTCATATGCTTTGTTGTCCGGGTTGGATACTGGCGTCATGAACCAGGTGTTCGTTCCCCGTGTGGTGGCATTGTTCCTTCTGACTCGTGCTTTGCCAGTGGTTATGGCTTATGAGTAGTGACTCACCAGTTGTGGTTTGTGACCGTTTGTTGTGTGCCGTGTTGGTGGCACAATGGCACTTGTGGTTCAATTGTGGTACCTCATGGCTTTAGGTACCTGTACCCTGTGTGGGTTGTTGGCTGTTGTGGCACATAGTCTGCTAGCCTTTTCAGGTATTGAGGTGGACCGTTTCTTATGGGGGTCGCATTGTGTGACCTTCCACTTGCGATGTTGTACCCTTGTGTCGGTAGTTCTCCAATGTGTTTGTTACCATGGGTATTGTGGTGGACTAACCCTTGTTGTTAGTCCTGTTACCCTTCGTTGGTTGTTGGTCTATGTGGATTGTGGCGTGATTCTTTTAGTTAGTGAACTGGTGTGCTTACACTAACCTTGTTACTTCCTTTATTTCCAATAAACCATGGCAGTTAATGTGTTTATGTCTAATGCAGTTTAGTTATGTTTATGGTTGGCACGTTTTACTTCTGTAGTGCTTCAGTTAGTGCTGCCAGTGAGACCCTTAGGGGTTGAGGGCTTGGTTCCTTCTTTTAGCTTTGATTTGTGGTTGTTTTTGGGAAGTCAATGCTAAGTCTGTGACTCGTTGAGGCTCACTCCCTTATAGTTCCTTTCAAGGTTTGCCATAGGTTTGGCGTGCGGCAGCGTTGTGGTAGACTTGTGCCACCAACAGTTGAGTTGTAGTTGTGTTTAGGGTGAGCTTCGCTCCCTTGGGGTATGCCCCAGGTAGTTATACTTTTCACTTGGACATGTAATATTGTATTGGGACAGTGTAATTTATGGTAAATGAATATGCGAACATGTAATTTCTTGTATCTTATATTCTTGTGATTGTCTTTTATATTCATATTGGACACTTGTATAAGATATCCCTTGCGAGATTTCGGTCTGATCGTGGGAGGTAGACTTGGATATGGAGTCTTATTAGGCATAAATATCTAGGGACACTACAGTGGGTAGCAGAGCATGGTCCAGTTAGAATATGAAAAGACATTAAGGTTTAAATGTCCCAAAACATGGTTAAATGTCCACTACTGGTAGTAAGTCTTTGGTTTTATGAGGTTCTCTCCCGTGTTTTTGGTGTGTAAGATTGTGTGTACATGTTTGTGGGGTTGGCAGTTGATAATGGGTTACTGAGAACTGGTTTGGTAAGCAGCGAGAGTTGAGAAGGAATTGGTAGAGTTGTTTTCTGAGAGAGATATGGTTGGTTGTGTTGAAAATGTTGTTAGTGAAGCAGAGGATTACCAGAAACAGATACACGACACTAAAAGTGTATATGTGTAAACAGAATTTTCTATGAGGATAACAGTGTAATAGAGTAATGGTGCAGATAGTGTGACAAGATGGAACATTGTTGTGTTAGAGATTGTCAGCTACAAAAGATTGAGAAATTTGATAAAAGTAAGTGTTATGTTTGTGATTTGTGTTAGTGAGTATTGAAAAAAAAATTAGATGGTAATGAGATCAATGAAGTGGAAGATTTTAGATAATTAAGTGATTCAGATCAGCATTAGATGAGGTATTAGTAAACAGAGGAACAACAATTTGTGGCAATGCAATTAAGTGTGTGTTGTAATCAGAGATGTTTGTTAGTATTAGAAGGATTTGTTCAGGATTGTGAAAAGTACAAAAATGAGAATGGTTGATTAAAGAAAGAGGGAATGAATAGGTTGTTGAGTTGAAACTGATTTTTAAGACTAGTTAAAGATCAGTAATGGGTAAACAGATAGCAGTTCTGAATGACAGATTGTTGTTACTAGCAGGAGTGTTTGTTATACGTGCAGTGTTGTAATAAGATTTTGTAATGTTCTACAGAAATGTTCAGTATATTGTGACAGTAAAGGCAAGGTAACGGTGTAAGGTCAGGTAATTGAAATCAGGTTACTTTGAATAAGATCCAAAGAATTAGTAAGAATAGATCAAGTGTTGGGAAAGATGTTCCAACTTTGAGTGGGATTAAGATTGTTAGAAAGAAAGTGGAATGGAAGAAATAAAGAATATTGATTCAGGAAAGAGAGGAATGCAGAATCATAGTGTTAGCAAATAAATGTTTGCAAAGAAACAAATGCGTTAATGGTAATGGGATCAAGCTTTTGGTAAGATTTAAATTGCAGAATTACTAGTGTCAACATCAGAGTTATGACAGTAATGGTTCCAGTGAATAGAAATAGAGATGTAACAGTAGAGTACAACAAGAGTAGATGCAGAGATTATAAAGTAACAGTGTGGACAAGGGAATCAGAAAGGACAGATCATGGTAATGTGCTTAATATAGTGGCAGTAAATTTAAAGTTAAGTATTATTGATTAGAAGAAAAGATGAGTACAGCAGGTCAACAGATGGTTATAGTCAGATGATTAAAGGGATGTAGTAAGAGGTTATGGAATAGTGCAGATCAAGGAATTCAGTTAAGCAAAGGTATTCTTTCATTAGAGTAATTGTCAGAATTTGATATGCTAGCAGAGATAGATTGGTTAAAGAATAAAGAATAGATGAGGTTATGGTAGAGTAAAATAGGAAGAATAAGTAATGTGTATAGTTTGAAATTCCTGAGGTGAGTGAGTGTGGAATGCAGATGGAAAGGCTTAATCAGTTAAACAGAGAAGACTTTTGGGTTGGTTAGCAATTAATTGAAGGAATTGAGCAACATTAGTGGCAGGGCATATGTAAAGTCGAATGTGCAGTTTTGTCCTTAGATAAGAGAGTACATTGTTACAACAATGCAGATGAGTTATTTGTTAAGTCAACCAGATTGTAATTTTCAGTGAATAGTAAAAAGTAGAATATGATAATAATAGTATGGCAAAGAGAACAATTTGAAGCTTCAGATATTTCGTTCTGGTGGTAGTTGATAAGATGGTTTTTAGTAAGTCAGATTTGGGTTCAGTTAAAGTCAGAATGATAATAGAAATGGAAATAATTGAAAGTGTTATTGAGAGCAGAATTTGTAGAGTATTTGACAAGTATCCGATATAATCAGTGTGTGCAATAGAAAAGTAACAAGTAGCATAAAGAAATGGAATAATGGGAAGAACAGAGTTTCAGAGTACTGTATCAGGTATTACTAGTCTACAGAGCAAGAAAGCGGATGGAATCAGATAATGGACAGCATGTTAGAGTAGAAAGTATTCATGTACAAGTAATTGGTAATTGGCAAAGCAAAACGGTAAGTGAGTGCAGACATGAAGCAGTGGCACCAACAGATAATGTGAACAGTGAAAATGTGCAAGCAATTGTTGAAGCAGAAAGCAGATTGGCAGTCAGAAACATGAATGAAATTGAGACAGAGTTACAATTAATGACAAGTCAGTATTGAAGGATGTATTAGAAGATGGTTTAGTATGGCAGAATAGTCAGAGGCAGTGGTTTATGAAGAAGGATTTCTAGCAAGCAAAATGACATAGAAAAGGATATTGCAGACACAGCCAGGAAAATGTGGAAGCAAGTTGAGTCCAAAGAGATAAAGCACCTACAGTAGGTTAGTATGCCTCGAGCTATGAAAGGAATTGTAATAGAAAGAGAACAAAGTTGATTAAATTGTGCCAGGCAAATAGAGAGTCCGAAGAACAATTGGAAGCCATGAAGTGTATCCTATTTGTTCTGTGTATCGCTTTGTTTCTTTTTAGGTGATAGTCGGATCTATTGTAGTTTTGCTTTGAATGTCGAAGATGACATTCCTTTTTAGGTGATAGTAATATAATCTCGCGGCTGTTCGGATCCATGTTTAATGGTTCTGTCATGTGAGATATCCCTTGCAAGACTTCGGTCCGATCGCGGGAGGCGGACTTGGATATGGAGTCTTATTGGGCATAAATATCCAAGGTCTCTACATGGGGCCACCCACTAGCCACAAACACATCACACGGGGGAGGGGAGCATGGAGAAGCTATTTAAACTATGTAGAAAGCACGAGGGTCTCCCAATCCACCCGAATCGAGAAGGGCACAAGCAATCCCTACCTTTCAAGAAGAAACGATTGGGGGCTGTTCACGTCGGATTGGCTACCTCCTCCTTGCTCCATGCAAGCTCCTCGACACTGGGGACACAAACACGGACCTCCTCCTCGCCTGAAAACTACAAAGAGAAGAGAGGGAGGCAAAGCTCCTACTGAAGGGGAGGAGAAAAAATGGGAAAAAGAAGAGGGAAGAAGGTCTCCAGCCAAGGCCTTCAGCCTCTGGCACCCAAATGGTGACGGGGCGACGCATTGCGTTAAGAACCTTAACGAGACGGGTCAACCAACCGTGACACCAACTGTAGCGGTCCTCGCCGTTCAAACCCATTAAGCTAATAACGAGCTTGATCCAACTCCACCTCCCGCGAACGGGCCATGGCCCCACAAGGGATATCAATCACATGTTCGTAGAGATACAAAGGAAACTATTCAATATATATATAAGATTTCACATCTCACAAATATTTACATGAAATATACATAGCCAGTTCTCAACTAGAGTCAAGTACAAAGTATAGCAACCATGGGCATACCCCAAGGTAAACAGAAAGTAAAGATTACACTACTGGTGGTGCAGACCCAACTCCCCTGCGGTGCGGCTCCAAACTAGACGAAGGGTGGGAAGCCTCTTGCTCTCCCTCACCTAAAAGGGCTAGGGGTGAGCCTCGCAAGTCACTGGCTCAGTAGGAAAACTTCCTCAAAATCCATACAAAACCAAAGTCACAAAGTGCTGGAACAGGAAGCTACACTAGGAAATTTATAGTACTAACTACGCATGATCTTAAAGTTGTAAATAACAAGTATCACTAAGCTATAAACAGTAATCATCATTTGATAAATAAATGGCAAACCTCATCCAAGTGTACGAACTAGAGTAGGGAGCGCCACACTCAGGTCATGAAGACTGGTTCGCGACACCAGCAACTAACTCGGACAAACCACACAGGACTACCTCTTAGCCTCGCAGCCACAATGAAAGGTCCAGCTACCGCTCCACCACAACAAGTCAAGAAACTGTGGAGACCAACCAACACCACACCTGCGAACCACACTACCGTAGACCCATGCCTAGCACCTTTAGAGACTCCGACCCAAGCTCCCAAAAGTGAGGCACTGGAAAACAGAACTAGCTAAGGCCCAGTACGTCTACTGGTGTCTGTAACCCCCAACCACGAGCGCGTTGCAAGCGACAAACACAACTCTCACAAGTCATTGTCCCTCTGCCGTCTTTCCCTCAGCCGGACGTTCAACTCTACACAAGAGTGAGGGTGTCCAGGAAGACGACACAGACCTCGACGATACACAAGTACCAGGACAAACCCCGAGCACTGACGTGCCTGGCTCACACAAAACCTGGGATAATCGACTAGAGAGGTAACCACGTTAGGCGTCGTACTACTCGCCATGTACACACAAACCATGTGAACATCGCTATCCTCAACTACGGCGCGTGCCAATGCACCATCTACAATACCACAAATAATAAATAACACCAAACGATAATCACGTAGCCATGCACAAACCTTTAGCCTTTGGAAGCTTGAACATGACAGAGTCCTCTGCCGCCTTTAGAATGTGACACCTCGATACCATGCGTTCTGAAGCAGAATGCGATGGGTCGGGTTGTCGCGTTCTGAACATGACACCCTAGGCCATCGCCTTCACAGATAGAGCCCCAACTCCGGGGTTCCACCTCCAGAAACCCCATGCAAATCACACAAACGTCCATGGAAAGCATTTATAAACATTCTAACAGTTGCACTAGCATTCCATCTACCATCTACAACTCGTATAAAGGATTAAACATGCTCAACAAATCATTCACCACGAGAAACAAGGTGGAATATCCCTACCTACTCGAGATACGTGAAGAACGACAATGATCCCGCTTTTCCCCCACTTCGTAGCACGTTCTCGTGATGAGACCACGCCGATCCAGCTCCAAAACTTCAAATCGCCCAAGAACCACCCCAAGAAACCCTCTCCTGGCCGAGCAAAGCTTTATGAGCTCTGTTTGGCCGACCTAGGTTAAAAACCCTTCAGAGTTAAGAACGCGACGCACCCTGCCGTCGCGAACAGAACGTGACGGTATAGGCCGTCGCTTTCTCATCGCTGATGCAAGACGGCTGCCCAGCATGCGCCACACGGCGGACATGCAGCTGAACAACCCCCAATGGTCGGTAGCAAGAACGCGATGCCCTGGACCGTCTCGTTCAGAATGAGATGTCCAGCTCTGTCGCATTCACAGACAGAGAGCCTGTAATGACCCTCCTTATACCAGTACAATTATACCAATCCACATCGATATAAAGGACGTCATTACAGTGGGACATTTACCCAACACAACACAATAGGCTGAGGTGTACATAAATAACAAAAGAGTACAACGGAAATAAAAAGAAATCTTATTCCATCATCATTCATAATTCCACAGTCTATATAGCAATAAAAGAATAACAACTGTCCATATTATTACAAGTCCATATGAATAACATTGTTTACATTGTTCACATACTATGAAAAGAAAAGTGTAACTATGAAACAATCTTCCACAAGTAGCTACTCCTCGTGCTCGGAGTCGCTCCTCACTATGTCCTCCTCAAGTACGGGGACACTTGTCTCACCTGTATGTCAAAACAAGTATGAGTCTGCTAAATAGAAAGACTCATCAAGCAATCTAAGGAACATCCTTACACACATCACACACATGTGCTAGCCTTTTAAACAATAAGGAAAAATACACGGTACATGTTTCGTGACAATTAAGCATAAATAACCTGCACATGCTTTCTACACATAACATGTAACATGATTCATATTCAATTCACATCATTCATATTTCTAAACAAATAGATCATGAAAATTTACACAAGATAGCTAACAATCCTAGCATGATATCTAATCATTTTCACATGATTTTATAACACATTTCCACATGTTTAGCTTGCTGTTTTAACATAATTAATTCACATTCACATGGTTTTACATCTTTTCACATACTATCACATTCACATAACACTATCACATGTTCACATTTCACATATTCACATTTTTCACATTTTTACACTTAATTTGCCGTGACACATAGTCCGAACCACCATAAAGATGGACACACATTCACATGACACATCCCCCTCACCTAGGCAACACAGTGATGAATCTTGGTAACTGCGCAGAACTAGGAGAAGCCATCTCCACCATAACCAGTGGTACTTGTCCACCTCCAGGATTTCATCCTAATGCCCATAGGTTATCACATACACAATGAGCCTTCCCATAGGGACTTTACTACAGTATGGCTCCACAACCTTCTATGGTAGCAGTGTCAATCTCGGCACAATTTACACATTATCACTTAATCACATGTTCTCAATTACTTATATACACACTCTAACTCATTCACATGCACTTAAACAATTAGACATGCTTCAATTTATAGAACATAATATTACTGTTTCTGTAGCACCCCGGAAATTTTAATTACATAAAAATTCAAATAAATGGAAATATATAATTTCCATAATATCGGAGTATTTAAAACATACGTATCATTATCGTATGTGCTAAAACACATCGGAAAATTCCGTAAAAATTATAAATCAACCCCAAACATTATTACTAAACGTTTCACAAAGAAATTTGTGACAAGAAAAATTGGATTAGCTAAGTTTAAAGTGTTTCGCAACTTATTATCGTAATTCATGAACAAGTCGAAATATCATTATCACACATACTTGGACGAGGCAGAAAATTAAATAAAAATCATATATGGACTTCAAATAATATCCTCTAATGACCCATTAAGAAATTTGGTTCAATAAAAATCATTTGGGCTAGGTTTAAGAATTATTGTGACCGATTATCCAAATAAAGAAACGAGTCGGAAAACCGTTAACACGGAAATACGACACAATCATAAATTAAATAAAAATGTTAGAAATGCTTCTAACAATATATATTAATGACCCAATATCATAAGTGGGCCAATGGACCACATATGGCCCAAAAATCAAATGAAGCAAGAAAATACATAGAAATTCGTAACCATAAATAAGCTGAAATTAAAAAGAGGCAATTAGAGTTGAATTGGGATGCAATCATGCATTCATGGCAACCCAAATTCGTGCCTAACTATGAGGGGAGGTTTCCTAATGCCTCACACACTCAAAGGGAGGAGGAAATCATCAAAAATAGGAAATCAAACATGCCAATCCTGAAACCCTCCTTTCCTAGTTATAATAGGATTCCTAAACACCATGGTTACTTAAATACTCTTCACCCAAACCCTAGGAACGAATTTAGAACTTGCTAGGGTCGTGTGGAGGAGCTCTTGGTGGCTGAGGAGCTGCGGAACGACCACAAGAAGCCGTTCTTCTTCCCCTCCTCGTCTGCTGTGACTTGCACAAACCACTCTCTTGAAGTCGACCAAAGGTGAGTCAAACCTAAACCAAACCTTGAAAGGCCTATGCCCCTGGAAAGAGGGTCAAGTCTACATTCTAACCCAAGTGGAATGCCCAAATTCCATGCAGTATACACGGAGTAGTAAGCATTTTCCTCCAAGTGGTCTGAACACTGGTTTTCTGGAATAACGGGACTTCTTCAACCCAAAAGGTAGGTTTTTTAGAGCCAAACCTTAACATATCCTATACCAATGTGTAGAGAATCAAGTTTACTTTCATTTCCCACTGGTTTCATCGAATTTCATTAAGTAGATCTTGATTTATAAGCGTTTTGCCAAAGTCGCGCACTGTTAGAGCTTTTCCCGTTCTTAATATGTTGCATGTGTTTCAAGACCGAATTAGAGAAAACTCATAACATGAAAGTTATTCTACTAGTTGTCCTAGTCAGGTTTCATGTTGAACGTTGTGTCTAAATCTCATTAGTTAGAGAGTTATAAGCGTCGTAATAGGGTTGCTGCATAAAATTACATTTTCAAGTTACCCTTGGTCGGACCTTGTGTTCCCCGTGATCAAAACCTATCGAAACCATTTTTATTGTTCAATTCCGATTTACTGGAAGTATCCTAGTATGTCTAGGTTATTTTAAAACTGGTTTCGTTATTTTTCACGCACTGTGCAATTTGTTCTCTATTTTAGAACAACCCTATGTCAAAAGAAGGAAAGACAAGTCCGCAATCCGAGGCACTGTCCATGCTCTGTCAGGGTCAGGCACAAACCCTGTGAATGCGACGGCCCAATATGTCGCTTTCAGAGGTCTTATTGCGACAGCCCTATTGTCACCTTCTGAATGCGACGTGTACTACGTCGCTATATGGCTGCCTGATCTGACCGACACGTCGCCTTCCTTACATGACCCTATCGCCTTTTAGCCATCCCTTCGCGGCCCTTATCCTGTCGCAATCTGACACCCTGTCGCCTTCCTTATATACCCCTGTCGCCTTCTCAGAATTTTACCTGAAACCACGTGTTCTCCTGCATAGTTTTCCGCATATACCCAAGGTCTGTTTAAATATGATATTTACTGTGTAAGTTGCCTGTTTTGGGTCTGATCATTACATGATTGTTATTTAATGGCTTAAAAGTGATTAACCCATTTAAAAGCTTTAATTACATGAATGCTATTCTAAGTGCTCCTTAAATGTTATGATCCATTCATGCTTCTTGTGATTTAATCTTCCTACTGTTCTTCTACATTTAAATGATAACGGATATCATAAAATCTTGCGAACCATGTTTAGTTAAAGTGCATAGTTTATTCCACGTTATATTGTTAAGTGCTTCCTGCGAGTTTGAGACCGATGGTTTGTGAATTGAGACACGCGTACCGCACTACACACTAGCACTATTAGGCAGCCTTTTCTTGGGAAATTGGAAACTCTCTACCGGTTATTCTGAATCGGTAGACTAGCGACCTTTCACCAAGGCCTCCGTAAATCTCCTCTGACCATGGATTCCCACATGGCCGACGAGTTGGTTGTACCATTGAAGTTCCCTGGAGATAGCGTGCACTTCCGTTCTCTTCTTGTTCTCGTGAGTGTGACTTACAAACTGGACTAAAGCCATTAATGTAAAGATTTAACCAAAGTACAAATCGTACCGTTATGCTACCAAAATTATCTCTCGACAATTGTTATCATGAAATCATGTTCAATTACTTATTACTTGTTCCCATCATCATCATGAACATGACATTACACATGCTTACTTATTGAAACTCTCATTGGCCATTATTTAATGACTGTGGGTATCTACATTTAAAAACTTCATGAGATGCTGACAGGGCACGGCGTGTGTCCAAGGGCTCCAATCTAGCCCCAATGACGGCGAGTCATAGATATACTGTTAACCATGGGGTATAATGATTACTAGCGTTGCATCTGCGTTGGGAGTACTTTCTTGCTTGTTGAATGTTAGATACAACAATCACATACATGTGTCCTAGTGTGCATTCTTGGTGGATCTTTCCTTGGTGTACATTAGAGTCTACATGCCTGATTAGTGTTACATGATCGTGCTCATGCGTTCTTGCTTGCGTGATATGGCCATCATGCATTTAATGCAATTAGTGATATCCTGCGTTCTTGACATCAAGTGAAATCTCGTGTGCTCGTACAAAGTGATCTATTGCTAGTTCTATCTTGTCATCTTGTTCACAATCTTGTTCTATCATAATCACTCTCTCTAGCTTATTTTATATATCATGTTTTAACGAATTTTATTCGTACTTGCATATCATTCATCGTACTTGCCTAGTCCTAAATTGCTAATCACTTATATCATTGCCCGCACATTGAGATATAAATCCTACTGGGCTAGTTTGCTCATTCCCTACTTTTACCCCATCTAGGTGACTATGAAGTTCAAGAGGAAGAGCAAGTCGAGGATGGGAATGCGTCCGAGTGATGAGCGTTCCAACTATGAGTCTAGTTATAGTAATTCGCTTTGAGAGTTAGAACATGTAGTAGGAAGTGAGAAGTATCATGTACTTTTGTTTTATTGAGTCTTAGTCCTGTAATAGTTTCCACTTTGAATACAATAAGTTGAGATTTGAATACAATTTATATTGAGTTCAACATATGGGCCCTATTGTGATGTGGTGTTGATACACATTTAGCGCGTGCTAGCTAGAGGCTTATTTGCCGACTATCCACGTCTCGAATTAATTAATAATATCTGCTGTGAAATTCTTGGGACGTGACATTTTCACTGTGGCAATTTAACCATAACAGTGCTTAATCATGCTGCAATTTGCTAATTTTTACATGGTTTAATTCACATACATTTAATCATGGTTTAATACCCTCGTTCAAAGCAAATAGTACCCATAGGTGTCAAATCAGTGTCAAATGTTTATCACAAACTTCTTATAAGTAACAGTCACATGTCTAAGTTTTCATATTTTTCGTAGTAGAAAAACTAATTTTAACAATTTAACATAGAATTCAGGTAATTTCAATGAAATACTTACTTAACATGGTAGACAGTAGAGCAGTCAGTTCTAATAGGTTTAAAACATGAGAACTGTGACGACCCTCCTTATACCGATACGGTTATACCAACCCACGTTGATATAGAGAGTGTTGCCACAGTGGGACATTTACCCAACACATTGAATAGGTCGAGACGTACACAAATATGAACACATAACAGTGGAATAAAAGAACGGAATGTAAATTTATTATTCCATCATCCACATTTATCCATAGTCTATATAGTACAAAATGAATCTAACCATTCTATAACTGAGAAATTTAAAATAAATTACATTGTCCACAACTTGTAACTACAATAATTTACATAGTCTCAAATGTAATACAAATCCTTCTTTATTACATACTGTGAAAATGAAATACAATAAAGCAATCTCCACAGAGGTGCTACTCCTCACGCTCGGAGTCACTCCTAACTGTCTCCTCCAAAGGAGTGGAAACACCTGCACCTATACGCCGAAGCAAGAATGAGTCTACAAGACTCAGCAAGTAATTCCATTCACATTAAGCTTACATGCATCACATGGACATTTGTCTTTTAAACAAAACAACTAGTATGACAAACATGGTTTACATGATCTTTAAAACTACGCATGACCTTACTACAAGTTTAAGATGCATGGTACATGTTTTATGTCTCTTACACAATAACATAAACCTATCTCATGCTTTCTACCAAATTCTTAAACATGCTAACACAAGACATAATTTATTCTATTCAAGCTATGATATAAAAGCAAGATAAGCACAGATTTTACGCATAATGGAAAAGATAATCCTAGCATGAATTCTATGGATATTCTCACTTACATGGCATGCTTTTATACACATGTAGCTTGCTGTTTTACATGAATTTAATACATTCGTAAATAGATTCACATACTATCATATTACTTTCACATGTTCACAAGATCACTTACACATTTTTACACATGCACATTTCACATATTTACTAAAATCACATTATTCTCATTACATGCCGTGACACATAGTCCGAACCACCTCTAGAAGGACACACAATTATCTCATTCACACACATATCTATCACCTAGGCAATATAGTGATATACCTTAGTTACTGTGCAGAACCGAGAGAAGCACTCTCCACCCTAACCAGTGGTACTTGTCCACCTCCAGGATTTTATCCCAATGCCCATGGGATCTCATACTCATATGAACCTTCCCATAGGGACTTTACTACGGTACAGTTCCTCAGCCCTCTAAGGTAGCAGTGTCACCCATGGCACATTTACACATTTTTCCCATTTTTAAACACACACTTTGCATGCCGTTTAACACATAATTTTCACACCTACATATATGTTCATGGTTCAGGTCACCTAACATGGTACTATTGGTTATAGAGTTAACCCATTTTCAATTAATCCTAATCATACTATAATTATCTAATTTATCATAAGTTACATTAAGCATACTTAAATTGGCCGTTTTATCATGAAATAGTGAAATCAGTACCTATTGTTGTCAAACTTGCATGAAAATTTAACCACATACTGCTTACAGGTTGAGCATCAAGTACAACTAATTTCACATTTTTTGGAGTCATAAATAATTTATAATAAATGAAACATGCATTCAGCATAATTTATCGATAATCAATTAAGTTTGCTGTACAGTGCCCTATGCATATTTATCTATCCTAGAATCTGTGTTTAGCAAGCATGATATCACATACAATTTCTGGGAATTAATTCTACATCATACAATTTATTGGAGATTTAAAAATAGATAAAACATGCTCATTATTTTAATTTCCAGAATTCCTAAAATTGTCACAGTCATCAAAAAAATCTCCTAATTTTCATGGTATGAATTGATACTTATAACCATTGTACAAAAATTCCCTAACGCTCATATTCCACATGGATCACACAATCAGAAATTTTCAAGATTTGAAAACCTGTCTAACATACAATTCAGGAAATTTTAATAAATAGAACATTGAACGAAAATTCCACAAAATTTCACAACATCATCCACTCGAAGTATTGCATAACATATAAAATTTACAGTATATCCTCATGTGCAAAAATCTAAAAAATAAATTATAAAGGGGCAAATAACACACTGTTCTTGCATGAAGAACTCAGCGTCAAGGGGGTGGCCACTTACCATGTTAACAGCAACAAAGGTGGCCGCTAACATCGGATCTTAACGGCAGCAAAGCTTGCTGTTAAGTTCCTGTCTGCAGAAAACAGACAGAACTTGCCAAAAACAATAAGAAAGGGGGTTCCAGGACACGATTTAAATTCCTAAAAATTGCCTAAGACATACTAGACATATGTAGGGATAACGTGTATGGGTTACTTGCCTTTAGGAAAATCCACAATAAAAAATTTGAGTCGGAGAAGCCCTCCTCGGCCTGAGCCAAAGAGTCCTTAAATCTCCTCTAATCCGGGTTCTGTGTTGATGTAGACAACCACCCGATGTCGAAGGAGCCTTCCCTTATGCTTAGACTCCCCTCCAGTCGCAGAAGATCGCTGGAAGAAGTCTCTAATCGCCGGATCTCAGAGCTCAAAAGTCGGGTTTCGCACAAGAGAACTAGGGTTTTTAGATTTTTGACCCAAGAGCGAAAAATACTCTATTCGGCCGAAAGAAGGAGTTTTTATGCTCCCCGGGGTTGGGTACGCGTTTAGGTAAGGCTAGGTGACCATTGAGAACGGTTTCCTAAACAAGAGGCGAGATTTTCGCGGACGTTTCCATATCTGAAGACGCAACAGATCTGGGAGACTAACGTCAACATCACTGGCCGCCAATATGGAGTTGGCGTCCATCGATGTGGCCACGGACTCCCTATTAACGTCAGTCTATGTTGACGCCAACAGGTCGCTTGGCTAGAACTTAAAATACTCCTATATGCATTACTTAGGCACAATTACATGTAACACAAACACAATATACATATAATATACAATGTATACATTAGGAAATAAATATCATTCATGTAATGTAAATGAATATTATATATATATATATATATATATACAATAGATATACATATATTTTTACAACACTACATCAAATAGTTTATTTATATGCACATACATATATCTACACATACAAACATCCATTTCTCACACAATCAGACTCCTATATAAGAGAGTAAAATTCTAGGGACTTATAAGAACAGTAACCCTAATATCATACACATTTTTTGTGACATTATCATGCAGTAAAACTAATTTTCCAAAATTTAACACAGTCACAACATGCTTAATCCACCACAATAGGAATTATAATAATTAAAAACCATGCACAAAAATTCGACTGAACCTCATGATCTGACCTATATACCATACTTGACAAACCCTAATTTTTACAACATTTACATATCACCAGAAGTCCAAAAATCACAGCACAGAGATCAAAACAATTATTCTGAAAAACCTGAAGAACTTGGCGGAAAGGGCCTTGCTGCCAACATGGGTTAACGACACACGATGTTGCCGTTAACTCAGGAACTTGGCGGCAACAAGGTTGCCGTCAACCTCCTGTGTGCAGAAGTGCAGACCGAACTCACAAAAAGAAGAGAATTGGGGTTGCAGGACTCGAATAAAAATTCGTAAAATTCTTGAGACCTAAAGGACATGTCTAGGGATGTAATCCCTCGATTACTTGCTTGTAAATAATTCTCTAATGGGTTTAATTAGTCGAAGAAGCCCTCCTCGGCCAAGCCAAGAAGGTGAGCCTTCCCCTCCCAGATCCGGTCTTCCTGCTGACGTAGATCGATCTCTGGAGTCGGGGAAGGTTCAACAATCCAAGGAGCACCTCCCAATCGATGTAGATCACCGGAAGAAGCCTACACACGCCAGATCAAGCCTTGCAAACACACTGGCTTTCTCACAAGAACCCTAGGTTTTCTCATAAGCCAAAAGATCAAATCTCGCCGGAAACATTAGGTTTTATAGGGCTAATGGGTCGGGGTACGCTTAGGATTGGATTTTCTACCATTGGGGACAGGTTTCCAAATCAAGAACTGCGAAAACACAACCATTTTCAGATCTGGAATCTCAACATAACTGGGAAATAAACGGCCACATTCCTGCCGTTAACAAGAAGTCAGCGTCCATCAATCTGGACGTCAATATGAAGTCAACGGTACACTGGTTTCCGTCAGCCTGCCCTTAACGTTAAGGGATGTTGACGTTAATAGGGATTTCGGCAGAAACACAGAAATATTAATAACCAATATACACCATATAGATACATACAATATGTACAATATTATTTAAATACAATGTGCGCATAATTAAATAAAGACAATATGCACAGAATTAAACATGTCAGCTGAAAGAACCATGCCACAGGCCATATAGACCAACCACCGACCGTCAGTAATGAGACTGATGACAAAGAGTCAGTCCCCCACAAAACGAACGAGTGATGCAAGGCCATACATGCCAACAACCAACGAAAGGTAACGGGGCTAACCACAAAGGTTAGTCCACCATAATACCCACGATAGCAAACACATCGGATAACAACCCACACAAGGGTACAACACCACAAATGGAAAGTCACACAACACGACTTCTACAGAAACTGATCCACCTAACCACTTGAAAAGACTAGCACACTGTGTGCCACTACAGCCAACAACCCACAAAGGGTACGGGTACCTAAAGCCACGAGGTACAACGACAAACCACCACCACATAGATAACCACAACACAACTGTGCCTCCTACAAGGCACACCACAGCGAGTCAAACCACAATCGGTGGGTCACCACTCACAAGCCACAACTGCTGGCAAAGCACGAGTCGGAGAGAACGACGCCACCACATGGGAACGGACCACTGGTTTGTGACACCAGTATCCAACCCGAACACACAACATAAGAACTACCTCTCAGTCTCGCTGTCACAGATGAAAGGTCCAACTGCCACTCCACAACCACATAGTAAAGCCAAAGAACAGTGGAGATCAACCAACACCACATCTGTAGACCACACACAACTGCAGGCCCATGCCTGGCACCTTTAGGGACACTGGCCTAAGCTTCCAAAAGTGAGGCACTGGAAAAAAGGACTAGCTGGGGCCCAGTACGTCTACTAGTGTCCGTGCCCCTAACCATGAGCGCACTACAAGCGACCGCACACCCACAAAAATGAGTTACTACCCTCTGTCGTCTTTCCCTCAGCTGGACGTACAACTCAAACACAAGAGTGAGGGTGTGGAGAAAGACGACACAAACCTCGATGGTACACACAGTACTGGGACAAACTCCGAGCACTAACGTGCCTGGTTCACACAAAACTTGGGGTACCCGACTAGAGAGGCATTTTGGAATGGAGCCGGACCACCAAACTCGACAAACACATAAACCACTCCGATCACTCAACACAACCATAAAACTTATACCACGATACACAAACCATAATCAGCTCATCACTGGTCACCACGTGACCTCCAAGCAACAACACACTACTAAAGACATAAATTACATTACAATCTTGCCTGTCATTGGTCATTTTATGACCTCCATAACAACATACCACTATGCACATAAACCACACATATGAGTCACATAACCTTTTTAACATGCTTAACATAATTAACATAATCATTAACCTCAACATGCTTTACTAATCATTAATCAACTCAGAACAACTTAAAGTACCCTAAACGATCTGAGCTAGGTCCACACAGGAGCGTCATTACCCAAGGCTTAACAACTTACTTCGGACATAAGAATGAGACGAGGGTCACTGTTGCATTAAAAATGTGACGGCCTGACAAACTGCAATTCCACACTGGAACGTGACGGAGTCTACCTTTGCATCAAGAACACGATGGCTCGACAGGCCGCGTTCACAAATCAGAATGCGACGGGGCCAGTGGTCGCGACCTGAATGCGATAGCCCGACCCATCGCCTTCTCAGATAGAAACCCTGTACTGCGGTGCTCACACAAAAACTAGCTCAAATCCTCATTTTCATGCACACCAAGCTTCTACAAATCAATTACACTATACTGGAAACACAACCACACATCGATACATATTAAACATGCATTAAATCAATCAAATAACATAAATAAGACAAGGAAAGTCGCTACCAACTAGAAGAACTCATAGAACGAGGCTCGATCGGTGTTCTCCATGCTCCGAACAGCTTCTACGCACCAGAACCACGTCAAGACCCAAGCTTCAAAGCCAACGTCGCCGGAAATCGCCGCAGCAATGCTCTCCTCGGTCGAACAGAGTTTCCTACTCTGTTTGGCCGGAGGGCCAAACTTATCTCAACCAGAAACAAGAACACGACGTAGCATCCTGTCGCCTTCAGAATGTGACACACCTAACCATCGCCTTCTCAAAACTCGCCATGCCATGCGTCACAAAGGCGGTGTGGAGAACGTGATGCATGTGACCCTCACGTTCAAAATGCGATGCCCCACCCTATCGCGTTCACAACCAGTGAACCTGTGGGCTGTTTAGGCTAAAACCCCCGGCCCACAACACCCACACAAGGCATGGAGACCACGACCAGGGCTTAATGATCCCACATTGGTCATGAGCACCACACCAGAACTAATAAACACAGATCCGAGCAGCCACAACGTTACATTACTATCACTTAAAAAGGAATGTCGTCCTCGACATTCAACATGAACCACGGTAAGCTAGACTATCACCTAAAAAGAAATAAAACCATATACAAACAAGTAGGATACACTTCCTTTTCATTTGCCTTTCAAACCATTCTGAGCTGGCTGACTCAGTTTGTTCATTTCCGTGCGGGTTCTTCTTTCTCTTTTCTCTTTAATTCTTTTCATAACTTCTCTGCTATATTAACTCAATCTGCCTTTCTTTATCTTTCAACTGTAGGCAATTCTACCTTGCTGTTAGCGCTTTATCTCATTGGACTCAACCTAGTTCCACATTTCCCTTGCTGTGGTTGCAACATTTCTTTTTGGGTCGCTTCACTTACTTAAACTCTTTATCATAAATCGTTGCCTTTTGATGTTCTGCCATGCTAAACCATCTTTAAATTCTCAAATTTCTTGGTGCCATTCTATAACATTGTGGCCGTTCGGATCTGTGTATATTGGTTATAGTGTGGTGCTCATGACCAATGTGGGGTCATTGAGCCTTGGTCGTGGTCTCTGTGTTGTGTGGGTGTTGTGGGCCGGAGGTTTTAGCCCAAACAGCCCATAGGTTCACTGGTTGTGAACGCGACAGGTTGGGGCGTCGCGTTTTAAACGCGATGGTCTCATGTGTTGCATTCTCCGCACCGCCTTTATGACGCGTGGCATGGCGAGTTTTGAGAAGGCGATGAGATCGTATGTCGCGTTTTGAACGTGACAGGCTGCAAGGTCGCATTCTTGTTTCCAGTTGGGATAAGTTTGGCCCTCCGGCCAAACAGAGCAGGAAGCTCTGTTCGATCGGGGAGAGGGTTGCTGCGGTGATTTACGGCGACGTCGGCTTGGAAGCTTGTGTCTTTACGTGGTTCTGGCGCGTAGAAGCTGTTTGGAGCGTAGAAAACACCGATCGAGCCTCGTTCTGCGAGTTCTTCTTGTTGGTAGGGACTTTCCTTGTCTTATTTGACTTATTTGATTGATCTAAAGCATGTTTAATATGTATCGATGTGTGGTTGTGTTTCCAGTATAGTGTAATTGATTTGTAGAAGCTTGGTGTGCATAGAAATGAGGATTTGAGCTGGTTTTTGTGTGAGCACCGCAGTTTAGGGCTTCTGTCTGAGAAGGCGACGGGTCGGGCTATCACGTTCAGGTCGCGACCACTGGCCCCATCGCGTTCTGGTTTGTGAACGTGGCCTGTCGGGCCGTCACGTTCTTAACGTGACGGTAAACACTGTCACGTTCTGGTGTGCAATTGCGGTTTGTCGGGCTGTCGCGTTTTTACCGCGACAGTGGCCCTCGTCGCATTCTTCTGTCCTAAGTAAATTGTTAAGCCTTGGGCAATGGGGGTCCTGTGTGGACCTAGCTCAGATCGTTTAGGGCACTTTAAGTTGTTCTGAGTTGATTATTGATTAATAAAGTATGTTGAGGTTAATGATTATGTTAATTATGTTATGCATGTTTAAAAGGTTATGCGATTCATATGTGTGGTCTATGTGCATAGTGATGTGTTGCCATGGAGGCCATGAGATGGCCAATGATAGGCAAGGCAATGACCTTGGACTCCCACCTCAAACAAAAGAGCTCTAAAAATGACTCAGTGTTGTTGTCCAAATCTCATTTTCCCCTTCGCTACCAGAGTCCGCCACACTAGGCCGTAGACTCGAGCACACCCGTAGCCCAGAGCACTCTCTCAACGGGCTCACAGGGATGGGGGTCCCAGAAAAAAGAGACAACATATGAACGGGACAAGCCCTCAAGTGCCAAGCACTGGGAGAACAGGTGGGGCAAGCACAACAAAAACCATGCCGAACTGTTGGCTTGTAACCCACGACAAGCCCAACAAGCACGAGGCATGCACAAGCAAGCTAGAACCTCGGAACACCACCAGTCGGTATGGAAAGTCCATCACTCTGCTAATAATGAATTGACAAATAATCAATTGACCGCCGGTCAATCGATTATTAGACAAAAGCGGCCCTCTTGGCACCGCCGCCAGGACATGACCACGAAGGTGTCACATTCAGTCACTGAACGCAGCAAGGTAACTTGCCGCGTTCCCTACCTAAAGGTCTCAAGGGCAAGCCAGCCCTGTGGTACAAACCGACACCCCAACCAGAACCACGGAAACACCCGAGGCAACGCAGGCACTATTGTATCCCCTCTGGCCATCGCAATACCATCATGACAGGCAGGGGCACCACGACAGCTCTGTCGCGATGAGGAAACACGTCACGACAACAACCATATCGTGATGGGAAATGCATCGCATCGCGACATGATCGAGCACGACCGGGTGGACGCCTCCTCTGGTGTCACGACGCACACCGCAATCACGACACCAAAGGGAAGGTAGACCCGCGAGATGCTCCATCCCGAGGCCACCCACAAGCCACAAATACATTACACAGGGGAGGGGAGCATGGAGAAGCTATTTAAAGAGAAGAGAGGGAGGCGGAGCTCCCGCCGGAGGGGAGGAGAAGAAAGGGGAATAAGAAGAGGGAAGAAGGGTCACTGGCCAAGGCCTTAAGCCTCCGACACCCAAGTTGCAATGGGGTGATGCGTCATGTTAAGAACCTTAATGCGATGGGTCAACCGACCGCGACACCAACACTTCTTGCAAGGACGCCGCGACAAGCTGACGAGTCGTACTAACATGCCTGCCACCCTGATAGATGTTAGATGATCAAAGCCACGGAAGACTAACGCGACCCGTTGATCGGGCATGACAAGAATGCAACAGGAAAGTCAGGCGTGGCAAGGATGATTGTCACATTGGACACCCCCGACGCGACACTCACACGTCGTCCAGATCGGACGCGTTAGAAGCCAGTCATCCAAGATGCTAGATCAGAAAGCTGAGAAGCCAGGGTATTGCAGGGGCAGCTCTGGACAGCTGACGACAAGGTGAGGGATGCCACCATGAGGCAAAGGAGCAAGTCTGGTCATGGCGAGTGCTGTTGCAGCCATTGATTTGTGTCTTCTCAGCTCATCTACTGCTATTGCCGCTACTTAACTTCTTCTGATCATAAGCTATTAATTTGTGAGTTCGAGAGGGCGGCGATCACACCACAAAGAAGAACAAGAGGTCTCTACGTGTGTGGTGATCGATGGAGGAAGGGATCGGGAGTGGGACAATATTGTTCTTATAGGTGGGGAAGAAGGGAGGAAGGAACAGGGAATGGGTTGAGGAGGGGTTATTGATAGGTATACGTGTTCACGTGGAAGCTATGCAGCGATAACCGTGTTCAGAGGAGGAGGGGAAGGTTGGGTTGCTGTGGTATGATAAAGAAGGGGGAGAAAGATAAAACCAGGAGGAGGATAAGGAAGGAAGCAAGTGACAATGCAGAATCACTATGGAAGCCATAGAAAATAGCAATAGACAACCTCTTACCTATGCTTTGGTTTCCGGCCACGGCCACCTCTGATAGGTCGATAGTGGAGGAGCTCCCGAGTTGGAAGATTATGTATCGGAGCTTGTCTATGAGCTTGAAGCGAGATGGTGCTGACTAATTTATGGCCGATCGAAGGAAAACCTCTCTTTCTCTTCTTGTCTTTGGTTTCTTTTTTCTCTAGTTTTTCTTCTGCACAAACCATCACAAGGGAAATTGTCACACCCCCGATTTTAATAGTAGAGTTAATCGGGAAACACAGCGAACAAGAGAGCATTCAGAAGTCATAGACAAATGACTAATACAAGTAGGACCCACAATTCAATAATCAAAATCTATTTCTTTACTCATCATAAGTGAATATTACAATCTCCAATGTTAAAATAAGAATGACTTTCTACTTACTAGTCTATTTATCTCTTAAAGAAAAGGTAAAAAGTACAATAATGATCATTCTCTCACTAGATAACTAAATGGAGACTCTCTATGGTGTACTTCATGCTCAATGCATAAATCTCATCACTAAGTTTTATTCCTCATCCTCACTACCTGTTGCTTTGAAAGTAGGTAAGAGTGCACTCGCCTTGTAGAATTTATATCTTGATGTACATGTAATGATATAAATGAATAATGTGTTACTCAAGTAGGCACGAGCATAACAACCTAAATCACAAGCATGATAAAACCTATGCAAAGTGCTAGAAGGATATCATGAAGATGGGAATGTAGTAGGATAGTAGATCCAGAGTTCTGCGGTATAACAAGAAATACAAGAACATAAACAAGTCAGATCAAGCATGGATCAAGAATGTGCTTTTCATGAGATGAGCATGTACTTTAGGTTTATTTGTTTCAATGTAAAAGCTCATGTTGGAAAAGATTTTTGAGAAAAACATCATACAATAGTCTGTTTGGTATCACTAAAAAGTCAATCCATGAAAATATTTTACCTAAAATTATGGATTTTGGCATCCTTGATAATATGTTGTAAACCATTTTCTTAGATTTCTCTTTCATATGGGATTTTCATGAGTGTGAATACAATCTCCACTATAATTCTCAATGTTTGATGCTTGAAACTCGACGGCCGACGACTAGTAACCCGTCGCCCGGTGTCCGACCATCCGACGCCTAGGGTCTAGTGGCTAAACTAGGCATCTGGTTCCCGACAGTCGGTATCGGTGCCCGGCAACCGGTGCCTGACGCCTAGCGTCTGGTGCCCGGCGCTCGGGGACGGCGTCCAGTGGCCAGATCCTGAAGTCCGGCCACCAACGGCTAGCGTCTGGCAACTTGGTTGTTGACACCAAGCATCCAGCACCTGAAGCTGGCGCCTGACATCTAGCGTTCTTTGGTCGGCCCTAGCGTCTGATAGCCCGGTGTTCAACATTCAGAGGCCAGACTTCTGGCCTGTGCTCGGCATTTGGCGCGTGCTGACTAGCGTCTCACGCCTATGCGTCCAATGCCTGAAGCCCGACGGCCATCGCACAACACCCGATGGCCAGCGCCTGGCACCCGACGTTTGGGGCCCGACAGTCGGTGCCCGACACCCGGTCCACCCGGTGTTCGGCATCAGGTGACCGACTTCGAGCGATCGGGTGGTCGACATAGAAACATACTTTTTATTTTTTAGACATTTAATTATTTTTAATAAATATTTTACTGGTAAACAAACATCAGAAAATCTTTTCAGGAAAAACATTTACGTCGATACCAAATGGACAATTGTGTTTTTTATTTTCCTGTAAAAGTTAATCCTTGAAAAATGTTTTCCCTATGAATTATTTTACAAGCAACCAAACAGACCCTGTAAGGCCCTCAATTTCTATGCATTTTATGACTGTTGTGATGTTTTATTTTTTTGCTCAAAACTCTGCTTAATGTCAACATTCCTTGATGTTAATGGCTTGTTGACGGCAACTTTTGTGCCATTGGCTGTGTGGCTAGAAGAGCAAGACGTCAACATCGATTGGCGCTTATTTTTGGTTGACGGCAACTATGTGGTCGTTTACTTCTTCGACTGTGTTTCAGATTCTAGATCTGTAACTGCCCCGTTTTCTCCGAGAGACGGAATAGGAAATGCCCCAACGGTTAGGACTCTTATGACCTAGGTTGCCTACGACTTTAAACCCTATTTATTTGGGTCGTCTCTGCAAAGAGAGGGCTTTTCTCACCTAGGGTTATTTGGGTTTCGGGGAGAGAAAAAAAGAGAGTTTGAGAGGCTTGATTCGGCGATCTAAAGGCTTCTCCGGTGATTTTCTGTGAAAGGGAGACTCTACTGAAGGTAGAGAAGCTCTCCTAACACCGTGGGATCAATTGCATAAGCGTGGAAGTCGAATCAAGGCCAGGAACATCACCTCTTTGGCTTGGCCGAGGAGGGATTCATCACCAAAATTCGATCTTCAGGGGTTTTTAGAGAGGCAAGTAACTTAGGGGTTTCGTCCCTGGACCTATCACCTCGAGTTTAGGTATTTTTCTGGATTTTTAGTTCTTGTCCTGAACCCCCAAATTCATCATTTTTCTATGTTCGGTTTGCACTTTCTGCAGACAGGAGGTTGATGACAACTTTATTGTCGCCAAGTTCCTGGGTTAACAGCAATCGATTGTGGCGTTAACCCACTTTGACGGCAAGCCCCTTGCCGTCAAGTTCATTTGGTTTTACAGAATAGTGGATTTAATCTTTGTGGTGTGATTTTTCGGGGATTTCTTGATGTTTGCATATGTGATAAAATTTTTGGATGGTCAGGTATGTTATTAGGTTAAACCATGAATTCATGTTAAAATTTTGATCAAAATTGCGAATTATAGAATTTTTGTTAAAGGGAAATATGCATGTTTTGACAGATCTAAATTTAGAATAAATAGATATGATGTATGATATTGTTACAGAAAATTTTCATGAACTTAGGGTTACTGTATACATGTTTTGAAACTATTAAATTCATCTATTCCCTATCTGTCATGTGTACTTGAATTATTTTATTAAATTGCATGAGATCTCTGTTAAATGTTAAAAATAGATATACTCTCATGAAAATTCTGAAACATTATCCATATAGTATGTTCCATGCGTAGAGTTTGTGGTTAAAATTTGGGTCTATTCTGATATCTATAGGTACTGTTTGTAATTGTAAAGGTATAAAAGGGGTATATTAATCATAATTATTCAAAAACGGTAATTGCTGTGATTAGTATCATGTTTAAGTGCTGTTAAGCATATTTTCTTACTGTTAGATAGCCATGATAAGTTCTGTAACCTGAAAGCATGTGCTTACATTCTAAGCATGTGAATGAATCATTAAGAGCATGTAAAATGTTGATAAGCATGTGTTTGAGTGAAATAATGTGTTTAAGTGAAATATGTGCCAGAATTGACACTGCTACCATAGAAGGCTATGGAGCCGTACTATAGAAAAGTCCCTATGGGAAGGCTCAATGTGTATGTGATATCCTGTGGGCATCAGGATGAAATCTTGGAGGTGGACAAGTACCACTGGTAAGGGTGGAGAGGGCTTCTCCTGGTCTTGTATTGTTACCAAGATTCATCACTATAATGCCTAGGTGGCGGGTATGTGTTATGTGATATGTGTGTCCTTTATGGTGGTTCGGACTATGTTTCACGACAAGTAATGTGTAAAGATGTGAATTATGTGTAAATGTGCAAAGTGTTCATGTGAAAGTGATGTGTTAATGTGTTATAATGTGGAATAATGTGGAACCATGTGATCTTGTTAAATTTATGTCAAAACAGCAAGAAAAATGCATGATTATGTGATGTAAAAGCATGTGAAAAGTGATAGATATCATGCTAGGTTTGCTAGTAACAATGTGTTTAATTTTCATAATCAAGTTGTTTGGAAAATATATTATGAATGAGTTGCAATTGATACCATGATGTAAGCTAAGACCATGTGTAGATAGCATGTTATAGGGTATTCAATTGTACTTGATTGTTATTACATGAACCATGTGGTAAAATTTCTCTTTTTGTTAAAGTGAGTAGCATGAATGTGATATGTGTAAGGATGTGCCAATAGGTTACTTGTTGAGTCTTTTGTGAAGACTCATACTTGCTTTAACATATAGGTGAGACAGGTGTTCCTGTGATTGAGGAGGTCGTTGTGAGGAGCGACTCCGAGCGAGAGGAGTAGCAGAGCTTGTGGAGGATTATTGCTTAGATTGTACTTTCTTTTACTAGCACGTGGACAATGATGTTATATGGACTTGTTTAATTATGGACTTTGTTTACATTCATTGCTGCTATATAGACTATGGGATGTGTGTAATGATGATGGAATAAGAATCTCTTTCATTTCCACTGTACTCTCCTTTGTTATTTATGTACATCTCCACCTATTGTGTTGTATTGGGTACATGTCCCACTGTGACGGCGCACTTTATATTGACGTAGATTGGTATAATCGTACTGGTATAAAGAGGGCCGTTACAAAGATTGGTATCAGAGCAACAGGTTAAGATTGTACATAAATAAGCCATCATCTACACAATATTTCAAAGTCTTTATAGAATTAGTCCATAGATGTGGAAAATATTTAATAATGAATTAAAGATAGTTAAGAAAATAGTTGGGACTAAGTAACTTAGATTCTATCTAAGTTAATTGTTTTACAGGCAATGGCAAGCCATGCTAGGCGTAGTACCCAGGCTCGGGAGGATGAGTAGAGGTGTGAGGAAAGGGGTAAGCAACAGGCCCCAGCATCCCAGGGTCCCACGGTACTTCCTCCACCACCGCCTGTGGACTATGGCGTGTTCATGCAAGGTCTAGTCCTGGCGATGCAGACGCAGGCACAGACTCAGGCAATGCTACAAGCTCAGTTGCAGGCACATGTTAGAGTTGTTAAATAGGGAGTAGTTTGTTTTGTTGGTTGTATGATTGCTTATGTGTTTCTTGTTGTCTCAGGCTTAGGCTCCAGCTCCAGTTCCCCAGCAGCATGGCCATGGTGGTCCATCCATCATGGAGAGGTTTATGAGGATGGCTCCGCCTCCTTTTAAGGGGGAGAGTCAGCCCCTTCTAGCAGAGAGCTGGATGAGAGAGGTGGAGAAGATCTTCCGGGCTATCAGGTGTGTGGAAGAGGACAAAGTTAGCCTGGAAACTTACATGCTACAGGTACTTAGGGTATATGTACTTGTGTAAGATTAAGATTTTAGATTGGATGGTGCTTATGGGTTGTATTTTGCAGGAGAGAGCTGATGTTTGGTGGGCCTCTATGCTGCGTACGAGGTACGAGGATGGTGCTATAGAGGTGACTTGGGCTGAGTTCACTAGACTCTTTCGGGCCAAGTTCATCCCCGAGCACATTCAGGACAAGATGGAGCAAGAGTTTCTATCTCTCATACAGGGCTCCATGACTATCCTAGAGTACGAGGCCATATTTGCTGAGCTTTCCAAGTACGCTCCCCACATTTTTGCAGATGAGCGTAGGAAAGCCAAAAAGGGCAGAGATTGGTTGCAGCACAGGATAGGCAAAAGAGCTACGCCGACAACAGAAGGAAGGACATAGAGTTCGAGGTTGGCGAGCATGTTTTCCTCAAGGTTTCACCTACAGAAGGTGTGATTAGGTTTGGCAGGCATAGAAAGTTGAGTCCGAGATTCATTGGCTCGTTTGAGATTCTCAGGCGGATGGACAGTGTGGCGTACGAGCTAGCTTTACCCCCAGCACTAGCAAGTGTGCACCCTGTCTTCTACGTGTGTATGCTCAGGAGATACGTGCGGGATCCATCTCATGTCATCAGTCACGAGTCGGTGGAGATTCAGCCAGACTTGTCTTATGTAGAGTGACCAGTAGCTATCCTAGATAGGAAGGTTCAGCACCTCAGGAATAAAGCCATTGCATCTGTGAAGGTGTTGTGGAGAAACTTCTCATGGGAAGAGGCTACATGGGAGCTTGAGGAGGCCACGAAGAAGCAGTATCCCCATCTGTTTGGTTAGTATTTCTGTGCTAACTTCGTGGATGAAGTTTTCTTTTAGGGGGAGAGGGTGTAAGGCCCTCAATTTCTATGCATTTTATGACTGTTGTGTTGTTTTATTTTTCTGTCCGAAACTTTGCTTAACGTCAACATCCCTTGACATTAATGGCTTGTTGATGGCAACTTTTGTGTCGTTGACTAAGTGGCTAGAAGAGCTAGACGTCAACATCGATTGACGCCTATTTCTGGTTGACAGCAGCAATGTGGCAGTTTACTTCTCCGACTGCGTTTAGGATTCCAGATCTATAACTGCTCTGTTTTCTCTGGGAGATAGATTAGGAAACACCCCAACGGTTAGGACTCTTATGACCTAGGTTGCCTACGACTTTAAACCCTATTTATTTGGGTCGTCTCTGGAAAGAGAGGGCTTTCTCACCTAGGGTTATTTGGGTTTTGGGGAGAGAAAAAGAGAGAGTTTGAGAGGCTTGATCTGGCGATCTGAAGGCTTCTCCGGTAAATTTCTGTGAAAGGGAGACTCTACTAAAGGTGGAGAAGCTCTCCTAACATCGGGGGATCGATTGCACAAACGTGGAAGTCGAATCAAGGCGGGGAACATCACCTCTTTGGCTTGGCTGAGGAGGGCTTCATCGTAAAACTTCGATCTTCAGGGGTTTTTAGAGAGGCAAGTAACTTAAGGGTTTCGTCCCTAGACCTATCACCTAGAGTTTAGGTATTTTTTTGGATTTTTAGTTCGTGTCCTGGACCCCCAAATTCATCATTTTTTTGTGTTTGGTCTGCACTTTCTGCAGACAGGAGGTTGATGGCAACCTTATTTCCCCCAAGTTTCTGGGTTAACGACAATCGATTGTGCCGTTAACCCACTCTGACGACAAGCCCCTTGCCATCAAGTTCATCTGGTTTTACAGAACAATGGATTTAATCTCTGTGGTGTGATTTCTCGGGGATTTCTGGATGTTTGCATATGTTATAAAATTTTTGGATGGTCAGGTATGTTATTAGGTTAAACCATGAATTCATGTTAAAATTTTTGATCATAATTGCGGATTATAGAATTTCTATTAAGGGAAATATGCATGTTTTGATAGATCTAAATTCAGAATAAATAGATATGATGCATGATATTGTTACAAGAAATTTTCATGAACTTAGGGTTACTCTATACATGTTTTAAAACTATTAAATCCACCTGTTCACTGTCTATCATGTCTACTTGAATTATTTTATTAAATTGCATGAGAGCTCTATTAAATGTTAAAAATAGATATACTATCATGAAAATTCTGAAAAATTAACCATATGATATGTTCCATGCGTAGAAATTATGGTTAAAATTTGGGTCTATTTTGATATCTATAGGTACTATTTGTAATTTTAAAGGTATAAAGGGGGAATATTAAGCATGATTATTCATAAACGGTAATTACTGTGATTAGTATCATGTTTAGGTGCTGTTAAGTATATTTTCATACTGTTAGATAGCCATGATAAGTTCTATAACTTGAAAGACATGTGTTTACATTATAAGCATGTGAATGAATCATTAAGAGCATGTAAAATGTTGATAAGCATGTGTTTGAGTGAAATAATGTGTTTAAATGAAATATGTGCCAAAATTGACACTGCTACCAAAGAAGGCTGTGGATCCGTACTGTAGAAATGTGTTATGTGATATGTGTGTCCTTCTTTATGGTGGTTCGGACTATGTGTCACGACAATTAATGTGTAAAGATGTGAATTGTGTGTAAATGTGCAAAGTGTTCATGTGAAAGTGATGTGTTAATGTGTTATATTGTGGAATAATGTGGAACCATGTGATCTTGTTATATTTATGTCAAAACAGCAAGAAAAATGTGTGGTTATGTGATATAAAAGCATGTGAAAAGTGATAGATATCATGCTAGGTTTGCTAGTAACCATGTGTTTAGTTTTCATGATCAAGTTGTTTGGAAAATATATTATGAAGGAGTTGCAATTGATACCATGATGTAAGCTAAGACCATGTGTAGATAGCATGTTATAGGGTATTCAATTGTACTTGATTGTTATGACATGAACCATGTGGTAAAATTTCTCTTTTTGTTAAAGTGAGTAGCATGAATGTCATATGTGTAAGGATGTGCCAATAGGTTACTTGCTGAGTCTTTTGTGAAGACTCATACTTGCTTTAACATATAGGTGTTCCTATGATTGAGGAGGACGTTGTGAGGAGCGAGTCTGAGCGAGAGGAGTAGGAGAGCTTGTGGAGGATTATTGCTTAGATTGTACTTTCTTTTACTAGTACGTGGACAATGATGTTATATGGACTTTGTTTATTTTCATTGCTACTATATAGATTGTGGAATGTGTGTAATGATGATGGAATAAGAATCTCGTTCATTTCCACTGTACTCTCCTTTGTTATTTATGTACATCTCTACCTACTGTGTTGTGTTGGGTACATGTCCCACTGTGACGGCACACTTTATATCGACGTGGATTGGTATAATCGTACTGGTATAAAGAGGGTCATTACAGACCCTTTATTTCAGCATGGATCCACATGTAATAGATTGACAGTAATAGAATAGAAGGTCTAGATTAACAGATTAACAGTGTTATAGAATAACGATTGAATGTCTAGCTAAATCTGAACAGAGAGAACTGGTGCAAATGCAAACACCATCATTAGACCCTACATGCATTTTGGGTGGTTCTCTGCCCCCAAGACTAGATTGGAGCCCTTTGTACACTCTCTCTACCTAATCACGTAAAGCAGTCAGTATGCATTTTAGTCCAATATGAGTCACAAGACCCGTTTAGCGCTAGACAGAATAGAATAGTATGAGCAATAATCGTTCAATGGTAGCTAACAATGCACTTTCAAGAGTTCAAGAATGTCACTTCAAGATGTTCAGGAAAATTAGTAAGATCATGTCAAGAACAATGTTCATGAGTAGTTTGAGACTATCATGTCAAGAGCAAGTTTCAAAGAGTATCACAAACATGATTGTTAATGAGACAAATGGGTAGCATAACGGCGTGTTTTTAATTCAATTCCATACTTCATTTAATGACTTGTCAATGCGTATATTCTTCAAGTACAATTGAGAAAGCAAGAAAAGAAAAGAAAGTACACATTAACTTCAGGGAACTTCAATAGTACAACTTGCTAGTTGGTCGTGTGGGAATCCATAGTCAGAGGAGACTTACAGAGACCTTGGTAGAGGAATCACTAGTTTGGCAGAAGGAATATCCGACTGAGAGTTCATGCAATGCCAAGAAGAGGTTGCCTATCATACAAGAGTGTGTAGACAGCGCAAGGCACAAGAGCTCGAGAGTGCAAATGTATAAGTGTCCAGTTAAGAATCTAAGTGCGATTAGGATCCAAGTTCAAATTGAACTTAAAAATACCCAAGTATAGAAAGTGGTAAATAAGGGAATATTCATGCATGAAAAATTCTTATCTTGGCAAGTTCTCAGTTGTTCAAGCAAGATAGCAAGATAGAAAGTTCAAGTCATGATATGTAGAGATCAATCAAGAGATTTAAGAGTAATTAATATTATTTCACTATTTAAATTTTTTATATAAGTGAATTATTGCATGACAATACCTTATATACCCCTCCTAGAAAAGATAAAAACTCACACATGTAAAGAAATGATGAAGAACGACGGAGATCGAGACATATACCCATTAGAAGACAGATGCAATTTCATCCCCTCAATTTCTCTGATAATAACTCACTGATTTCTTATGAAAATCTCACACATGAGTATACCATCTTGAATCCCTTTAAGTAAGGAATGTAACAAAAGAAATGGTTCATCAATCCAAGGTCTGTAGGAAACGTTATGGCTAGTTAAGAGGAGACTGGATAGTCTGTCCTCAGGAAAGCAGAGCACGACCATGAGGGTGTCGTGACCTAGTTGCGACTAGGAGGCTGTTGTGTTCTGGATTTTGATGTGACAACGTTCCTATCACCTTCTGGTAGCAGCATATCGATCCGTTGCAACTTTAATATGGCATATGGGTTGCGTTTTCAAGTCAAAACCGACTCTGTTTCAAACTAGGTTTAACACAGGGGACTTTGGGAGGTTAACACTCTCTATAGGGTGAACCAAATTTGATGAAACCAGTTTTGTTAGTTAATGGACTTACTAGTCAACCTACAGTAACAAGGAATTAGAGAATGGTACACGTTTAGCATTGTAAATGGACGTAGTGGGGATGTCTAAGCAAAACAGACATAGTCGGCTTGTTTTAGATAATTATCTCTACACAGGTAATAAAAATTAGGGATTTCGGTATCATTTGAAAGTAGACTTGAAGAGGATCTTATGGTAAAAATATTAGGATTTTAGATTATATGTAATAAGATATATAATATTTGCAAGATAGACGATCCGTTTACCTACTATGTATGGACAACATGAGCATGTATGAAACAATATGACAAAATCTCTTGAAGCAAATTGGGCAAAATAATATTTTCACGATCTAAACATGCTAATCCATGCATAAGTTTAATTAGAATTTGGAATGAAAATACCTACCTTTTGGTTGTTTCTTGCAAAGGGGATGAAGGACTACAACTTTTGATGAGAACTGTTACGCCTCGATGTGGAATATCAGAATGTGAGGCAGTTAATACAGTGCAAGTATAGAGCGGATAATAAACATCATTCCATTAGACAATTGAGCAATACTAAATCAAATGTATTTCATGAATCATTCCACCATATCTATTACTTTCACTAATTCAGAGCCATAACTATAGGCCCAAAGAAATTCATCACATTTAAATAAAACAACTAACTATACTAAATTCTATAGAACGACATCCGGATCACTCTTGAACTTGCTCGTCCCCATCCTCATGAGTGTGGCCCTCACCATCATTATTAACAGAAAACATATCACAAATAACGCATGGTGAGCGATAACACTCAGTAGGGCTAAATATCTCATGGATAGACATGCTTTAAATAAATTAAAGAGCAGAGTAACTAATGGTAGAGAGAGAGTCAAGTAATGTCGAGAGAGTAATAGCATAATTCAAATAGCATGTGTTTCAAGAATTGCACATAGAGCAGGATGGCCATAGCACAAATAGCACAAAATAACATGCAATAGCATATAGCACAATGAGTCGAGTATGGTATAGCACTTTGATTGTCAATAGATAGTCGAGATAGATAGCACTTGAGTGTAATGTCAAACACTCTAGTCAATTAACTCTCGTGGGCACTAACACTTTCGAACGCACATCCCAAGATCAGACCGGGCCATTTATAATATTGCCAAGCATTGGTTATACTTATTATCTTTAGACAATCAGTCAAATGGCCATAGAGAGTACCAAGAATAGATGAGAGTAATTGAAGAGAACATGTAAGAGTGTAAGAGAACGTGAAGAGATGAGCGTATAGAGAATAATAGATGAGAACTATGGTCAAGCATGAAAAATCACGAATAAAACGGCGATAGTAATAGTTGCACAACATGCATGATCGATGCTAGCAGTGTGGTCGAAGTCACTATTGAACCACTCTTATATTATATCCTTTATTTTGGTGATAATAAAACTCATGATTAACTAAATATCTTGAATATATTTAATATCACGTTTTTTCTCGAAAATACAACATACTATGGCACTATTGTTTCATGATTTGCTTAAGTCTACATCGACTACTGTTGTAAGCTCACAACGATTACTATTTAAAGAACATCAATTACTGTTGTTAAAGTCCACATCGATTTCGTTTAGAACATTGACTTCAGAACATCGATTCACTCAGAACATCGATTTCATTTAAAACATCGATTTCGCTAAAACATCAACTTCAGTTGAACATCGATTTCATTCAAACATGGATTTCAGTTCAACAACGATTGCAACATCGATTTCACTTAAACATCGATTTCATTTAAACATCAATTTTGCTTAAACATCGATTTTATTTAGAATATCGATTTTATTTAAACATCGATTCATTTAGAACATCGACTTCATTTAATCATCAACTTCATTTCAACATCGATTACATTCTTAAATAGATTACATTGAAACATCGATTACATACATGGATTACATTGAAACATCGATTACGTTTAAACATCAACTCTATTTGAACATCGATTGTCTTTTAACTTAAACATCGACTACCTTAAGACATTGATTCCCTCTCACTTCAAATGTTTCAAAATACCTTTGGCACCCAGTGAGAATTCAAATGAAATTCTAACTCTTATATTGTCATTTCTCTGACAGATAAAAAGGTCTTACAGAAAGCTGTCAGCAAGAAAACATTAACAGAAGGCAAAAAGAGGTATGAGCCATTTGACAAAAGACTTCACGAGTCTGATCATCTACCTTGCATTTAATGTATGCAGGTCCACCTCTACACACAGTCAACATCTTGGACCTGCTGCTGACATCCTTGGAAGTACGCACTAGCTAGAACACCTTCCTCCATTCCAAGTAGCCAGTAGGCACAAGAAGGAAGCCGTTAGACTCAAGAAAGAGAGCTGAAGAAGAAGAGAGCCAAGAATCTCCAACGGCCATCTATCAACGAATCTCTTCAAGCTACTCCATATAAGGGAGAAGGAAAAGGAGACGAAAAAGGCAGACTGAGTGAACCTGAAGATCATTCAAAGAGTGTACATTCAGTGAGCATCAAAATCCATACACACTCAAGCAAGAAAGGAAGTGAGCTCGAGCCTATTCAAGCTGAAGCATTCAAGTCGTCTTCCTCTTTTCTCATTCTCTCTTTATATGTCTCTGTGTATTTGAAAGAGAGAGCTCGGGGTTTAGCCTAAGGAGAGTCTTGTCCTGTAAACTCTTTCCTTCTTAGGCTAAGTCTCAGATCAAACATTTCATTGTTTATATAGAGCTTGATCTAGGGGCTTCAGGTCCTTGCTTTTATGATCAAAAGTGTTCCTCTTCGGGTAGAAGAGAAGGCTTGTTGTGCAAGTGTTCCCCTTGTGGAAGGGAAGACCAGCTTGTGCCTGGTTGTGACCTGCTGGGGTCTGTACTAGTGTTCCCCTTGACTAGAAGGGAAGAATTGCTGGGGTGTGTACCAGTGAGTTGCTTCTGAGCTCGTAAAAGAAGTACCTGGATGAGGTGAAATAGTGGGCTGCCTTCTTGCCCGGGATAGAGAAGAAGACCAACAGGGGCTGGGTGCTGTATGTCCTAAAGGGGGACTGTACCATTGGTTAGTGATATCCCAAGAGTTTGCTTGGGGACTGGACGTAGGACTTCATTTGGAAGGGCCGAACTAGGATAAATCTCTGTGTTCTTTGTGTGCTTGCTTCCGTACCTTTAATTTCTTTGCACACACCTTTTTAGACTAACCAAACATTTCAAGTGGTGATTGTTGTTTCAGTTTTTCATATTACCTATTCACCCCCCTCTAGGTTAGTCTTGCTGCCAACTGCAAGTGGGCCAACAAGTGGTATCAGAGCTCTCGTCTTTGAACTTCTAGAAGATCCAATGATCTTTGAGCAAATATCGATGGCAGCTCAAGGTTTTATAGAAGGTCAATCCATATTCCAGCCTCCACTATTTGATGATTAAGATTATCAATACTGGAAGACTAGGATGAAGTTCTTCCTTCAAGGCTACGACTACCAAATTTGGAGCATCATAGAAGATGGTGATCTCCAAATCTCTAATCCCAAAGAAGAATGGATTGTTAAAGATAAGAACAAGCTATCCTTGAATAGCAAGGCAAATAGCTTCATGTGTTGCTCACTAACCAAGCAAAAGTTCAACAAAATTTCTACATGCAAAACAACAAAGGATATGTGGGAGACACTAAAGCTCACATATGAGGGAACATATAAAGTTAAAGAGACAAGAATAGACATACTTGTCACACAATATGAGAAGTTCCAAATAGAACTAGGTGAGTCCATATCTCAGATGTACAATGACTTTACTAAAATCATCAATGGACTCGCAGGTTTAGGAAAGAAATACAACTAGAGAGAGATGATCAGAAAGATTCTAAGATCATTTCCAGCAAAATGGACTCCAAAGGTCACTGCTATAGAAGAAGAAAATGACTTCTCCATTATGACTTTGGAGAAGCTCATTGGATCTCTCATGGCCCATGAGATCAACATGAAGAGATTAGAAGAAAACTCTTCAAGAGGAAGATCAATCAATGCACTCAAAGCTGAGGAAAGAACTTGGATGAAGACACTACCAGTGATAGTAGTGATGTTGACAATGAAGAAGAAATAATCCGAAAAATCTTAGCCAAGTGCAAGAAGGAAAAGAAGAAGAAAGAGGAGGAAAAGAAGAAGAAAAAGGAGAAACCCAAGAAACATGAAAGGAAGACCTTCACAGCTACATGGGATAACTCTTCAAAAAGCTCATGCATAGAAGAAGATGAAGAGAATGTCAATCTGCTCTTAATGAACAAAACAACAAAAAGGCATTCAAATGGGTATGGTTAGGGATGCTATAAAGAATTCGGTTAGTGACTATCTACTCTTGACTTCATTCCTATCTGAAGAGGAAATAGTCATCCTTAGTTTTTAGTTTTTGTTTTTAAACTTACATTTCTTTTTGTTGTTTATTCCATAAATTACAATGCTACTAATATCTTTGCAAGAATTTGTGATCAATGTAGGGAAACTTTGTAAAGACCTCCCAACAGAACAACAAATACAACAGGAGATGTCGACAGGCAAATGAGCCATACACTGAGGGGGAGCCTCACATTCAAGGGGAGCAAACACCAAGGGGGAGCAGTAAACACATTATTGAACCCCTCTCATTCAAACTCTCAGCATATTGGTAAGAAGTCCTTATAAAGGGGGTAAATGCAAATGGTAAGACCATTCTCTTTTTGTTATTAACAAAAAGGGGGAGAGTATCTTTAACCTGTGAAATTTCTATTTATTCCATGTTTTGAGTATCTTTGTTAGAAAATTCTCATAAGTTTTATTATCACCAAAAAAGGGGAAGATTGTTAAACCACTCTTATATTATATCCTTTATTTTGGTGATAACAAAACACATGATTAACTTAAATATCTTGAATATATTTAATATCATGTTTTTCCTCGAAAATACAACATACTATGGCACTGTTGTTTCAGGATTTGCTTAAGTCTACATCGACAACTGTTGTAAGCTCACAACGATTACTGTTTAAAGAACATCAATTACTATTTTTAAAGTCCACATCGATTTAATTTAGAACATCGACTTCAGAACATCGATTCACTCAGAACATTGATTTCATTTGAAACATCGATTCCGCTAAAACATCGACTTCAGTTGAACATCGATTTCATTCAAACATGGATTTCAATTCAACATCGATTTCACTTAAACATCGATTTCATTTAAACATCAATTTTGCTTCAACATTGATTTTATTTAGAACATCGATTTTATTTAAACATCGATTCATTTAGAACATCGACTTCATTTAATCATCGACTTCATTTCAATATTGATTACATTCATACGTAGATTACATTGAAACATCGATTACATACATGGATTACATTGAAACATCGATTACGTTTGAACATCGATTATGTTTAAACATCAACTCTATTCGAACATCGATTGTCTTTTAACTTAAACATCGACTACCTTAAGACATCGATTCCCTCTCACTTCAAATGTTTCAAAATACCTTGGCGCCCAGTGAGAATTCAAATGAAATTCTAACTCTTATATTGTCATTTCTCTGAGAGATAAAAAGGTCTTATAGAAAGCTGCCAACAAGAAAATATTAACAAAAGGCAAAAAGAGGTATGAGCCATTTGACAAAAGACTTCACGAGTCTGATCATCTACCTTGCATTTAATGTATGCAGGTCCACCTCTACACACAGTCAACATCTTGGACCTGCTGCTGACATCCTTGGAAGTACGCACCAGCTAGAACATCTTCCTCCATTCCAAGTAGCCAGTAGGCACAAGAAGGAAGCTGTTAGACTCAAGAAAGAGAGCTAAAGAAGAAGAGAGCCAACAATCTCCAATGGCCATCTATCAACGAATCTCTTCAAGCTACTCCATATAAGGGAGAAGGAAAAGGAGATGAAAATGGCAGACTAAGCGAACCTGAAGATCATTCAAAGAGTGTACATTTAGTGAGCATCAAAATCTATACACACTCAAGCAATAAAGGAAGTGAGCTCGAGCCTATTCAAGCTGAAGCATTCAAGTCGTCTTCCTCTTTTCTCATTCTCTCTCTGTGTGTATCTATGTATTTGAAAGGGAGAACTAGGGGTTTAGCCTAAGGAGAGTCTTATTGTAATAGTATGGTCATTCAGATCCGGGTTTATTGGGTCTATGTGTGGTGCTCTTGACCAAGAGATGGTCAATGGGCTGTGTTTGGGTTTTCTGTGCATAGAGTGAGCAGTGTGGGCCGGATATGCAAGCCCATTTGCATTGTTGGCTCACTATCTGGAATCACAGCGGAGGAAGGCGACGCGATTAGGAATGCGTCGGCCTTGCTAGACGTGATTCCAGGAACCACCTCTGTGACACATGGCACGGGTTTCCGTTTGGCGTCGGACAGGGGGGACACATTTAAAGGGTTTAAACGCGGTGTCTGCCCTAGACGCGATTTTGATTAGAGTGTTAAAAGCTTCATTTCGTCCAGACAGAGCAGAGGATGCTTTGTCCGATGCAGGGGAGGATGCCGTGGCATCTCTGATGGTGGTTTTTCCAGCGATCTCGATTTTTGGCGGTCCGTGCGGCGTAGGAACCACACGAGGATGACGCTCGGAGCGTGGGTGTGCCGTCGACGAGGAGGTTTTTGCGTCTTCGAACTGGTAGGGAGACTTCCTACCTTGTGTTATTATTTTAAATCATGTTTGGAATTTGGATTAAGGGTTGGAGCATGTGTGGGTGGTGTGCTATGGTTTGGAATTGTGTTTACTGCTTTGAATTGAAGTTTGGTCAGCCTATGTGTGGTTTCTCCCATGTGGGAGTGTGGGGTTCGGTCTGTGAATTGATGTCACAGACAAACTAGAGTCACGTCGAGTGTCCCCACTGCAATTCGTTGAACGCGTCGCATCGCGTCGACACGTTCTGCTTTCCGATGTGTTTGTTAAGTCATTTGTGAGGTCACAACCTTATGGTCTATCGCGTTAGTGTTAAACGCGGCGGCAAGGTTGGACGCGAATCTGGGTTGACCAAAGGTTTGACCAGTTTTGGTCAAGTGGCATCGTGTCGGGGCGACAACATTTTTAATAGCATCTGGAAGGGCTGACGCGACACTGTCACGGTGCTTGGCTCTATCGCGACAAGGTTTAGAATGGCGTCCAAACTGGTCAACGCAATTTGTAAGGCGTCGACTGTCTCTGACGTGTTTTGGCTTCTGTGGTCGTTCTGTGCTGGACGTTGGGCAATGAAGGTCCTATATAGACCTAGCCCGGGTTTGTTAATATTCTTTAAAGACTGTGGTAATGTTACTGTGTTATGTAGTATGAATTGCCAAGGAGGTCACGGTGACCAATGACAGGCAAGGTTATAATCCGATATTGTTATGGTACCGATATTGTTATGGTATGTTTATGACTTGTGTTAAACATGTTTATGTATTAAGATAGGTGTTTAATGGTCAGTGTGTATAAGTCTAATGTGTGGTCTTGGCGGTCATGTGATGACCGTTAATGAGCGGTTGTGTGTAGGATGGCGTGAGGGTCAAAGGGTAACCGATGATAAGCTATTCCTTACACTTATGTACTGTGGGTTGTACCTAAGGTTATATAAGTATGAATATCGTGGTATGTGTGTTTACCAAGTCTTGTGTTCCGGCGCCTATTCTGGAATACCTCTCTAGTCGGTTACCCTGGCACCAGGTGCTTAGGGCTTGTCCTAGTACCGGAGTACCGTCGAGGTCTGTGTTGTCTTCCTGGACACCCTCCTCTTGCGTTGGAGTAGTACGTCCGGCTGAGGGGAAAGACAACAAGGGACAACGGCTTGTGTTTATGTGTGTGTGGCCGTTTGTAGCGTGCTCTTGGTTGGGGGACGGACACCAGTAGTTGACAGTGGTCCCCAGCTAGTCCTGTTCCAGTGCCTCACTTTAGGGTTCTCGGCCGGAGTCCCTAAAGGTGTCAGGCTTGAGCCTGCGGGGTGTGTGACCTGTAGGTTGTGGTGGTTAGTTAGTCTCCACTGTTCTTGGCATGTTGTTGTGGAGCGGTAGTTGGACCTTCCGTCCATGAATGTGAGACAAAGAGGTAGTTCTTGTGCTTTGTTGTTCGGGTTGGATACTGGCGTCATGAACCAGTAGTCTATTCCCGAGTGGTGGCGCCGTCTCCGTACCGACTCGTGTTTGACCACAGGTTGTGGTTTGTGTGTGAACCGTTGGTTAAGGTTATAATCGTGAAACCGTCAACTGTTGTGGTGTGCCCTGGAGGTGATACAGTTCTGTGGTTTAGTGTTGTACCTCGTGGTAGCAGGTACATGTACCCCTCGTGGGTAGAGTTGTGTTGTGGTGGTATGTGAGTCCTGACCTCAGCTGGTGTTGAGGTGAGACTGTGCGTACTGTGGAGGTCTTGTGGTGTGACACTCCACGTGTTGTGTGTTATTTATATTCGTACCGTGTATTTCTAGTTATGGTTTTGTATATGGGTGTTGGATGGTCGTTGCCATACCCGATGCTTTGTGTGGCTGGTTTGCCTGTGAGACTGTAGCCTAGGCAGTGGTTTGCCGGTGAGGCTTATGGTCGAGGTGGTTTGGTTGTAGGGCGGACTAGCGGTCTTAAGCTAGTCCTGTGTTTCCCATTAGTTTCCGAGGACTGGGGTTTAGCCGGTGTGTTTATATTTTGTTGTTGGTTTAACATGCGTGTGTGTGCATGTTATGTTTCAGCTACTGGTGTTACCAGTGAGACCCTCTGGGGTTGAGGTCTCTTGTGTCATTGTGTTTTCGTTGTGGGAGGTCCCTACTGAGCCAGTGACTTGTTGAGGCTCACTCCCTTACAGTTTGTTTCAGGTGTTGGCTAACTTTGGCGTGCTTACACAGGAGTAGTGCAGACTTGTACCACCAACAGTAGAGTAGTTGAGTCGTTTGAGCTTGTGCTCCCTCGGGGTATGCCCCAGGTAGTTGTACTGTTTATTTGGACATGTAATATTGTAATTGTGGACTATTGTACATTGTGGTTTATAGTTATATACACTTGTACTTTCCTGTGTTATATACTGTAATTGTGGTCTTTTATATTCTTAGTGGACATGTGTTAGAGATATCCCTTGTGAGACTCCGGTCCGATTGCGGGAGGAGGATCTGGATATGGACCCTTATTAGGTATAAATATCCAGGGCCGTTATACTTGTGCTGTAAACTCTTTCCTTCTTAGGCTCAGTCTTAGATCAAGCATTTCATTATTTATATAGAGCTTGATCTAGGGGCTTCAAGTCCTTGCTTCTGTGATCAGAAGTGTTCCTCTTCAGGTAGAGGAGAAGGCTTGGTGTGCAAGCGTTCCCCTTGTTGAAGAGAAGGCCAGCTTGCACCTGGTGGTGACCTGCTGCGGTTTGTACCAGTGTTTCCCTTGATTAGAAGAGAAGACCTACTGGGGTGTGTACCATTGAGTTGCTTTTGAGCTCGTAAAAGAAGCACCTGGCTAAGGTGAAACAGTGGGCAACCTTCTTGCCCAAAAAAGAGAAGAAGACCAGCAGGGGCTGGGTGTTGTATGTCCTAAAGGGAGACTGTACCCTTGGTTAGTGATATCCCAAGAGTTTTCTTGGGGACTGGACGTAGGACTTCCATTTGGAAGTGCCGAACTAGAATAAATCTCTATGTTCCTTGTGTGCTTGCTTCTGTGCCTTTAATTTCTTGCAGACACCTTTTAGACTAACCAAACATTTCAAGTGGTGATTGTTGTTTCAGTTTTTCAGATTACCTATTCACCTCCCTCTAGGTTAGTCTTGCCACCAACTGTAAGTGGGCCAATAGTCACCCCCCTCTCCCTGGTCGCAACAAGGTCGCGACAGGGGGGTCGGTCGCGATAATGAGAAGAGGTCGCGGTCCCCGCACCTATCGCGACAGTGTCCCGACCTAGATGTTGGTTGCGTTAACAACGAGAGTTCTAAGGCCGTTTGGATTATGCAGAAAGAGTCCAGCACGATCCCTAATAGCAGATAGGACATGAGGGTACAACCAGCTCGTCGGCCATGGACGTACGCCGTAGCCAATGAGTCTTACGGAGGTCTTGAACAATGATTTACTAGTCCGACAAGATGTCATACCCGTTGTAGAGCTCATCCAAGTCAAGAAACGTGTATAGAAACATTGCTCATCTTGCGTTGAGTGTTCAAAAGCAGAGGAGCATCGATAACAGTATCCAAAGCGAACGATATACAAAGTAAACGAGTCCTTTAATTAAAAGGTGTCAATATGAAATAAATTCAATATTTTACTAGATATTTCATGAATAGATTTCTTGAACATTGCATGGCACAAAGATAGGGCTTTTGGTGTGTGCATGTGAAAGAAATCAAGAGATTGGAACTTAGGTCGTGCATGTCTTTTAAATAGAGAAGTTTTACATGGTTAACATTAAATATCACTTGATATTGTGATACGGTATTGATGAGAACTTAAAAAACAAATCTTAACATGGTGTTATAGTATGATGGCACATAAATTAGGGTTTTCGGGCTGCAGGTCTTAACGCGACCTATCTGCCTCACATGTTAAGATCACGACGCATTTAGCTGTCGCGACGCGATCACAACGTATCGAGGGGTCACAACAATGTGGCGTCCTCTGTTTGGGTCACGTTCTTAGTGCAGAGAACCCAAGTCGATAGGGCTAGAGGAAAAAAACTTAGATCGATGTACAAAGCATGAAACCCAAGTTGAGGTGAGACCGTGCGTACTCTGGAGGTCTTGTGGTGTGACTCTCCACGTGTTGTGTGTTATTTATATTCATAGCATGTATTTCTAGTTATGGTTTGGTATGTGGGTGTTGGATGGTCGTTGCCATACCCGATGCTTTGTGCAGCTGGTTTGCCTGTGAGACTGTAGCCTAGGCAGTGGTTTGCCAGTGAGGCTTATGGTCGAGGTGGTTTGGTTGTAGGGTGGACTAGCGATGTTAAGCTAGTCCTGTGTTTTCCATTAGTTTCCGAAGACCGGGGTTTAGCCGGTGTGTTTATAGTTTGTTGTTCGTTTAACATGCGTGTGTGTGCATGTTATGTTTCGGCTACCAATGTTACCAGTGAGACCCTCTGGGGTTGAGGTCTCTTGTGTTGTTGTGTTTTCGTTGTGGGAGGTCCCTACTGAGCCAATGACTTGTTGAGGCTCACTCCCTTACAGTTTGTTTCAAGTTTTTGCCGACTTTGGCATGGTTACACAGGAGTAGTGCAGACTTGTACCACCAGCAGTAGAGTAGTTGAGTCATTTGAGCTTGTGCTCCCTCGGGGTATGCCCCAAGTAGTTGTACTCTTTATTTGGACATGTAATATTGTAATTATGGACTATTGTACATTGTGGTTTACAGTTATATACACTTGTACTTTCCTCTATTATATATTGTAATTGTCGTCTTTTATATTCTTACTGGACACGTGTTAGAGATATCCCTAGCGAGACTCCGGTCCGATTGCGGGAGGCGGATCTGGATATGGACCCTTATTGGGTATAAATATCCAGGGCCATTATAGTTGGTATCAGGGCAATGATCCAGTTAGAATATGAAAAGACATTGAAAGTTCAAAGTCCCAATACATGGATTAATGTCCACTACTGGTAGTAAGTTCGCGGTTTTACGTGATTTAAAATGGTTTTCACGTAAGTTTTTATTATATGAATTATATATGCTGGTTAGGCAGTTGTTGGTAGTAGCAGGAAAGAATGTGGTTAGAAGAAATGCAGACTGTGAAAAGTGAATAAATATGAAAGGTTGTGTGTAAACCTAGTGGATGTTAGAAATGGCAGAAAAATGGTAAGATTAGAGATATAAATTGAGTGGATACTCAGTGTGTCAAGGGCAAAGGCAGTTGAGTTACTTAAAGAATTCGCACTATGAAGCTAGAAAGATTAGTGATTTCAGATATGAAATTTGATAAGAATGTTTTAGTGAAAAATAGAAATGGGCAAAGACAGAGATAATGTAAGCTATGATGGAATAGCAGAGGAATTAGAGTTGGAATGAGGAATAGAGTAATGTATAATTAAAGATAATTAAGTGTATAAGTGATTGAGAACCTCAGCAGAGGTGATCTTTGTGTTGAGATTTGTTCCAGATAATATCATGGAATAGTTTGGTGAACATGTGATTAAGATGTAAATGAAGATTTGTGACAAATGTATAAAGTGGATCAACCCTAGATGAGAAAATGATAGCAGAGGAGCAATAGTTGTGGCCGTCATATCACATCAGTATGTGTGATTAGCAATGATTGCACCCGCGAGTTTGGGAATAAGAAGTTGTTATGAATAGTGCTAGTGTAAAGAAATTGCGATAATAGATATTTGTATAAGAAAGTGCCGAGGTGGAGCAAAGAAAGAGCAAATAAGGATCAATGTAGGATAGGGTTTCAATTGAGATTTTTAAAAGAAAGATATCTGCGTGGCAGACGATAATTTGTGGAGGTTCTGTGGAAGACTTTATTGAAGACTACAGAATTAGTAATGACTAAAAGTTGTATTTGGTTATAGAATCAGGTTGAGCAGATTATGGAATTTGAAAGAGATATGTTAGAGTCTGGCTGGGGAAGAATATGAATGAAAAGAAGATTACATGGTAATAAGAACTGCAGTGTAAAGAGTGCCCTGAGACTAGTCAGATAGTAAAGTGCTTTAGAGGAAAACACCGCGGTTGTATTATTGGCAGTTGGCAGAATATGGACCAGGAAAAAGAAAGAGAATGGAAGCAGATGATTGAGGAAATAAACAGGAAAGGATTTACAGCTTAGTATATAGAAAATGAAATTTTAAATTGAACAGAGGTATTTGTGGAAAATATTTCTGAAGTAATGTAAAAAAAAAGGGCAGATTAGTTAAAGAACAGTGAATATGGCCTAGTATGGCAGAATAGAATCAAAAGAGAGAAATGTGATGCAGATAATTGGAATGGATAAGCACAGAAAGAAAAGGATGATCAGTTGAATAAGGAAAAAGATTTAAGAAAATGTGGCACTTGTGTGCAAAAGAGTTAGTTAAGAGAGATATGGAATCTATGCAGAGTGGCCAGCGTAGTATTATATGAGATAAGTAAGTGCAGAGTTAAGGCAATGAGAGCAGCATTTTGAAATAATGAAGAGGTAGTGTGAAAAATCAGTTAGATTATATGGTTTAAGATAAGAAAGGTACGAGGTGAGCAAGATGTGCCAACAGTTAAGAGGCAAAGTGCAGAATTCAAAGATGAAGCACAAATATATGTGATATAAAAAGAAAAGTAGATCAGCAAACTCCAGTGTTTCAGGCCAGTGGCAGTTGATGGAGCAGATTAAGTAAAGAAATATGTGAAATGGAAGTTGAGTCCAATTGGGATTCGAGTAAGAGTGAACGTGGAAAGCAAGTAAAAGTAGAAACTGAAACTGAATTTAAGAAAAATTGTGCTGAGTGGTCAGTATGATCTGAGTAGCGCAGCGGAAGTGTGGTGGGGCTATACCCCACAGGGTCATTTGTTCGAAAGGGGAATTGCAGATTTTGGCACAATTGGGCAACAGATCAAGAAATTGAAGAAAAATGAGTTAAAGAATGTGAGCAGAACAACATGAAAAGGCAGGAAAGTCAGAAGTGATAATGAGTTTTCTGTGGAAAAGCTAGCAGTTGAAAGTATAAGAAAAAGAAAGAAAGATAAAGCATAGAACAATTAACAGTCATGAGTAGAGAAGATATAGCACTACAGAGGGCAAAGAAAATAAGATGGTTTGAATGACAGATGAGAATATAAATACAGATGAGACAGGATAACAGCAGGCGATGATAAATAGAAATGAAGTGGCACCAGAAAATTTGAGAATTGAAAGAGGTTATAATATGGTAAATCATCACAATGGAATAGTGTTTAGTAAGCAATTTGTGGAAGTAAAGCGACCTAGAAAAGAATGTTGCAAGCACAACTAAGAAAATGTGGAAACAGGTTGAGTCCAAGGAAATAAAGCGCCAACAGCAAGGTGGAATTGTTTGCGGCCAGAAAGTAAAGGAAGAATGGATCGTACCAATTGGGCAGAGCAAGTATGGAAGAAATAAGGAGAAAGGTAAAGCAGGAAAAGTATGGAAATGAGCAGATCAAAGTAGTCCGTGTGCAGTGATTTGAAAGGCAAGAACGGAGAATGTATCCTACTTGTTCTATTTACGGCTTTGTTTCTTTTTAAGTGGTAGTCTGCTTTGCCGTGGTTTCGTCCTGAATGTCGAGGATGACATTTCTTTTTAGGTGTTAGTAATGTAATAGTACGGTCGTTCGGATCCGGGTTTATCGGGTGTATGTGTGGTGCTCTTGACCAAGAGATGGTCAATGAGCTGTGTTTGGGTTTTCTGTGCACATAGTGAGCAGTGTGGGCCGGATATGCCAGCCCATTTGCACTGTTGGTTCACCGTCAGGAATCACGGCAGAGGAAGGCAACGTGATTATGAATGCATCAGCCTTGCTGGACGCGATTCCAGGAACCGCCTCTATGACACATGGCGCGAGTTTCCGTTTGGCGTCGGACAGGGGGGACGAGTTTAAATGGTTTAAACGTGGCGCCTGCCCTGGATGCGATTTCGATCAGAGAGTTAAAAGCTTCATTTCGGCCAGACAGAGCAGATGATGCTCTGTCCGGCGCAGGGGAGGATGCTGTGGCGTCTCTGATGGTGGTTTTTCCGGTGGTCTGTGCTGTCACGTTCTAGAAAAACTATATTTACTGAATATGACAGACATTATACACGACGAGTAACACATGGTTTGCTCATACCAACTAGATTTGCGGAAATTATTACATGATACTCCTCATTTTAGTCTGAATAAGGAGCAAACAAAAGTAACTGTAACTTTATTACATTCTCACTTCTATCTTACAAAGAAAACAAAAGATAGCTGCACAACACTTCTTAGCATAAGGTGGTCCTCTCAGCACTCAAGTCCCCCTTAAGCAATACCTCCACCTTGTTCACCTGAAATATTAAATTGAATGAGCTAACTAGCCCAGTAGGATTCATTTTTTTTTAATTCAAAAGGATTCAGATACATATATCCAAGATAGAACGAGTAAAGATCGCTAGCATGGAGTGTTCAAAATAACGAATAAACAAGGTCATTCGATAACATGTGTTGAACAAGCACAATGTTAGAAATAGAATCAATAACTGAGGATGATACTTGAATTCATAATCAGATAAAATATCACACACACAAGCATGATGTGATGACTAATCAAGCACGAATTGATGCATGCCAACATCCACGATGTCCTCATCGCCCCCGCGCGGCCACTGACGAATTCGGGCGCTCCCCCTAGGACTGAACTAGCCCTTTATTTGCTAGGCATATTTCTCGAATGAGTCCCAAGACTCAAAAAGTGTCATCATCACACACTCATCCTTGTAATGAATCAAGGTACACAAGGATTTACTCAAGGTTCACACACAATAATTAAGGAACTCGGTTCCTTTGCTAATTTCAGAATTTGAGAATCTCACAAGAACAATCTTGTTCGGAACTTTGAAGGAATGGTTCATGGTGGAAGAAAAGTAACATGACTGATTCTTGTAGGTGTTTAGGTGGTAAAAACCACAAAATTTAAGTGGTCCATTGGTTGGAATAATTGGGTAAGATTTACAACAAGAAACGGAGCAAAACAAGTGCTGGAAACATGATACTGTCAGCACCTGTCGACAAGCAAGAGCTTGCTGTCGATAGGGGCTGGTTTCCAGAACTGGAATTTCAGTTCTATGTGTTCCTGTCGACAGCAAGCTATGGGCCTATCGACAAAAACACACAGTGATGGTTTTCTGGTTTCTGGAAATAGGTTCCTGTCGACAGCAAGGAGTTCATCTGTCGACAGGTCTTGTGTAAACTTTCAGAAATTGTTCCAAACCAACTAGAAATGGTACTAACAAACTCTTCTATCATTCCTAACATGATTAGGACTTTATAAAAGTGTAAACTTAGCTTCAAACATGAAGATTTCATGACAGGAAAATGAAGGAAAGAGCAGGAGATATGATTTACTTAGGCACTCAACGAGAAGACTAGTTCGAGGGAAATTACTGAAAGAGTAATTCCCTTAAAATTCTCTCTCCTTCTTTCATCACTCATTTATCAAAGCACACTCACTTGAGACTTTCATGGTTTCTCAACGAATCAATTTCACTAAGGAGAATGAACCGTTATGGTTCAGTCTACACTACACAGGAAGATTGACATGGTTTCAGATTTTTGAACATATTGGAATGCAAAAGAGATGATGGGTAGTCTCTCATAAACAAACACAAATCTAGACATGATGACAGTTCAATTCTTAGCAAGGAACTACCTTCCAAGTCTAGAAGAATAGTACACCCATGGTAGAGGATCACTGCACATTACCCGAACTAAGTGGGAATGTAAGAAGAAGAAGAGAAGAGTAAGAAGAGAATCCTACCTCTATAACTAGCACAACCTTTTCTTGACTTCAAATTCCTCAAGAACCCAATGTATAGCAGCTGAGGAAGTAGACAACAGTAATGAGAGAATAGCTGACTCCTTCCAGGTCTGATCCGTCAGCTCCACAACACCCCCTGCAGCAGCTCCAGCACCAGTGTGGGCTAGAACAAGGGTGCAAGCACCAGGACAGTGGTTCCAGCTACGTATCTAACTCAAGAATGGTGCAAACATAGCAGCAGCATAACAGTGGAAAAGTTCAGAAAGATAGACACGAAGGATATTGGGGTGTATTTATAACCCCACAGATCACCATGCACAACGACATGTTGGTTGCTCATGTGTCATGGTAAGAATCTTTTAACTCTTATCTTAACACGTAGCTCATGCACTTTTACTTTGGTTACACGCAAGTAGTGGTAATGATAACCCAATCCTAGTTGTGGTGGCTCTTTAAGAGCATTACACGTATGCCACTAGAATTTCCAGGAAAATGCTTACCGTAATTGGCCCTTAATTCAACTGGCCCAATGATTACTATGTAAACCCATCCAAATGGTGTCCATTTGTGTTCAAATTTCAACCATAGCCTAATATGATGGTTTTAAAAATTATAGTGATTTTAGTTTAATTTTTAGAATTTATTTTACAGTAGGTGAAAAATCACCCGAAAAATAGTCGCGTCGACTTAATCTCAAAATCCATACGTCAAAAAATTCAGATAATTACATTTCTGATTTCTCCACATTTTTCTGGAAATTATGGTGTACTCAGATTTTTATTTCGATGTTGTTTTCCGGTGTCACCCTGTGGAAGCGCGCACCTCTATATACGACACTGGGGTGACGTTCGTTACCACTAATCATACACAAATATCAATTATTTCAATTTATCACTAATGCTTAAGTCTAATAACTTTATTATTCATATTTTTCCAATAAATAAAATAAAAAAATTCTGGGGTATTACAACTCTCCCCCACTAAAAGAAATTTGGTCCTCCAAATTTAATAACATAAAGGTATGGATACTAACCTGTAAACAAGTCTGGGTATTTAATTTTGATGGCATCTTCAAGTTCCCATGTTACTTCCTCTTGTCCGCGTTTACTCCATTGAATCTTTAACAAAGGAACTTCTTTGCTCCGAAGTTGCTTAATTTTCCGATCAAGAATTTGTACAGGTCTTTCTTCATATACTAAGTTTTCTTGTATTTCCAGATCTTGATATCCAATAACGTGTTCCGGGTCATAAACATATTTCCTTAGCATCGATACGTGAAAGATATCATGTACATTAGACAACTGTGGTGGAAGTGCTAATTGATACGTCACTTCTCCAATCCTTTTCAAAATTTCAAATGGTCCAATGTACTTTGGACTCAATTTTCCTTTAATTCTGAATCTTCTAATTCCACGTCGAGGAGATACTTTAAGGAATACATGTTCCCCTTCCTGAAACTCCAATTCCCTTCTTCGACGATCAGCATAACTTTTTTGTCGATCTTGGGCAGCCTTCATTCTGTCTTGCACCAACTTGATAATTTCTGTGGTTTCTTGGATCATTTCAGGTCCAAGAATATGTGTTTCTTTTAGTTCCACCCAATATAATGGTGATCTACATTGGCGGCCATATAAAACTTCAAAAGGTGCCATTTTTATTGTAGACTGGTAACTATTATTATATGCAAATTCCATGATTGCTAAATGAGTGTTCCAGTCTTTTCCAAACTCTAGTATACAAGCTCGACACATATCTTTGATAATCTGATTTACCCGCTCTGTTTGTCCGTCAGTCTGAGGATGAAATATTGTACTAAACTTCAATTTAGTTTCCAATGTATCTTGTAATTCTCTCCAGAAATGTGAGGTAAATCTTGCATCTCTATCTGAAACTATATTCCTTGGAATTCCATGTAATCGGACAATTTCTTTCATATACAGGGCTGCCAAGACACTAACAGACCACCTTGTTTTGATTGCTAGAAAATGAGCTGATTTTGTGAGTCGATCAATGATTACCCATATAGCATCGAATCCACTTCGTGTTCGGGGTAATCCTACTATAAAATCTATACCGATACTGTCCCATTTCCACTCTGGCACTTCTAGTGGTTTTATTTTTCCTGCTGGTTTCTGATGTTCAGCTTTGATTTTCTGACATGTTAAGCATCTTTCTATGAAATTTACAATATCCTTTTTCATATTGCACCACCAGAAATGTTTCTTTAAATCTTGATACATCTTAACAGCTCCAGGATGAATGGTATAATATGACCGGTGAGCTTCTTCTAAGATTTGCTTTTTGATCTCGCAATTATCCGGCACACATAACCTATCTCGGAATCGAAGATTTCCTTGGGAATCTTCATTAAAATTAGGTTTAGAGATCAACGTTTCCCTGATTTCTATCAACATAGGGTCATTGTCTTGTTGTTCTTTAATTTGTCTCAATGAATCTGATTGAACTGTCAAGTTATTAATGATAACCCTTCCTTCCTGTGTTTCCACCTTCAAGCTTAATGTGGAAAATTCTTCTAACAATTTCCACTCCCCTACTTGTAACTGGCATACTTTGGCTATAGGATTTCTGCTGAGTGCATCAGCCACGGTATTACCTTTCCCTAGATGGTATTCAATTTTGAAATCATAATCTTTGATATACTCCATCCACCTTCTTTATCTCATATTCAATTCTTTCTGTGAAAACAAATACTTATGGCTCTTATGATCAGAGTATACTATAAATTGATTGTCATATAAGTAGTGTCTCCAAAGCTTAAGAGCAAAAACTACTGCGGCTAATTCCAAATCATCTACTGGATAATTCTTCTCATGAGTTTTCAATTGCCTTGATGCATAAGCAATAACCCGTCTATCTTGCATCAACACACATCCTAGTCCAATACTTGAAGCATCAGTATAAACTTCAAATAACTTTCCCTTAACCGGAAAATCTAGAATTGGTGCTGATGATAAACATTGTTTTAATAACTGAAATGCTTGTTCACAATCCTCATTCCATACAAATGCAGTTCCTTTTCTGGTCAACTGTGTGAGAGGCGAAGCAATTCTAGAAAAATTCTGTATAAATCGCCAGTAATAACTAGCCATACCCAAGAAACTTCTAACCTCAGTGAGGTTCCTTAGTTGCTCCCATCTTTGTATGGTCTCAATCTTTGAAGAGTCCACAGACAATCCTTCTTTTGAAATAATATGCCCCAAGAACATCACTTGCTTCGCCCAAAATTCACATTTACTAAACTTTGCATATAATTGGTGATCTCACAATAGTTGCAAAGTAATTCGTAAATGTGTCTCATGTTCTTCTATGCTCCTGGAATAAATCAGTATGTCATCAATAAACACAACCACAAATTGATCCAAGAAAGTTCTGAACACGTCATTCATCAAACGCATAAATGCAGCAGGTGCATTAGTTAATCCAAATGGCATTACTACAAATTCGTAATGCCCATATCTTGTTCGGAAAGCTGTTTTGTGAATGTCCTGCTCCTGAATTCTAAGTTGATGATATCCTGATCTTAAATCGATCTTGGAGAAATACTGAGCTCCAGACAATTGATCAAATAGATCGTCAATTCTTGGAAGTGGGTATTTGTTCTTTATGGTCAATTGATTTAACTGCCGGTAATCTATACATAATCGCATAGATCCATCCTTTTTCTTCACGAATAACACTGGAGCACCCTAGGGTGAGGTACTAGGTCTAATAAACCCTTTTTCAATCAATTCCAACAACTATCTTTTCAGTTCTTTTAATTCTTCCATTGACATTCTGTATGGTGTTCTTGACACTGGTGTAGCTCCTGGTATCAATTCAATTGAAAAATTCACCTCTCTATTAGGTGGTATGCCAGGTAATTCTTCAGGGAAAACATCAAGAAATTCCCTTACTACTGGAATATCACCCAATCCCGTGATATCTTGATTTAGTATCGTTACAGAAGCCAAGTACCCTTGACAATCTTTTCGTACTAGCTTACAAGCCTTAACTGCTGAGATTATCGGTATTCTTCTAACACGGGGTTTATCAAAAGTCAGAGAACAAATTTCCTTTCCTGGAAATGAGACCCGCCTTAATTGGAAATCTAAATTAGCCTGGTATTTAGATAACCAATCCATCCCGAGGATCACATCATTATCCCACATTTCCAAGCATATCAAATCACCATATAAGTTGTGTCCGTCACATAAAATCTGACTATCAGGGCAATACTCCCTAAGCTTCTTACCCTCACTTAAAGGAGTTGCCACTTCCAATTGTGTAGACAATAGGACTGGTTGTAGTTCCAAAGACTTAGCAAAATTATAGCTAATAAATGAGTGTGTAGCTCCTGAATCAAATAATACATGTGCAAGTTTTGAGTTTACTATTAGTGTACCTTCAATCAGTCCGCCTTCCTGTGGAGATTCAGGTTCTACCTCCTGAATTGCTTGTATTCTTCCTTGCTTCATTTGCCTCGCTTGGGGATTTGGTTTGGCTGACATATCCTTGATTGTCGGACATTCTGAAATGCGATGTTGAGTACTTCCACACTTAAGGCATGCTCCCAACTTACGCCAACAAACCTCTGCCGTATGTCCACTAACATGACAATGCTTACACACGTCCTTGCTTCCACTTGGAGCTTTCCCTGTCTTCTTTCCAGATTGCTGCACTTTCGGGACATTTCCCGACTCAAATTTTCTCTTTCGATCCGAAGATCCTTCTCCTGACCTTCCCTTAATTTTGTCCACCATATCATTAGCAGCTTCTAAAGCCAAAGCTCTTTTAACCATATCTGAATAAGTAGTGATCAAGTGTGAAGTTAGCTGCACAATATAGATAGGTCGTAGTCCATTCATGAATCTCTTGGCTTTCAGCTTATCTGTGGCTATGAGATGTGGAGCGTACTTAGATAATCGAGCAAACTGTGCCTCATACTCGGATACTGTCATCCTTAATTGTTTTAGATTGGCAAATTCATTTGCTTTCTTTTCCTGGACAACTTCAGAGAAATACTGATCATTAAACAGCTCTACGAATTCATCCCAACTAATTTGATTTGGATCTTCCAATGTTGATGTCACGGTGTCCCACCATGATCTAGCATCCCGTTCCAACTGAAAAGTCACTAATCGGATCTTCTCCTCTTCGGTGAATTTAATTACTCCAAATATCCTTTCAATATCTCTTAGCCAATTCTCGGCCTCTTCCGGGTCGGTACTCCCTGAAAATCTCGGAGGATCTAAACTTCGAAAATCCTTGAATAAACTTGTCCCATTATGGCTGTTATTCCGGGCTATAGTCCTTATTACTCGGGTCAAGTCATGCATCGAACTTTCCATTTTCCTCCAATTAGCGTCACCTCCGTCCATGACAAAATTAGGTAATGATCTAAAACATTCAATAGGACATACATTAATTTCACAATCCACCCACTAGCATTCATCACATATGCACATTTCAAATCCATATAACACACCATTTCATTCATCAGTTAAATATTTACATCAAGATATACAATCATAACTAGCAACTAAACCACTGACGTCTTCTACTTCCAACTATTCCATATTACAAAACATACTTTCTTAACCTCTCACTCCCCATGCACATGGGAGTTACATATATACAACTAACATTTACACAAAAGGAGAGGTTTACAAAAAGAAGGACAAGTTGCCTAAGTCCTTTTTAGTTCTGGGTCAGGTCAATGACAGACTCTACTAGTGGTTGTTGTTGTTGTTCTCCCCCAACTCCATGGTACAATTCCCTTTCCGCATCCGTCATAGCTTCCCAATATCCCTCAAACTGGTGAAGCAGCATATCTTGCCCCAACTTGAGGTTGTCTAGCCCACACATGATTTGAGTCATTATGTCCAGTGCAGCACTAGGATTGCTGGCAAAGAAAGCACCCGCAGTCAGATTGAGAACTTCTTCCTTAAGTTGTACATGAACTTCCTTTTGTGCCTGAGCATACGACTCAATGTCTTGGCGAAGCATCTCCATAGCTTCCACCAACTTTTCTTGGGCATTCATGTCCATACTGAAACATATATCAAGTTAAGCATTTATATAACTACAAGATCATATCAACTAATCCCAAATTTCTATCCCAACTCACGGTTTATCCTTAGGTTTATCGTACTAATGCTCTGATACCAATTTAATCTGTCACGTTCTAGCAAAACTACATTTACTGAATATGACAGACATTATACACGACGAGTAACACATGGTTTGCTCATACCAACTAGATTTGCGGAAATTATTACATGATACTCCTCATTTTAGTCTGAATGAGGAGCAAACAAAAGTAACTGTAACTTTATTACATTCTCACTTCTATCTTACAAAGAAAACAAAAGATGGCTGCACAACACTTCTTAGCATAAGGTGGTCCTCTCAGCACTCAAGTCCCCCTTAAGCAATACCTCCACCTTGTTCACCTGAAATATTAAATTGAATAAGCTAACCACCCCAGTAGGATTCAATTTTTTTTTTTTAATTCAAAAGGATTCAGATACATATATCCAAGATAGAACGAGTAAAGATCGCTAGCACGGAGTGTTCAAAATAACGAATAAACAAGGTCATTCGATAACATGTGTTGAACAAGCACAATGTTAGAAATAGAATCAATAACTCAGGATGATACTTGAATTCATAATCAGATACAATATCACACCCACAAGCATGACGTGATGACTAATCAAGCACGAATTGATGCATGCCAACATCCACGATGTCCTCATCGCCCCCGTGCGGCCACTGACGAATTCGGGCACTCCCCCCAGGACTGAACCAGCCCTTTATTTGCCAGGCATATTTCTCGAATGAGTCCCAAGACTCACAAAGTGTCATCATCACACACTCATCCTTGTAATGAATCAAGGTACACAAGGATTTACTCAAGGTTCACACACAATAATTAAGGAACTCTGTTCCTTTACTAATTTCAGAATTTGAGAATCTCACAAGAACAATCTTGTTCGGAACTTTGAAGGAATGGTTCATGGTGGAAGAAAAGTAACATGACTGATTCTTGTAGGTGTTTAGGTGGTAAAAACCACAAAATTTAAGTGGTCCATTGGTTGGAATAATTGGGTAAGATTTACAACAAGAAACGGAGCAAAACAAGTGCTGGAAACATGATACTGTTAGCACCTGTCGATAGGCAAGAGCTTGCTGTCAACAGGGGCTGGTTTCCAGAAGTGGAATTTCAGTTCTGTGTGTTCCTATCGACAACAAGCTATGGGCCTGTCGACAGCAACACACAGTGATGGTTTTCTGGTTTCTAGAAATAGGTTCCTGTCGACAGCAAGGAGTTCATCTGTCGACAGGTCTTATGTAAACTTCCAGAAATTGTTCCAAACCAACTAGAAATGGTACTAACAAACTCTTCTATCATTCCTAACATGATTAGGACTTTAGAAAAGTGTAAACTTAGCTTCAAACATGAAGATTTCATGACAAGAAAATGAAGGAAAGAGCAGGAGATATGATTTACTTAAGCACTCAACAAGAAGACAAGTTCGAGGGAAATTACTGAAAGAGTAATTCCCTTAAAATTCTCTCTCCTTCTTTCATCACTCATTTATCAAAGCACACTCACTTGAGACTTTCATGGTTTCTCAACGAATCAATTTCACTAAGGAGAATGAATCGTTATGGTTCAGTCTACACTACACAAAAAGATTGACATGGTTTCAGATTTTTGAACATATTGGAATGAAAAAGAGATGATGGGTAGTCTCTCATAAACAAACACAAATCTGGACATGATGATAGTTCAATTCTTAGCAAGGAACTACCTTCCAAGTCTAGAAGAATAGTACACCCATGGTAGAGGATCACTGCACATTACCCGAACTAAGTGGGAATGTAGGAAGAGAATCCTACCTCTATAACTAGCACAACCTTTTCTTGACTTCAAATTCCTCAAGAACCCAATGTATAGCAGCTGAGGAAGTAGACAACAGTAATGAGAGAAGAGTTGACTCCTTCCAGGTCTGATCCGTCAGCTCCACAACACCCCCTGCAGTAGCTCCAACACCAGTGCGGGCAAGAACAAGGGTGCAAGCACCAGGACAGTGGTTCTAGCTACGTATCTAACTCAAGAATGGTGCAAACATAGCAGCAGCATAACAGTGGAAAAGTTCAGAAAGATAGACACGAAGGATATTGGGGTGTATTTATAACCCCACAGATCACCATGCACAACGACAGGTTGGTTGCTCATGTGTCATGGTAAGAATCCTTTAACTCTTATCTTAACACGTAGCTCATGCACTTTTACTTTGGTTACATGCAAGTAGTGGTAATGATAACCCAATCCTAGTTGTGGTGGCTCTTTAAGAGCATTACAAGTATGCCACTAGAATTTCCATGAAAATGCTTACCATAATTGACCCTTAATTCAACTGGCCCAATGATCACTATATAAACCCATCCAAATAGTGTTCATTTGTGTTCAAATTTCAACCATAGCCTAATATGATGGTTTTACAAATTATAGTGATTTTAGTTTAATTTTTAGAATTTATTTTACAGTAGGTGAAAAATCACCCGAAAAATGGTCGCGTCGACTTAATCTCAAAATCCGTACGTCAAAAAATTTGGATAATTATATTTCTGACTTCTCCACATTTTTCTGGAAATTATGGTGTACTCAGATTTTTATTTCGATGTTGTTTTCCGGTGTCGCCCTGTAGAAGCGCGCACCTCTATATACAACACTGGGGTGACATTCGTTACCACTAATCATACACAAATATCAATTGTTTCAATTTATCACTAATGCTTAAGTCTAATAACTTTATTATTCATATTTTGCCAATAAATAAAATAAAAAAAATTCTGGGGTATTACACATGCGGCGCAGGAACCACGCAAGGACGCGCTCGAAGCGTGGGTGTGCCATCGGCGAGGAGGTTTTGGCGTCTTCCAGCTGGTAGGGAGACTTCCTACCTTGTGTTATTGTTTTAAAGCATGTTTGCATTTGGGATTAAGGGTTGGAGCATGTGTGGGTGATGTGCTATGGTTTGGAATTGTGTTTACTGCTTTGAATTGAAGTTTGGTTAGCCTATGTGTGGTTTCTCCCATGTGGGAGTGTGGGGTTCGGTCTGTGAATTGATATCACAGACGAACTAGAGTTGCGTCGGGTGTCCCCACCATAATTCGTTGAACGCATCGCATCGCGTCGACGCATTCTGCTTTCTGATGTGTTTGTTAAGTTGGTTGTGAGGTCACGACCTTATGGTCTGTCGCGTTAGTGTTAAATGCGGCGACAAGGTTGGTCGCAACTTTGGGTTGACCAAAGGTTTGACCGGTTTTGGTCAAGTGGCGTCGTGTCGGGCCGACGCGACTTGGTCGCGTCGCTAAGGCCTGTCGCGACAACATTTTTAATAGTGTGTTGAAGGGTTGACGTGACACTGTTGCGGAGCTTGGCTCTGTCGCGACAAGGTTTAGAATGGCGTCCAAACTGGTCGACGCAATTTGTACGGCATCGACTGTCTCCGACGTGTTTTGGCTTCTGTGGTCGTTCTGTGCTGAACGTTGGGCAGTGAAGGTCCCGTATAGACCTAGCCCGGGTTTGTTAATATTCTTTAAAGGCTGTGGTAATGTTTACTGTGTTATGTAGTATGAATTGCCAATGAGGTCACGGATGACCAATGACAGACAATGTTATAATCCGATATTGTTATGTTATGTTTATGACTTGTGTTAAACATGTTCATGTATTAAGATAGGTGTTTAATGGTCAGTGTGTATAAGTCTAATGTGTGGTCTTGGCAGTCATGTGATGACCCCGTTAATGAGTGGTTATGTGTAGGATGGCGTGAGGGTCACAGGGTGACCGATGATAAGCTATTCCTTACACTTGTGTACCGTGGGTTGTACCTAAGGTTATATAAGTATGAATATCGTGGTATGTGTGTTTACCGAGTCTGGTGGTCTGGCGCCTATTCCGGAATGCCTCTCTAGTCGGTTACCCTAGCACCGGGTGCTTAGGACTTGTCCCTGTACCGGAGTACCATCGAGGTCTGTGTCGTCTTCCTGGACACCCTCCTCTTGCATTGGAGTAGTACGTCCGGCTGAGGGGAAAGACGATAGGGGACAACGGCTTGTGTTTGTGTGTGTGTGGCCGTTTGTAGCGCGCTCTTGGTTGGGGGATGGATACCAGTAGTCGACACTGGTTCCTAGCTAGTCCTGTTCCAGTGCCTCATTTTAGGTCATTGTTTGGTATCGGGACAGGGTGAGAATAGTGTGGTGATATCCGTATTATTGGTTTGTTATGGTTACTATTCACAGGGATAAGAGGGGATAAGGGGAATGGGATTATCTCTTAAACCCTAGATAATACCAGGGATAAGCCATTCCATGGGGACCCCTAGAATGGCATATCCCCAATTCCCCAACCCCGAAATTGCCTTCCCGAGGAAATGTCTTATCACACCCCACCCATTTATTTCTCCCTCGTGCCTTAGCTCTCCGCCTTCTCCCATTTCCACTCGACAGGATTGGAGTCTTCCTCCCTGGGGCAACTGCTCTGCTAAACGACGGCAAAAGTGGATGATCCCCGGCGATCTCCACATCACAGCGACTGCTCGTCGGCGTCGGAAATAGTTTGACGCCTCTGGTCGCTCTCGTGTACCACGGCGAGCACCTCCTCCAAGTCATTTTCGAACACACCATCAGCAGACGTTGTGAGCTCCTTCCCTCTTCCATCTGCTTCTTCCTTGCTCTGTTCAAAAACCTTTGGACGGATCATCATCGTCAGCTCCTTCCCTCTTCCATCTGCTTCTTCCTTTCTATGTACAAAAACCCTTCCATAGTTTCTCATTGTGACATGCTACCTTCGCTCCTTCCCGGCCATTCTGTTCCTGTACTAGGGCACACACAAGGTCTTTTTAGTCTTCGCCTTTCTTTCCCTCTTACATCATCTTCTTCCTCTGTGTGTACAAAAACCCTTCAACGGCTTCTTGTCGTCGAAGGTTGTTTTAACTCCTTCCCCTTTACTTGGAGTGGTTTGGCCATTGTCTTACAGGGCACAGACATGACTGTGTATTGTTGGTTGTGAAAGTATTGTTCCATAAGAACTTCATATTCCAACCATGTATGTGCATCTACTTTATCTACGGTTTCATGTTTAAATGTGGTACCCTATTTGCAGTACGCATTTTGTGGTTTTATTGAAATTTCTTCCTTAATATACTCACGATTCGACTGTGTTCCATAGTTTTTCTATTTCGACTGTTGCATGTGTACATGTTTAAATACATATATGTTAGTAGGCTGTAGTAGTGTCATATGTAAACTAATGATGTCTTCTATTATATTCACTGATGAACTTGTATATTATTGGATCTTTTTCTAGTTTAATCATATTGTGTTCGCTCACTTATATTTGTTGTAGTGTCATATGTAAGGTAATGATGTCTTATGTTATTTTTGTAATGAGATTGTATATTACTGGGTCTTTTTTTACTTTAATCAATACTGTGTTGGCTCACTTATATTTTTGTACTGTCCTATGTAAACACATTTGTCTTCTGCTATTTCCCTTCTTCAACTTGTCTATTACATATTCCCTTTTTAGTTTAAACATACAGGGTGTTGCCTCACTGAATTCTGTTGTAAAGTAAGGTGCAAACTATTCATTTCATTGCTGATTTTCATTATTCAGTGTTACATATTACGTATTCCCTTTTTAGTATAAAGATACTGTGTGTTGGCTCACATATTGTTTTTGTATAGTAATGTGTAAACTAATGATTTCTTTGCTTATTGTCACTGTTTAGTGTTAGATATTACATATTCCCTTTTTAGTTGAATCATGGTGGGTGTTGGCTCACTTATTTTTAATTGTAAAGTAATGTGTCATCTTTTGACATCTTTGCTTATTTTCACTGTTCAGTGTTAGATATTACATATTCCCTTTTTAGTTTAATCATGGTGGGTGTTCCCTCATTTATTTTTTCGTCACAAAAGAATGGCCACACAAACAAAGGGATGGGTCCCTAATTGGAGGGTGGATGGTGATCAAGTACTCGTCGACATCTTAGTTGAGCACAAAGTCCAGCATGATGGGTTTGTAAATGGGACATTTACAAAAGAGGCTTGGAGGTTGGCACTGCGGCAGTTCAATGACAAAACACATTTGTCTTACACACTGTCGAACTTGAAAAATAGGTTCAAGAACCTGAAACAATGGTATGCTATGTACGTTAATCTTAAAAGTAGGTCTGGTTGGGGTTGGGATGACGAAAGAAACATGTCAGTGCCACCTTTAGAAGATGCTTGGGATGAAATGATCACGGTATGTGTATACAATACATAAGTTTGGTCATATTTCAAATGCCTATACCATTGACAAGTTAGAAATTGTGATTTTTTTAGATTAATAAAGATTATAAGACTCTGAAAGGAAAGTCCTTTAATTTTATGAACTAAATGCACATTATTACTGCCACTTCAATGGCAAGGGGTGACCTAGGTGCAGGGGACCTTGGCAACTCTTACTTGGACCAACGTGATGAACCTAACATGGATGATGACGACCTATTCTTAGACATGAATGAAAATGATGGTGACCCTAATCCTCCTGACAACCATCAGCCCACTTTGACTGAAGACATACCACCACAGACTACTGATCATGCCCCCACCCCCAACAGCACACCACACAACACTGCTACTGTTGCGCAGACATCAAGTAGAAAAAAAAGACGTTTCTCATATTCATGCAATGATTCACTTGAAAAGATTGCCAAGTTAGGAGAGGAGAGGCTAGCCCTTCAAAAAGAGGCCCTGGAGCTCCAGAAGAGTGTTGCTCCCCCAATTTCCTGCATTGGACCAATTAATGAAAGTGGATGGCATATCGGATCACCTGTTATACAAGGCCATAGATGTAATGAAGGGGTTGGATGACCGATGCATCTTCCTTGGCCTTCCAGTACATCTTCGGCTTGGTTGGATTCTAAGCCACCTTGGTTACATGTGATGCCCACCATATCCTTATCTTCATATCCATTTTCTGAAATTGCACTGTATGTTAGTAAGTTCATTAATTTTTTTGCATATATAACATGCTTATTTCTGTTATATGATGGTGTGATCTGTCATGTAAATTCATTTTAATACAGGTAATGTCATGTTACTAAGTTCATTATTTCTTGTGCATATATAACATGTTTATTTCTCTTATATGGTGGTGTGATCTATCATGTAAATTCAATTTAATACAGGTAATGTCATGTTAGTAAGTTCATTAATTCATGTGCATATATAACATGCTTATTTTTGTTATATGATGGTGTGATTGTTGCCCGGTTGTTGCCCGGTTGGCTAACCCAGAGGGGGGGTGAATGGGTCTTTAAAAATTTATCTGATAAAAACCTGAACTCAAACAAACATAAAGAGTTCTTGAAAGGGATTAGTAATGGTTAGTAGAAACAACAATCACACAAAGAAGACAATCACACAACACACAGATTTATCCTGGTTCGGATCTCCTCTCCTTAGGAGTCCTACGTCCAGTCCCTGAGCAATCCTCAGGATTTCACTAACTGGGGTACAGTCCCCCTATGGACAAAAACAACCACCCAGCTTAGCTGGTCTTCCTTCACCCCTGAAGGGAACACAACACCCTGGCAACACCAGGTCTTCCTTCACACACGAAGGGAATAACACCACCCTGGAAACCACCAGGTCTTCCTTCACACACGAAGGGAATAACACAGGAAAATTCTTGAGAGAAAAGACTAGCCCCTAGATCAAGCTTTTACAAAACTCAATCTGAAGCTACAAGCACTGAGAGACGAAGATCTACACAAAGTGCACTCTCTCAGAACTAAACTAGCTCTTCCTTAATTTTCTTCTCACAGCACAGGGAGCTAAGAGCCAAGATCGAAAGGACTGAATTTCTGGCTCTAGAGAAAAATTGAAGACTTGAAAGCTGCAGAGTTCTAGCCGCTCTTCAATATGAATTGAATTTTCTCTCATCATTGTCTTGTCTCGAGCTTCATCTTGTATTTGTATCTCCGATTTGAATGAGGACAAGGAGAGACCGTTGTCTCACAGCTTTGGTGTACGTTAGACTGAAGGTTTTGTGGAAGCTTCCTGTCAACAGTCTTTTGTTCTTTGGAGCACGCAAAGAGATAAGATCTTCTGAGTTTGCTTGTAGTTCCTTCTGTGTCCGTTGTTGTAGGATAGTACATCCTTAAGGTTCTGCAAGGTTGAGCTTTAATGGTAGACAGCTATACTATCTCCAGATGTCAATCAACGTCAAAGCAGATAGACACAAATATAGTAGTAATACTTTATCGTTCTAAAAGATGCATGCAGAGAATACACCAGAATGGAAGATATGTTCTGTGTCCATGCAGAGATACGTTCAGTCTTTATTAAATGCATGGCAGTCAATCAGACGAGATGCGACTTTGACTATTCAACGTAGATTAAATCAAGGAAAAACGTTTAATTAAATGGAAACATGACTTATGCAGTCGTTGTGAAAATCTGATAGAATCGTTATGATCAAGTTGCTGTAGACTGATAAGAAGTCGTTATGATAACTTATGAAATCGTTATCACAACCAAGTCGTTCTATAACAGATGATAAAAGAATCGTTATGAACATGGCAAGTCGTTGTAGCTTTCTAAAGAAATCGTTAGAAACATGGCAAGTCGTTGTAGCTTTCTAGAAATCGTTATGAACATGGCAAGTCGTTGTAACTTTCTAAAGAAATCGTTACGACAACTTACAGTCGTTATGACGAGCAAGTCGTTGTAACTTTCTAAGAATCGTTACGACAACTTACAGAGTCGTTATACGAGCAAGTCGTTATAACTTTCTAAAGAAATCGTTACGATAACTTACAGAGTCGTTATAATGAGCAAGTCGTTATAACTTCTGAAGAAGTCGTTACGATAACTTACAGAGTCGTTATAATGAGCAAGTCGTTATAACTTCTGAAGAAGTCGTTACGATAACTTACAGAGTCGTTATAATGAGCAAGTCGTTATAACTTCTGAAGAAGTCGTTACGATAACTTACGAGTCGTTATAATGAGCAAGTCGTAAACTTCTGAAGAGTCGTTACGATAACTTACAGAGTCGTTATATGACAAGTCGTTATAACTTCTGAAGAAGTCGTTACGATAACTTACAGAGTCGTTATAATGAAGTCGTTATAACTCTAGAAATTATTATGGCTCTTCTGAGAAAAGATGTATGTAAGACTTACCACAAATGCTTGACTTTCTTTGGGTAATTCCTGTGCTTATGGCTAGATAAACAAGGTTAGAGAAACTTTTGACAGTGTTTTGTTATCACCAAAAATAGGCAAGTAATTAATTAAAAGTACATGGGGATGGACTGTTCATCAATCTCCCCCTTTTTGGTGATGACAAAACTATGATCAATATTTAAGTAGTACTGAGTATTAAACTGAATTAAAGTACTTGAGTCATGATTCAGGAATGTGTCAGACACAAGTAGGTAATCATTCTCCCCCTTTTTGTCATTAAGCAAAAAGCAAAAGGAAAGAGACAAAGAATAAGAGACAATGAGGAGAAGGAGCACAATCCATTAATTAAGATTGAGGAGGTACAGGCAAATAATAAGCAGGAGAGAGAAGGGAGGCATAATGAGAAATAGCTTCCAGGCTTGCTCTTCCTGACGCTTGAAGAATTGCCTAAAGGCACCGCTCTCAATGGAGAAGGATGGTCCCATGATTGGAGCCATCTTGGATAGATAGAGGCTGCGCTGCTTGGTAAGAAACAGGTCATACTCGTCTGGATCCATGGAGGAGCAGGTGATGATTGTTTTACCAAAACTTGCACAGGCAAGAACTGATCCATGGTGACGGAGGAAAATCTGTTTGTCCTTGAGTTCCTGGCGAAGAGCTAAAAACACTTTGTATCTTTCAGCCCCAACGTGGTAGGGATCAAAGACCAGCTGGATTGAATTCATATCCAAGAAGGTTGCAGGAGAGATAGGAGCTTTTCCCTTCCCTGGCTTGAGCAGCATTCAGATGTGCTAGCTGCTGAGCAGACAGAGAGTAAAACTTGGACCAATCGGAGGCATTCAGCCTTTCACATTCTGAGAGGAGAGGGGCAAGGACAGCAGAGTTGACAAACCCTCTATGGTATTCCCGGAAAAGAAATCTAGGAAAACCAACCTGAAGGCCTTTCTGAATCTTGATTCTGCCCATAACCCTTGCAAAATGCTCAAAACGATGGAACCAACCGAAGATTCCATAATCAGGAAATGAATCTGAGGCAGGAAAATCTTCAGGTAATTAAGAGTGGCAAAATCTACTCTGATTTCCTCAGACTGCTCAGAGTGGGTTAGGACCTTGATGGCTCTCTTGAACTGGCTGAGCTGAACTTCAGGTAAATTGTTGAGATACCTGTAGTTGTTGAATGTTTGGAAATGCCTGACCAGCTTGATGAGCTTCTGAATGGCAGGAGCCCAGGTGTTCTGGTGGTGAAACTGAAACCACTCAGAAAGGGTCAAGGAGTGATCCCTGGGTGGAAACCTTGCTGCCTTAGCCTGAAGGAAGCGACTGTACAGATCTTTATGAGATTTAGCCCATTGCTCCTCAGTTTTGGAGTGGGCGGAGAAGATTTTGGATTTGTCGCCTTAGACAGAGGAGTATAGGGAAGAATAACATCTAAATGGTCAGAGAGGTTAAGAAAAGGAAGATTGTGAAGAGTGGCAAAGACAACCTTTTGAAGTATTCTTTGTACAGAGAGGTATGCTTGTGGGTGACTGTAAGAGAAAACCACAAGGGAGGGTAAAGAGGAGATGTGGAGGAAGAAGCTTTCGTTTCTTGGAGACAGTACTGGAAGAGTCTGTCTTGGAAAGGTGGTCACCTACCTTTAGCACAGATTTAAGAATGACCTCTTCAAACTCATCCTTGATTTTATCAAGAAAGGGTGAGTCGACTTGGACATCTGTAGAATAATAGTGATAAAGGAGGGAGGTGCAGGGGGGTTCAGAAATGCATCAGAATTGAGAGATCCTACTTCTGGAAGTGAAGATGTACCAGAAGAGGATGAGGCTCCAGCTGAGGATGCTGGAGGGGCCTCAAATTCTTGAGCAGAGAAAGATGAGAAGTAGAAGAAACAGGAGAGGATGTGATGGGATGAGGAGGAAAAGTTGTGGGAGAGGAAATGGGCCTGGATCTGGGCTTTTTTGAAGGAGGTGGAGCAGGTGGAGCTGTGGAGTTAGAGGGTGGAGAAGGAGGAATGGGAGTGTTGGTAGAAGTGGGAGCAAGGGTGGAGGATCTGAAACCACTTCTTCAGGCAAGGGAGGCAACGGATCCAACACTGCCGGCCCTGGTGGCCCTGATTCCATCACAACTGGCCCTGATGGCCTTGAATCTTCAGCTGGCCACTGATGGCCCTGACTCTTCAGCTGGCCCTGTGTGGCCCTGACTCTTCAGCTGGGGCTTCTGCTGCTGCTGCTGACTGCCCGGAGGGCTCAGGTACACTTGAGTGAGGCTCCTGAGCTGCTGGAGGAGCAGGAGCTTGAGCTCCAACTGCCTGAAGGATGTCAGATAGCAATTCTTCATGGTCCCCATTTCCTGATGAAACCATGTCATGGCAGAGCGAATCTGAACCAATTCCTTGCGGGCTGAAGCTTGGCTTAGAAAGATGGAATTCACATCAGTCTGAAGTGAGCAAAGCAGCTCACCCTGAGCATCCAACCTCTCAATCACAGGTTTTAAATTGATGATAATCTTTTGCTTGACCTGTCTTTCAAATGGTGCATCAGCTAAAAGGGGTACTTCAGGAGCTATATCTTTCTCTTTGCCCTTTGTAGCTGGAGGAGGTGGATTATTGTCCTCATCAGAGCTTGATGAACTAGCTGTCTCCCCTTCTCTGGCATCCAAATTTTCAGACTCTCTCTGGTCTTCCTCCTGATCGCTGGTGGCTGGAGGTGCAACATCTGGTGTTTCTTGGGATTGCTCCCCCTCAAGTGGAGCATCTTCTGCAACTGCACCAGTCTCCCCCTGACAGGGAGCATCCATTTCCATTGAATTATCCTTAGGATTTTGCTGCTCTTCTTCTACTGGACCGTCTACAAGATGTGGCCTGATGCCACAGACTGCTCCATAACAGGCAGGATGTCTTCAGGAAGAATGTCCTCAATTCTCCTTTCAACAGGAGGCACAACTGGATCTGCTGTAGCTGGCCTGTCTTCCTCTGCCCTCACTGCTGTTGCTGCCTCTGACTGATTTCTGGCCATAGATGGCCCTTCCTGCTCTGTTTCTACAATGACTGGAACAGAACCTGATTCCAGTGGCAATTCGGGCATCACAGAATCTGCCTCTGACTGGGTTTGAGTAACTGAAGGCTCACCAATGAGACCTTCACCTTCTGCAACTGAAGCCTTGAACCAGACCCCATTGACTACGAAAACCGCTCTTCTTTAAGTTTCTGGACCTGATAGCTTGGCCCATCTTCTCCACAACTGCCCCTGAGACATCTACACCGAAGTGTCTGAAGATTCTGGTGAGTAAATGGGCATAGGGAGGGACACATTCAACTTGCTTTTAGTGTCCCAAATCTGCTCCCTGGCAAATTTCATTCTCTCCATCATCACTGCGGCCATATTGATTTCCTCATTTTTAATGGCCCAGTACATCAGATCGGAGTCAGCCTTAGTGCAAGCGGAGAAGGTTGCACTTCGGGGAACCAAAATCTGACAAACGATAAAGTGAAGGAGGCGGTTGAAGGCACTTAACTGATTGATATCTAGCTTGCCATCCCTCATCTTGAACCCTGGCCCAACAATCCCCAAACCCTTTTCTTGGGTATCTACAGAATGAATTCCACTGAAGCCCGATATGCTTACTCCAAATAGCATCCTAAGCAATTCCTGGTCGATTCTGATTACGGTGCCCTTGACTGAAGAAACGAGGGCCCCATCTCTTCTGTTCTTAAGCATACAAAGAACGCCTTTACCAGGTCCGGATAACTTACCTCTGAGCAAGTGGTAAGCCCTTTCCACTTCATCTGGTCGATCTTCTCAATGAGGCTGCTCATTCCATTTTTCTGCAGATCTGAAACATCTACTTCCTTGTGACCACAGAGCTTTGTCTTCACAAAGGTGAAACGCTCCTCCTGCGCTGGGGAGAGGTATTCGGCGCTGTAGCCACCCACACTTCCGGCAATAGCTGGTGCGGCCATGGATTCAGGTGGGAGAAGGTTTGAAGGGTGACGAGAAAGGTGATGAGAGGAAACCCTCAAACGATTTCGCGGGAAGGAGATGGAAGCTTCAAATTTGCAGAGGGTAGAGGCAAGAGTCGCTAGGGCATCGGCTCATGCGTCGGGACGAAAGAGGGGAAAAAGTGAATGAGGAAGAGGAATCGTTAACGCATCGATTTAAAGAAAATAAATGCTCCAAAAGGTGAGGCGTCAGAAAACGACAAGCGAGGTTGACCGTCTTGAAAAACTATGACTTATCGGACGGAACGCTTAAACTGAGACTTTTGAATTGATTTTGACACAGAAAGAGAGAGAGAGAACCTTCTTAAATTCTGAGAATTTTTATACCAGCTTTAAATGAAGATCTTTTCACAAAATACACATGCCTAACTCCCTTCTAAGAGATGTAAATCTCTCTTCAGGTAAGGCCTTTGTGAAAATATCTGCTAGCTGATTATTTGTATCAATAAACGATATTTCAATATTGCCATTTGCTACATGATCACGAATAAAATGATATCTGACCTCAATATGTTTGGTCCTGGAGTGCTGAATTGGATTTTTGGTGAGGTTGATAGCGCTGTGTTGTCACATAGCAGAGGAATTTTCTTGACTTTGAGTCCAAAATCCTCAAGTTGTTGCTTTATCCATAAGAGTTGTGTACAGCAACTTCCAGCAGCTACGTACTCGGCTTCAGCTGTAGATAGTGCTACTGAATTTTGTTTCCTTGAGGACCATGAGATTAAACACCCTGCAAGAAATTGACAGCAACCACTGGTGCTTTTTCTATCTACCTTGCATCCAGCATAATCAGCATCAGAATACCCTACTAATTTTACATCACAGGAGTTTGGATACCATAGTCCTAGATCATGAGTCCTGGCTAAGTATCTGAAAATCCTTTGACAGAAATTAAATGTGATTCTCTAGGGTCGGCTTGATATCTAGCACACATGCATACACTAAATAATATATCAGGTCTACTTGCGGTTAGATAAAGTAATGAACCTATCATACCTCTGTAGATCTTTTGATCTACTTTCTTACCATCCTTGTCATTGTCCAACCTAGTTGATGTACTCATTGGTGTTGACAGTGGCTTGGTGTTTTCAAATCCAATTTCTTTAGCAGTTCTCTGGTGTACTTTGCTTGACAGATGTGAATTCCTTCCTTTCCTTGTTTGATTTGAAGTCCAAGGAAGTAGTTGAGCTCTCCCATCATACTCATCTCAAATTCCCCCTGCATTAGCTTTTCAAAATACTTGCACAAGGATTCATCAGTAGATCCAAAGATGATGTCATCCACATAAATTTGAACCAACAGTATATTTTTGGCTTTTGTTTTTATAAAAAGAGTGCTATCTACTTGACCTCTATTGAAACCATGTTTTGTGAGAAAAGACTAAGTCTTTCATACCAGGCTCTAGGTGCTTGTTTTAAACCATATAGAGCCTTATGCAACTTAAAACATGATTCGGAAAGTCTGTATCATCAAAACCCGGCGGTTGTTCCACATAAATCTTCTTTTATAAAACCATTTAGAAATGCAGATTTAACATCCATTTGAAATAACTTTAAATCTAATGCAGAAGCATAAGCTAGTAGCATTCTAATGGCCTCAAGTCTAGCCACTGGTGCATAGGTTTCATCAAAATCTATGCCTTCCTCTTGACAATAGCCTTGAGCCACCAGTCTGGCCTTGTTTCTTAGAATTACACCAGATTCATCCAATTTGTTTCTGAACACCCATTAGTGCCGATCACAGGATGGTCTGATGGTCTAGGAACAAGTGACCATACTTGGTTTCTCTTGAATTGATTTAATTCATCTTGCATTGCTATTATCCAGGATTCGTCAGTTAGGGCTTCATTGACTGTCTTAGGCTCTAATTGAGAAACAAAGCGAGGTAATCACAAGGAATCAAGTTACCTCTTGTTCTTACCCCTACCGATGGATCACCAATAATGTTTTCAGGTGGGTGATCTTTCTTGTATCTCCATTCCTTTGGAAGAGATTCATGAGAAATTTCTTCTTGTTGCATTTCTTCCAGAGGCGGATCATCCTTATCTTCAAGTGATGTGTCTTTCAGTTTATTGGACAGTTCATCTGCGTCATCGATATCACTCTCTACTTCCTTTCTCAAGGAGGGATTAGTTTCATCAAAAATATGTGTACAGACTGTTCAATCAATAAAGTACGTTTATTAAATACTCTATAGCCTTTGGGTTTAGAGGTGTACCCCATGAAGATGCCTTCATCTGATTTGGCATCCAACTTACCAATATCCCTTTTTCCGTTGTTGTGAATAAAGCAAGGACATCCAAAAGTTCTGAAATGGCTGATCTTTGGTTCTTCCCCTTTAAACAGCTCATATGCAGTCTTCTTCAGGATTGGCCTGATCATGACTCTGTTGACAATGTAGCTGGCTGTGTTGACTGCTTCTGCCCAGAAATATCTTGGTAACTCATATTCACAAAGCATAGTTCTTGCCATATCCAAGAGAGTTCGGTTCTTCCGTTCGGCTATACCATTTTGCTGCGGTGTCCTTGGTGCTGAGAAATTGTGCTGAATTCCTTGATCATCACAGAATCTAGCAAACTTTTCATTTTGGAACTCACCACCATGATCAGATCGAATGGATACTATGCTGAACTTCTGATCTTTCTGGATTTTTCTGCTGAAACTAACAAAATTATCAAAAGTGTCATTTTTATGTTCTAAGAAAGATACCCATGTGAATCTTGAGTAGTCATCTACTAAACAAATCCGAAATTCTTTCCTCCAAGACTGGTAGTTCTCATTGGCCCAAATAGATCCATATGTAGGAGCTCTAAGGGTTTTGAGGTGGTCACCACCGTCTTTGACTTGAAGGAACTCTTAGTGTGCTTTCCCTTAGCACAAGGTCTGCAACACTTTCTAATTTACCATTGATTTTCGGTAGTCCTTCCACAAGGTTTCTCTTTCTGAGCTTGCTCATGCCATCCAAGCTGCAGTGGCCTAACCTTCTGTGCCACAGATCGGTTGATTTGTCTTTGCTGGCTGCCAGACACACATTTTGCTCTTTGAGTTCTTCAAGGTAGAGCACGTACAGATTCTTCTCTCTATTTGCTTCAAAGATGACTGCTCCATCCTTTAGTATGCTGCATTTTGACTCTTGAAATTTGATTTGATGTCCTCTATCACACAGCTGACTAATACTTATGAGGTTGTGCTTTAAACCTTTGACTAACAGTACATCTTCTATGACTGTTTTTCCTTTGCTGTTAACTGATCCACTGCCTACTACAGTTCCTTTTCCATTATCTCCATAAGTGACTGTTCCTTCTTCATCTTGAAGATGGAGAAAAGCTTCAGGTTTCCTGTCATGTGCCTTGAGCACCCACTATCCAAATACCATTTGGATGCTCGAAGGTTAGCCTGAAATAAAGACATCAAGATTTAGGTACCCAAGTTCCTTTGGGTCCTGATGGGTCAGTATCATATTTTACTTTTATTATCACTTCTTATGTCTTGTTGGACAGGTGGATTTTAAATGTCCTAGCTTATTACAGTGATTACAACATGATGTTATTGTCACTCTTACTATGTATTTAAAATTCGCTTTATATGCCACATCTTGTTCTGGAGTGAACTTAGGAGTTGGATATTTTTCTGGATAGATTATTTCTTCTTCGTTTTCTGGCGGTATGTAACCTAAGCCTCGTTTATTCTTACCAGATCTTCTAGCGCCTTTTAATAATAAGGAATTCTTTCCATTTGTAAACTTTTCTAAGGTGCTTGCTAGTGTATTGTTTTCTTCATTTAATTCATTTACCGTTTTTCTTAAATCATCTGAGCTTTCCTGTTTTTCTAGGTCAATGATTTTTCTGTTCTTGTCTTTTAAGTTTTCACATAATAGTTCATTTCTTCTCTTAAGTTCAATTATTTGTTTTTCTAGTTCTTCATTTTCAGATTTTAAATCTGAGTTGGTATTTTCGAGACATGTGATATTTTCTTGCTTAGCTTAAGTAGTTTACACACTTCTTTATACTTATCGTAGAGTTCATTAAATGCACTTTCCAAATTATCCGAATCTGAGTCATTACAGGAATCGAAAGAGGAATCAGATGTTACCTTATCCTCGGTATTTGCCATAAGAGCCAGGTTGGCTTCTTCTTCATCATCGCTGGAGCTTGACTCACTGTCTGAGTCGCTGCTGTTGTCCCATGCAGCTGCCATGGCTTTCTTTTTGAATCTTCTGAACTTCTTGGAGCTGTCCTTCTTCTTGTGATCATTTTTCTTTAGCATTGGACAGTCTGCCTTGATATGTCCAGGTTTCTTGCATTCATAGCAAAGTGGCTCATTTCTCTTCTGATCTTTTCCATCTGGTCTCTTGAGATCTTTGTTTTTCTTGAAGTACCTCCTACCAGACTGGAACTTCTTCTTCTTTGCCAAGATTCTCTGCAATCTTCTTGAGAGCATGGCTTCTTCATCATCACTATCTTTGCTATCTTCACTGTTATCTAAGGATTCTTCTGATGAGTCCCCATTAGCTTTAAGCGCATTTGACTGCTTCTTTCTACTGGAGGATTCTCCTAGTCTTTCCATGTTTATTTCATGGGCCATGAGAGACCCGATGAGTTTTTCTACTGACATTTTCTTAAGATCATTAGCTTCTTCGATAGCTGTGACCTTTGCCGTCCATGAAGATGGCAAGGATCTGAGAATCTTCCTTACCATATCTGCATTCTCATATGACTTTCCTAGACTTGCTAGGCCATTAGTGATGTCAGTAAATCTACTAAACATTTGGGTAATAGACTCACCTGTTTGCATTTGAAATCTTTCATACTGAGTGACAAGAATGTCGATTCTTGTCTCCTTTACTTTGTCTGTACCTTCGTATGTAATCCTTAACTTTTCCCACATTTCCATGGAGGATTTGCATGCTGAAACTCTGTTGAACTCCTTCTTGCTTAGAGCACAACATAGAATGCTCTTAGCTTTACAGTTCAAGGAGATTTTCTTTCTATCTTCATCTGTCCATTGTGCTTTCTCATTTGTGACGACCAGATCACCTTCTTCCACTATTGACCAGATTTGATAATCGTGGCCTTGTAGAAAGTATTCCATCCTGGTCTTCCAATACGTATAATCTTCACCATCGAACAAAGGAGGTCTGTTGACAGACTGACCTTCGAAGTGACCTTGGCTGCCATGGATCTTTACTCTTCAGATCGTTGGATCTTGTTCTTTGTCGAAGAGACTCTCTGATACCACTGTTGCCCGGTTGGCTAACCCAGAGGGGGGGTGAATGGGTCTTTAAAAATTTATCTGATAAAAACCTGAACTCAAACAAACATAAAGAGTTCTTGAAAGGGATTAGTAATGGTTAGTAGAAACAACAATCACACAAAGAAGACAATCACACAACACACAGATTTATCCTGGTTCGGATCTCCTCTCCTTAGGAGTCCTACGTCCAGTCCCTGAGCAATCCTCAGGATTTCACTAACTGGGTACAGTCCCCCTATGGACAAAAACAACCACCCAGCTTAGCTGGTCTTCCTTCACCCCTGAAGGGAACACAACACCCTGGCAACACCAGGTCTTCCTTCACACACGAAGGGAATAACACCACCCTGGAAACCACCAGGTCTTCCTTCACACACGAAGGGAATAACACAGGAAAATTCTTGAGAGAAAAAGACTAGCCCCTAGATCAAGCTTTTACAAAACTCAATCTGAAGCTACAAGCACTGAGAGACGAAGATCTACACAAAGTGCACTCTCTCAGAACTAAACTAGCTCTTCCTTAATTTTTCTTCTCACAGCACAGGGAGCTAAGAGCCAAGATCGAAAAGACTGAATTTCTGGCTCTAGAGAAAAATTGAAGACTTGAAAGCTGCAGAGTTCTAGCCGCTCTTCAATATGAATTGAATTTTCTCTCATCAAAATTCTATTTGTCTTCGGAGCTTCATCTTGTATTTGTATCTCCGATTTGAATGAGGACAAGGAGATGACCGTTGTCTCACAGCTTTGGTGTACGTTAGACTGAAGGTTTTGTGGAAGCTTCCTGTCAACAGTCTTTTGTTCTTTGGAGCACGCAAAGAGATAAGATCTTCTGAGTTTGCTTGTAGTTCCTTCTGTGTCCGTTGTTGTAGGATAGTACATCCTTAAGGTTCTGCAAGGTTGAGCTTTAATGGTAGACAGCTATACTATCTCCAGATGTCAATCAACGTCAAAGCAGATAGACACAAATATAGTAGTAATACTTTATCGTTCTAAAAGATGCATGCAGAGAATACACAAGAATGGAAGATATGTTCTGTGTCCATGCAGAGATACGTTCAGTCTTTATTAAATGCATGGCAGTCAATCAGACGAGATGCGACTTTGACTATTCAACGTAGATTAAATCAAGGAAAAACGTTTAATTAAATGGAAACATGACTTATGCAGTCGTTGTGAAAATCTGATAGAATCGTTATGATCAAGTTGCTGTAGACTGATAAGAAGTCGTTATGATAACTTATGAAATCGTTATCACAACCAAGTCGTTCTATAACAGATGATAAAGGAAATCGTTATGAAACATGGCAAGTCGTTGTAGCTTTCTAAAGAAATCGTTATGAAACATGGCAAGTCGTTGTAGCTTTCTAAAGAAATCGTTATGAAACATGGCAAGTCGTTGTAACTTTCTAAAGAAATCGTTACGACAACTTACAGAGTCGTTATGACGAGCAAGTCGTTGTAACTTTCTAAAGAAATCGTTACGACAACTTACAGAGTCGTTATGACGAGCAAGTCGTTATAACTTCTGAAGAATCGTTACGATAACTTACAGAGTCGTTATAATGAGCAAGTCGTATAACTTCTGAAGAAGTCGTTACGATAACTTACAGAGTCGTTATAATGAGCAAGTCGTTATAACTTCTGAAGAAGTCGTTACGATAACTTACAGAGTCGTTATAATGAGCAAGTCGTTATAACTTCTGAAGAAGTCATTACGATAACTTACAGAGTCGTTATAATGAGCGAGTCGTATAACTTCTGAAGAAGTCGTTGCGATAACTTACAGAGTCGTTATAATGAGCGAGTCGTTATAACTTCTGAAGAAGTCGTTACGATAACTTACAGAGTCGTTATAATGAGCGAGTCGTTATAACTTCTGAAGAAATTATTTGGCTCTTCTGAGGAAAAGATGTATGTAAGACTTACCACAAATGCTTGACTTTCTTTGGGTAATTCCTGTGCTTATGGTAGATAAACAGGTTAGAGAAACTTTTGACAGTGTTTTGTTATCACCAAAATAGGCAAGTAATTAATTAAAAGTACATGGGATGGACTGTTCATCATGATCTGTCATGTAAATTCAATTTAATATAGGTAATGTCATGTTAGTAAGTTCATTAATTCTTGTGCATATATAACAAGCTTATTTTTGTATATGATTGTGTGATCTGTCATGTAAATTCAATTTAATATAGGTAATGTCATGTCTGCAAGTTCATTAATTCTTGTGCATATTTAACATGCTTATTTCCCTATATGATGGTGTGATCTGTCATTTCTGCATCATGTTAATTGGAATTTCCTTCAATTTCTGTGGTTACATGTTAGATGTACTCATTGTTCATTGTATGCATGTTTTAATAGTAGGTTTCCCTCGGTTTAATGGATCTTAATACTGCTCCCACTGGTCAATTTCTACAAATGTCATGGACGAGGAAGACTACTGGAAGGAGGTGGATGAGACATTAATCCTTTGCATAGCACCCCGATATCTAGTCCTACACCAGGTAGGTCAATGCATACTAATGAGGGACAAGGTCATAGATGGGTTAAAGAGGTTATGTCTGGGCATGTAGGTAGATCATACTCAATTATCCGCATCCATCCAAGCATGTTTGTGAAATTGAGGGACAAACTAATTGAAAAGGGTGTCTTATAAGACACCAAAAATATGTCTTCCATCGAACAGTTGGCCATCTTCTTGTTAGAGGTCGGCCATGGGATGGTAATAGGTTGTTGAGGGAATGGTTTCAACATCTAGTGAGACCATCAGTAGGCATTTTAATAATGTCCTCATGGGAGTGCTAGCAATACGACGTGATTACATAAAGATGCCCACCGAAGATAGCCTTGTGCATCGGAAGATTCGGCATGATCCAAAGTTCTACCCTTTCTTCAAGGTGATGGCATGATTCATTGACATTTACAACACAATGCAATGTTATACCTGTGTGGGATCACATTTGTTTTGTGATGCGTAGAATGCTCTTGGTGCAATTGATGGGACTCATATCTCCGCTAAAGTTCCTTTGGTTGACCAACCTCGATACCGAAATCGAAAAGGTGAAACATCAAAAATGTGATGGGATGTGTGATTTTGATATGATATTCAGAAGTGTGGTGGTTGGATGGGAGGGCTCCGCAGCTGATATGCGATTGTTGAGGTGGGCACTTGAGAGTGGAGGTTTCAAGGTACCCGAAGGTAATATCTGCATACTTAAATTGTTCATATATGAAATGCATGACTTCATTTCTGAATCCAAAATACCACTTGGTTGGGTAGGTAAATATTTCTTGGTGGATGCTAGTTATGCAAACACTCCCCAATTCCTAGCACCATATCGTGGCATCAGGTACCATCTCTCAGAGTACAACTCCACTAGGCGCACCCGAATTCGATATAGGAGTAAGAAAGACCTATTCAACCACAGACATGCACAACTTCGTAATGTTGTTGAGCGTGCATTTGGAATTCTGAAAGCACGTTTTACCATTTTGGTAAAATGTCGGAACTACCCAATTAAGACATAAGCGAGAATTGCTATGGCCTATGTGTCCATAATTTCATACGCATGGAAGGAGGTCTTGACTATATATTTCGTCGAGGACAATGCGATGAACTGGTGGAAGGAGATGTGGATGTCCAAGAAGATGACCATGTGCCTCGAAGTGAAGCTGCCCGGGGGGACAGATTCCGAAATGAATTGGCCACCTGGTTATGGATACAACACAATGCTCGAGGGTATTTGCTGAACACAATCACTTGTAACAATATAATTGTATCCATGCATGCTTATTTATCCTAATGACATATCCGACCATATTTGCAGGCCACATGCACACGAAGATAGTGGGGATTTACAAGATGATGCTTGCACGAACAATAGTTCTGTCTAATTTACTGTTTAATTACAATACTACATGTTATTATGCACATGTTATCAGATGATTGTGTGTTTTGCGTGGTTTGAAAAATTTTAATATCTCGTTGGCATGTATTTTAATACTCTGTTTCATTTCATAGTTATGGAGCCTTCTCTGTATATGGAGATGAGCATGTGATGTTCTTGCTGTGATAAACAAACCGGTGTACTTTTCACAGATTTGAACCTCTTTTGTTGCCTTAACTACTATGCAGATATGAGCAGGCCATTTTGTGGCATGAAGGTCATGCATATATGATAACAGTGGTATGCACAGGTAATGTTGTGGCATTAGGGCCAACACATGGTTCATACTCATTTATTTTGGTGCTGCAGGTCACAAATGGTTTCTATGTTATGGTTATTACAAAGATACTATGGTATGGCCAGGTTTTGTTGTAGCATTAGGGCCAGGCTGTGGCTCATGTTTTTAGGGCACTGTTGCAAGTAGTAAATGGTTTCTATGTTATGGTTTATACAATGATACAGTGGTCTGGCCAGTTTTTGTTGTGGCATGAGGGCCAGGCTGGGGGTCATGTTTTTAATTTGGTGATGCAGGTAGTCACAGGTTTCTAAGTCCTTTCATGATACAATGATACAGTTGTGGTAGTTTATATTTTGTACATGTTTGATATAGTAATGGCAACTGATACTATTTAAGTGTTGACCTGTTATTATAGCTGTTTGTAATTACATTTTAGTTATTGCTATGTTAACTCTCTATGCAGGGTACTGGTGATATGGACAATGATGATGGGAAAGAGCATATATGAGAAGGATGTTTAATTGGGAGGTATGACACAAGTAACCCCAACCATGGTGTTACTCTCTACCATATGTAGGATGGCCAATATTTTGTGGCAACCACTATGGTACTTGAATAATCTTCCTTGGTTGGTTAGGATGCTTGTGTCTTACTTCCAGACATTTCTTTATGTCATAGATCATACCCAACTGAGCCCATTTCTTCAATATACAGCATTGGACATGTTAATTAAGGTCTCCACCTTGTACCTTGTCATTTTATCTAGGAAATCTTCATGTATGGCTTCACCACTAGAAGTTGTGGATACAAAAGACAAAGGTATTGTTTGTGAGTGTGGAGCAGGATGGTGCATTACTCGCATCTCACATACTAGTGCGAATCCACAACGTCCGTACTACTGTTGTCCACTGTTGGTGAGTTCAGTCATCACCCAATTTACTACTACTGGGTTGTGGGCATACATAACTTATGACTCATTTCAGGCAAAATCTGGTAATCCTTGTAAATTTTTTATGTGGGTTGATGAGGTGTTACAATGTCCTTGTGGGAAGAGACACTGTCGGAAGCGCACTTCCAAGACTTCCAAGTCTTATGGTAAGAGTTTTTACGTTTGTCCTCAATCTACGGTAAGTATTTCATATGCCTAAATTTTTTTATATATCTAAAATTTTCTATACATTTTAAACAACGAATAATTTATTTACTTGGTAGGCTGATGATCATGGGTTAGGATGTGGCTTCTTTCAATGGGTATCGGACAAAAGTTGGGGTCCCCAAGTTGGCAGAGAAGAAAGAGGCAAGCATTCTGTCCATGAGATTCAGACTTTGCTTGAAAAAGAGATGTTTGCAGCCGACAGTAAGAAGGAATTGTGCGAACGTCTATTAGATTCATTCAAAAAGTTAAAGATGTAATCAATGGACATGCCATGTTTGTACAGCTATCACTTTTTAGTTGTAGTAGTATGTCGGAACTTGACTTAACTATGTGTGACAGTTGGCTGAGTTTTCAGTTTCCTTTCTTGTATTATGTCAAACATGATGTCTTCTGCTATATGTGCAATGAGAAGAACAAGTGGATGTTCATTATTGTTGTTTGTATGTGAAAATAATTACAGCTATTGTTGCGCAAATGGACAACCTAATATGCTGTGATGTCTTGTTATGAAATGTGTACATCAAATTTGAAACTAATTTTTTACATGCATTACTTACTACTACTATCATCTATGTACATCAAATTTGAAATTTTTTTTTACATGCATCACTTACTACTACGTTAACATGTTTTCTATGTAAGATAAAGGTATACACATATACATATATTACTACAGTTATGTAAAGAAAATATATACATAGATATGTATGAGTGTTAAAGAAGATGAAGTCCGAATCAAAATATATGAATTTTTATAATGTGAAATGTAAGTCATAACGTTCATAATGAAAGAATGATATCATCTGATTTCAAATATTGTCAAACTCCACAAAACCTTCGTTAACTCTTCATTATGTGTATAACAAATGTTATTTTTTGTTTGTTTCATCTGCTCAAGGGCTTTAAAATAATTCCAACTTAAAATTATTATTTAATTATCACCATGTACATAAATTGTGATTTTTATATTTGTTTAATTTGTTCCGTAGTAGGGGACTCATAAATTTCTTAAGTCCACAAACTTTTATTTTACTTTTCACCGTATACACAAAATTTTTGCTTATGTTGTTTAATCCATCGCAAGAGTTTCAACATAAAAGCGAAGTCCACATAGTATTATTCCATTTCTATCATATACATAAAAATTTTTTATGTTAGTTTAATCCGCCCCAGGACCTCCAAAATTTTTCCAACTCCACAAATTGTTTCTTTACATGTCATCATGTACACAAATATTATATTTTATAATTATTTAATCCCCCTAGAAATCCTTTATTACGTTTATTGAAAAACTATTCTCATTATTCACTTGACCGTTACCAAACATAGAATGGTGGATGCCCTTGGCAGTAGGGATAGTGAAGGTAATATGGTCCCAAACAATGATTTATTCTCGTTGCCATCCATGTTTCTACCAAACGGAGAACACAATAAAAAATTGATTTAACTTGGCATATACCAAACGATATAAGGTTAGAGAATAAGCATAACTTATTCTGAAATGACTTACACCTATTCCCCCCAACATTTAACCCGATACCAAACATGACCTTAGGGTTCTCAGCCGGAGTCCCTAAAGGTGTCAGGCTTGAGCCTGCGGGGTGTGTGATCTGCAGGTTGTGGTGGTTAATTAGTCTCCATTGTTCTTGGCTTGTTGTTGTGGAGCGACAGTTGGACCTTCCGTCCGTGACTGCGAGACTAAGAGGTAGTTCTTGTGCTTTGTTGTCCGAGTTGGATACTGGCGTCATGAACTAGTAGTCTGTTCTCGAGTGGTGGTGGCGTCTCTGTACCGACTTGTGTTTGACCACAGGTTGTGGTTTGTGTGTGAACCCTTGGTTAAGGTTATAATCGTGAAATCGTTAACCGTTGTGGTGTTCCCTAGAGGTGGTACGGTTCAGTGGTGAAGTGTTGTACCTCGTGGTAGCAGGTACATGTACCCCTTGTGGGTAGAGTTGTGTTGTGGTGGTATGTGAGTCCTGACCTCAGCTGGTGTTGAGGTGAGACTGTGCGTACTATGGAGGTCTTGTGGTGTGACACTCCACGTGTTGTGTGTTATTTATATTCGTACCGTGTATTTCTAGTTATGGTTTTGTATGTGGGTGTTGGATGGTCGTTGCCATACCCGATGTTTTGTGCGGCTGGTTTGCCTGTGAGACTGTAGCCTAGGCAGTGGTTTGCCGGTGAGGCTTATGGTCGAGGTGGTTTGGTTGTAGGGTGGACTAGCGGTCTTAAGCTAGTCCTGTGTTTCCCATTAGTTTCCGAGAACTGGGGTTTAGCCGTGTGTTTATATTTTGTTGTTGGTTTAACATGCGTGTGTGTGCATGTTATGTTTCGGCTACCGGTGTTACCAGTGAGACCCTCTGGGGTTGAGGTCTCTTGTGTCATTGTGTTTTTGTTGTGGGAGGTCCCTACTGAGCCAGTGACTTGTTGAGGCTCACTCCCTTACAGTTTGTTTCAGGTGTTGGCTAACTTTGGCGTGGTTACACAGGAGTAGTGCAGACTTGTACCACCAACAGTAGAGTAGTTGAGTCGTTTGAGCTTGTGCTCCCTCAGGGTATGCCCCAGGTAGTTGTACTCTTTATTTGGACATGTAAATTGTAATTGTGGACTATTGTACATTGTGGTTTATAGTTATATACACTTGTACTTTCCTGTGTTATATACTGTAATTGTGGTCTTTTATATTCTTAGTGGACACGTGTTAGAGATATCCCTTGTGAGACTCCGGTCCGATTGCGGGAGGCGGATCTGGATATGGACCCTTATTGGGTATAAATATCCAGGGCCGTTATACTTGTGCTGTAAACTCTTTCCTTCTTAGGCTCAGTCTTAGATCAAGCATTTCATTATTTATATAGAGCTTGATCTAGGGGATTCATGTCCTTGCTTCTGTGATCAGAAGTGTTCCTCTTCGGGTAGAAGAGAAGGCTTGGTGTGCAAGCGTTCCCCTTGTTGAAGAGAAGGCTAGCTTGCACTTGGTGGTGACCTGCTGCGGTCTGTACCAGTGTTTCCCTTGATTAGAAGGGAAGACCTACTGGGGTGTGTGCCAGTGAGTTGCTTTTGAGCTCGTAAAAGAAGCACCTGGCTAAGGTGAAACAGTGGGCAACCTTCTTGCCCAAAAAAGAGAAGAAGACCAGCAGGGGCTGGGTGTTGTATGTCCTAAAGGGAGACTGTACCCTTGGTTAGTGATATCCCAAGAGTTTGCTTGGGGACTGGACGTAGGACTTCCATTTGGAAGTGCCGAACCAGAATAAATCTCTATGTTCCTTGTGTGCTTGCTTCTGTGCCTTTAATTTCTTTGCACACACCTTTTAGACTAACCAAACATTTCAAGTGGTGATTGTTGTTTCAGTTTTTCAGATTACCTATTCACCTCCATCTAGGTTAGTCTCGCCACCAATTGTAAGTGGGCCAATAGTCGCCCCCCTCTCCCTGGTCGCAACAAGGTCGCGACAGGGGGGTCGGTCGCGATAATGAGAAGAGGTCGCGGTCCCCGCACCTATCGCGACAGTGTCTCGACCTAGATGTTGGTTGCGTTAACAAAGAGAGTTCTAAGGCCGTTTGGATTATGCAGAAAGAGTCCAGCACGATCCCTAATAGCAGATAGGACTTGAGGGTACAACCAGCTCGTCGGCCATGGACGTACGCCGTAGCCAAGGAGTCTTACGGAGGTCTTGAACAAGGATTTACTAGTCCGACAAGATGTCATACCCGTCGTAGAGCTCATCCAAGTCAAGAAACGTGTATAGAAACATTGCTCATCTTGCATTGAGTGTTCAAAAGCAGAGGAGCATCGATAACAGTATCCAAAGCGAACGATATACAAAGTAAACGAGTCCTTTAATTAAAAGGTGTCAATATGAAATAAATTCAATATTTTACTAGATATTTCATGAATAGATTTCTTGAACATTGCATGGCACAAAAATAGGGCTTTTGGTGTGTGCATGTGAAAGAAATCAAGAGATTGGAACTTAGGTCGTGCATGTCTTTTAAATAGAGAAGTTTTACATAGTTAACATTAAATATCACTTGATATTGTGATACGGTATTGATGAGAACTTAAACAACAAATCTTAACATGGTGTTATAGTATGATGGCACATAAATTAGGGTTTTCGGGCTGCAGGTCTTAACGCGACCTATCTGCCTGACATGTTAAGATCACGACGCATTTAGCTGTCGCGACGCGATCACTACGTATCGAGGGGTCACAACAATGTGGCGTCCTCTGTTTGGGTCACATTCTTAGTGCAGAGAACCCAAGTCGATAGGGCTAGAGGAAAAAAACTTAGATCGATGTACAAAGCATGAAAATCCATGAAATCACTTTTAAAACATTTCTAACAGAGATCAAATCATGATAGAAACAAGAATCAAATAAATAGACATAGATTTCATGAAGTTTGAGATCCAAGAATAGAGTTCGGGTACATGTCAATAGCCGAACTTTGAGCATGAAATACTCATAACTGGCATGGTTGAAATTGGGGAAAATATGGGGCTTTTGTTACTGGGATCATGGACTATCTATGGACGAGATTAATTAGATTTTGCTCGAGAGATTGCCTACCTTTGGACGCTGTGAACTTCCTAGGGCTAGAACTTGAAGAACGCTTGAAGAACCCCTTACAAGCCTTCTCCTCCTCAAATTCTCCCCTCCAATGGCCTATTCTCTTCATCCTTCAAGTCTCAGAAGATCAATAGGGCTGGCCATGGATGAGATTGAGGTGTTTTTTTGTAGATCTAGGGTTGAAAAGTCCTTCTAAAGTTCCAATTCTCCTTTAATTAAGAGTTTTCTATGTTTCTCTTAATTTCCTCCCATCTAAATCTCAGTTTTTGATTAGAAGAGGGCCAAATTCCGTGGCTATTGGGTTAGGCTAGGGTTAGGATTCTTAATTAGATAATTACTTGAGTTGTAAGAGATTTACTTGTCCCTTTTTAATTTATCAATAATTTAGTTACAAATTTTGAACTATTTATCTCTAATTTATCAATTGGACTCTTGTTTTTAGCCTAATAACTCATGTATGGACCAATTATACTACTCATATACTAAATTTACTTAATGGGTTTTAATTTACCCCTTTTTCTTTATAGTTTTAATTGATATAATTATTTAAAATTTGAGGGTTGCTACATCCTCCCCCTCTTAAAAAGAATTTGGTTCCAAAATTCATATGATCATAATAAGGAGATTGTCTTAAAAATAAGTCGGGGTAGTTCCGCCTCATTGTTGATTCCGATTCCCATGTGGCTTCCTCTACTCTACGATTATTCCATAGAATTTTAACCACGGGTATGGAACGGTTCCTAAGTTACTATAGCTTCCGATCCAGTACTTGGATTGGCTTATCTTCATATGTCATATCCTTATTCAATATCAAGTTTTCATGGCGTATAATATGGGTAGGATTGTACACATACTTCCTGAGCATAGAAACATGGAATACATTGTGTTCGAATGTTAAATGTAGAGGCAACGCCAGTCGATATGCAACTTCACAAACCCTTGCGAGAACTTCGAAAGGGCCAATGAATTGTGGAATAAGCTTTCCTTTGACTCTAAATCTATGAATTCCACGAGTAGAAGATACCTTCAAGGGTACGTGATCTCCCACTTGAATTCTAGATCTCTCCTTCTCTTGTCGGCGTAGCTCTTTTTTCTGGATTGAGCGACCTTGAGCTGGTCTCTTGGGGCTTGCATATCCCTAGTTGTAGCTTGGACCATGTGTGGACCTAACCACTGTTGTTCACCAACTTTAGTTCAGCACGCCGGTGATCTACAACTTCTTCCATATAGTGCTTCAAATGGAGTCATCTTGATGCTAGCTCGGTAGCTATTATTGTATGCGAATTTCATTAGCAACAATTGTTCATTACAGTAGCCTTCAAAGTTTATATTGCAAGCTCTTAATGTAAGGCCCTAGTTTTCTGTGTATTTTATGACCTGTTGTTATGTTTTTAAGTGCTATCCAAATTTCTTCTTAACGTCAATATCCTTTGACGTTAATAGCTTGTTGACGACAAGTAATGTGTCATTTACAGTCTGGCCCGAAGATCTTGACGTCAAAATCAATAGACGTTTACTTCTTGTTAACGGAAACTAATTGGCTCTTAACTTCTCCAACTGCGTTTGGGTTTCTTGATCTGAAATCATCCTAATTTGTAACGACCCTCCTTATACTAGTATGGTTACACCAACCCACGTCGGTATAGTGAGCATCGCTACAGTGGGACATTGACCCAACATATACACTAAGTCGAGATGTACACAAATATAAACATAGAATAGCAGAATTAAAAGAAATAACATCATTTGTATTCCATCATCCACATTAAATATCCACAGTCCATATAGTATAAGCAAGAAACTAAAGTTCATATAATTGAAATTTTAAATCAAATTACATTGTCCACATTTAAATTACATAATATCCTTGACTACATACTTATGAAATGAAAATACAGCAACGTAATCTCCATAAAAGATGCTACTCCATTTGCTCGGAGTCGCTCCTAACTGTCTCCTCCAAAGAAGGAATCACCTGCCAGACCTGTACGCCGAAGCAAGAGTGAGTCTAATAGACTCAACAAGTAATCCATGCACATTATACATACACACATCATATGTACAATTTTCTTTTTAATAGAACAATCAATGCATGTAGCATGGTTTGAACAATCTCTAATTTTTATACATGAAATTTCTATAACATTAAGTGACATGATACATGCTTTATCACTTCAAATATAAAACCTATCACATGTTCTTTACACATTCTTTAACATGCTAAACCATTTTAAAACTTAATCAATTCATGCTACTATATGCATGCAACTAACACATGGAATTCACACATAATATAAGCAATAATCCTAGCATGGATTCTATTTATATTCTTATGCATGTAATACAATTATAAACATGTTAGCTTGCTGTTTTGACATGGATTTAACATACTCATATAATGTTTCACTAATTCACGTGTTACCACATTGTTTTCACATGTTCACATATTCATTTCCACATTACACAATTTCACGTTTCACTTATACACAATCACATTATTCAACATAGTCCAAACCACCTCTAGAAGGACACACAATCACATTCACATACCTATCACCTAGGCAAAATAGTGATAGATCTTGGTTAACTGCGCAGAACCGGGAGAAGCACTCTCCACCCTAACCAGTGGTACCTCCAGGATTTCATCCTAATTGTCCGTAGGATTTCACACACTATGAACCTTCCCGTAGGGACTTTACTACGGTACGAATCCACAGCCCTCTAAAGTAGTAGTGTCACACATGGCACAGTTTATACACTTTTTGTATTATTAACATAGTTCACATACACTTGTTTACACTATTGCATTCACTTATACATGATTTCATAGTTCAATTTATCTAATAACATGCTACTATTTACAATGTAAAATAGGTCATAAACTAACCCTAATCTTACTGCAATTCATTAAATTATGAACAATTATCCTAAGCATGCTCCACATTGTCCTTTTTCTATGTTAAATCTGAATCAGCACTTACTGTTATCCAATTAGCATGAAAATTTTACTACAGACTGCTTACAGGTAATCATCATACACACAATTTTTCATATTTTTCAAACACCTACACAATTTATGAAAATTTGAACAAGCATTCTGCATAATTATCATGAACACAATTAAGCATGATTCACAGTGTTGCCGATGTATTTAACAGTTCTAAAACTTGTATCTAGCAGTCATGATATCACACAAAATTTCTGGTATTTTAACAAGTATCATACACTTTATTTGAAATTTAAAATAGACAATTCATGCTCACTATTTTATATTCCATAAATTCTAATATTCCCACAACAATTAGAAATTTACCTAAGTTTCATGGCATGAACTGATACATATCTACATCTCACAAAAATTTCCTGACATCCTAATTAAACACAGATCCACATAAACAGTAATTAATAAGACTAAAACATGCCCAACAAATCATTTCAAAAATTTAATAAATAATGCAATGAACGAAAATATATACTAATATATAATTTCTCAGTCTTGGTGCTGCCACGTGGCAACACTAAGACAATTCTACTCCTACCAAAAATTATTTAAAAAATTAATTAGTAAAACTACTATTTATGTACTGTCAAAACATAGCACAATAAAATATTTGCGGTACTACTACTCTCCATGCACTTCTCATCGTTTAATACAACTGTACTGTCAAAAGATAAGAGCACAAAATTTGACACGATTGTTACCTGTTTCTATCTAGCCAAACACCATATCATTTTCCTCACAAAAAATAGAAGATTATTTCTATCTTCCAAACATTGCGGTTCTTAGAAAACTTTAAAAATTATAAATTTTTTAGAAATGTGGAATACTGAGAAGGCGTGGTTACCTGTTTCCCTCACGGAAATTTGGAAGCACGGAAGCCTCAACCAGCTGCCATAAAATTTCCCTCACAAAAAAAAAAAATATCTTGCCAAACACCGATTTCTATCTTGCCAAAAATTTTGCAAACACAGTTGTTAAAAAAATTAAAAATATTTATAAAATTTGGAAATGTTGAAAGATGGCAGTTGTTTCTATCTTATAACAGCGCTTTGACAGTTCTAAATTTTTTTTAAAAACTTACGTCAAAACAGAGCCAAACATGGCAGTTTTTAAAATTTTTTAAAAATCTTCATATGGAAGGCATGGTTATGCTTCATACCGGTGACGTCTCCAGAGATATTTCACTACCGCCATCTTCGCCATACTCACTCGGGAACACCGTCGCCATCTCTGGATCTTCTTCTTCGCGTAGGAGCGCTTCTCTTCCGTAACAGGTAATACTTCAACATGTGTTACGTATGCTATTTTATTGGCTTCTGGATCATCTTGTTCACGTGGGAGACTCACTTTGGCTTCTCTTCTCTTCCGTTTCCTGGCTGCATGCCCAAGAACAGAGCACCGGACACCCGCCATGGTCACCGCTGCACCCAGTGACATCTTCCCGTGCATCCCCTAAACTGACGTACAACATGACTCCTTCCACCATTGCCAAACTCTCCCCTGCACGTCGACTGCGCTACTTCCCTGTTCTCTCTCTCTACTGCGTGCTCTCTCTCTCTATCTCTCTTTAACCATTTATCTCTCTAACTTAATGGGGATACACACAGTCTCCTTCCTCTCAACTGCCATTCTTGGCAGAGCAGCAGACCAACTGCCGCTACGCCTGCACAGAGTGGGGCATCGGCATGGAGATAGATAGCAATGTAAGGAGGGAGGAGGTGGCTGCGCTCATCAGGGATCTGATGGCAGGGACCAAGGGAGAAGAGATGAGGAAGAAGGCGCTGTCTTGGACATGGTGCATGTGGGGGGAGGTTGAACAGGAGGCGCTGGGAAGGAGTCCAAGAAGACGTGTGCATGGCCGCAAAAGGAGACATCCCAGTAGCGTCTGCAAGGTTCGTAGGCACAGCAGGGGTAGGTGATGGATCAACAGCGGGTTCATGTTGCAAGGACGAACCCGTGACGGAAGGAGAAGAGACAGATGGATCCATGACGATGGCAGCAAGTAGCAGGGATTAAATGAGGGAGAAAAGAAGGAAACGAAACAGGATCACAGAGCTGTTAGGCAAGGTGCTCTGATACCATGATAGATAAGCAGGAGAGAAGTGAACTGAAGAGGCAAAATAGCTTCCACACTCTTGGTGGATTGCCTGGACATGTATATTTATAGAACAATTATAACAGAAGAATTATACACATTATACAGTTCTTAGTATTTATCCATGAACTGGATGTGCATGGATTTACGTAACAGAAGTCTCTTCCATGTGGGACTGCGCAGAGTCGATAACTCCTTGCTGAGAGGAGTCCTGGCGTTCCACCGCGTACTGCTCCCCCCCCCCTCGAGTACCGGCGGTGCCACCGCGTACTGCTCCCCCCACAACCACCTTCATCACATCCTGCTTTTAAGCAGAAGTCGCCGGGACCTTCTGCTTATGAGCCATGGTTGACTGGGCGCCAAGGACGGCCAGAGTCGACCTGCGTCCTGACCTGCCCGCATGATCCGAAAGTCCATGTTGACGGTGACGATGACGGTGATGGCGACGTCATGGTTGCCTTCCTGTACAGCACAGCGGTCGGTATGCCCCTGCTCGCGCTTGCCACTGCGGCCTCCAACTTTGGCCACTCACATCTCTCTCTCTCTCTCTCTCTCTAACCATTGGTACAAGAAACCGGTTTAGCCTGTCCTCTTTCCATGCGTTGTTAGACACCTCTCTGCCATGCACTCTCATGCTCTCTCCCTAGCACGGCTCTCTCTCTTTCTCTCTCTCTCTCTCTCTCTCCCCTGCACCTCCTCTCTCCCCTGCACCTCCTCTCCCCCTCCACCATAATTGCCTCCCTCTCCCCTGCACATCGACCGCCCTACTTCCCCGATCTCTCTCTCTACTGCGTGCTCTTTCTCTCTATCTCTCTTCCTGTATATTCCATATCCTGCGCCTCCTCCCCCCCTCCACCAGTCCCCATCTCTTCTCCTGCACCTCGGCGCCCCATTTCACAGCTAGGAAGGGCAGGGCGGAGGAGGGTGGCATCGCCGCATGGCCCCCACTGGCGGCTTCTCCCTCACCACGATATATCTGATGAGAGAAAAAGTTTGTATTAGATGTTGTCTCTTCTCTTCCGTTTCCTGGTTGCATGGCCCCCACTGGCGGCTTCTCCCTCACCGTGTAGATTCTTCTTATCGGTGAAGCAGTTGTATGTTTCCTTTGTTTCCACCAAAGACCAGTTAGCCGATATCCTTACCAAAGGTTTAACCAAGCATCGCTTTAGCTGGCTTCTCACCCCCACTGGCCTAACCACATCTACATGCATCCCCAGAGCTTGGAGAGGACACCACACCCCATAATTGATGGCACGGAAAACAGTTCTCTGGCCCCTTCTTCCGAATCCCATCCAGTGATCGCTGAAATCGACAAGGAAACACAAGATAAACAGAGCAACGAATCAGACGCTTCTGCTGTGGAAATCGTGGCCAATATCCCTCTCTCTCTCTCTCTCTATAACTAACTGACATGCAGTGGCCTTCTCCCTCCTCCATCTCCTTCCACTCCACATCCTGCCATCCAAGCCGCTGGGATAGCAATGGACGTGCAAGTCCCAGCCACCGTTGTCTCCCCTCCTGACCCGCCCCTCAGGCATATATCAAACACACATGCACACACCACAGAATGCAGAAGATACTGTAGCGCTACAGTAATTTACTGTAGCGCTACAGTAACTCACTATTTACTCAACGTTTTCCTTTTTCTGTGTTAGTTTGAATTGTTTTAAAAATATCTGATTGGTTAATCTTAGTTGTTTTGATTTATAGTTTTTTTAATATAAAATGTATATATAAAAAAATGTATTTTTTTAGAAGTAGCAGATACTGTAGCGCTACAGTAACTTACTGTAGCGCTACAAAACTCATTCCTGAACATTTATCTTTTAACTTACTGAGTAATGGTAGTTTTTTTAAAATATAAAAATAACATAATGGTACTTTTTTTTTAGAAATTATTTTAGATTATATATCTGACTGTGTTGTTACATATTTATGTATTTTCACATATTTATGTATTTATGCAGAACAGTATCTCATTTTTTCACCTCATTCACCGTTAATTTTTCTCGATCTGCAGGCTCACATACGAGCAACTATTTTTCGACAGTGCATCGTAGGCAACGTTGCAAAGCAACAGGTAAACTATGATTTTTGAATATGTCTGCATACATACCTTCACTATCATATTCACAGCATGCATACCTTATTTTTGATAAGCGTGTTTTTTTTATCAGTGTCCTTCTCGCCCACTATAGCGTCACAGGCATATATAAGCTGTCAACAGTGTATCCAGAGCGGTGTTGCAAAGCAAAAGGTAAGATAAGTACGTGTTACCTCATGTCTGTATGCATATATTCATTATCATATTTAGATATATATATCATATGTAGAGGCCGCCAGCTCGCTCTCTCTCTCTCTCTCTCTCTTTTCATATCAATGTCTGTATGCAAATATTTACTATCATATTCGCACCATGCATATTCACTATAGGTTTCCACCAAAGACCAGTTACCCGATATCCTAACTAAAGGGTTAACCAAGCATATCGCTTTAGCTGGCTTCGCACCAAGCTCAATCTCGAAGACTCGATTGGCTTGAGGGGGCGTGTGAATGCATGCAACGTCCAGTTACATAACCCAGTCGGCTTCCATGCAGTTACGTAAATGGCATTCGTATATATCTTATCTCTATGCTTATCCTGTTGTTGTAACATCCTATTAAAGTTTCCCAAAAATTATCTAATCGTTCAAAAAACTCTCAACCTCACTCTCATCCTTCTTGCTAATATAATTTTCCCCTTTTTTCTTTCCCATTAAATATGTCATCATTGATTCAAAAGAGAAGGATTTTGTCTTATTATTGACTTTTAAAATAAACATGGAAAAATAAGATACGCTTTCAGTACATGGGAAAATAAAGAAAAATGTACCTTGAATTTTTCTTTCAACATATTATAGTTTACTATTCATGTGCTTTTTTCTGATAATCTAATTAGAATGCATTTCAATTTAAAGGAATGGGTGATCAACAAGCTAGCATGGATCATACGAGTCAAGGAAAAAAATGTGGTTATAAAACTACATGTATTTTTGAATGATGGATTCTCCCGTGCAATATACGAAGATTGGAGAAGGGACTGATTATTGTCAACTCAAAAATAATGAAGATAAAGAAGATATTAAGTGCAGCCGAGCGTCGTCAAATGGAAGAGAAAAAAGGATTCGTCATTGCAGTACAAGATGTTAAGGGTCGAAGATATTTTACACAAGCACTTATTGCATATTTTCTTTTCATATGCTACCTTCAAATATGAAAATACATCTATATGAATACAAAAAACTAGAACTAATTTTTTGGTCCTTAATATTTTTAGATGTCAGTTGAGAATATTGAATTAGATGATAGCATCAAACAAAGTGAACAAATTGCATATGTTTTTCAAGTTGAGAATATTTTTAGACCTTTTTTATGTCTAAAAGACAATAAGATGGATGTATTAATAATTTTCAAAATGAATAGGAAGTGTCATATTAATGAATTTTCTTTTTATGATATAGGATTCATTTTCAATTACATGTTCTTCAAGTAGCATCACTCCGTTGAAGAGGACTACTTCAGGCAATGATCGTATGGAAGACCTATCTGGTGATGCTATTCCTGCAGAACATTCGTGCAGCAAGAAGAAAAAAATTAAAGTTGAAAAGGAAGATGTTGAAATTTGATAATTTCTTTGATGTTTATGACTGTTATTTATAAACTTACGCTTCATCATATGAACCAATCCTTCATGTGGACTTTTTTTAATGACGTTATTTACTTTAACACTTTTTTTTTATGTATCTTATGACGTTCTTAGATAAGTTGTTCTATTTTAATTATTTACATCATTTCTAAAAAGATTATGTAAACAGAATATTACTAAAATATTTTTTAAAATATCATTATATATATTTTAAGATATATAAATATATATTAAATATTCATATTTAACAACTTTCCGTGCATCGCACGGGCATAGAACTAGATTATCATAATTACACAATATGATCCACTGGAGATACTTGACAATATATCATTTTTACAGTATATCCTCATATTCAAAAATATGGAAAATAAATTACAAAGGTCAAAGATGCACACTGTCACCACCTGAAGAACTCAGTGGCACACAGGTGGTCTCCAACTAGGTTAACAACAGCAAAGGTTGCCGCCAAGCTCTGATCTTAATGGCAGCAAATGATGCCATTATGTTCCTGTCTGCAGAAATGCTGATAGAACTCACAAAATAAGAGAGAACGAGGGTTCCAGGACACGAATAAAATCCATAAAAATACCTGGGACCTACTAGACGCATGTATGGACAATGATCAAGCATTATTTGCCTCAAAATAAATCTCTAAAGGGAGTTATTTTTCGATGAAGCTCTCCTCGGCTAGTGCCAAGAAGCCTTCAAATCCTTCCCCCAACAAGTTTTGTGTTGAAGCAGATAATACACCGTCGTCGGGGAAGCCTTCCTCTATGACCAGACTTCCTCCCAGTCGTGGTAGAATGCCGGAAGAAGCCTCCAATCACCGGATCAAAGAGTTCAAAGTCTCAGGTTCGCACAAGGTTTTAGGGTTTTGCCCAAAGAGCAAAAAGACTCAATCCGGCCGCCAAGGAGGTGTTTTTATACAACCTCAGGGTCTTGGGTATGCATAGGTGGGATGGATGACCGTTGGGGGACGGTTTCCTAAACAAGGGCTGAGGAAATCGCGGACGTTTCTGGATCTAAAGTGCAACAGATCTGGGGTAGTAGACGTCCAGATCCTTGGCCGCCTGTCTGGGTTAGCGTCCATCGATGTGGACGCTGACCTCCCCTTAACGTCAACTCATGTTGACGCCAAAAGGGTTTTCGGCCAGAACATAGAATTGTAGTAATTCTGCTTACACTAGGTATATACATGCAATGTACCATACATATAACTTAATTATTAAATACAAACATCATGTATGTGATATATATATATATATATATATATATATATATACATATATATGTACAAATATAAATACTTATACATATATACACATGTACTCAATTACATACATAAGATATATATATACATCACATGACAACAATCTAACCAAAATAGGCCAAATTTCGAGGGCCTTACACCCTCTCCTCCTTAAAGAAACTTCGTCCTCGAAGTTAGACCGACACTACTCAAACAATTGGGGATACTTCTTCTTCATAGCATCCTCAAGCTCCCAAGTAGCCTCCTCTCGTGAGAGGTTGTGCCATAGAACTTTCACCGATGCAATGCTCTTGTTCCGGAGATGCTATACCTTCCAGTCAAGAATAGCTACTGGTTGCTCAATATAAGATAGATTTGGCTGGATCTCCACTGGCTCGTGACTAATAACATGAGATGGATCTCGGACATACTTCCGGAGCATGGATATGTGGAATACAGGATGAACACTAGCTAATGTCGGGGGTAAAGCTAGCTCATATGCCACGTTGCCCAATCGTTTGAGAATCTCATACGAGCCAATGAATCTAGGACTTAGCTTACTATGCCTGCCAAATCTAACTACACCTCGAGTAGGTGAAATCTTTAAAAAACATGCTCACCCACCTCAAACTCTAAATCCTTCCTTTTGTTGTCGGCGTAACTCTTCTGCCTATCCTGCGCCACAACAAGCCTCTTTTTGATAAGTTGGACCTTATCCGAAGTCTCCTGAACTAACTTTGGACCGATCAACTGCCTATCGCCAGTCTCCTCCTAACATAAAGGAGATCTACAAGGCCTACCATACAACGCCTCAAATGGAGCCATACCAATACTCTCATGAAAACTGTTGTTATATGCGATCTCCAAAAGAGGTAAATGACGCTCCTAATCATCCTTCCAATCCAGCACACACACTCTCAACATATCCTCGAGCGTCTGGATACTCCTCTCGGACTGTCCATCTGTCTAGGGATGGAACGCCGAACTAAGCTTCAATTCAAAGCCCAAAGCATCCTGAAGACCCTTCCTCAACCTCGAAGTAAATCTCAGATCTCGATCCGAAATGATCGACTTCGGCACACCATGCAATCTAACTATGCTACTGACATACAATCTAGCTAAGCTCTCAACCGACTGCTTCTTCTTCATAGGTAAGAAATGCACAGTCTTAGAGAATCTATCTACCACTACCTATATCGAGTCATTGCCCCTCCTTGATCTGGGCAAACCCGTTACAAAATCCATAGTGACAGCCTCCCACTTCCATACTGGGATTTCCATCTTTTGCATAACGCCAGATGGTCGCTGTCGCTCAGCCTTCAATTGCTGGCATACTAAACACCTAGATACATACTCTGCCACATTCTTCTTCATGCCAGACCACCAAAATGATCTCTTGAAATCCTGGTACATCTTAGTGTTACCCGGATGAATAGAGAATCTAGACCTATGAGCTTCCGCTAATACATGCTCACAGACATCCACTATATCCGGAACACAGACTCAATGATGAAACCTAATCACTCCATCCTCATCACGAGCAATGCCTGCCTTGCCCACTAACTCCTGGAGTCTAGGGTCGCCCTTTTGCTACTCGATCACCGCATCCAAGACAGTAGACTGGATGGACAACTGAGCCACGAAAGCCTGACATAATGGCTCTAACTTAGTCATCGCACAAGCAACATCCTCCAACATCTTCCAATCTTGCTGGAGTGACGATCTCTTCCTGCTAAGAGCATTTGCTGCGACATTCGCCTTTCTAGGATGATACTGAAGGTCGAAGTCATAGTCCTTGAGGAACTCAGTCCATCTTCTCTACCTCAGGTTTAATTCCTTTTGGGAGAAAAGATACCTCAAGCTCTATAAAGATAATGCCTCCAGATCTTTAGTGCATGAACCACTGCCGCAAGCTCTAAATCATGAGTCGGATAGTTATGCTCATGCTCTTTCAATTGACGAGAAGCATACGTCACTACCCTTCCCTGCTGCATCAATACACAGCCCAAACCAATCCGAGACGTATCTATATAAATGGCAAAGCCTTCATCACCACTAGGCAATACCAATACCAGTGCAGATGTGAGCTTAGCCTTCAATAATTGAAAGCTACTCTCACACTCCTCGGACCATACAAACTTCACACCCTTCCTGGTTAGCTTAGTCAATGGCGCGATGATGGATGCAAAACCCTCAATAAATCTCTGATAATAACTCGCTAAACCAAGGAAACTATGAATCTCCGATGGGGTCCTAGGAATCTGCCAATCTAACATAGCCTGAACCTTTGCTGGATCAACTGCTACCCCAGCACCAGAGATAACATGCCCAAGGAAATGAACCTCGTGCATCCAAAAATTGCACTTGCTGAATTTTGCATACAGCTTGTGCTCTCGGAGAACTTCTAACACTACCCTCAAATGCTGATGGTGTGTGGCCTCATCCGGAGAATAGACCAACACATCATCGATAAACACTACAACAAAACTATCTAAATAAGGCCTAAACACCCTGTTCATGAGATCCATGAGCGCTGCAGGGGCGTTGGTTAGACCAAACGGAAGAACTAAGAACTCATAATGTCCATAACGGGTCCGAAAGGCCATCTTGGACACATCCTCATTCCTAATCCTCAACTGATGATAGCCAGACCGCAAATTAATCTTAGAAAAGACCGATGCATTTTGCAACTGGTCAAATAGATCATCGATCCACGGTAAGGGATACCTGTTCTTCACAGTCACTTGGTTTAGCTTCCTATAATCAATGCATAACCTAAGTGACCCATCCTTCTTATTTACGAATAAGACAGGTGCACCCCAAGGAGAAACACTAGGGCAAATAAATCCCTTATCTAGCAAATCTTGCAACTGCTTCCTTAGCTCTGCTAACTCCGCAGGTGCCATCCGATATGGAGCCTTTAAGATAGGAGAGGTGTCCGGAAGCAACTCTAGGGTAAACTCTATCTCTCTAACCGGTGGCAATCCAGACAAATCATCGAGAAATATGTCTGGAAACTCCCGCACTACATCTATCTCCTCAAGGGTAGGTGACTGATCAGCTTTTGGTACTAATACCACACTGGCAAGAAAAGCGTCACAACCCTTGCCTACTATCCTCATCGCCTTCATGGCAGAGATAACAAACTTTCCCGCAAAGTTCCTTGGCAATGGATGTGAAAACTCATCCTCACCTGGAATACGGAAAATAATCTTCTTCCCACGACAATCCATTAATGCATAGTGCTCCTCTAGCCAATCTTGACCAAGAATTGCATCATAGCCCTTCATCTTTAGCAAGAAGAAACACCCCTCTAGGACTCTATTCTCAATACACACAGGTAAAGACAGAATGCACTTCCTAGTCGATACCGTTCCCGCAGGTGTGTGCACAGATAAGGAAACCTCTAACTCCTCAGATTCTAATCCTGACTCTAAAGCTAACTGCCTAGCAAACCGCTTGGAAATGAACGAGTGAGTAGCACCCGTATCAAATAAAACCCGAGCGTGCACACCCATGAAAAGGACCGTACCTTCGGTGACATGCTCTGCCAGCTCTGCATCCTCTCTCGCCAAGGCAAACATTCGAGCTTAGGCTCGAGGCCTTCCTGATCGTCCTGTAGCTGGCGCTGTTGCTGCTGAAGCTAGTGCTGGTCGCTAGACTCCCTGCTGAAGTCTTGGGCAGTCCCAGATTTGATGCTCACTGCTCCCGCACTTCAGACACTTCCCGCCAACTTCCAGCACTTCGTACCATCGTGTGCCCTTCCACAGTGAGGACACTCCTTCTTGCCACTAGGCCTACTACTAGGGGAACGTTGAGAAGCTACCTGCTGACTGCCAGCTGCCACGGGACGGTGCGGTGACTGATACGCCGCCTTCTTTCTTTCCTGCTGCTGGAAAGGAGCTGCAGGCCACTTCTGCGAAGCCTTCTTCTCCTCAAGGTACTGCTCCATCTCACTCTCCTGACGGCACGCTGCACTAAGAGCCTCATCCAAGGTACGATGATCAAACGCCATAAGCCTCGATCGCAGTGATGGCTTAAGGCCCATCACAAACTTCTTCGTCTTCCTGCGCTCATCAGCAATGATATGAGGTGAATACTTCGATAGCTCAGCAAACCTAGCCTCATACTCGAGCACAGTCATGGATCCTTGAGTCAGGGTGAGGAAATCCTGCTCCATCTTGTCCTAGATATGCTCGGGAACGAACTTGGCCCGGAAGAGCCTCACAAACTCGTCCCAAGCAACCTCGACAGCACCGTCCTCAAATCGGGTACGTAGTAATGAGGACCACCACACATCGGCTCTCTCCTGCAAAACATCCTTCATAAGCACCAATCTAACAATTCTAATTTTAAAATAAACAAATACATTTGCAACTAACACATACCTATAGCATATAGGTGGCCAAGCTGACCTTGTCATCCTCAGCACACCTAATAGTCTGGAAGATCTTCTCGATCTCCCTCATCTAGCTCTTGCAAGCAGTGGATCACTCTCCCCCTTAAAAGAGGGTGGAGCCATCCTCTTGAATCGCTCCATGATGGAAGGTCCACCATGGTCATGTGCCTAGGGAACTAGCGCCTGAGCCTGGTACAACAAACAATACAATTCAACATATGTAACACAATAGCAATGTATCAATCATATATTTAAAAGAAAATAGACTACTTCCATCTAACATTGCTAACCTAAGTCTCCAGCTGAGCCTAGAGTGAAGCCTGAGTATGTGCCTGCATCTGCATAGCCTACACCAGGCCTTGCATGAATACTCTATAATCAACTGGTGGTGGTGGAGGAAGTACAGAAGGTCCCTGTGGAGCTGGGGCCTACTGCTCATCCCTCTCCTCACACCTAGGCTCATCCTCTCTAGCATGGGCACCACGCCTGCCACGAGAAGCCATATTCTGCAAAATAATTTAATCAATATTAGAAACTAAGTTATTGAGTTCATAACCATTTTCTTATCTATCTTTCATTCACAATTAATCATTTCTACACATGTGGACAATTCTATAAAACTTACAATATAATGAAGATGATGGTGTATATTCATGTACAATCTCAACCTGTCTCTAATACCAATCTCTGTAACGACTCTCCTTATACCGGTACGGTTACACCAACCCACGTCGGTATAGTGAGCATCGCTATAGTGGGACATTGACCCAACGTATACACTAAGTCGAGATGTACAGAAATTTAAACATAGAACAGCGGAATTAAAAGAAATAACATCATTTGTATTCCATCATCCACATTAAATATCCACAGTCCATATAGTATAAGCAAGAAACTAAAGTTCATATAATTGAAATTTTAAATCAAATTACATTGTCCACATTTGAATTACATAATATCCTTGACTACATACTTATGAAATGAAAATACAACAACGTAATCTCCACAAAAGATGCTACTCCTCTCACTCGGAGTCGCTCCTAACAGTCTTCTCCAAAGAAGAGGAATCACATGCCACACCTATACGCCGAAGCAAGAGTGAGTCTAATAGACTCAGCAAGTAATCCACACACATTATACATACATACATCATATGTACATTTTTCTTTTTAATAGAACAATCAATACATGTAGCATGGTTTGAACAATCTCTAATTTTTATACATGAGATTTCTATAACATTAAGTGACATGATACATGCTTTATCACTTCAAATATAAAACCTATCACATGTTCTTTACACATTCTTTAACATGCTAAATCATTTTAAAACTTAATCAATTCATGCTACTATATACATGCAACTAACACATGGAATTCACACATAATATAAGCAATAATACTAGCATGGATTCTATTTACATTCTTATGCATGTAATACAATTATAAACATGTTAGCTTGCTGTTTTGACATGGATTCAACATACTCATATAATTTTTCACTAATTCACGTGTTATCACATTGTTTTCACATGTTCACATATTCATTTGCACATTACACAATTTCACGTTTCACTTATACACAATCACATTATTCACATTTAATGTCATGACACATATTTCAAACCACCTCTAGAAGGACACACAATCACATTCACATACCTATCACCTAGGCAAAAATAGTGATAGATCTTGGTTAACTGTACAGAACCAGGAGAAGCACTCTCCACCCTAACCAGTGGTACTTGTCCACCTCCAGGATTTCATCCTAATTGCCCATAGGATTTCACACACTATGAACCTTCCCGTAGAGACTTTACTATGGTACGGTTCCACAGCCCTCTAAGGTAGCAGTGTCACACATGGCACAGCTTATACACTTTTCGTATTATTAACATAGTTCACATACACTTGTTTACACTATTGCATTCACTTATACATGATTTCATAGTTCAATTTATCTAATATCATGCTACTGTTTACAATGTAAAATAGGTCATAAACTAACCCTAATCATGCTGCAATTCATTAAATTATGAACAATTATCCTAAGCATGCTCCACATTGTCCTTTTTCTATGTTAAATTCGAATCAGCACTTACTATTATCCAATCAGCATGAAAATTTTACTACAGACTGCTTACAGTTAATCATCATACACACATTTTTTCATATTTTTCGAACACCTAGACAATTTATGAAAATTTGAACAAGCATTCTGCATAATTATCATGAACGCAATTAAGCATGATTCACAGTGTTACCGGTGTATTTAACAGTTCTAAAACTTGTATCTAGCAGTCATGATATCACACAAAATTTCTGGTATTTTAACATGTATCATACACTTTATTTGAAATTTAAAACAGACAATTCATGCTCACTTTTTTATATTCCAGAAATTCTAAATATTTGCACAACAATTAGAAATTTGCCTAAGTTTCATGGCATGAACTGATACATATGTACATCTCACAAAAATTTCCTGACATCCTAATTAAACATAGATCCACATAAATAGTAATTAATAAGACTAAAACATGCCCAACAAATCATTTCAAAACTTTAATAAATAATGCAATGAACAAAAATTTATTATAATTACACAGTATGATCCACTGGAGATACTTGACAATATATCATTTTTACAGTATATCCCCATATTCGAAAATCTGGAAAATAAATTACAAAGGTCAGACATGCACACTGTCACCACCTGATGAACTCAGCGGCACGCAGGTGGTTGCCAACCAGGTTAACGGCAGCAAAGGTTGCCGCCAAGCTCTGATCTTAACGGCAGAAAATGATGCCGTTATGTTCCTGTCTGCAGAAATGCAGACAGAACTCACAAAAATAAGAGAGAACGGGGGTTCCAGGACACGAATAAAATCCATAAAAATACATGGGACCTACTAGACGCATGCATGGATAATGGTTAAGGGTTACTTGCCTCAAAATAAATAGCTAAAGGGAGTTATTTGCCAATGAAGCTCTCCTCGACCAATGCTAAGACGCCTTCAAATCCTTCCCCGAATCGGTTTTGTGTTGAAGCAGATAGTACACCGTCGTCGGGGAAGCCTTTCTCTATGACCAGACTTCCTCCCAGTCGTGGTAGAATGTCGGAAGAAGCCTCCAATCGTCGGATCAAAGAGTTCAAAGTCTCAGGTTCACACAAGGTTTTAGGGTTTTACCCAAAGAGCAAAAGGACTCAATCCGGTCGCCAAGGAGGTGTGTTTATACAACCTCAGGGTCTTGGGTATGCGTAGGTGGGATGGATGACCGTTGGGGGACGATTTCCTAAACAAGGGCCGAGGAAATCACAGACGTTTCTGGATCTGAAGCGCAACAGATCTGGGGAAGTAGACGTCCAGATCCTTGGCCGCCTGTCTGGGGTTAGCATCCATCGATGTGGACGCTGACCTCCCCTTAACATTAACTTATGTTGACGCCAAAAGGGTTTTTGGCCAAAACACAGAATTGTAGTAATTCTACTAACACTAGGTATATACATTCAATGTACCATACATATAACATAATTATTAAATACAAACATCATGTATGCGATATATATATATACATATATACATGTACAAATATAAATACTTATACATATATACACATGTACTCAATTACATACATAAGATATATATATACATCACATGACAACAATCTAACCAAAATAGGCCAAAATTAGAGGGCCTTACATAATTCCTTTGGGAGATAGATTTGCAAACCCCACGTCGACTGGGATTCCTCTTTCCTAGGATACCTGTCACGCCCCTCCAATTTAGCAGCGGAGTAAATCGGAGGGAGACGCGAACAATGAGTATGGTAACGACAATTGCGCATACTTTCGCAAACATCAGAGCATATAATAAACAATAATGGAAATAACTCTTGATTTCATTATAAAATCACTAAGACTATTACAACCACTAATTCAGAGCCACACATAAGGCTCAATGACAACATTACATTGAAAAGAAATCTAAAGCAATAACTACTAGACTCCATTGTACTAGGGCAACTTTGTCATTTGACTTCGGGTCACTCATCACTCTGGATCCGTCCCATTCGTACGTATAACGTCATCATCCGACTTACCTGAGACACAATAACAAATAACGAAGGGTGAGCGATAACGCCCAATAGGACTTAAATCTCAGGCTCAAGCAGGCTTTAAATAATTAATGCATTACATGGCAGAGCAACTAAAGATAGAGAGAGTTATGTAAAGTCAAGAAAGTAAGAGCACAAGTAACATGGTTCAAATAGCAGATGAATCAAGTATAGCACAATGAATAAGATCAAGTCATGATAGAAAGCAACAACGACACGATAGCAAATAACGCCAACGTCAAGCAGTAGCACGACACATGTATAGCAAGGAGAGAAAAAGTAGTTGGCCATATAGAGAGTAAATTGCACTTTGATTGATTTTCTTATCAATCGAAATAGTCTGGCACTTTTGATTAACTTTCATCAATCGAGATAGTAATTGCACTTTGGTTATCCGAAGATAGCCGAGAGAGAGTATAACACTTGTTTGTCAAAAGACAACGAGAGAATATAGCACTTTGTGTTTTGTTAAAGACATCGAGAGAATATAGCACTTTGTGTTGACTGTCTTAGATTAATGTTGATAGTATGGCACTTGGATGTAATGCCGACATCCTGATCATTTAACTCCCGCGGGTAAATGGCACTTTCGGGCGCTCCTCCCAGGACCTGATCGGGCCCTATTGCGCTGGCATTGGTTATATTGTTTATCTTTAGACAATCAATTAACGGCCAATTTGAGAGTACCAATAAATAGATAAGAGCACTAGATGAGTAGATGAGATAGTAGAGTGAACGTGAATAGGTGAGCGAGTAGAGTATAGATGAGAGCTAGTGGACATCACGTAAAACAACGAGTAAACAGGCGATAGTAACAGTTGCACAACACGCGCACGTCGTTTTGACAGTCAGGTGGAACTCACAACCCTTCCGCTGGCCATGTTAAGCATAAGCCCAGTGGTCCGGCGTGATTCAAGAGAAGAGCAAATTTCTAATAGCTGTTTGGATCATGTTGATCCCTAAAGGGTAACATAGGTATTAGGGTACAACCGGCTCATAGACCATGTGGGAATCCATGATCAGAGGAGACTTACGGAGGCCTTGTGCAAGGGTTCACTAGTCCGGCGAAAGGAATATCCGACAGAGAGTTCACCACGAGCCAAGTAAAGTGTGTATATAAAATAGGTACTCAACGTTCTAGAGGAATTCTAGAACAGTGGAGCATCGATATCGGTATATAAACAACGCAAGAAACGAATACAAGTCCTTAAAATAGGGCAATTATGTCATGTCACGACATTTAATATATCTATAAATGCCGGAACGTGAACGAACGAGAAATCAAGAGTACAATTGAACTAATTGAACAAGAAATTTGCTCCGAGGCTTCACTAAATATAATATATTATTCACCCTTCAATAGGTGTTACATGGTTCCTGATTTACAATCTAAAAAATAAAATGTCACCATGGTTGGTCTCTCCACACACAAATCCCAAAGTTTCCGCCTTCTAGAATTATAGGTACCTGAAATAGTAGGATTTGGTAAGCTAACTAGCCCAGTAGAATTCAATTCCTTTTAAACAAGAGGGTTCAAATGTATATGACCAGGGTAAGAACAAGTTTAGATTTATGACATGGAGTGTTCAAGATGACAATTAAGCAGGTCAAATTAATAATACATATTGAACATGAATGCTTTAGAAGTAAGATTCAGGAAGATACTTAAATTCAGAATTTGACAATCTCACATTCACAAGCATGATATGATGACTAATCAAACATAAATTGATGCATGCCAACATCTAGAAATTCTCATCGTCCCCGCGCGGCCATTGACGAATTCGGGCGCTCCCCCCAGGACTGAACCAGCCCTTATTTGCCTGGCATAATTATTAAATGAGTCCGAGACTCACGAATTGTCATCATCACACACTCATTCTTGCAATATATCAAGGACACAAGATTTCACTTATAGATTATATACAAGAACTTGGGAACTTTGTCCCTTTATTGAATTCAGGTATTGATACTTTCACAAGGTCAATTACGTTCGGAACTTTGGAGTGATGATTCACGGTAAAAAGAGAAAGAAGCCTGACTGATTTAGTAGGTGTTTAGAGTGGTAAAAACATCTATGAATGAGTGAGCATTTGGTTGGATCAATTGGGTGTGATTCCAATCACAAAACAAGTCAAGGTAGGTGCAGAAATTTCTGGACTGATTGTGCCTGTCGACAGAAAAGGTGTTTCTGTCGATAGATGGGCCTTCCCAGAAGCTGATTTCTCAGTCTTGTCAGTTGCTGTCGACAACAAGGAGGTTGCTGTTGACAGCCCCTGTCAGATTTCAATTTCTGGGTTCTGGACAGAGGCTCATGTCGACAAGTAAACACTCGGCTGTCGACAGGTGCTATGCAAACTGTCAAAAATGGATTAGAACTTACTAGAAATTGTACTAACAAGCTATCCTATCATTCCTAACATGATTAAGACCTTATTAAGGTATGATCTTAGCCTCAAACATGAAGCTAACATGACAAGAAAATCAAAGAAAAAGACATGGAATGTGGTTTACAGAAATGATCAATAAGATCTCAGAATTGCAATCAACATGATCTCAGAATGGCACAAGATATAATGGAAGAAAAGAATGGTATTGTCTTTCATGGCAAACCATTAAGTCATATGTGATGAAAGCTTGATTCTTATAATGGAATGAATCTTCAAATCTGGAAGTCAACGAACTCAAGAAAGATGATCACTTTAACTACCTAGACTCCTCTGAGTTGTGGAAAGAAAAGAATGAGAATAGGAAAAATTTCCACAGTCTCATAACTAAGACAAAATTTGTAAGAAATAGGTACATGTTTTTCAAAAGAGGACTCACACATTTAAAGCAAATAAACAAGTGATCATGACCTCTTTAACCAAAGAGGATGTCAAGGACCTGTGAAAGGAAGGATATAAGAAGAGAATTCTACCACAACACACTATGCACACAAGCTTCTAGAAGTACTTATGGATCTCAAACAAGGAATTGAGAGCTTGTACACTTAACAATAAGTTTTATAGCTTGTTCAAGGGTAAGAGTAAGAGAAGAATGAAGAATTGAATCCTACCTATTTGAATAGCACAAATCCTTTCTTGGCGTCAAAATCCACAATACCACAGTGTAGCAGATGGAGAAGAGTCACAAGTATGGGAAGAAGCAACTATAGCTTGTTGTTGCAATATCAACAACACCACCCAAGAACTAGCTTCGCAGCTACCTCAGCAACAACTTCTTCACAATTATAGCAACTAGAAACACCTCCTAAACAAGAGGTTAAACAGAGAAACGGCAGCAACCTCCAAGATGGCTCCTCAATCACTATTCAGCAACAGCTCCAACAAGAGTTCGAGCAAGAACAAGGCGCAAGAAGAACAATAGTTCCAGCTACAAATCCATCTTGGGAACCTTGTGAACATAGCAGCAGCATAACGGGAAGGCAAGTTTAGAAAGATGGTCACAGAGGTTAGTGGGGTGTATTTATAACCCCAGGATGTTGCCATGCATGAAGACACGATATCCCCCAACGTGTCGCAGTAAAACCCATTGGGTTTTTACCATTGACACGTTAACCATACCACTCTCCGGTTAAGACACCTCAGGTAAGTATGCAATAATTTTTCCTACAAGTGTGCTGGCCATTCCACTGCCTTACACGTAGGCTTCTGTAAATTCCAGAAAATCCCAACCCGTAATTGTCCCATAATTCAACTAGCCCATTAAGCTCTATGTAAACATGTCCAAATGGTAACCATTTGACATAAAATTTTAACTATAGGCTAATATGATGGTTTTTCTAATTATGATTTTTTTTATTTAATTTTTAGATTTTGTTTTACACTTGGTGAAAAATTACCCGAAAAATAGTCGCGTTGACTTATCCTCGAAGTCCAAACGCCGAAAATTTCGGATATTTATATTTCTGAGATCTCCACATTTTTCTGGAAATTATGGTGTTCTCAGATTTTTATTTTGTGGTCGTTTTCCGGTGTTGCCCTGTGGGAGCGCGCACCTCTGTGTACGACACTGGGGTAACGTATATTACCACCAATTAAACCCAACTTCTAATTATTTCAATTTATTGATAATACTAATGTGTAATAACCACATTAGTCATATTTTCCTAACAATTACAATTTTCGGGGCGTTACAACTCTCTCCCACTAAAAAGAGTTTGGTCCTCCAAACTTCTTGACTAGTTTGGATGGATCACAGGGACTTTAACATTTTAAATTTTATCTAATCCAGATTAATTTCACCAACCTTATTATGATTACCATGTCATATAATGTATACACTTTTACACAACTTGTGATCATGACATCAATAGTTGATAAAAGCCTGAATTAGTAATTTTAGATCTTATGAAACCAAGTTGTAATCATGGATTCAATTAAATACATTTTCTATTATGTTTCTTATTGCCGGCAGTAGCATATTACTTTTAAGATTTTCCCCTTGTCAAGGAATAACTTTAACTCTTAGAAAGTTGTATAAGTACACACTCCTAAAAAGATTAATATGGTATGACGAGGTTGATGAGTAAAGATAGACAACGAGAATTTTATTTATCACATAACATTTCTATTACAAACTCTATATTCAGCCTTACAAATTATATTGATAGACAAAACTTACCAAGTTTTATCCTACTACAACAACTAAATTCAAGCACTTCTTACTATACTCTAATCCCATTAACTTATACATAAAATTACTTCTAATAGCTTCAGTCACTTTTCTTTGTGGCTTCAAGTTTTCCTGAACTCTTGTCTTTGCTCTGAGAGAGTACAGGAAATTCTGAGATCCGATGCTCTAGACTTCCGCACTTTAAACACGCTCCTTGTCTCCACCAGCAATCTTCTTTGACATGGCCTGATTTATGACAACACGCACAAGCTTTGTTCGCTTGCTTTTTGGCCTTCTTACTCTTTTTGTTCTCTTTACTCCGCTTCATCTTCTGTTTGTTAGCTATTTCTCTATTATTGGGGAGAATTGTCTTCTTCTGTATGGACACTGTAATACTCACTATTTCTTGAGAGTTTAGACTCTTAATGTCCTTATGCAGTTCCATTTTTCCTTGGTCATCGACGGGAACTATTCGCTCTAAGGACTGAGCAAGGTTGTCAAGTGCATGTTGAACCTCTTTCCATTGTGTTTCTTCTCCCATTACGCTGGCTGAGCAAACAAAGTTAAGTTTAGTTAGTCTATCATATGATTTAAAACTCAGCTTTTCTGATTCATACAATTGTTACAGTATGTATCTGGTTATTTGACACATTAATTTCCATGATTAAATGGTGCCTTCTTCTTGTAGGAACTCAAGATATGACAGATGATTTATGTTGTGTTCATGGTTTTCATAAATCTAACTAAATAAAATAAATATTTAACACAAGTCTTCTATAGCATATGAAAATTCATAAAATCAAAAGGTCTATTAGGTGTGTTGACCATGATTACCTCTTAGGTTGACACTACATGGAGATCAGGTTAACACTAGTTAAGTTTCTAATTAATACATAGAGAACGATACGACTTGAGGTTAACTCCAAGTGGTGGTTAGGTTGACTCTACTCATATGTGAAGTTGACACTGGGAAATTACAAAATCAACTCTATGTGATGGATAATTAATTAAAACTGCAATCACCTGATTGAGCTTGACTTTAGAAGACATGAAGTTAACTCTACAGATACTTTTCCTACTGATTCCAAGTCCAATTGTTTGTGTGCATTGACATGCCATGTTATTTATTAATTAAAGCAAAACTTTAGGGTTTAACTCATCCATGAGACATTTGATTCTTATGTTATAGTTAGAAGAAAATTTTTGATGAGTTCAAGCCTATAGAGGATGTAATTGGAAGTTCAAAGAGTCATTTCACTAAGTCCAAATTCTTGTGCAATGTATTTGCATATCCTTGCATTTCTCAAAAATTCTCCCTAATTGGATATTTTATTTTCTTCACTATTTTGTTTGATTGTCTACTCCAATAGACATAAACAGGTTCAATCCTACATTGTGTGTATACGGTTTGTGAGATTTAAAACGATCTCAAAACTTTGAGTCATCAATTGTGTGAGTGTTCCACACATTCGAGTTATTAAAGAGTTTCACTTGATTTAGTGAGGGATGGAGGTAAATGAGGATTAACTGATTCATTGTAGTGGTATAATAATTTAGAATCCAAGAACGTGGGAAAGTCAACAGAAGAATATATCATGAGGATGGCCATGAAATCTATATGATTGGTTGAACCATTCATTTACTAATTCTTATTTAGAATAGGAGATAATAACATATCAATGTAAAAGTCATATTAAGGTAAATTAGGGAATAAGCAGGTTTGACTTTTCCTTCAGTAGGAGATGGCTCCCTTGGAGAAGTCATATGTGTGTTAACCATTTTTCACCGGACCTTGGATTCTTAACATTCTACTAGGTTTATTTGAATTATGAAAATTTTAGGTAGGCCAAATTGTGAGAAATTAGAAAGACGCTATTTTGATGGAATCGCCAAAATCGTGTTTTTCTTCTTCGGTGGGAGAGTTGACTTTTTATTGGTAAGGGATATGATTTTTCTAATATTTTTATTGGATTCAAATGGGGGGTACTTCCTTATTTACATTCCATATCATTTAAGTTTTCATTTACTTAAGATATTACATGTAAATAAGGTATGAGTTCAGTCTTACAAGGGTCCTGCTGACACTTCTGACTGAACCTGCTGACACATCTAACTAAAGAAGGATCAGTTCAACACAAACTGGTGTCTGTCGACAGCTAGGAAATGGCTGTCGACAGATAATAACAGACATAGCAAGGTTTTTCTGGTTCTGAGGGTATCTGTCGATAGCTAGGGAAGGACTGTCGACAGGTACTGTCCTCCCATAACCAGTTTATGGGATCTGACACTATCTGTCGACAGACCAGAGTCGGCTGTCGACAGGTAAGTGCTGTCAGTTAACATATGAAGTCTAAACTTCTAAGAATGCTGTAGAACTACCACAGGAAATTCTACCAAGTGTTTCTATGAATCCTTACATGATTGGTAACATCAAAAGGGTATTGTTTTCAGTTCTAATACCATATTTCATGAAAAGGACAAGTAGGACAATAGGGATATACTATGGCATGGAAATCTAAAAGTAAGATGATAACTAGAAGTGCAACACTTCCTAACAACCTTTGCTTGCTTCTAATGGGATAAGTTTCATAGTATGCTTGAGTCATAGCACAACTCTAGCTAAAACATGATTACAAGGAATAGAACAACTCTTCTATAGTTGTTTCAAATATCTATACATGGTAAACACTTCACTCATGAAGTTCTTGAGTAGGAATAAGGACCAAGAATAGAAGAAGGAAACCAAAGGAAAGTAAGTTCTAAAGAACATGAAACAATTAGTACATATGATTTATACAAATGGAGAACCCACAAGCATGAAATTATGGAAGTGAAGATGAATCGTAGGAAGGAAACTATCTTCAGATATTCCATTCATACTCTATACAATCTATAACTGACTTTTACCTATCTAGCTTAACCTCAGGCTTTCTACCCATCCTCACAGGTTATCCCTAGGTTTATCGAACTAATGCTCTGATACCATTCTGTCACGTCACGACATTTAATATATCTATAAATGCCGGAACGTGAACGAACGAGAAATCAAGAGTACAATTTAACTAATTGAACAAGAAATTTGCTGCGAGGCTTCACTAAATATAATATATTATTCACCCTTCAATAGGTGTTACATGGTTCCTGATTTACAATCTCAAAAATAAAATGTCACCATGGTTGGTCTCTCCACACACAAATCCCGAAGTTTCCGCCTTCTAGAATTATAGGTACCTGAAATAGTAGGATTTGGTAAGCTAACTAGCCCAGTAGAATTCATTTCCTTTTAAACAAGAGGGTTCAAATGTATATGACCAGGGTAAGAACAAGTTTAGATTTATGACATGGAGTGTTCAAGATGACAATTAAGCAGGTCAAATTAATAATACATATTGAACAGGAATGCTTTAGAAGTAAGATTCAGGAAGATACTTAAATTCAGAATTTGACAATATCACATTCACAAGCATGATATGATGACTAATCAAACATAAATTGATGCATGCCAACATCCAGAAATTCTCATCGTCCCCGCGCGGCCATTGACGAATTCGGGCGCTCCCCCCAGGACTGAACCAGCCCTTATTTGCTTGGCATAATTATTAAACGAGTCCGAGACTCACGAATTGTCATCATCACACACTCATTCTTGCAATATATCAAGGACACAAGATTTCACTTATAGATTATATACAAGAACTTGGGAACTTTGTCCCTTTATTGAATTCAGGTATTGATACTTTCACAAGGTCAATTACGTTCGGAACTTTGGAGTGATGATTCACGGTAAAAAAAGAAAGAATCCTGACTGATTTAGTAGGTGTTTAGAGTGGTAAAAACATCTATGAATGAGTGAGCATTTGGTTGGATCAATTGGATGTGATTCCAATCACAAAACAAGTCAAGGTAGGTGCAGAAATTTCTGGACTGATTGTGCCTGTCGACAGACAAGGTGTTTCTGTCGACAGATGGGCCTTCCCAGAAGCTGATTTCTTAGTCCTGTCAGTTGCTGTCGACAGCAAGGAGGTTGCTGTTGACAGCCCCTGTCAGATTTCAATTTCTGGGTTCTGGACAGAGGCTCCTGTCGACAAGTAAACACTCGGTTGTCGACAGGTGCCATGCAAACTGTCAAAAATGGATTAGAACTTACTAGAAATTGTACTAACAAGCTATCCTATCATTCCTAACATGATTAGGACCTTATTAAGGTATGATCTTAGCCTCAAACATGAAGCTAACATGACAAGAAAATCAAAGAAAAAGACATGGAATGTGGTTTACAGAAATGATCAATAAGATCTCAGAATTGCAATCAACATGATCTCAGAATGGCACAAGATATAACGAAAGAAAAGAATGGTATTGTCTTTCATGGCAAACCATTAAGTCATATGTGATGAAAGCTTGATTCTTATAATGGAATGAATCTTCAAATCTGGAAGTCAACGAACTCAAGAAAGATGATCACTTTAACTACCTAGACTCCTCTGAGTTGTGGAAAGAAAAGAATGAGAATAGGCAAAATTTCCACAGTCTCATAACTAAGACAAAATTTGTAAGAAATAGGTACATGTTTTTCAAAACAGGACTCACACATTTAAAGCAAATAAACAAGTGATCATTGATGATCAGTCCTTCCCATGTAATTTTAACTAATTATATATATATATATATATATATATATATATTGATGATTAACAAAACCAAACAAGAGTTTATCAATTATATCTAATGAATAGTTCATAAGTCTTGAGTGCAGGAAAAATACCAAGGTCAAACAAGCCAATAAAGGTATGCACTACTTCTCTGAAGCCTTAATCTTTTCAACATGATATTTCTCTAAGTCCATATCGACTTCTATTGAAGGCCATAACAATTTCTTTATAAGCATATCGATTTCAATAGAATTATCATAACGATTTCCCTTCTGGCTAAAAAGTCACGTTATTTCAAACAAATCGATGTCGTAACGATTCTATAAGTGATCGCAACGATTTCCTTATAAAACTGAAAAGTCATGTTATTTCAAACAAGTCGATGTCACAACGACTCTATAAGTCACCGTAACGATTTCTTTAGAGCACCGTAACGACTTGCTCGTCACAACGACTCTATAAGTCACCGTAACGATTTCTTTAGAGCCCGTAACGACTTGCTCGTCACAACGACTCTATAATTTACCGTAACGATTTCTTTAGAGCCCGTAACGACTTGCTCGTCACAACGACTCTATAAGTTACCGTAACGATTTCTTTAGAGCTCGTAACGACTTGCCTATCGCAACGACTCTATAAGTTGTCGTAACGATTTCTTTAGAACTCGCAACAACTTGCTTATTGTAACGACTTCATGTTACCATAATGATTTCTTTAGAGTTTATAACGATTTGATAAGTGTTCACAACGATTTGCTTCGTATAACGATTTGATAAGTGTTTACAACGATTTGCTTCGTATAACGATTTGATAAGTGTTCACAACGATTTGCTTTGTATAACGATTTGTTAAGCATTTCACAATGATTTCTTTAGAACTCGCAACGACTTGCTTATTGTAACGACTTCATGTTACCATAACGATTTCTTTAGAGTTTATAACGATTTGATAAGTGTTTACAACGATTTACTTTGTATAACGATTTGTTAAGCATTTCACAACGATTTCTTCTGTCTCATAACGACTTAGTCAACCTGACTTATTCCTAACGATTTCATAAGTCATATAGTCATCGATTTCATATTAACGTGATATGATCTTTGTTGACTAGTCAAAGTCCACGTAGACATCTCTCTGACGCTTTTGCATTTATGAGATCTAAATGTATCTCTGCATGCATGCAGACCATATCATCCTTTATCGTGCCTACTCTGATAACGTCCTTTAGACTTAAGATATTTGGCACTACTATTTTCATGTCTATTGCTACTGACATTGACTGACATCAGAGACAACTTAGCTGTCTGCTATTTGAGTTTGACATTTGTGCAGACCTCTGATCCAGCTTCACGGTACAACGTTAAACAAATAGAAGCCAACGAATATCTTTGAAGATCTCATCTCTTTGCATGTTCAAGCAATCAAAAGACTGTTGACTGGAAGCTTCCAAGACTCCAGATGTCATTCAGTCTAACGACTACTCAAAAGAGAGACAACGGACACTTCAACGTCTACATTTCAAATTGAAGATATAAATTCAAGTCAGAAGAACAGAAGAACATACATCGCGTATTCAAGCATTCAAATTCTTCTGAAGAAAGTCCAGAGCAAAGAACCTTCATTCCACTTAGCTTTTGCTCTTTTGCTCTCCACTAGTTTGTGAAAATCTTGAGAGAGCCTGTATAGTTCTGAGAGTGTGCCTTGCTTAAAATCTCTTTGCTCTCAGTTCTAGTTGCTTCAGATCCTTTCTTATCAAAAGCTTGATCTAGGGGCTTAAATTTCATTTTCTCTCTTTGTGTTGTTCCCTTCGGTTGTGAAGGAAGACCTGGTGGTATCCAGGGTGTTGTTCCCTTCGGTTGTGAAGGAAGACCTGGTGTGGTATCCAGGGTGTTGTTCCCTTCGAGTGAGAAGGAAGACCAGCTGAGCTGGGTGTTGTAGCGTCCTTAGGGGGACTGTACCCTTGTTAGTGAAATCCTGAGTTGTTGCTCAGGGATTGGACGTAGGACTCCTAAGGAAAGGAGGTCCGAACCAGGATAAATCTTGTGTTGTGTGATTGTCTTCTTTGTGTGTTTGTTATTTCAACTAACTGTCACTAACCTACTTCGAAGAACGTTTGTGTGAATATTTTTAGTTACAGGTATCTTCTAGATTAATTTTTAAAGACCCATTCACCCCCCTCTGGGCTCGTCAACTGGGCAACAAGTGGTATCAGAGCAAGTCTATTCGGCAAAGAAAGGATCCAACGATCTGAAGAGTAAAGATCCATGGCAGCCCAAGGTAACTTTGAAGGTCAGTCTGTCAACCGACCCCCTCTTCGATGGTGAAGATTATCCTTACTGGAAGACCAGAATGGAATACTTTCTACAAGGGCACGACTATCAAATTTGGTCCATAGTAGAAGAAGGTGATCTGTTAGTCACAAATGAGAAAGCACAATGGATAGATGATGACAGGAAGAAGATTTCCCTGAATTGCAAAGCAAAGAGCATCCTGTGTTGTGCTCTAAGTAAGAAGGAATTCAACCGAGTTTCAGCCTGCAAATCCTTGATGGAAATGTGGGAAAAGCTCAGGATTACTTATGAAGGTATAGACAAGGTAAAGGAGACAAGAATCGACATTCTTGTCACTCAGTATGAAAGATTTCAAATGCAGTCAGGTGAGTCAATCACTCAAATGTTTAGCCGATTCACTGATATCACCAATGGTTTAGCCAGCCTAGGGAAGACATATGAGATTGCAGATATGGTAAGGAAAATTCTCAGATCCTTGCCATCCTCGTGGACACCTAAGGTCATAGCTATAGAAGAAGCTAATGACTTGAAAAGAATGTCAGTGGAAAAGCTCATTGGGTCCCTCATGGCCCATGAGATCAACATGGAAAGGCTAGGAGAGTCATCTAGTAGAAAGAAGCACTCAAATGCCTTGAAAGCAGAAGAAGACTCACCAGAAGCCAGCTCAAGTGAAAATGAAAGCGATGAGGACAGTGAGAATGAAGAAGCAATGCTCTCTAGGAGATTGCAACGAATCTTGGCCAAAAAGAAAAAGTTTCAATCTGGCAGAAGGCACTTTAAGAAAAACAAGGACTTCAAAAGATCAGATGGTAAGGAAATGAAGAAAGGAGAAACCATCTGCTACGAATGGAAAAAACCTGGACACATCAAAGTTGATTGTCCTAAATTCAAGAAACCAGATTTCAGGAAGAAAGAGAGCTCCAAGAAGTTCAAAAAGTACAAGAAGAAGGCAATGACAGCAGCATGGGAGAACAATAGTGACCCAGACAGTGAATCAAGCGGATGCAGCGATGAAGAAGAAGCCAACTTGGCCTTCATGGCAGATGTTGATGAAAAGGTAACCTCTGACTCCTCCTTCGATTCATGTAATGATTCTGATTCTGATAACTTAGAGGAAGCATTTAATGAATTGTATAATAAGTACAAAGAAGTAACTAAACTATTAAAAGCAAGTAAGAAAAATAACAAATGTTTAGAAAACACTAATTCTGATTTAAAAACAGAAAATGAAGAATTAGAAAATCAAATAACTAAACTTAAAGAAGAAATGAATTGTTATGTGAAGACTTAAAAGCTAAGAATGAACAAATAACAAAATTGGAAAAATAGGAAAGCACAGATGAATTAAAAAAGGAAATTAAAAACTTAAATGAAGAAAATAATAAACTATCAAGCACACTAGAGAAATTTACTAATGGTAAAAACTCTCTAATATTAAAAGGTGCTAGAAGATCAGGTAAGAAGAAAAATGGGTTAGGATATACACCCCCAGATAATGAAGAAACCATAATCTATCCCAAAACATACCCAATACCAAAATTTGTACCTGAACAAGATATAGCATATAAATCTGATTTCAAGTATATAGAAAAGGTAACAAAATTATCCTGCTATGATCACTGCAACAAATTAGGACATATCGTAACAACATGCCCAACAAGACATAAAAAATGGATAATAAAAGGTAAAATTAATGATACTAACCAATCAGGACCCAAAAGAATTTGGGTACCTAAAGCTTGATGTTTTTATTTCAGGTTAACCCTCGAGCATCCAAATGGTACTTGGATAGTGGGTGCTCAAGACACATGTCAGGTAACCAGAAATTATTCTCTCATCACCATGTTGAAGAAGGAACAGTCACTTATGGAGATAATGGGAAAGGAATAGTGATAGGCAGTGGGTCTATGAATAACAAAGGAAAAACTGTCATAGAAGATGTGTTATTAGTCAAGGGATTGAAGCACAATCTCATCAGCATCAGCCAGCTGTGTGACAGAGGCCATCAGATCATGTTTCAAGAGTCAAAGTGCAGCATAGTGAAGGATGGAGCAGTCATCTTTGAAGCAAATAGAGAAAATAATTTGTATGTGCTCTATCTTGAAGAACTCAAAGAGCAAAATGTTTGTCTGGCAGCAAGTAAAGACAAATCTACTGAATTATGGCACAGACGACTTGGACATTGCAGTTTAGATGGCATGAGGAAATTGCTAAAGAAAAATCTTGTAGAAGGTCTGCCAAAGGTCAGTGCAAAAATGGAAGGTGTATGCGGACCCTGTGCTAAGGGAAAGCACACTAAAAGCTCCTTCAAGTCAAAAATGGTGGTGACCACCTCAAAACCCTTAGAGCTCCTAGATATGGATCTATTTGGGCCAATGAGGACTACCAGTCTTGGAGGAAAGAACTTTGGATTTGTCATAGTTGATGACTATTCAAGATTTACGTGGGTATCATTTCTAGAACATAAAGATGACACTTTTGAAAACTTTGTTAGTTTCAGCAAGAAGGTGCAGAAAGATCAGAAGTTCAGCATTGTGTCTATCTAATCAGATCATGGTGGTGAATTTCAAAATGAAAGGTTTGCTAGATTCTGTGATGATCAGGGAATTGAGCATAATTTCTCAGCACCAAGGACACCACAGTAAAACGGTATTGCTAAGAGGAAGAACAGAACCCTACTGGATATGGCAAGAACTATGCTCTCAGAATATGATCTGCCAAGATATTTTTGGGCTGAAGCAGTCAACACAGCAAGCTACATTGTCAACCGAGTGATGATCAGGCCAATCCTGAAGAAGACTGCTTATGAACTGTTCAAAGGAAGGAAGCCAAAGATCAGCCATTTCAGAACATTTGGGTGCCCTTGCTTCATTCACAACAATGGAAAAAGGGACATTGGTAAGTTGGATGCCAAATCAGATGAAGGCATCTTCATGGGGTACACTTCTAAACCCAAAGGCTATAGAGTGTTTAATAAACATACCTTATTGATTGAACAATCTGTGCACATTATTTTTGATGAAACTAACCCTTCCTTGAGAAAGGAAGTAGATAGTGACAATGATGATGCAGATGAATTGTCTAAGAAACTAAAAGATATATCAATTGAGGACAAGGATGATCCACCTCTGGAAGAATTGCAACAAGAAGAAGTTACTCATGAAAACCTTCCAAAGGAATGGAGATACAAGAAAGATCACCCACTTGAGAATATTATTGGTGATCCATCCATAGGGGTAAGAACAAGAGGTAATGTTATTCCTTGTGATTACCTAGCTTTTGTTTCTCAAATAGAGCCTAGGACAGCAATGAAGCTCTTTCTGATGAATCTTGGATAGTAGCCATGCAAGATGAATTAAATAATTCAAGAGAAACCAAGTATGGTCACTTGTTCCTAGACCATCAGACCATCCAGTCATTGGCACCAAATGGGTGTTCAGAAATAAACTGGATGAAACTGGCGCAATTTTAAGAAACAAGGCCAGATTGGTAGCTCAAGGCTATTCTCAAGAGGAAGACATAGATTTCGATGAAACCTATGCACCTGTAGCTAGACTTGAGGCCATTAGAATATTACTTGCATATGCATCTACTTTGAATTTAACATTATTTCAAATGGATGTTAAATCTGCATTTTTGAATGGTTTCATAAAAGAGGAAGTTTATGTGGAACAACCTCCGGGTTTTGATGACACGGAATTTCCCAATCATGTTTTCAAACTTCACAAGGCATTATATAGTTTAAAGCAAGCACCTAGAGCCTGGTATGAAAGGCTTAGTTCTTTTCTTTTAAACCATGGTTTCAGTAGAGGTCAGGTAGATAGCACTCTTTTTATAAAGTCAAAGGTCAAACACATCCTATTAATTCAAATCTATGTAGATGATATCATTTTTGGCTCTACTGATGAATCTCTTTGCAAGTACTTTGAAAAGCTAATGCAGGGAGAATTTGAAATGAGTATGATGGGTGAACTCAACTATTTCCTTAGACTTTAAATCAAACAAGGAAAGGAAGGAACTCACATCTGTCAAGCAAAGTACACAAAAGAACTCTTAAAGAAATTTGGATTCGAAAATACCAAGCCACTGTCAACACCAATGAGCACATCAACAAGGATGGACAGTGACAAAGATGGTAAGAAAGTAGATCAAAAGATCTACAGAGGTATGATTGGTTCACTACTTTATTTAACAGCTAGTAGACCAGATATACTATTTAGTGTATGCACGTGTGCTAGATATCAAGCTGATCCTAAAGAATCACATTTAATTTCGGTGAAAAGAATATTTAGATATTTAGCAAGATCTCACGACTTAGGTCTATGGTATCTAAAACACTGTGAAATTAACTTAGTAGGTTACTCTGATGCTGACTATGCTGGATGCAAATTAGATAGAAAAAGCACCAGTGGTGGTTGTCAATTTCTTGCAGGATGTTTAATATCTTGGTCTTCAAAGAAACAAAATTCAGTAGCACTATCCACTGCTGAAGCTGAGTACGTAGCCGCTGGAAATTGATGTACACAACTCTTATGGATAAAGCAACAACTTGAAGACTTCGGATTAAACATTAAATCCATCCCACTGCTGTGTGACAACACCAGTGCCATAAATCTCACCAAGAATCCAGTTCAGCACTCAAGGACCAAACATATTGAGGTTAGATATCATTTTATTTGTGATCATGTTGCAAATGGAAATATTGAAATATCCTTTATTGATACAAATGGCCAATTAGCAGACATTTTCATAAAAGCCTTACCTGAAGAGAGATTTACATCTCTTAGAAGGGAATTAGGCATGTGCAATTTGTGATGAAAGTTTGCTTACAAATGGCACATTAAATTTCAGAATTAAAGTAATTTTTCTCTCCATGGCGTTAAGCAAAAGAAATTCAAATTATCTTTTGTAACCGCTCTCTCATTGAAGTCGGTTTGAATAGTCAACACCTTTTGTCCTTTTCCACCACCTTTTGGCGCCTCACTTTCCACATCGCATTAATTTATTCATAAAATCAATGGCAGAACGATTCGTATCTCATCGTCTACCTTTTCCCCCTTTTCATCTTGTCGCATGAGCCGATGCCCTAGCAACTCCTATCTTAACCCTCTGCAAATTTGAACCTTCATCCTCCTTCCCACAAAATTTCTTGAGGGTTCCTTCTCCTCACCTTCCGTCTCAACCCTCCAGCGCCTTTCCCACCTGAATCCATGGCCGCACCAGTCATCGCCGGTAGTTTGGGTGGCTACAGCGCCGAATTTCTCACTCCTGAGCAGCAGGAGAGGTTTACCTTTGTGAAGACAAAGCTCTGTGGAAATAAAGAAGTCGATGTCGCTAATTTGAGGAAAAGTGGAATGAGTAGCGTGGTAGATTTGATCAATCAGATGCAGTGGACAGAAATTACCACCTTTTCAGAGGTCAGTTATCCGGACTTGGTAAAAGCTTTCTTCGTGTGTATGAAAACAGAGGAAGATGGGTCTCTAGTTTCTTCAGTGAAGGGAATCATGATTAGGATAGACCCTGAGTTGCTGAAGATGTTGTTTAATGTGAAGTCTTCCGGATTTAGTGGGGTTCACACGGTGGACGCCCAAGTGAAAGGTTTGGGAATTATTGGGCCAGGATTCAAGCTGAGGGACGGCAAGATCGATATAAATCAACTATCTGCCTTCAATCGCCTCCTTCATTTTATTGTCTGTCAAATCTTAGTTCCCAGAAGTGCAACTTTTTCATCTTGCACAAAGGCCGACTCAGACATGATGTACTGGGCCATTCAAAATAAGGAGATAAATATGGCCGCAGTGATAATGGAAAGAATGAAATTTACCAGAGATCAGATTTGGGACACCAAGAGTAAGTTCAATGTGTCCCTGCCTTATGCCCACTTACTTACCAAGATCTTCAAACACTTCGGTGTTGATCTTTTTGGGGCAGTCGTAGAGAAAATGGGCCAAGCAATCAGGTCCAGGAACCTAAAGAACAGTGGTTTCTCTGAGAAAAATGGTGTATGGTCCAAGGCTTCTGTTGCTGAAAGGGGAAGCCATCATCGACGACACCTCAGTTGTTCATCAGGAGATGGGATCAGCGGATATGATTCCAGATTTGCCAGTGGAGTCAATTTCAGCTCCAGCAGTTGGAGCAGCAGAATCTTCAGGCCCCTCTATAGCAGAAGTCCAGTCTGAAAGTGCAGTAGAAGAAGAAAGAGTGTCTGTAGCAGCTTCAGAATTTCCAGAAGAATCAGCTCCAATCTTTGCAGAGAGGAGAATTCAGGATATTCTCCCAGAGGACATTGTTCCAGTTGAGGACCCACTACCCTCAACTGTAGTTGCATCTATTCTTTCAGACATTATTGATTCGATTCCTTTCACCTCAAGTGCTCCTGAAGCTTGTGGGAGTGTTGCTGAAGAGGCTGTGGCATCAGGCCACTTTGATGTTCAAATGGAAGATGTACCAGTAGAGTTAGAGCACCCAGATGGTCAGGGTGACTCTGTGCTGGCGGATGCTCCCATTCAGGGGGAGCAGGTATCAAATGAAGAAGAAGCTCCTGCTCAGGGGGAGCAGTCAAAGGACAATGAAGCAGAAGAAGGAGATCACCTTGATCAACCAGTGGGCTCTGCACCAGAAAATGTTAATATCCCTCGTGGCTCAGAAGATGTCAGAGAAGGGGAGACAGCCAGCTCCTCCAGTTCAGATGATGATGAGCCTTCTCCAGCTTCAGAGGCTCAGAGTAAAGGGAAAGAAGTAGAATATGAATTTCCAATGTTGTCAAATACTCCCTTTGAAAGGCCAGTAAAGCAGAAAATTATAATCAACCTGAAGTCTGTAATAGAGAGACTTGATGCTCAAGGACAAATCTTATGTTCTCTTCAGGCAGACACCAATTCAATCTTCATGAGCCAAGCTTCAGCCTCCAAGGAATTGGCCAGTGTGAGAAATGCCATGAAGTTATTTAATAAAGAAATGGGTACCATGAAGGAGATGCTAGAGAAAATTCTGAAGGTAGTTGGAGATCACATTCCTCCTCCTCCTGCTGCTGACCAAGCCCAAGAATCAGGGCCATCAGGGCCAGCACCAGAAGCAGCAGCAGCAGAACCAGAAGAGGTAGGGCCAGAAGTGCCAGCTGATCAAGTTGCAGGGCCACCAGGGCCATCTGAGCAAGGGTCAGGGCCATCAGGGCCGTTGGTAAGAGAGTCTGTGCAGATAGAGGCAGAAGAGTTCTTTGCGCCCAAGCCCCCAGCTCCCTCTTCTCCCTCTCACACACCCATTCCACCATCACCACCCTCAGCTCCTACCGCTCCTCTGCTCCTCAGACCTTCAAGAAGCCCCAATCTAGACCTATTTCTTCTCCCACTCCATTTCCTTCTCAATCCACCTCAACTCCTGCCTCCTCTACTTCCATTCCTTCTCCTTCTCTTATACATGAGGCCCCTCCAGCATCCTCAGCTGGAGCATCCTCCTCCTCCTCTGGTCCCTCCCTTGGACCAGTTGATGACCTCCCTACTTCTTCTCACTCCTTTCTTCATCCTACTCCTCCACCCTCTTTCATCACTATCATACCTGAAAGAGCTCAACTCAACTCTCCCTTTATGGAAAAGATAAAGGATGAGTTTGAGGAAGGGATCCTCAGATCTGTGTTGAAAGTTGGGGAACATATTCATAGGGCAGACCCTTCTAGTCCTGCCCCCAAGAAAAGGAAAATTACTTCTACTTCCTCCTCTTCCTCGGACCCCAAATACCCACCTTTGTGGTTTTCTCTCACAGTGGACAACAAACATACCCCACTGTATAGGGAATACCTTTCCAAAGTTGTTTTTGCCACCATCATCAACCTTCCCTTTCAAAATCTCACAGATCATTTGCACACTATTCTACCCTACACTTCTCTTTCCAAATTCGAAAAATCCAAAATCTTCTCACTTGCCCACTCCAAATCTGAAGAGCAGTGGGGCAAAGGTCACAAGGATCTCCTAAAGAAATCCAGTCTTGCCAAATCTGCTAGATTTCCTCCAAGGGACCACTCCCTGACCCTATCTGAGTGGTTCAGGATGTATAACCAAGAGCTTTGGGCTCCCTTCATTCAAACGGAAATTAAGATGGTCAGGCACTATGTGTTGTTCAACAACTACAGATATGTCCATCGTCTTCCTGAAGTTCAGCTCTGTCAGTTCAAAAGGGCCATTTCAGCTCTCTCTCCAGATATCTCTCATACTTCAGATGTCCAGGTAGATTTTGCTACCCTTCAAGTACCAGAAGAAATAGCTCTTCCGCAAATCCATTTCCTTGTCATGGAGTCCTCTGTAGGATCCATTATCTTTGAACGGTTTGCCAGAGTAATGGGCAGAATTAAAGTGCAGAAAGGCTGCCTGGTTGCTTTTCCTAGATTCCTATTTAGGGAATATCACCAGGGGCATGTAAGTGCTGCAGTTCTAGCCCCTATTCTGTCTGAATGTGAAAGACTCACATCTTCTGAATGGTCCAAGTTCTACCCCTGTCAGCTCAGCAGCTGTTTGACATCAATGAAGCTCAGGCCAGGGAAGGCAAACCCCCATTTCTCCAGCTACTTTCCTAGATATGAACTCCATTCATCTTGTTGATGACCCTTTCAAGGTCTGGGAGGAAAGATACAAAGTCTATGTGGCTCTTCACAAGGCTCTCAGAGATAACCACAACCACTATCCTGTAACAATGGACCAATTCCTCTCCTGTGCCAGCTTTGGGACTCGGCGTTTCCTCAAGATGAACATGGACAAGGATGCATATGCTGATCTTCTCTACCAGCAGCTAGATCTTCATCTCAAACGGATGGCTTCCACTATGGGACCATCCTACTCTATACCTTTTGGAGTTTTTAAAACCCATTTTGAAGAACAGGAAGCACTGGCATGGGAAACCATCTCCCATTTTGCCTCTCTTTTGTCTCCTGCTTTCTACTTGCCTGTACCTCCACAGACTTAATAGAATCTCTTTGATCCAACCTTTCTCTTCTTTTCTTTATCTCAGTTCGCTTTTTTCTTAATGACAAAAAGGGGAGAAAATACTTAGCATGTCATTTCTTTAGAACAAATTTCAGATACTTTTTATCCATGGTTATTGTTCAGTTTTGTCATCATTAAAAAGGGGGAGATTGATGATCAGTCCTTCCCCATGTAATTTTAACTAATTATATATATATATATATATATATGATGATTAACAAAACCAAACAAGAGTTTATCAATTATATCTAATGAATAGTTCATAAGTCTTGAGTACAGGAAAAATACCAAGGTCAAACAAGCCAATAAAGGTATGCACTACTTCTCTGAAGCCTTAATCTTTTCAACATGATATTTCTCTAAGTCCATATCGACTTCTATTGAAGGCCATAACAATTTCTTTATAAGCATATCGATTTCAATAGAATTATCATAACGATTTCCCTTCTGGCTGAAAGTCATGTTGTTTCAAACAAATCGATGCCGTAACGATTCTATAAGTGATCGCAACGATTTCCTTATAAAACTGAAAAGTCATGTTATTTCAAACAAGTCGATGTCACAACGACTCTATAAGTCACCGTAACGATTTCTTTAGAGCACCGTAAAGACTTGCTCGTCACAACGACTCTATAAGTCACCGTAACGATTTCTTTAGAGCCCGTAATGACTTACTCGTCACAACGACTCTATAAGTTAACGTAACGATTTCTTTTGAGCCCATAATGACTTGCTCGTCACAACGACTCTATAAGTTACCGTAACGATTTCTTTAGAGCTCGTAACGACTTGCCTGTCGCAACGACTCTATAAGTTGTCGTAACGATTTCTTTAGAACTCGCAACGACTTGCTTATTGTAACGACTTCATGTTACCATAACGATTTCTTTAGAGTTTATAACGATTTGATATGTGTTCACAACGATTTGCTTCGTATAACGATTTGATAAGTGTTTACAACGATTTGCTTCGTATAACGATTTGATAAGTGTTCACAACGATTTGCTTTGTATAATGATTTGTTAAGCATTTCACAACGATTTCTTTAGAACTCGCAACGACTTGCTTATTGTAACGACTTCATGTTACCATAACGATTTCTTTAGAGTTTATAACGATTTGATAAGTGTTCACAACGATTTACTTTGTATAACGATTTGTTAAGCATTTAACAACGATTTCTTCTGTCTCATAACGACTTGGTCAACCTGACTTATTCATAACGATTTCATAAGTCATATAGTCATCAATTTCATATTAACGTGATATGATCTTTGTTGACTAGTCAAAGTCCACGTAGACATCTCTCTGACGCTTTTGCATTTATGAGATCTGAACGTATCTCTGCATGCACGCAGACCATATCATCCTTTATTGTGCCTACTCTGATAACGTCCTTTAGACTTAAGATATTTGGCACTACTATTTTCATGTCTATTGCTACTGACGTTGACTGACATCAGAGACAGCTTAGCTGTCTGCTATTTGAGTTTGACATTTGTGCAGACCTCTGATCCAGCTTCACGGTACAACGTTAAACAAATAGAAGCCAACGGATATCTTTGAAGATCTCATCTCTTTGCGTGTTCAAGCAATCAAAAGACTGTTGACTGGAAGCTTCCAAGACTCCAGATGGCATTCAGTCTAACGACTACTCAAAAGAGAGACAACGGACACTTCAACGTCTACATTTCAAATTGAAGATATAAATTCAAGTCAGAAGAACATAAGAACATACATCGCGTATTCAAGCATTCAAATTCTTCTGAAGAAAGTCCAGAGCAAAGAACCTTCATTCCACTTAGCTTTTGCTCTTTTGCTCTCCACTAGTTTGTGAAAATCTTGAGAGAGCCTGTATAGTTCTGAGAGTGTGCCTTGCTTAAAATCTCTTTGCTCTCAGTTCTAGTTGCTTCAGATCCTTGCTTATCAAAAGCTTGATCTAGGGGCTTAAATTTCATTTTCTCTCTTTGTGTTGTTCCCTTCGGTTGTGAAGGAAGACCAGGTGGTATCCAGGGTGTTGTTCCCTTCGGTTGTGAAAGAAGACCTGGTGTGGTATCCAGGGTGTTGTTCCCTTCGAGTGAGAAGGAAGACCAGCTGAGCTGGGTGTTGTAGCGTCCTTAGGGGGACTGTACCCTTGTTAGTGAAATCCTGAGTTGTTGCTCAGGGACTGGACGTAGGACTCCTAAGGAAAGGAGGTCCGAACCAGGATAAACTTTGTGTTGTGTGATTGTCTTCATTGTGTGTTTGTTATTTCAACTAACTGTCACTAACCTACTTCGAAGAACGTTTGTGTGAATATTTTTAGTTACAGGTATCTTCTAGATTAATTTTTAAAGACCCATTCACCCCCCCTCTGGGCTCGTCAACTGGGCAACAATCATGACCTCTTTAACCAAAGAGGATGTCAAGGACCTGTGAAAGGAAGGATATAAGAAGAGAATTCTACCACAACACATTATGCACACAAGCTTCTAGAAGTACTTATGGATCTCAAACAAGGAATTGAGAGCTTGTACACTTAACAATAAGTTTTATAGCTTGTTCAAGGGTAAGAGTAAGAGAGTAATGAAAGAATTGAATCCTACCTATTTGAATAGCACAAATCCTTTCTTGGCGTCGAAATCCACAATACCACAGTGTAGCAGATGGAGAAGAGTCACAAGTATGGGAAGAAGCAACTATAGCTTGTTGTTGCAATATCAACAACCCCACCCAAGAACTAGCTTCGCAGCTACCTCAGCAACAACTTCTTCACAATTATAGCAACTAGAAACACCTCCTAAACAAGAGATTAAACAGAGAAACGGCAGCAGCCTCCAAGATGGCTCCTCAATCACTATTCAGCAACAGCTCCAACAAGAGTTCGAGCAAGAACAAGGCGCAAGAAGAACAATAGTTCCAGCTACAAATCCATCTTAGGAACCTTGCAAACATAGCAGTAGCATAACGGGAAGGCAAGTTTAGAAAGATGGTCACAGAGGTTAGTGGGGTGTATTTATAACCCCAGGATGTTGCCATGCATGAAGACACGATATCCCCCAACGTGTCGCAGTAAAACCCATTGGGTTTTTACCATTGACACGTTAACCATACCACTCTCCGGTTAAGACACCTCAGGTAAGTATGCAATAATTTTTCCTTCAAGTGTGCTGGCCATTCCACTGCCTTACACATAGGCTTCCGTAAATTCCAGAAAATCCCAACCCGTAATTGTCCCATAATTCAACTAGCCCATTAAGCTCTATGTAAACATGTCCAAATGGTAACCATTTGACATAAAATTTTAACTATAGGCTAATATGATGGTTTTGCTAATTATGGTGATTTTTATTTAATTTTTAGATTTTATTTTACACTCGGTGAAAAATCACCCGAAAAATAGTCGCGTTGACTTATCCTCGAAGTCCGAATGTCGAAAATTCGGATATTTATATTTCTGAGATCTCCACATTTTTCTGGAAATTATGGTGTTCTCAGATTTTTATTTTGTGGTCGTTTTCCGGTGTCGCCCTGTGGGAGCGCGCACCTCTGTGTACGACACTGGGGTAACGTATATTACCACCAATTAAACCCAACTTCTAATTATTTCAATTTATTGATAATACTAATGTGTAATAACCATATTAGTCATATTTTCCTAACAATTACAATTTTCGGGGCGTTACAAATTAATATACTTTATTGCAATAAATTACCAGATACATTAAGAGATATTTTATGCCAGATTTCAGCCATATGTGGATGGTTTATGTGTGTGCATGTGTAAGCGAAATCATAGATAGCGAAGAAGTCGTGAATATGTATTTTAAAGCATTCATTAAAGCTCCATTTTTAAACATGTGTTTTTACTGCGGGTATGACTGTTAAAAGTGATTTTAATAAATTATCTGGGTTTTCATGCAAAATCCTGTGAAGGCGACATAGGCCAGTAAGGATTGCGACAGGGGTATGATGGAACGCGACAGGGTCCTGTACGGGTCGCGACAGGTCTATCTGCTCAGGCGGCCAGAACGCGACAAGGGCATGAAAGGAACGCGACAGGTTCTGGCAGCAGATAGCGACGCTAGGTCCATCGCTATCTAATCGCGACATAGGTACTGTTGCGACGGCCTTGTGAATCAGGTACTGGAAACGCGACGGCTTACCTGTCGCCTCCTTGGTCGTGACGGGTAGGCTGTCACAATCGGACCCCAGAAGGTGACATATCATGCAGTCGCGATCTGGTGGTCTGTGCTTGACTCTGACATGAGTCAGACCAGACATTGGATTGCGAACCAGAACATTCAAATTTTGATACAGGGTCCTTTAGAAAATCATAACTAATTATATACAAGATGAAAAATCACGAAATCAGTGGCAAATGGAACTAGACATGCGAGAGTACTTCCAATAATTAGGAATTCGAGAGAGAGCATGGTTTGAACATGGTTTGAGAACGAACAAGAACGAGTAATATAGAACATGACACAGGGAACAAGATGGATTTAATTCGAGTAACATGCTCAACAGAAATTAGGGATTTCGGGGTCAAAAGATTCCTAACAAGATCAAGTATTTACAATAAAAATTTGTAGCATGGGATCAAGTGTACAAGGAGATAAGAATTAAACATGATGTCTCGGGGTTATCATGTTTGCAGATCTTCTAAAATCAAGAACAAAAGATTGGCTCGATGAAAAAGAGTGAAACAAGAGGGCTTTTGTTCCTGATGTATGGAACAATCTACCGATGGATTTAATTGAGTTTTGCTCGTGAGAATGCCTACCTTGGACTCGATTTGTCTTCTAGGGTTAAAATCTCCAAGAACGAGGAAGAAGCTCCAAGAACTCCTTCTCCCCATGAGATCCTCTCCTCCTTGGCCTCTTCTCCACATCCAACAACCTTTGGCAACGAGCTAGGGTTGGCCAAGAGGGTTTAAGAGGTGTATTTATATAAATAAGAGTTCTATTCCTACTACTACTCAAATTCCTCTTAATTACGAGATTTCCTAACTCCACCTTTCCTCTCTTGCTTTCCAATCTCTAATTGGGTTAGGATAGTATCTAAATTCGTGCTAGGCTATATGGAGTAGGTTTAGGAATCCAATTCCAACTCTAATTGCCACTTTTATTGCTTTAATAACCCCTTTCCAATTAGGAGATAATTAAACTCCGAATTTAGGGTATTTTCTTATTATTCTTCTTTTAAAAATCCCTATTATGGCCCAATAAATTTTATATGGTCTATTTATCGAAGCCCATTATTTATTAGATTTTATCTTTTGGGATTTCTCTTTTAATTAGGAAATAATAGAGTTACGAATTTTATTATATATTTGTTACCTAATTTATTCATGGACTATGAGAGGTCCATTGGTCCAATTATGATAATGGGTAATCGTTTCATGATGTTGGAAGTCTCTCCGACATAATCGTTTAATTTATGGACACGTTATCTTTCCGTGTTAACGGTTTTCTGACTTAGTTTCCTAATTTGGATAACTAGTCACATTGTGACGTACACTTAGCCAATAGGATTTTTCGTTGCACGAATTTCTTCGTGGAACACTTAGGGATAATATTTGGGGTTGATTTATAATTATTACAAAATTTTTAGGTTTGTTCTTGCACATACGATAATGGTACGTATGTTTCTATTAATCCGTTTTTATAGAAATTTATTATTTCAAAATTTTAAATACTGAATTTTTCGGGTTGCTACAATACCTACGACCCCAACTCTTATAAAACTATGTCATCTCTACAAAGAGAGGGCTTTGTCTCAGCTAGGGCTTTTGGGTTTCGGGGAGAGGAAAAGAGATAGTTTTGAGAGGGTGAATCTGGCAAACCAGAGGCTGCACCGGCGTTCTTTTACAAGGGGGAGGTCTTTCTAAATGTGGAGAGGCTCTCCCAACACAGGGAGATCGTGTACTTGGTCGTGGAGATCGAATCAAGCTGTGGAGTTTGCCTCTTTGGCTTGGCCGAGGAGGTTTCATCACCCAAATCCGATCTTGAGAGTTTTCTAGAGGCAAGTAACTTAGGAGTTTCATCCCTATACCTATCACCTAGGGTTCTAGGACTTTTGTGGATTTTTGTCTCGTGTCCTAGACCCCCAATTTCTCCCTTGATTTGGGTTCAGTCTGCACTTTCTGCAGATAGGAAGTTGACAGAAACATCCTTGCCGTTAAGTTCCTGTGTTGACGACAATCGATCGTGTTGGTAACCTCCCATGACAGCAAACCCCTTGCAGTTAAGTTCTTCAGATTTTTTTAGAAAGGTGTTTTAATATATGAGAGGTGATCTTTTAGAAAATTTGAATGTATGCATAGGTTTTGGAAATTTCGACTTGTCAAGTACATTTAGTAGATTGATCCATGAATTTGTGATAATTTTTTGATCATATTTGTAAATTGTAAAATTTATGTTATGAGTAAATGAGCATGTCATGACAGATTCAAATTCGGAATAAATATGCATGATGTATTATTGTCACAAAAAATTTCCATGAACTTAGGGTTACTATGTGCATGTTTCGGGACTGAAAGAGTCGTTAGTTTACTGTCTACCATGTTTAATCAAATTATCTTGTTAAATTACCTGAGATCTATGTTAAATGTTAAAAATAGATTTACTGTCGTGAAAATTCTAAAAAATTAGACATCTAATATATTCTATGTGTAGGGTCTATTATTAAAATTTAAGCACATTCTGATATTCGTGACCACTGTTTCTAGTTATAAGTCATTAATGGCCATGTTAAGCATGATTAGTTAAAAATGATGTTTTTATGATGATTAGTACCCTGATTAGGTTCTGTTAAGTATGTATTAATATTATGAGACAGTCATGATTACTTCTGGAACTTGATATATGTGTTTGAATCATGAGCATGTAAATGAGTCATTCAGTGCATGAAAATTTGTGTTAAACATATGATTAATGTGAATAATGTGATTAATTAATAAATGTGCCAAAATTGACACTGCTACCATAGAAGGGTGTGGAGTCATACTTTAGAAATGTTCCTATGGGAAGGCTCAATGTGTATGTGATATCCTGTGGGCATCAGGATGAAATCCTGGAGGTGGACAAGTACCACTGGTTAGGGTGGAGAGGGCTTCTCCCAGTTCTGCGCAGTTACCAAGATTTGTCATTGTATTGCCTAGGTGACGGATATGTGTTATGTGTGTGATGTGTCCTTCTTTATAGTGGTTCGGACTATGTGTCACAGCAAAAGATGTGTAAAGATGTGAATTAACTGTGAATGTGCAAAGTGAGTATGTGAAAGTGATGTGATAATGTGCTTCCATATGTGAGAATGTGAAACCATGTGATTAAACTTCTTTTATGTTAAAATAGCAAGTAAAAGGTGAGAATATGTGACATAAGAGCATGTTGAATATGATAGATATCATGCTAGTATCACCAGTAAGTCTGTGTTTAATTTCATGAATTAGATGTTTGAAAATGTGCCATGAAATGAGTTGTGATTGATACCATGATTTATATTAAATCTATGTGTAGTTAGCATGTTATACATTGTTCATTTATTAATTATTTATTGCTACATGAATCATGTGATAAATTGTTCTTTATGTTAAACTTGTGTAGAATGAATGTGATAAGTGTTTGGATGTACCAATAGGTTTCTTGTTGAGTCTTTTGTGAAGACTCATCCTTGCTTAATTATAAAGGTGAGAAAGGTATTTCTGAGATCGAGGAGATAGCGAGGAGCGACTTCGAGCAAGAGGAGTAGATGAGATCTTGAGAGCTATTTACTTAGCTTATACTTTTATTTACTTAGTACGTGAGACGATATTGTGATATGGACTTGTTATTTGTGGACTTCGTATATTTATTTTGCTACTATATAGACTGTGGGATGCATGTAACGATGATGGAATAAGAATTACTTTCATTTCGGCTTTACTTTTCTTTATTTATGTACATCTCTACCTACTGTGTTGTGCTGGGTACATATCCCCCTGTGACGACGTATTTTATATCGACGTGGATTGGTATAATCGTACTGCTATAAAGGGGGTCGTTATATAGATTGGTATAAGAGCCACAGGTTGAGATTGTACATAAATAAGCCATCATCCACACAATATTTCAAAGTTTTTATAGAATTAGTCCATATATGTGGAAAACATCTAATAATGAACAAAATATAGTTAAGAAAATGGTTAGACTAAAGAACTTAGATCCTAATGGAGATGTTTATTTTACAGGTAATGGCAAGTCGTGGTAGGTGTAGTACTCAGACTCAGGAGGATGAGCAGAGACGTGAGTAGAGGGGAGAGCAGCAGGCCCCAGCACCTCAGGGTCCCACGGTACTCCCACCACTGCCACCTGTGGACTATGGCGTGTTCATGCATGGCCTGGTCCAGGCGATGCAGATGTAGACACAGACTTAGGCTGCGTTACAAGCCCAGTTGCAGGCGCAGGTTAGAGTTGTTGAATAGGAGTAGTCTGTTTTGTTGATTGTATGATTGCTTTTGTGTTTCTTATTATTTTAGGCTCAGGCTCCAACTCCAGTTCCCCAGGAGCATGGTCATGGTGGTCTGTCCATCATGGAGAGGTTCAAGAGGATGGCTCCGCCTTCTTTTAAGGGGGAGAGTCAACCCCTCTTAGCAGAGAGCTGGTTGAGGGAGGTAGAGAAGATCTTCTATGCTATCAAGTGTGCGGAAGAGGATAAAGTGAGCCTGGCGACTTACTTGCTATAGGTACTTAAAGTATATGTGCTTGTATAAGATTAAGATTTTTGGTCTAGATGGTGCTTATTGGTTATATTTTACAGGAGAGGGCCGATGTTTGGTAGGCCTCTATGCTATGTACCAGGTATGAGGATGGAGCGTTAGAGGTGACTAGGGCCAAGTTTACCAGACTCTTTAAGGCCAAGTTTATCCCCGAGCATATTCAAGATAAGATGGAGTAGGAGTTTCTTTCTCTTACACAGGGTTCCATGACTGTCTTGAAGTACGAGGCTAGGTTTGCTGAGCTTTCCAAGTACGCTCCTCACATTGTCGCAGATGAGCACAGAAAGGCTAAGAAGTTTGTGATGGGGCTCAGACCATCACTTAGGTCGAGGTTGGTGGTTTTTGATCACCGAACCTTAGACGAGGCTCTCAGCGCAGCGTGCAGATAGGAGAATGAGATTGACCAATATATGGAGGAGAAGAGGGCGACCCAGAAGAGGTCGGCACCACCATTCTAGAGACTGGACAGGAAGAAAGTAGCTTTGTACCAGCAGCCACAGCGTACAGAAGTTCTGAGCCAGTCAGTGGCTATACTCCAGACACCCAGCTTCAGGCCCAGTGACAAGAAAGAGTGTCCTCATTGTGGAAGGACACATGGCGGATCTGAGTGTTGGAAACTAGCAAAGAAAAGCCTGAAGTGTGGCATCACAAAGCATCAAATCAAAGACTGCCCCAGACTTCAGCAGTTTACACAGAGAGGAGCGCCAGCCCCAGCAACAACAACGGTAGCGGCGCCAGTAATCGGGAAGACAAGAAGGCTTGAAGCCCAAGCCCGAGTGTACGCACTTGCACGTGAGGATGCTGAGCAGGCCGAGAATGTCACGGAAGGTTCTATTTTAGTTATGGGTGTACAGGCTCGAGTATTGTTTGATACGGGTGCTACATACGTTTGTTTCCGAGCAATTTGCTAAGCAGTTAGCGGCAAAGTTTGGAGTTGAGGCAGAGGATTTAGAGGTTCCCCTGCCTGTGCACACACCAGCGGGTACTGCAGTGACCAGAAAATTCATTCTATCTTTAGCTGTGTGCATTGAAGACCGAGGTTTGTTTGGGTGCTTCTACTTGCTTAAGATGAAGGACTATGATGCTATACTAGGTCTGGATTGGCTAGAGGAGCACTATGCCTTGGTCGATTGCAGGAGGAAGAGAATTACTTTTTGTATCCCTGTATGAGTTCTCACATCCTTTGCCTAGGAATCTAACGAGAAGGTTCATGATCTCCACCATGAAGGCTATGAGAATGGTGAATAAGGGTTGTGACGGTTTTCTTGCTGGTGTGATCTTGATTCCTGAGACCAATCAGTCACCTACCCTTAAGCAGATTAAGGTTGTGCAGGAATTCCCAGGCGTGTTCCTTGATGATTTGTCTGGATTACCACCAACGAGGGAAATAGAGTTCACTATTGAGTTGCTTCTAGACACCTCACCTATCTAAGACTCCCTACTGGATGGCACCTGCGGAGTTAGCTGAGTTGAGGAAGCAGTTGTAGGAGTTGCTCGATAAGGGATTTATTCGCCCTCGTGTGTCACCATAGGGTGCACCTATACTGTTCGTGAAGAAGAATGATGGTTCTCTCAGGCTGTGCATAAACTCCATGAAGCTCAACTAGGCGAACCAAAGGCTGCACCGGCATTCTTCTGCAAGGGGGTGGTCCTTCTAAACGTGGAGAGGCTCTCCCAATGCAGGGAGATCGTCTACTTGGTCGTGGAGGTTGAATCAAGCTGTGGAGTTTGCCTCTTTGGCTTGGCCGAGGAGGGCTTCAACACCCAAATCCAATATTCAGGAAGTTTTCTAGAGGCAAGTAACTTAGGGGTTTCATCCCTATACCTATCACCTAGGGTTCTAGGATTTTTATGGAATTTTGTCTCGTGTCTTGGACCCACAATTTCTCTCTTGATTTGGTTTCGGTCTACACTTTCTGCTGATAAGAAGTTGACGACAACATCTTTGTCATTACGTTCCTATGTTGACGACAATCGATCGTGCCATTAACCTCTCTTGACGGCAAACCCCTTGCCGTTAAGTTCTTCAGATTTTTCCAGAAAGGTGTTTTAATATATGAGAGGTGATCTTTCAGAAATTTTGAATGTATGCATAGGTTTGGGAATTTTTGTCTTGTCAGGTACATTTAGTAGACTGATCCATGAATTTTTGATAATTTTTTGACCATATTTGTAAATTGTAAAATTTATGTTATGATTAAATGAGCATGTCATGACAAATTCAAATTCAGAATAAATATGTATGATGTGTATTATTGTTACAAAAATTTTCCATAAACTTAGGGTTATTGTGTGCACGTTTCGGACTGATAGAGTTGTTAGTTTACTGTCTACCATGTTTCATCAATTTATCTTGTTAAATTACCTGAGATCTATGTTAAATGTTAAAAATAGTTGTACTATCGTGAAAATTCTAAAAAATTAGACATCTAATATATTTCATGTGTAGGGTCTATGATTAAAATTTGAGCATATTCATGACCACTGTTTTCTGTTATAATTCATTAATGGCCATGTTAAGTATTATTAGTCAAAAATGATGTTTTTTTTATTATTAGTACCCTGATTAGGTTTTGTTATTTATTAACATTATGAGACAGTCATGATTACTTTTGGAACCTGATATATGTGTTTGAATCATGAGCATGTAAATGAGTCATTAGGTGCATGAAAATTTGTGTTAAACATGTGATTAATTAATAAATGTGCTGAAATTAACACTATTACCATAGAAGGCTGTAGATCCATACTGTAGAAAAGTCCCTATGGGAAGACTCAATGTGTATGTGATATCCTGTGGGCATCAGGATGAAATCCTGGAGCTGGACATGTACCACTGGTTATGGTGGAGAGGGCTTCTCCCGGTTCTGCGCAGTTACCAAGATTTGTCACTATATTGCCTAGGTGACGGATATGTGTTATGTGTGTGATGTGTCCTTTATAGTGGTTCGGACTATGTGTCACGACAAAAGATGTGTAAAGATGTGAATTAACTGTGAATGTGCAAAGTGAATATGTGAAAGTGATGTGATAATGTGCTTCCATATGTGAGAATGTGAAGCCATGTGATTAAACTTCTTTTATGTTAAAACAGCAAGTAAAAGGTGAGAATATGTGACATAAGAGCATGTTGAATATGATAGATATCATGCTAGTATCACCAGTAAGTCTGTGTTTAATTTCATGAATTAGATGTTTGAAAATGTGCCATGAAATGAGTTGTGATTGATACCATGATTTATATTAAATCTATATGTAGTTAGCATGTTATAGATTGTTCATTTATTAATTATTTATTGCTACATGAATCATGTGATAAATTGTTCTTTATGTTAAACTTGTGTAGAATGAATGATAAGTGTTTGGATGTACCAATAGGTTGCTTGCTGAGTCTTTTGTGAAGACTCACCCTTGCTTAATTATATAGGTGAGACAAGTATTTCTGAGATCAAGGAGGAGATAGCGAGGAGCGACTTCGAGCGAGAGGAGTAGCTGAGATCTTGAGAGCTATTTACTTAGCTTATACTTTTATTTACTTAGTACGTGAGACGATATTGTGATATGGACTTGTTATTTGTGGACTTTGTATATTTATTTTGCTACTATATAGACTGTGGGATGTGTGTAATGATGATGGAATAAGAATTACTTTCATTTCTGTTGTACTTTCCTTTGTTATTTGTGTACATCTCTACCTACTGTGTTGTGTTGGGTACATATCCCGCTGTGACGACGCACTTTATATCAACGTGGATTGGTATAATCGTACCGGTATAAAGGGGGTTTTTACAGAGATGGCTCAACAACCGTGCTAGTTGGTAGACTTCCCAAGAATGACACCTATCTTGGGACTACTCTCGATTGAGCACGCTTAACTTTAGAGTTCTTTTCCTGCTCGAGTTCTAAAAATGACTAGTCCGAGTTGTTGGTAGTTTGTTGATTTAGTCCATTTAACATATTCTTATATAGGGTGTTACAATCTACCCCTCTTATATAAGAGAGGTCCTCGTCACTGCTAACATATGGCATACAATCAAACCCCAAGTAGGCGGAATTCTAGAGGTGGCCCCCACAGGCTCAAGAGGTGGCTCCCACTATGTAGCACTTTGCACCATTATGGCCTCAAGAGGTGGCTCCCATAGCGTAGCACTTTGCCCTTTGTGGCACTTAGTTCCTACACTTCCGGCTGGGCAAGGCTCTGATACCATTTATGACGACCCAACAAACAAACTGGCCCAACAACCGTGCTAGTTGGTAGACTTCATAAGAAGGTCACCCATCCTAGGACTACTCCCAACTGAGCACGCTTAACTTCAAAGTTCTTTTCCTGCTCAAGCTTTAAAAATGACTAGTCCGAGTTGTTGGTAGTTTGTTGATTTAGTCCATTTAACATATTCTTATATGGGGTGTTACACTTAACATGTCTTCCACAATCTGGTTAGTCCTCTCTATTTGTCTATCTGTTTATGGATGGAAAGCAATACTAAAATTGAGTTTAGTACCTAGTGCAATTTGCAATCCTTTCCAAAAATGAGACGTAAATCTTATGTCACAATTTGAGACTATAGATGATTGAACTCCATGTAGTCTCACTTTCTCTTTCACATAAAGAGTGAATAACACGTCTACAAACCACCTACTTTTTATTGGTAGGAAGTGTGCACACTTTGTTAGTCAATCTACAATGACCATATGGTGTCGAGTTCACCACGAGTCATGGGTAAACCCATGATGAAGTCCATGCCAATACTCTCCCACTTCCATTCTGGGATCTCCAGGGGTCTGAGTACACCTACAGGACACCAGTGTTCTACCTTTACTTGTTAGCAAGTAAGACAGTGCGCAGTATGTTCAACTACTTCATGTTTCATGTTTGGCCACCAGAATGTTCTTTTCATGTATTGATACATCTTGGTAGCACCAGGATGGATAGTGTACTTGGTTTTATGAGCTTCCATCCTCGGTCATAGCAAAGTCTAGGCTTTCTTCCAGAGTCTCCTTAACATGAATCAAGAATGGGTCGTTGTCTGTTAAGCTTTGATATCCACAAGCATGTCAGATTGAATCTTGATATTGGCAACCAAGACATGATCACTTCTCCATTCATTATTCAAGTCTAATCTTGCGAATTGTTCCAATAGCTGCATCTCTCCAAGAACTAGACTAGATAGAGATGCCATAGGCTTTTTGCTAAGTGCGTCAGCCACAACATTACCTTTGTCCGAATAGTATTAGATGTTGAAGTCAAAGTCCTTGAGATATTCTAGCCATCTTCTTTGTCTTATGTTGAGCTCTTTTTGAGAGAATAAGTACTTTAAGCTTTTGTGATTTGAATAGATAGTGAATTGCTCACCATATAGATAATGTCTCTAGATCTTTAATACAAAGACTACAGCGGACAACTCCAGATTATGTATGGGATAGTTGACCTTATAATTCTTTAATTGTCTTGAAGAATAGACAATGACTTTCTCTTTCTGTATAAGTACATAGTCTAAACCAATTCCTGAAGCATCTATGTAGATTGAGAAACTTTCTGCCTTAGTACAAAGAGCGAGAACTGGTGTAGATGTTAAACATTCTTTTAATGTTTGGAAGCTTTTTTCGCATTCCTTACTCTAGACATAAGGATTCTCCTTTCCAGTAAGTTGAGTGAGGGGCACAACAATCTTAGAGAAGTCTTTTATGAACCGCTTGTAATAGCCAACCAGTCCTAAAAAGCTTCTGATCTCTGTGACATTGGTTGGTCAATCCCAATTAAGCATGGCTTCAACTTTGGAGGGATCAACAGATATACCATCTTTGGAGATGACATGGCCCAAGAAGAATACTTCTTCGGGTCAAAACTTGCACTTGCTTAATTTAGCATAAAGCTGATTGTCGCGCAAGATCTGCAGAGCTATCTTCAGATGTTTTTCATGTTCTTCTTTGGTCTTAGAATATATAAGAATATCATCAATGAAGACGACCATGAACTTATCAAGATATGGCCGGTATATGTTGTTCATAAGTTGCATGAAAGTTGCAGGAGCTTTGGTTAGACCAAAGGGCATAACAATGAATTCATAATGTCCATACCTGCTCCTGAAGGCCATTTTTGTAGATGTCATTGTCTTTGATTCTCATTTAATGATATTCAGATCTAAGATCAATCTTGGAGAAGTATTGAGCTCTTGATATCTGTTCAAAGAGTTCATCGACTCGAGATAGTGGGTACTTGTTCTTGATAGTTAATTAATTCAATTGCCTGTGGTCGATGCATAATCTCATAAATCCATCCTTCTTCTTGACAAATAGAATAGGTGCTCCCCATGGGGAAGTACTTGGTCTAATAAAGCCTTTCTCCAATAGCTCCATTAGTTGTTCTTTCAACTCTTTAACCTCGGAAAGCGACATTCTATTTAATGTTATGGTTATGTGAATAACCATAATCATTGTTTTGATTATCATTGATTTAATTTTATGATGATTGATTTGATTTGTTTGATGATGACATAAAGCATAATATCATTTGGTTGTTGATGAACTTAAGTGCTCTCTTGCTGCAATTAATTTAATTTATGTTTACAGTTCATAAATTGACTGGTCATTTTGAAATCCTGCTAAAATGAATATCGGATGTTCACTTTTGGTCGTAGTCATAGGAAGCACAAACATCGGATGTACAATTTTGGTCGTAATTAGTCGAAGCAGAACTTCGTCATATATGAAGCTAGACTTTGGATATGATGAAGTCACTTTGATCGATTTAGACAAAAAGTTGACACTGACTTCGGATGTACTAAATTGTTCCTTGTCAGTCGAAGTAGAACTTCGTCATATACAAAGTTGGACTTCGGATATGATGAAGTGGAACTTCGTCATATACGAAGGTAAGCTTCGGATATGATGAAGTTACTTCGACTGATCAAGACAAATTTTGACCAACACTTCGGATGTTCATATTTACACTTGGTCAATCGAAGCTTGGCACTTCGTATTCTCACATTGCATCTCTGCCATCCGAAGCACCTTGACTTTGGATGTCACAATTTATACTTGGTCAGTCGAAATGCTGAGACTTCATATACTCATGTTATAATTTTATAGCCGATCAACTATCGATTAGCTCATATTTTACATCGATTATCATAACATGGATTTCTTTACTAATTAACTTAAACATCGATTACCTTTCTCCTGAATACTTAGAGATGCTATCTGTGCAGGACATCATGTGATGTGCACGTGTCACTTAAGGGGATCTGGGTACACTCAACCCTGAGTACGAGGTTGGACATTTGGGTATAAATATGCCCTTGTCCTTTGCGAAAAGAGAGCGGCCAAAAAGTGAAGTATAGAAAGAAGTCAAAAAAAAATGTGAGAGCTCAGAGAGAGGAACAGAAGTGTACTGCCAGGAAAAGTGGAAGCAGAGGAAGAAGAACAGAGCTACCAAATCGAAGCAATTCACCAATTTTCTTCCTGATCTGGAGATCCAACTTCAATGGAAAGGCATCAAGTTCGTACAGCTTCACTGAAGTCCAGTTGTTCTCTAACAGAGGAGAGTACTGACAAAGGTTCTTTGTCTGTGTGTGTGTTTTCTGAGTGTTGATTGATTTGCACAAGTGTTCTATGTAGATTAATCTCTATCAGAGAGCATGTTTGAGTGTGTGTGTGCTCTTTGAGTGGTTTCGCTCAAGTGTGTGGACTGAGCCATTGTGCTATGAGTGTGTGTGGTTTGAGCCATCGAGCTCTTGTGTGTGTTGTACTCAATTTCATTGAGTAGTGTGTGCCTCACTGTGTGAGGGGTGGATGTATGAATCACCTTGTGATTTGTGATTTCCAAACCACCTAAAAATATCCTGTGCAGTGGTTTGCTAATTGTCTCATCATTAGATGTATGCATAGGAATTTCAATCACACGCTGTTTGTCTGACTGTCTCACACATCAACAACACACACCCACATCAGATCAGCATAGTTTTCGCTGAATTGAATTACAATTTGAAATAATTCTTAAAATTGCTTAACCTTCCGCTGTGCTTAGTAATAGATCTATTCAACCCCCCTTCTAGATGTTTTCTCCCTGCTCATTCGATCCTACAATTGGTATCAAAGCAGGTTAATCTATGTTTCTGATTTGATCACATCTATTTGATATATCTGGTTTGATCTGTGTGATTGATTTTTTAACTGCTATAGAATTTGATTTATGGATTCTCAAGGTTTCATAGCTGAGGGCCACTCTATAAACAGACCACCCTACTTCGATGGGTCTGACTAAGCTTACTGGAAGAACTAAATGCAAATGTTTCTTAGAGCCCAGAATTATGAAATCTGGAAGATCGTTGAAAAAGGCCCCTATGAAATCACTGGTAATGAGGATACATAGACCAGAGAGCAAATAAGAAGGGCTACATTAAACTTTAGTGCTATGAACATGCTTCAATGTGCAATCCATCCCAAGGAATATGCTAGAGTTTCCATGTGTTCCTCGGCCAAGGAAATGTGGGATAAACTTCAGTTGATGTATGAGGGAACATCACAAGTTAAAGAAACTAATGCTAATTTGTTGGTTTCTGATTATGAAATGTTTACCATGAAATCTGATGAATCTATATCTGAAATGTTTGTGAGGTTCATGGTAATTATCAATGGACTGAAAGGATTAGGTAAGGATTACACTGATGCTGAGCTGGTAGGAAAAATCATTCGATCCTTATCTCATGCATGGCATACTAAGGCTACTGTCATTGAGGATTCTAAGGACTTATCCAAAATCTCCGTGGATGAGCTCATAGGATCACTAATGACTTATGAAATAAATTTCAAAAGAATTGAAGAACATATGCTAAAGGCTAAACCAACAACACTTAAAGCTTCAATAAGTGGAAAAGAAAAAGAGAAAGAAATTAATGTTTCTAAATCAACTGAATCTGATGAGGATGAGATTGCCCTCATCACCAGACAGTTCAAAAAAATTTTAACATAAAAAATTGGAAAATGTCATGGAAAACACAACAATCTATTGGCAAGAAACATATGCAATCTTCAATTTCGCATATGAACAAAAATGACAAGAAAACTGAAAATCTGATTCTGTGTTACAAGTGTAACAAATCAGGACACATGAAAGGAGAGTGTCCTGAGTTCAAAAAAGATATGAGCAAGAACTGCAAGAAGGTCATCAAGACGAAGAAGCCAAAAGCAATGCTAGCAACTTGGTTGGATGAAGACCAGAGTGAAGAAGAAGGCAATTTCTCAAGTTCTGAAGATGAGGAAGTATGCTTTATGGCCAACAACAATGACAGCAAGGTAAGCTCCTCTTTTGAAGAATATACTGTTGATGATTGGCAAGAGCTTATGCCACATTGGTTGAAAAATGTTCTAAAATAAGAAAAGAAAACAAGTATCTAAAAAGGACGATTGAAAATATTATGCATGATACTTCTCTGGCAAGCAGAACGTCTGAACTTAAAAATAAAATTTCTGAATTTAATGAGGAAAGAGAAGTAATGCTGGATGAATTAGATAAATTCAAAATCATGTCTCAGAAGGCTAATAATGAGATTGAGAAATTAATAGAGAAAATTGAATTGAAACAAAAAGAAAAACAAGAAGTAATTGATGAGATTGAAAAACTTAATAAGTTGCTGAATGAAAAGGATCAAGTGATAAAGAATTTCACAAAAGGGGGAAAAATCTTGATGCCTTGTTGGGATTGAAACTGAATGCTAAAAGACATGGATTGGGTTTTACCATATAAGAACCAACAAGAACTAAAGCATCTGAGAAGAAAGAAAAACCTTCCATAATTCCTTTGATAAAATTTGTTAAAAGTAATAGTTCAGAAAACAAGATTAAACAATTGTCAAAGAAAACATCTGAAACAGTAAAAACCAGAATAAAAATATTGTGTCCAATCAGAAGAAATCGATCAGGTCAACACATACTGCAAAGAGGTCGACACAGGTTAACCATAATCTAAAACCTATGGCCACTGTGTCGACACACATCCAACATAGGTCGACCTGTCTATTTCTGAAAAATAAAAGAATGTTAAAAAAAATTCAAACAAAAATATGAAAAATTTATAAAAATGCAAAAACACATTTTCATGATGTTGATTGGAGATTTAAAGCATCATATCAATCTAATTGGATTAATTCTTGAAATTAAATGTACCACAATCCTCACTGGTATAACTCGCATTTATTCTACCTAAATTTTCCAAGATATCAACAAAACTTTTTGTTTGGATCTCCACAAATGAAAAAACATGCCAAAATGCATACTTTCCCTTTTTTTGAAAGAAAAAATATTGATGTCTTCATTCCAAATCAAAATGTTAAGATACCAAAAAGGGAAGTCATTTCAGAAGTGAAATCCAAACAAAAAATGACTCAAATATGGGTTAGGAAAGATTTGTTATTTCTGCTCAATCAAATTGATGGTCCCAACAATGTTTGGGTACCAAAATCTTTTCTCCTAAGATCTGAATTGTGCAGGAAGGCTGTAAACCCAGCTCAAATGTGTGGTATGTTGATAGTAGGTATTCACAGAACATGACTGGAGACAGAACCAAGTTCACATGTTTGATTGACAAGGAAGGAGGATCTCTCACATTTGGAGGTAAAAATAAAGGGAAAATAATTGGATCTGGAAAGGTTGGTAAATCCTCCTCAAACTCAATGAAACTGTTTTGCTGGTTAATGGCTTAGATTGTAATTTGTTGAGCATTAGTCAATTGTGTGACAAAGGTCACAAGGTTGTTTTTTAGTCAAACTCTTGCAAAATAATTGACTCTTCATCTGAAAAAAAATAATCTTCTTTGGAAAAAGAGATAACAATGTTTACTTGATAAATCTTGACAAAATATTTGTTTGGTTGCTAATAAAAATGAAATTGCATGGACATGGCACAAGAGACTTGGTCATGCAAGTTTCAACACCATGAATAAACTCATTAGGCTAAATCTGGTTAAAGGACTTCTTTAACCTTTTTTTAATGTTAAAAATTAAGTTTGTGGGATATGTGCTCTAGGAAAACAAACCAAAAAATCTTTTAAGATCTTTAATGATGTGCTCACTACTAAGCTAGTAGAATTGCTTTACATAGACCTTTTTTGGGCCAACAAGAATTCTCAGTCTCAGTGGCAAACGTTATGGATTTGTCAACATTGATGATTTTACTAAATACACTTGGGTTATCTTTCTATCCCACAAAAGTGATACTTGTCAAGAATTCAGAAAATTCTGTAACAGTGCCTTAATGGGACTTTCACAAAAAATAAAGTCCATCTTGACTGATCATAGGGGTGAATTTAAGAATGGAGTTTTTTTTTTCTCTCTGATTTATGTGTTGAATTGAGCATTCTCCATAAATTTTCCTCTCTAAGAACTCCAAAACAAAATGGAGTTGTGGAAAGAAAGAATAGAACTCTTGTGGAAATGGCTAGGATTATGCTCTTGGAAAGCAAACTACCAAAATCCTTCTGAGCTGAAGCTGTGAATACAACAAATCACATTTTGAATAAAGCATTAGTTAGACAAAAAATCAGAAGAAAAAAAAACTCTCAATGAACTCTTGAAAAATGAGAAACCCACTTTGTCTTACTTTAAGGTTTTTGGTTGCAAATATTTTGTACATAACAACAATAAAGAAAACCTTGATAAGTTTAATGTTAAGAGTCTTGAAGCTATCTTTCTTGGTTATTCTGAAAAGTCTAGAGCATACAGAGTTTACATTCTTAAGAATAAAATTGTGGAATAATCTCCACATGTAGTCTTTGATGAAAACTCTTATAAATCTGATGGTTCTACTTCTTGCAGAACTCTACAAAATGCTAAAGAGGATGACTTTATTGTTGAGTCTTCACCAACTGTTGAGGAGCATGAAGGAGCATCTGAAAATCTGAACAATCCAGCACCTACCACAAATGGCTCAGGTAATATTGCTCCAGAACTGAATGAAACTCAAGAGGTAATTTCTGAACCCAGACTCTTAAGAGATCATCTTTTTGAGAATGTAGTTGATAATTTGTAAGATAGAGTTATAACTAGATCATCTTTTCAATATGTAAAAGATGAAGACCGTTTGGCACTACTTTCTCAAATTGAACATAAGTCTATTGATGAAGCTCTAATCAGTGAAGATGGGATCAATGCAATACATGAAGAACTTCAACAATTTGACAGAAACAATGTATGAGAATTAGTACCAAAGCTTAGTGACCAGTTTGTGATTGGCACTAGATGGGTCTTCTGAAATAAATTGAATAAAGATTCACAAGTTGTTAGAAATAAAGCTAGACTAATTGCAAAGGGGTACAATCAAGAATTTGGAATTGACTTTGAAAAATCATATGCCCCTGTAGCTAGACTAGAAGTTGTAAGAATTTTTCTTACTTTTGTATCATCCCTGATATTTAAAGTCTATCAAATGGATGTGAAAAGTGCTTTCTTGAATAGAATCATTAAAGAAAAAAATTTTGTAGGTCAACCTCCGGATTTTGAAAGTAAAAAATATCATGATCATGTTTTCAAGCTGTATAAGGCTCTTTATGGTCTTAAGCAAGCTCCAAGAGCTTGGTATGACCGTTTGAGTTCTTTTCTTCTGAATAAAGGATACACTAGAGGTAATGTAGACCAAACTCTATTCACAAAAATTGTCAACAATGAAATCATTGCGGTTCAAATTTATGTTGATGACATAATTGTCTACAAATGAAGAGTTGTGTACTGAATTTGCTAATCATATGCAAACTGAATTTGAATTGAGTCTGATGGGAAAATTACAATTCTTTTGGGATTGTAGGTACATCAAACTACTAAAGGAATATTTTTCAGTCAGACCAAGTATGTGAAAGAGCTCCTAAAGAAATTTTACTATCAGCACCTCAAACCTTTAAGCACACTAATGGCTATAAATGTAAGATTAGAGGAGAATTCATATAGTAAGTCTGTAGATCTTAAGACTTATAGAGGTATGATTGACTTTCTACTCTACCTTACAACTTCCAGGCCAGATATTCAATTCAGTGTGTGCTTGTGTGCTATATTTCAGGCCAATCCTAAGGAATGTCACATGTTAGCTTTAAAATAATTTTTAAATATATTGTTGGAACATGTGATCTTGGAATTTAGTATCCTGCTGGTTACCAAGTGGATTTAATTGATTACTGTGATACTGATTATGCTGGTTGCAAACTTGATAGAAAAAGTAATAGTGATTTGTGTTTGTATCTAGGTGGATGTTTAATTTCTTGGGCTTCCAAAAAACAACATTCAATAGCTCTATCCACTGCAGAGGCTAAATATATTGTGACTAGTTGTTGTGGCACTCAAGTTCTTTGGGTAAAACACCAACTCCTAGACTATAATCACAAATTCGGTTGCATTCCTATTCTATGTGACAATACTAGTGTAATCAATCTTTCTAAAAACCCAATTCAACATTCACGAACAAAACACATAGACATAAGGCACAATTTTTTGAGAGATGAGCTTGCTAAGAAACCTTTTGAGCTTCATTTTATTGACACTGAAAAATAAATTGCAGATATTTTCACTAAGCCTCTTTCAAAAAATAGATTCTCATTCTTAAGGAGAGAACTTAGTTTGTGCAAATATCCACATTCTTGATAGCTTCCATTTCTTTTATGCAAATAAAAGTCTTCTTCTTACTAATAAATTTTTGCTTCTGACATTGCATTGGCACTCTGTTATTCAAATCTTGTTCAATGATTCCCTTGTTTACCCTGTGAGGGGAAGCTACATGATAGGGGGAGTCTTTCTCATTTTTCTTTTCTCACTTCTTCACACTCCATGTCTACTTTGATTCCCTTGCATTTGAATCCATGAGTTTTTATGATATTCCTATATGAGAGATTTCAAACATAAAGTCTAAAATAATTATGCACTTAGTTTATGTTGGATCTCTTGTTTTGATGATGTTTAAGTATGATTCATACAAATGTGGAAATCATGCTTCAATTATATTTAACATTATTTTTCCATGTGTAGCTCAAAGAAATGCTCAAGCAATGACAGTGGTGTCGATGCAATTCAGATAGTGCGTCGACACATAGTGCATTTTCAGTGCAATTAATCAAGAAGGCAAGCCAGTTGTGTCGACACAACTCAAGTGGTGTCGACACAGCTCATGCATCTAGAAAATCAATAAAGGAAGAAGTGGCCAGTGGTGTCGACACAGTCTGCCTGTGTGTCGACACTCACTGTCCCTCCCAGAAGCTTGATATGAAACCAGTGGCCAGTGGTGTCGACACAGTCTGCCTGTGTGTCGACACTCACTATCCCTCCCAGGAGCTTGATATGAAGCCAGTGACCAGTGGTGTCGACACAGTCTGCCTGTGTGTCGACACTCACTGTCCCTCCCAGAAGCCCAGTTTGAAGCTAGTGCATTGTGTGTCGACACATGCTTGTGTGGTGTCGACACACCTCGGATATTTTTTTTTAGATCTGAAATGCAAGGACATGTGGATGGTTTTGGTTGAGGGCTTTTGAGCGGGAATCTTTGTGCCTCCAAACTCCAAGGAATCTCGTGGATCCATGGGACTATAAATGCCCCTTATCCACTCACACTTGGGGTACACACACATCAGTTCTTCCAAATCCTAGAAGCTTTAAGCGATTTCATAAGAGGACTTCATCCTGGAGAATTTTGTCCAGATCTGAAGGAATTGAAGCTTCAAGTACCTTGAATGATCCATCTCAAGGGGACTCTCCGAATTTTAGAGTCTTCTTCCTGGAGTTGAAGCAGAAGAGCTGATCTCCCACCTGGAAGCAAAACAGGGAGATTTGAACCAGACATCCCCAATTTGCAATTCGATTGTCTAGTCTGGTTCTTCACCTTAATCTCATCTCATTGTGTGTGGTTTGTGATTTTGGTGCAATCCTTGTGCCCAATTTCACGTGTGTGTGATCAGATCTGAGATCTTTGCATCTTAGAGTGTGTGTGTTGATCTGTGTTGTTTTTCTGAATTAGCAACATAAGCCTCATTGTGTGTGTGTGGATGGTGGATGTAGGATACACAATTGTGTAATCAGAACCACCCTAAATCACTGTGTCTTTGTGGTTTGTTTGCTTGTGCGCTAGATGTTTTGGTAGGCTCGTTGTTGCTACATGATCTGATTAGTCTAAAGTGTTCAGAACTGTGATTGGTTGTTAGATTTGAGTCACATTTCAATTCTTCTAAGATTTTAATTGAGTGAATTTTAAATCCAGAGAAATCTATTCAACCCCCCCTTCTAGATTTCTTCATAGTAGTTTTTTTCGCAATATTTCATTTGGTATCAGAGCAGGTTCTCATTGCACTTGACTAGTGTTTGATCTAAGGATCAAGAGTCTTTGCTATGGAAATCACAAAGGGATTTATGGCTGAGGGTCATTCAGTTACTAGGCCTCCTTTTTTCGATGGATCTGACTATTCATATTGGAAAAATAGGATACAGGTATTCTTAAGAGCTCAAGACTATGAGCTCTGGAAGATTGTTGACAAGGGACCCACTGAACTTCTAGAAGATGAAGATTTATGGACCAAGGATCAAATCAGGAAGTCCACACTCAACTGGAGTGCCATGAACATGATGCAGTGCGCAATTCATCCCAAAGAGTACTCCAGAGTGTCATCATGTAAGTCTGCTAAGGAGATGTGGGATAAACTCCAGCTGATATATGAGGGAACCTCTGAGGTAAGGGAAACCAAGGCAAGTATCTTAGTCTCAGAGTATGAAATGTTTAGAATGAAAAGTGATGAGACCATTTCTGAGATGTTTGCTAGATTTATGCTTATTGTGAATGGTCTTAGGGGTCTAGGAAATGATTACTCCAATAGTGATCTTGTTAGGAAGATACTTAGGTCTCTTCCATCAACATGGCACACAAAAGCTACTGTGATTGAGGATTCAAAGAATTTGTCAATCATGCAATTAGATGAGTTGATAGGTTCACTAATGACATATGAAATTATTTTGAAAAGAAATGCATCTGTCATTACATCTAAGAAACCTATTGCCTTAAAAGCCTCATCTAGTTCAAAAGTTGTTGCTGATAAATCTGATGAAACTGATGAGTCTTCTGATGAAGAAGAAGATGATGAATTGGCCTTACTGACAAGGCAATTCAAAAAGTTCTTGAGAAAGAAAGGAAAGGTAAGTTCAAATCTTCCAATAAAAGGGATTTTTCAAAGAAAAAATGATTTTAATAAGAAATTGGAAACAAACAAGAGGACTGATATTATCTGTTATGAATGTAGGAAACCAGGACACATGAGAGGGGGGTGTCCTGACTTGAGGAAAAAATTGAAGAATCAAATGTTCAAGAAGACAAGAGCAATGTTGGCCACATAGAGCGATGAGGATGATGAAGAGCAAGAAGAAAGTGGATCTGATGAGGAAGAAGTGACATGTCTCATGGCCAGACATGAAGAAAACAATGAAGTAAGTTCCTCTTTTGAAGATTTCTCAACTGATGATTGGGAAGAGGCATATGTTGTACTATTTGAAAAATTGTGTGAACTGAGATTTGAGAACAAAACATTAAAAAGAAAATTAACAGCATATTGCATACCTCACAAGAATATGAGCAAATAAATTTGTTGAATGATGAAATTATTAACATGAAAGAGGAACAAGAATGTTTGAATGAACAGCTTGATGTCATTAAGGAAAGATGTCAGTCCACTAAAAAAGAAAAATAAATCCTGATAGATGAAAATGAAAAGCTTAAAAAGGAAAAAGAGGTAATTCAGGAAGAATTAAAAATTGCTCAAAAAGAACTAAATGACAAGAAAGAAACCTTGTCAAAATTTGTCAAAGGCAAAGAAAATCTAGATGCTATGTTAGGAGTTCGAATGAACACTACTAAGCATGGCTTAAGTTCTCGGCCTGAAAATAAGAAGAAATTTGGGCAAACCTTGATAACTTCATTTGTTCAAGGAAGTACCTCTTATAGTTAGTCTGAAAAGAGCATCAAAGAAAAACCACAAATAAACTGAAAACCTAAAAATCAAAATCAATTCAAAAACTCCAAAACACAATTAAAACATGAAAGAGCTCAAGGTAAAAATCAACAAAATTTGAAATCCAGTGTTAGACCAACTTCATATCCAAACAACAAAAAAAACATTTCAGTTGGATCTAATTCTCATGTCAAAAAGAATAAAAATTTCACACCGCAAAGAATTATGGCATGCACAATCTGCAAGAAATTTCACTGATGATAAATGCAGATCAAAATAAATGCAAGAAAAATGAAACAAATCTGGATTTCAAAACAACATACTGTTGAGTTGAGAAAACTGATGGGACCCAAAGCAATTCGGGTACCTAAATACTCTTTCTAAATCTTTTTGCAGGAATGTCTTACAGCCCATAAGAAAGACAAATGGTATCTTGACAGTGGCTGTTCATGACATATGACTGGAGATGGGGACAAATTTTCTACATTAACTGAGAAAGATGGTAGACAAGTGATTTTTGGAGGTAAAAACAAAGGACAAATCATTGGAACTGGAAGAATTGGTAAGAATCCTTCAAGATCAATTGAGAATATTTTGCTTGTAGAAGGCCTTGATCATAATTTACTGAGCATCAGTCAACTTTGTGACAAAGGCCTTAAGGTAATTTTCAATTCTAAATCATATGAAATTGTTGAAAATGATTCTAGAAAAATAAAATTTCTTGGTCAAAGGATTAACAATGTTTATCTAGTTGACCTGAATGATCATCAACATGAAAATCTTTGTCTAGTTGCTAGCCAGCATGATCTGTTTCAATTGTGGCATCGTAGGTTAGGTCATGCTAGTGAAAATGTTTTGAATAAATTGATGAGACATACTTTTGTGAATGGTTTACCAAAAATGAAGAAAAAGAAAAAATGTAATTGTGTGTTCTGCATGTGCTCAAGGTAAATAAACTAGGAAATCTTTCAAATCTGTTACACCCTTAATCACTTCCAAACCCTTTGAATTATTGCATATGGATTTATTTGGTCCTACTAGGACACTCAGTCTTAGTGGACATAGATTTGGGTTTGTGATTGTAGATGATTTCTCTAGGTTTACCTGGGTATATTTTCTGTCTCACAAGAGTGACACATTGGAAAACTTCAAAGATTTTATTAACAAAATTGAAAATGCAAAACAAATAAAATCTACTCCATTCTTACTGATCATGGAGAAGAATTTGACAATAACTTGTTTTTTGACTTTTGCAGGAATAAAGGAATTGATCACAAATTTACTTCCCTAAGGACCCTTGAACAGAATGGAATTGTCGAAAGGAAAAATAGGACATTGGAGGAGATGGCTAGAACCTTGTTGATTGAAAGTCAGCTTCTAAGGAGATTTTAGGCAGAAGCTGTCAACACCTCTTACTATGTTCTCAACAGGGTTATGGTAAGACCTGTCCTTAAGAAAACTTCCTATGAACTCTTGAAAGGTAAGAAGCCTCACATTGCATATTTTAGAGTGTTTGGAAGTAGAGTCTTCATTCACAACAATGATAAGCATGATCTAGATAAATTTGAAAAGAAAAGTGATGTAGGCATTTTTCTAGGATACTTTGAGAATTCAAGGTCATATAGGGTATTTAATAATGAGTCAAGAACTGTGGAAGAAACTCCACATGTCATTTTTGATGAAAATTGTGAGAAACCTACTGACCATGATTCTTGCAGGAATCAAGAAGAAGATGCTGACATTCTCTTGAACGAATCAGATCAACCACTTGAGAATGAAGAAGCTGTTGAACATGAGGATGTGTCGACACAACATAACATCAGGTCAACACCAGAGCAGGTAAGTACAATTACAAGAGGTAATTTTAAATATTCCAAAGATCATCCACTTGAGAATATTGTAGGCAATGTCAATGATGGAGTCCATACTAGATCTCATTTCAAAAATATCATTGAACAAGACCAAATTGTTTTTATATCTCAAGTGGAACCTAAAAACATTGAAGAGGCATTAAAAGATAATTCTTGGGTAGAAGCAATGCATGATGAATTGAATCAATTCAAAAGGAATAATGTTTGGAGTCTAGTTCCCAGAAATCCTGAAAACTCAATAATTGAAACTAGATGAGTATTTAGGAATAATTTGAATGAGGAAGGAAAAATTGTGAGAAATAAAGCTAGACTGGTTGCAAAAGGATACAATCAGGAATTTGGAGTTGACTTTGAAGAGTCCTCTGCACCAGTAGCTAGATTAGAAGCTGTGAGAATTTTATTGGCATATGCATGTTCAAGAAATTTCAAATTGTTTCAAATGGATGTGAAAACTGCTTTTTTGAATGGTTATATTAAAGAAGAAGTGTTTGTTTCTCAACCTCCTAGATTTGAATATCATGATAAACCTAACCATGTTTATAAACTGCACAAAGCTTATAATCCTTCACTGTGTGAAGAATTTTCTAATCACATGCATAGTGAATTTGAAATGAGTCTTATGGGATAATTACAATTCTTTCTTGGTTTGCAGGTCAAACAACTTAAGGATGGATTCTTCATCAACCAAGCCAAATATGTCAAAGAATTGCTCAAAAGATTCCATTTTGAACAAGCCAAGCCAACATCCACTCCCATGAGTACAAGCATCAAGTTGGACAATGATGAAAAAGGTAAATTGGTTGATGCAAAACAATACAGAGGAATGACTGGATCTCTCTTATATCTTACTGCAAGTAGGCCAGATATTCAATTCAGTGTGTGTCTTTGTGCTAGATTTCAATCTAGTCCAAAGGAAAGTCACTTGCTTGTAGTTAAGAGAATTTTTAGATGTCTTTGTGGCTCTTATGAATTGGGTTTACGGTATCCAGCTAGATGTCATGCTGATTTAATTTGATATTCTGATGCTGATTATACTGGGTGTAAACTTGATAGGAAGAGTACTAGTGGATATTGTCAATTCTTGGGAAATTGCATGATAACATGGGCATTTAAAAAGCAACACTCAGTTGCACTCTCTACTGCAGAAGCAGAAAATGTTGTTGTAGGAAGTTGTGCAGCTCAAGTGTTGTGGATTAAAAGTCAATTACTTGTCTATGATATTAATATTGGATGTTCATCTATCATGTGTGACAATACTAGTGAAATTAATCTCTCCAAAAACCCAATTCAACACTCCAGAACAAAACATATTGAAATCAGACATCACTTTCTTAGGGATGAAGTTGCTAATAAGAACATTGATTTGGAATTCATTCCCACTGAAAAACAAATTGCTAACATTTTTACAAAACTATTGGCTGAAGAAAAATTCACATCATTAAGAAGAGAACTTGGAATTTGTAACATGCAATAAAAACTGAAATCAATTAGGATTCTTATGCAAAGATCAAATTGGTATATCAAATGGTGAACTGTGGAAAGACAAGTCAGGCTTGTCTGGAAACTATCATTATGTGTGAGGAATAACCTCTACCAAGTACCAATGATCTACCTTGTGTAAGAATCATTAAATAAATAAATAATCTTTTGGCTGTGTTTCGAACATGCTTGATCATGCTTGTTTGCTTACTGAAATTGAATGTTGAGATTCAGGGTCTATGATTTGAAAGTCATATGTTTCATTAATGCACATGTTGAAGGGGAGCATTATTGCTTGAGAAGTGAAAGTGTGTTCTGAAAGAAGGTTTCAAAGGGGTCAGATGTGCACATGAAGTATTTGAGAACAAGCTACTATGTTTGATCAGATTTGTTGAGAATATATGAGGTTTTGCAATGTTATCAGGTCGACACAGTTAGTGTAGTGTCGACACCAAATCTTTGTTCTTCAACTATGTGTGATTCTTTCACAGTCTTAAGGTCAACACACCATTTCTATGGCACTCTCAAATCTTTCATCCCGATTCACATTCATTTCATTTGACTATCTTGTAAATTCTTTGGTTGAAGAAGGATTTTCTTTAATTTTGATGAAAATTTGATAAGATCATTAATTCAGGGGGAGCTAAAGGCTTCATTGCTTTTTTCTCTCATCAAACCAAAACTGATTCAATAAGTTGATGAATATCTAATTCATGAAATGTTCATTAATTCTTCTGAAGAAAACAAGGAATGAATTCTTAATTGTCATAACATATTCTTTCAATCAACATTCTTTTATTTTCTGAACCTCTAAAGTAATTTGATTTCTTTAGTTGAAAAATGTTCAATTTTGTATTGACTTTACACATTTCTTTTAAGATTGATGAAGGGTAAAGTTTTGTCAACTTCTTAATGTTCATTTACAAAGTGTTTTTCTGGCAGAGCAATGGCATATACACTGAGAAACTGCACACCTTCACAAAAAAGTGATGAGCTATGTATGTCATGAGGTGTCATGCTATCTCTATTCTTAGGGGTCAAATAAAAAATATTGAAAATCAATGTTAACTGAGTAACTGGAAATATTGGCGTCTGATAAACGTATATTTCTATGTCAAAAGGTTTTGATTAACCCCTTGAAGACTCTGGTGTGTGAAAAGCATGTGTACTTGAGTGAAAAAGATCTACTACATTTTAATGCTCATTGCTTTAATTTTAAAGAAACATCAATCAAACAAAATGAACAATTTATACCTAAATCAGATCTTTAGAGGGTGTTTAACTTCAATACAAATTGCATTAATCCTGAAGAAATCACATTACCTTGGTTTAGTAAGGTGTAAAAGAATAAATTGTCTGAGAAGAATATTGGATTTCAATTAAGTTGTCATCCTGGTGCTTCAGAATTTTTCAATGATCAAATCTTGAGAAATATTTTTCAACTCAATGAATTTGTAATGGAATGATGATGACAAATTGGAAATGAAATCTTTAACATATTAAAAATCCTTGAATAATTAATTTTAGATGTCTTTGATCATAATAAAGATTTTCCTTCTCATTTTTTTCAAAAATTCCACAATTTTTACCAACTCAGGTCGACACATTTTCATCATGTGTCGACACACTTTTCTGTCAGGTCGACACATATCTTGATTATGTCGACACTACTGGACCTAGCCGCTGGTCCCAGTTTGGGTTAAATGGACCGGGGGTTCATCTTCTCCCCTTCCTTCTTGTGCCGAACCCATTCATAAATGCCCAAACTCCTATGTTGATCCTACCTCTTTCCGTTTCCCAAGCGTTTGAACTTCTCCCTCCTCCAACTTCCCTGGAAACGATCCTCTGCGTTTTCTAGAAATCTTCATCCAACTTCTGGGCTTCATCCTCTCCTGCAACCATGGCACCCAAGCAAACTCCAAAGCGTGGCGCCAAGTCCAGAGCGGCTGCAAGGGGTGTAGTTGTAACACCCTCTCCCGACCGCACACATACATATCCATATCGCATAACTTTTGATCGGAAGAGGGGTTATGCTGACAAATTTCGTTATGGGCAGACAAATCCGTGAAATGCACAAAACTGGCAAACCATTCCACAAAGGCATCTTTGAACATATTATACATCACAAGGTAACAAAGTATTAATACTCATTATTTACATAAACCAAGCTTCTTCTCTCTAAAGTTTTATTAGTACAACAAAATCTCTCATTAGACTATGCTATTCTTCTCCATTTCTTCATCTTCTGCAGTGGAATTGAGATTCATCTGTAGCTGAGATTATACACACCTTCAATCTGAAAGGGTTGGAGGAAACAAAGGCATGAGTCGGAGGACTCAGTAGGTGAAAGTAAGTGCATATGGATCAAAAAAATACATTTGCTAATGAATTTCATACTTCACAGAAACACATAGCTCAATTTGATTTCATAACGAGCTCAAACAAAATTCAGAACAAGAGTCATATATGTCTTTCAAAGTTCATATCATAACTTAATTTTGAAACGAATTCGACATGCATCATACTACTATTAAGAGGTTACTAAATAATGTAAATATATCCTCAGTGCCTAGGCGATTCCAGCACCTTGGATCTTGTTCATTGCGCAAGAACGGGATTTATTACCCACCATCGTCAGTCCATTGACTTGGATTTACCTACAAACTATCGCCCACAGCTGATCACAAGTGACTGGTGCTATCACAAGTGATCCTAAACCCTCTTTAAAGAGAACACTATCTTCATATCATAAGTTACATTTCATGAGCACAATAGGGATAGAAATTCATGGATAGTTTGATTGAAGATTAATCAAATCATCTTGGTAATAAAGTAGTTTAGGGTCCAATAAAATGAGATAACAACTTGTGGGGTCAATAATACAGAGAGTCTTCAGGGGATGGGACAAGAATAGGTGCTGAAAACATAATAGGGCAACATCTGTCGACAGCTACTGGTTTCCAGAACCATGTTTCTGGAATTTAAACAATGCTTGTCGACAGACAAAAGTCATCTGTCGACAAGTAAGGGTTATCTGTCGACAGATAAGAGCTATATGTCGACATCTACTAAATTTTCAGAAGGTTTGGGTTCTGGGAGCTTGAGGCTTGTTGACAATGATTTCCATCTGTCGACAGCCACAAGTCCAGCTTCCAGAAAGAGATCTACACTACTTTAAAGACTCTTTTAAAGGTTCCTATGAATCCAAATATGTTAACACATCAAAGAGAGTCTTGTTTACATTCTTAAACATCACTTACATGAAGGAAATAAGCATAGACAATAGGAGTCCAAGCTTTGCATATGAATGGCATAAAATTGGGGACTAGTAGGAAAAAGACTTTCTAGGAACATATCTACTCCTACACGTAATTCCTTCTCAAGCTGAAACAAAATTCATACTAAGAACAAAATCTACTTCTTAAGACATGAACAATAATTACAGTCTTATGAAAGCTTTACTAATCATTGTGACAAGAACCAAGGTAGACACTCAAACTCTGAGGCTCTAATAGAAGAAGGGACAAGAAGAGGAGAATTTTCCACAGAGCCGGGGACAAATAGGAAACATATGGGTTTCCAAGGATGAAGAAGCTACAAGTATGATAATAGAAGACTGGAGAGAAATCAGAGAAAGGAATCTACTTGACTTAAAAAGATGAAAGCCTTGACCACTCCTTAACGAAGAAGCCCACAACCAGTAGAAGTAAAGGCTTCATAAGATTGCAGATGTAGCAATAGCAGGGCTACGACAACAGCTACACCCACCATAAAATCAGTAGAAGCAGTGGCTCCAGCAGCAACCGCCCAAGAGTAGCAGCAATAGAAGAACGCAAGAACAAGAACTGAAGGGTGCAAGGGCATGTGCTGGGAAAAGTGCACACGATGGGTGTTGGGGGGTTTTTATAGCCCAGCACCTTACCATGCACAGTGACACCTCTCTCGCCCAGGTGTAACAGTAAAAACGATTTGGTTTTTACTGTTACACATGGCTCATGCAACCTCTCCCATGATTACACATAAGCCACCTACGTGTGAGATGTTTAACCCTTAATGACATGGGCTTACATAGCCCATGTTACGTAAGCATGGAATAATTCCCAAAAATCATCACTGTAAATAGCCCATAATTCAGCTGGCCCAAAGATTCTCATGTAAACATATTCAAATGGTGTTCATTTATGTTAAAACGTCAACCATAGGCTAATGTAATGGTTTTACAAATTATGGTGATTTTAGTTTAATTTTTAGAATTTATTTTCCACTAGGTGAAAAATCGCCTGAAAAATAGTTGCGTCGGCTTAATCTCGAAATCCGTACGTCAACAATTTCGGATATTTACATTTCTGATATCACCAATTTTTTTTAAGAATTATGGTGTTCTTGGATTTCATTTTTGTTACAGAATTCATGTGTCGTCCTGTCGGGGTGCGCACAACCAAAAATGGTGCTGGTGCATGATAATGTGTCATAAACACACTCTTAATCCTAAATATATCAATTTAAGTCTAATTGGTTTGCATAAACAAGAATTTCTACGTAAATCATGATATTTAAAATTCAAGGGTATTACATTTCTCCCCCTGTTAAAATAAATTTCGTCATCGAAATTGGCAAAATTTACTTACCGAATAGTTGTGGATACTTTTATTTCATTTCTTTCTCTAATTCGCATGTTTCTTCCTCCATGAGTGTATTTCTCCATAAGATCTTCACCATAGAAACTACTTTGTTTCTGAGAACTCGTTCTTTCCTGTCCAATATTTTTACGAGTTCCTCTTGCACGGTTAAATCTGGCTGTATTTCCACATCTTCATAACTGATTGTATGAGAGGGATCCATTATGTATTTCCTTAACATTGATATGTGAAATACATTATGAATGTGTGACTAATAGGGCGGTAGGGCTAACTGATATGCTTCTTCTCCTATTCTCTGTAATATCTCAAAAGGCCATACATATCTTGGATTGAGCTTTCCTTTCTTACCAAATCTCATGATACCTTTGGTTGGAGAGATCTTTAGAAATACATGATCACCTACGTTAAACTCCAGTGGCCTTCTTCTCCTATCATCATACTTCTTCTGCCTATCTTGAGCTATTAGCAATCTCTTCCTGATTAATTTAATCTTCTCTGAGTAGTTCTAAATTAATTCTGGCCCAATGAGACTCTTTTCTCCCACTTCTGCCCAACAGAGGGGTGATCTACAAGGTCTACCATATAATACCTCATATGGTGCCATCCCAATACTTGTATGGTAACTATTATTGTATGCAAACTCAATTAAGGGTAGGTAATCATCCCAACTACCACGCCAATCCAAACTACAGGCTCTTAGCATATCTTCGAGTGTTCTGATAGTTCTTTTTGATTGGCCATCGGTTTGTGGATCATATGCTGAACTAAATTTTAATTGTGTACCCATGGCTGCATGCAAACTTTTTCAAAATCTAGCAGTGAACCTTGGATCTCTATCTGAAATTATTGACAAAGGAATTCCATGAAGTCTCACTATTTCCTTTATATACAATTGAGCAAAATCTTCCAATGATTGAGTCTTTGTAATTGCTAGAAAATGAGCTAATTTAGTTAGTCTATCCACAATTACCCAAATAGTATCATGCTTTTTCCTTGTCTTTTGCAAACCCATTACAAAGTCCATAGTTATCTGCTCCTATTTCCATACTGAAATTTCCATTAGTTGCATAGGCACTGCTGGCTTCTGGTGCTCGGCCTTTATTTTTTGACATGTTAAACATTTACTCACAAATTCTGCTATGTCCTTTTTCATTCCATGCCACCAAAATTGCTTTTTCAGATTCTAATATATTTTAGAGCTACCAGGATGGATTGAATACTGAGATTTGTGCCCTTCCTTCAATAATTCTCCTTTGATTTCCTCATTTTCCGGTACACATATTCTATTTTGAAACTTGATCATTCCTTGACTATCTCTGATGTATCCTGGTTTGTTTACCATCTCTTTTAATTTTTTATCTTGGTTCTGTGCTTTACCAATTTTATCTAGTAATATTGACCTTACTGTCAATTATGCCAGTATCAACTTTTTTACACCATACCTTGGTGAGTATTCGATCAAATCTGTCATTTCTTTCCACTGTTGGTGCAATTGTAGTACTCTTGATTTCTTTCTGCTCAAAGCATCAGCAACTACATTAGCTTTACCAGGATGGTAATTTACTATAAAATCATAATCCTTCAGAAATTCGAACCATCTCCTTTGTCTTAGATTCAGTTCCTTTTGAGAAATTATATACTTTAAACTCTTATGGTCAGTATAAATGTTAAATTGTTCCCCATACAAATAGTGGCGCCAGATTTTCAAGGCATGTATAATTGCTGACAATTCTAGATCATGGGCTGGATAATTCTTTTCATGATCATTTAGTTGTTTAGAGGCATACGCTACCACTTTCCCATGTTGCATAAGAACACATCCAATTCCTCTTCAAGATGCATCTGTGTACACTATAAATCCTCCCGATCCTTAAGGTAAAGTAAGAACCGGAGCTGTGGTAAGCTTCCCTTTTAATTCCTGAAAACTAGCCTCACATTTCTCATTCCACATAAAAGGTATTTCTTTTCTGGTTAACTGAGTCAAAGGCGTAGCTATGAAAGAAAAACCTTCAATAAATCTTCTATAGTAACCAACTAATCTCAAGAAACTTCGGATTTCTGATGGATTCTTGGGTCTTTCCCAATTCAGAATTACTTTAATTCTACTTGGGTCTACTGCCACACCTTTTCCAGAAATCACGTGGCCCAAAAAGTTCACTTCTTTGAGTCAGAACTCACATTTACTTAACTTAGCATACAATTGATGATTCCTTAAGGTTTGTAGTACAATTCTCAAATGTTCTTTATGTTCTTCTTCATTAGATGAATATATCAATACATCATCTATAAACACCACCACAAAATTGTCCAAATAAGGCTAGAATACCCTATTCATCAAATCCATAAATACCTCAGGTGCATTAGTCAATCCAAAAGGCAATACTAAGAACTCATAGTGTCCATATCTGGTTCTAAATGCGGTCTTAGGAATGTCATCTTCCTTAACTCTCAATTAATGGTATCCAGACCTTAGATCAATCTTAGAGAATATTGTGGCAGACCGAAGTTGATCAAATAAATCATTAATTCTAGGTAATGGATATATATTCTTGATTGTGACTTGGTTCAACTTTCTATAATCAATACATAATCTGAGAGATCCATCTGTCTTTCTTACACACAATACCGGAGCTCCCCATGGTGACACACTTGGTCTAATAAAACCTTTGTCTAATAAATCTTGTAACTGCTTCTTTAATTCTGTCAACTCAGCTGGTGCCATTCTATAAAGAGCTATAGATGTGGGTAAAGTTCCAGACAAAAGTTCAATAGCAAAATCAATTTCCCTACTTAGGGATAATCCAGATAGATCACTTGGGAACACATCTGGAAATTCCTTCACAACATCAATATCTTGAACTGATATCTATTTATGCTCATTTGATATGGCCATCACACTTGCTAGATAACCTTGACAACCATTTCTCAGCCATTTCATGGCTTTAAGTGCTGATATAATCTTCTTGTTTCCATTATTCTGTGGGCATGCATAGCTAAAATCTGCTAATCCCGATCTTTTAAATGTTAAAACTTTCTTATGACAATCTAGTAATGCATGATTTTCTGCTAACCAATCCATTCCCAATATAATGTCAAAATCTTGCATGTTATCCAGTACATATACATATGCGGTAAGTTCATGCTCTCCTATTATCAAATTTACTTTAGGGATGATAGAAGTAAGAATAGCTATTTGACCAGTAGGACAGTCAAGTACCATACTTCCTACCAATTTCTCTGGTTTCTAAGATATAGAATTAACAAATACCCGAGAAATAAAAGAGTGAGTAGCTCCAGGGTCAAATAATACTCTAGCATACATATTTTCAGTCGGGAGAATACCTTCAGCCATAGTGGGGGTGTCTTGGGCTTCCTCCTTTGTCAGAGCAAAGACTCTAGCTGGTCCTTTGGGTGGTTGTTTTGGGACTTGCTGAGAGTAGGGTTGTGGCTTTGGTGCTTTTGACTGATCTGCTTTGAGTGGATAGTCCCTAATCAGATGTCCTTTCTAACCACATCCATAACATTTTCCCACTATTTTCCAGCATTCATCATCGGAGTGTTTTCCTCCACATTGAGCACACACGGGCCAACTCTTTTTCTATTCTCCCTACTGCTTGGTTGGATCCATTTTTCGCTTCTGACCTTTCATTTCTTTGGCATACAAATTGTAACGCCCCTCTTAGACCCAGTACAGTTATACCAACTCACATTGGATCTAATAGAGGTATTACAGTGGAATAAATCCAACATTTAACGGTATAGATTGAGATATACACAAATGACAATTGAATTCCAATAATAAGCAACGGAATATGGAATCAAAGACTTGAAATCAACATTTTATTCAAATGTAAAGTCTAATGCATAAAAGAGAGATAACTATAGTCCAACATTATTACAAGCCATAAGTTCAAGTGCGTAACATAAAGTACATTATTTCCCTCACATACATAATGGTCACTCCAAAACTCTCAAACAAAACTAAGCCTCCACGTCCTCTCGCTCCGAGTCAATGTGCACTAACTCCTAAGTATCCTTTGGCTCTCCTAAAATGTTTAAGCAAGCATGAGTCTACAAGACTGAGCAAATCACATGAAAGACAGTTCAAGATATTATGAATATCATAGGGTTAAAACATGGTAGCATATTATCATTCACATCATTGGTATCATATAGTTCTTCCTACTAACATTGTTCTAAGTCAATTGGCATTCAATTATTACATAGCAATTCAAATTATCATGGAATTAAAATGTTTCATGTAATACATATAATTTTCATCTTATATTCTAACAAATGAACTAACATGTTCTTATGCATTGCATGTAATCAAATTCTCATGGTATATGTTTATTATCATGCAACATGTAAACTAGTTTTCATGTAGCAATTAATCATTTAAACATGTAGCCATTCTTTCATATAACAAGTGTCATGTAACATGTAAAACAATGGCATGTAGATCATGTAACATATAATCATGTAACACTTTTCATGTAGACTTTTATCATGTAGGCATGTAGCATGTAGGAATGTAGACTTGTAGACATGTAGCATGTGATCACTTTCATTTAATTAGCAAGACATAGCCCGCACTATAATAGAGATCAGTAGTCATATAACATTCACTTATCACCTAGGAAAAACAGTGATGAAGTCATGGTATTTGCACAAAACCGGGGAAAGCCCTTCCCACCTTAGCCAGTAGAACTTGTCTACCTCCAGGATTTCAATCCGTTGCCCACGGATTCAATAGGTCATTTTCATATAGGTGAACCATTATCATAGGGGCATCTACGGTGTAGTTCCTTGTAGGAATCTCTAAAATAGCAATGTTTTATTGGCACGTCATTTCAATGCATGCACTAACATGTATGATATCATTTAATTTACACTTCATGTTGTTCTAACATATGTCAATGCATTGACCTACAGCATGCCTTTTTCAGTTTTGCAATTTTATTTTACTGTATGACAGATCCCTATCATGGTACTAATTGCAACACATTCATTCATGCACATATTCTCATTTTTATTTAGATTTTACATGCAATTTACCATTCATAAATTCATAACAAACTGCACAGATGTCTAAAAATCCTGAAATTTGGACAGAAATTCAGAATCAGGTTATAATATGCACATGCAAAATTTTACATTTTTCTGATCTCTGTAATTATTTTTCAAAACTAATTTCCATCCATTTAATCTAGCTATCATAATACAACAATGAGGAAAATCATATGATTCTATGTAGGAATTGAGAACGACAAGTATGCAGTGTGTCTTGCAGTAATACAGTCTCAAACTATCATTTCCAACCTGAATCTTGTTTACAATCAGTTTACTTTTCTTTTTATCGATTACAAAATAATTAGTCACATGTACATGAGGTCTAAACATCATTACAACAACCTGCCCATAATGTAACAGTAACAAAATACACAGTTCAACATCTGGCCGAAACCTCATACAAGTATGGAGCAAAGGTAACCAATTAAAATCGATTTTCTCAAAACTCTTGGCACTGATAAACTTGACGGCAGCATATGTGGCGTTTACTGACGTAGACGGCCACAAATCCCATCGTTAAGCCTCAATAAACGGCGGCACATAGCGCCGTTAACATATACTAGCGGCGGCACATAGCACCGTTAACTTATAGTAAAAGACGGAAAACAAATGGTGTTCACATGAAGTAGACGGCAGTCGATGCCGCCGTTTACAATATATGGACGGCAAGCGATCTGGACGTCTAGTTCTTTGACATAGAAACTCAGAAAAAAAAAATCACATGAAATGACACAACTTTTACCCTTTCACGTGCATTGATTTCATGCTTTAAAAATATGTAAAAATGATAACTACATAGTATAACATATCCTAAATCGAACCCCCATGCAACTTGCCTCTATCCCTCCTACTGGAGTGACGAATCTAAGCCCGAAGATGTCTGTCTCGTCTGTGAAGCACTTCCTTCCTCTGACTTCAACCATTCCAAATCCACCTCCAACGTTGCTACCCTGCTTGGAGAAGCTTTGGATCTTGAAGTTGGATGAGCCTCCTTGGTCCAGAAGCCTCCAAACCGCACGAACCAGCACTGCAAAACCCTTTCCTCGGCCCTCTTTCTCTCTTCCAAAAACTAGAGCGAAAACCCCTTCTACCTGCGAAATCCGGTCTTATAAAGACCTTCTACGCATTAGCCATCCTTAATCCTGACCCTTGGATCCTAAACGCTCGGATCTACGCATTAAAACCACTTGAAAACGGCCGATCTCTCTCCCTCGGAATGAAAATATCAAAAATAGGCAAGTCAGGTTAACGTTAATATAAGTTGCCATCAGCCTCAATGTAAACGTCCATCGATGGGGTCGTCTACAGTCTTGCCCGAAAAATTAACTAATTCAAGAAATAATAAATGACACTATATGCTGTCGTCGACAAGGAATAAACGGCAGACGATCATGCCGCTAACAGGACTTAGCGCCAAAGGATGTTGACGCCAAGTTCAACACAAAACAACACTCAAACACATGCAGAAATAAATATACAATTTGCAATATAAAATCAAGAAAAAATTTCTACAGCACTACATCCTCTCCCCCTTAAAATAATCTTCGTCCTCGAAGATTGAGTTAGAATACTCACCGAACAAGGACGGATAGAGCTTCTTCATTCTTTCTTCAAGCTCCCACGTTGCTTCTTCATGCGAGAAGTTCCTCCATAAAATCTTCACAAAGGGAATAGACTTCGATCTTAATTCCTGCACCTTCCGATCCAGAATCTCCACAGGCTGCTCTGCATAAGACAAATCTGGCTGAAATTGCACTGGCTCATAATTAATCACATGAGCCGGATCTCTAACATACTTCCTCAGCATGGATACATGGAAAACTGGGTGCACCGCTGCTAAAGATGGTGGCAAAGCTAACTGGTATGCCACATTCCCAATCTTCTTCAGAATCTCAAAGTGACTAATGAACCTCGGGTTCAGCTTACCTCTTTTTCAAAACCTCACTACACCCCTGGTTGGAGAGACCTTAAGGAAGACACAGTCTCCAACATCAAAAGCCAAGTCCTTTCTCCTTGTATCCGCATAACTCTTCTGACGATCTTGAGTCGCCTTTAATCTCTGTACAATCAATTGGATCTTTGCTGAAGTCTCTTGCACTACTTCTGGTCCAACCAGATGCCGATCTCCTGATTCCTCCCAACACAATGGGGATCTACAAGGTCTCTCGTACAAAGCCTCAAAAGGTGCCATACCTATGCTCGAATGGAAACTATTATTATAAGCAAATTCCACAAGAGCTAGGTGACGCTCCCAATCTCCCTACCACTCCAAAACACAAGCCCTAAGCATATCCTCCAACGTCTGAATAGTCCTCTCAGACTGTCCATCCGTTTGTGGATGAAATGCCGAACTCAGCTTCAACTGACTGCCAAAAGCCTGCTGCAAACTCTGCCAAAATCTTGAAGTAAATCTCGTATCACGATCTGAGATAGTCGACTTCGGAATCCCATGCAGCTTCACAATGCCAACAATATACAGTCTGGCCAAGCTCTCTACGGACTGCTTTTTCTTCATTGCAAGGAAATGAGCACTCTTTGAAAATCTATCAACGATCACCCAAATGGAATCATTTCTTCTAGCCGATCTAGGCAATCCAGACACAAAATTCATGGTCACTTGCTCCCACTTCCACTGAGGAATCTCTAATTTCTACATCAAATCTGAAGGTCGCTGACACTTTGCCTTCACTTGTTGACAAATCAAACACTTCGCCACAACATTCGCAACATCTCGCTTCATGCCAGACCACCAGAAGGAACACTTCAGATCCTTATACATCTTCCCACTGATTGGGTGAATGGAGAACTGAGATCTATGCGCTTCCTCCAAAATCTCCTTCCTCAGATCAGCATCATTAGGGACACACACCCTAAGGTTCAGACGAATCACTCCATCCTCATCTCGAATAATGCCTGCCTTCCCGACCAATTCCTGTAAAAGAGGGTCATCTTTTTGCAAAGCAATAACCCGATCATGAATAGAAGATCTAAGTGACAACTGGGCCATGAACATGCTACACAACTGAGGCTCTAGAACAGTCAAAGAACTCGAAGCATCTTCTAGCATCTTACAGTCATGCCTCATCAACTGCCTCTTCCTGCTCAAAGCATCTGCCACTACATTGGCCTTCCCTGGATGGTAAGAAAGCTCAAAATCATAGTCCTTCAAGAATTCTATCCACTTCCACTGCCTCAGGTTCAACTCCTTCTGCGAGAACAGATACTTGAGACTCTTGTGGTCTGAGAAGAGCTCAAATCTAACCCCATGTAGATAATGTCTCCAAATTTTCAAAGCATAGACCACTGCTGCCAATTCCAAGTCATGAGTTGGGTAATTGCGCTCATGCTCCTTAAGTTGTCTAGAAGCATACGCCACAACTCGACCTCCTTGCATAAGAACACAGCCATGCCCAATCTTCGAAGCATCTGTGTAGATAGAGAAAGAATCCACACCATTGGGAAAAACAAGCACTGGCGCTGGGGTTAGATGAGTCTTCAGCTCCTGGAATGCCTTCTCACAAGCTTCTGACCATTCAAACTTGACTCCTTTTCTTGTCAACCTCGTAAAGGTAGCCGCAATGGAAGAGAATCCTTCGATGATTCTCCTGTAATAGCCAACCAAGTGAAGAAAACTCCTAATGTCAGCTGATGATCTCGGTGTTTCCCAGTCAAGGACAGCTTCCACTTTGACTAGATCCATAGACACACCTTCTCCAGATATGACATGACCCAAGAAATGGACCTCCTTCATCCAGAAGTTACACTTGCTGAACTTAGCATACAACTTGTGCTCCCTCAAGATATCCAGCACAATCCTCAAATGCTCTCTATGGTCCTCCTCATCAGGTGAATAGATTAGCACATCATCAATGAAGACCACAACAAAAGAATCTAGATACTGGTGAAAAACCCTGTTCATCAGGTCCATGAAAACTACTGGAGCATTTGTCAAACCAAAGGGTAAGACAAGGAACTCATAATGGCCATATCTCGTCCCAAAAGCCGTCTTAGCAGAATCCTTCGGCTTAATTCAGAGTTGATGATAGCCAGATCGAAGATCAATCTTAGAGAACACCGAAGCTCCTATCAACTGGTCAAACAAATCATCAATACGAGGTAAGGGATACTTGTTCTTGATAGTTACCTGATTGAGCTTACGGTAATCAATACACAGCCTCATCGATCCATCTTTCTTCTTCACAAAGGGCACAGGTGCTCCCCATGGCGAAACACTCGGCCGGATGAAGCCCTTGACAAGCTATTCTTGCAGCTGCTTCCTCAATTCTGCCAACTCTGCTGGAGCCATACGATAAGGGGCAATAGAAATAGGATTTGTGCCAGGTACTAGCTTAATACCAAACTCAATCTCCCTTACAGGGGCAAACCAGACAAATCCTCAAGAAAGACATTGCTGAAATCTCAAACTACATCAATATCCTCAATAGACAATACCTTCTTCAAATCCTCAGACATAACCACACTAGCCAAAAAGCCACAACAACCCTTGCTCAACATCCGGGCTGCCTTCAAAGCAGAAATGAAGAACTTGCCCGACATGTTTTTGGGCAAAGGATGAACAAACTCCTCCTTGCCAGGAATCTGGAAAATAATAAGCTTATGTCGACATCCATAAGAGCATAATGCTCCTCGAGCCAATCTAAGCCCAAGATAGCATCATAATCCTTCATCTTCAGAAGATAGAAACTACCAGGCAACACTTGCTCCTCAATGCACACATGAAGTGAAGAAAAACACTGCTCGGTCAAAATAGTCCCGACTGGAGTATGCACAGATAAGGGAACCTCCAACTTTTCCGGAACTAGACCATTCTCCTTCATCAAGATGTTGGCAAATCCCTCGGAAACAAAACTATGCGTGGCACTGGTGTCAAACAAGACTCTAGCATGCATTCCCATAATTAAAACCGTACCTTCTGTGACATGCTCTGCTAACTCTGCCTCGTCTCTCACCAAAGCAAACACTCGAGCCTGAGCCCTCGGTCTCCCTGCTGTTCTCGGTGCCGGTCTAGCTGCTGCTGGTGCTACTGCTACTGCAGTCTGCTGCGCCATCTTCGGACAATCTCTGATCTTGTGGTTCTTATCACCACACCTCAAGCATCTCCCGTATGTCACCCAACAAACCTCGCCTCCATCACGCTTCCCACACTGAGTACACACTGGCTTCTCTGCAACTGTGCCTCCACCTGGTGTCGGTGTAGCTACTCTCGCTGGTACCACTGCTCTCTGCTGAAAAGCTGGGGCTTTCTTCTTTCTGTCCTGCCGCTGGAATGCTGATGCTTGCCTCTTCAAAGAAGCCCTCTTCTCCTCCAGATATACTTCCATCTCTGCCTTCTGCATGCAAGCTGCTGACAATGCCTCCTCCATGGAACGATGCCCTAAATCGACCAGTCTCGTCCTTAGGGATGGCTTCAACCCATAATGAACTTCTTTACTTTCCTCCGCTCATTCGCCACTATGTGAGGTGCATACTTAGACAGCTCCCACTACAAGAAATCCTAGCTCTGCCTACAAAAGTTGCTTACGGTTCAGTATATTCGTAAGCTATTCGTATGGATAGACATATCTATACTTACAGACTGGACATGTCGTAAGTATATCAGACAAACTTTGTTCTTAAACTTTTAAGATATGCCTACCCCTATGGCGTAATGTTGTAAGCACATAACTATTTCATTTACCTACGGAGTTTTAATTGGGCGCCCATTCAACTTTGGCCTCCCGCGCCCCGATTGAAGGGAAAAAAAACCCCTTTCGACCCCTTGCCTCCACTCTCCTCCTTCGACCCCTCCACTCTCCTCCTTCGACCCCTTGCCTCCACTCTCCTCCTAGCGAAAAAGGGCAGCAGCGGCGATAGGCTAGGGCAACAACGGAGAAAGGGCAAGCAGTGGCCTCTCCTGCCGAACTTGCGAAGGCGGTAGCAGGCAGGCAGTGCCGCAGAATTTGCGGAGAAGGCGGTAGCAGGCAGCGCCGTCAGCGGTTTAGGGCAAGCAACGGCCCGTGCCTCACATTTGTACTGGAAGCAGGCGGCGAACTTCCGGCGACAGCAGGGGAAGGACACTCCGGCCACCCGTTCCTCCTTCCCCTATTCCTCCGCGTGTCGTCCACGCCGCCGGGCGTCTCCTGCCGACCCCATCGCCTTCTTCCTCCTCTGCTTCGTAGTGGGTGATTGGCCTCTCCCACTGCTCGTCCCCCGCTGCCTGTTTTCTCAGGAAGGCTGTGCTGCTGTGGTCTATTTTTTGCAAAGTTGTAGGCCGACTGATCGCCAAAGGTGAGTCCGTCGCGGCAAAGGTGAGTACTCTTTTCTGTTTTCTTTGCTTCTTTGTCTCCCTCATGGTTGGGTTAAGGTTGAATGTGTGTATACTGATGACGACCGTCTTGATGGGAACCCCATTTTTTAGAATCCAAATTTAGCCCATCTGTGTGTGCCTGCTCAGCTTCTATGGTCTTTTGGCAGTGTGCCCATCGGGTGTGAAGTTAATTACTTTCATATTATTGTCATTCAAAGACATGAATTTGTGTGTTATGTGAACTCTTTGATATGTGCACAGAACAAAAGTTATAATTATACATTTTGGATAACGTCTAGCTCCACGAACAATCCATTGACAGAAATATCTAGTCTTTGATTGCGAAGGCAATTTGTACTCGTTAGTAAGATGCTTTTGACGGACACTCTTGTTCAAAGTTGTTTCGTTTGGATATCTATAGAGGATTCCATGAGGCAAGCAGATCAGAAACTTTGTCAAAATTTTTGACCCTTCACCTACATCTTAGATGTTGTAGTTTGATAAGTATTTAAGTTTTATATAATGATAGCAATCTTCAATTGAAATTTTAAAATTACAGTGTCGAGATTCACATGCTCAACGTCATATATATGCACAAGAACTTCAACCCAAAAATTGATATAAGACTAATATCTAAGTTCTAATATTCCCTCTCATGGTTAAAATGGGCCATGAAGATTAACTATATATGTGGAGGTGGAAAAGAGTGGAGTTGAATCTAGATCCATCCTCTAATACCAAGTTGAAATTTCAAAACTATGATGTTGAGATTTACAAGCCCAATTATATGTACATGAATCTCACTTAAAAAATTGACATGGAATTAATGCTTAAATTCAGATATCTTTCATATTTGAGAACTTCTTTTTTTTTTCTCTTTTCCTATGGACATATTCAAATACAAATAGAAGGGTATTATATATCAAGAAAAATTTAATGTATTTACTGCACTTGTAATATATAGAAGGGTATGTATCTACAAAAATTTAATATATTTGCTGCATTTGTAAGTGTAACAAGGTGACTAGGGACAACATTTATATATGAAAGCATCACAATTTTTTTGTTTTAACAAAGGGTGAACTAGGGACAACATCTGGGGATGGTGTGATCTCCCAGGATTTAATTAACAGGGGGCACGCAAAGCCATGTCCTGCAACCTTATCTCTGAGGCTTTGTGATTGTGATGGCTGGCTGGTCAACTGTTTCACAGGCACTGGTTGTCCCAGTGGGATTAATCAGATGCAGCTGCTCAATCTCTCACCAACTCTTATTGATGGTTGAAATGGCATCTCAAAACTATGAGCTGGGATTGATAATGGGTAAGAAATTGCCATTGTTGAACTTTTCTCTCTGTGGTATGAATGGAGAACACCTTTGCTATTTCAAAGATTCTCATTGTTTGTTTTATGCTCTAGCACTCCTTTTTTATTGTCCTATTAATGTTAGTATCATGTGCTAATTATATCAAAACTATAACAGTGATATATCATACCGTAGTTGAGTCATGCCTTGGGACACTCTATTTTCAGCTTGTTGGCATGTTCTTTCCCATGTACTCTAGCTTGTCCTATCGTTAGACAATTCATTGGATATCTGACAACATTTATAGTATGAAGAATATAATGTAAATGATTTTTTTTTGTAGTTAGACGTTATGGATTGGAGTTGGATGGATAAATTGAAGAATACAAGGGAATATATGGATGGAGTGGACACATACATTCAATTTGCTTCTGCTCATTTTGCTCCATCAACAAAGATTAAGTGTCCTTGTTTGGAGTGTGTATGCCTCTTGAAACATGAAAAGGAAATAGTAAGACAACATTTATTTCAATATGGAGTCATTAAAGACAAACAATTTTGAAAGTTCCACGGAAGTAGTTGTTCTTCCAGGCACATGATTACAGATTTTACACGTACAAGACTTCCGAAGGATGTTGGTCTGCATTCGATGTTGGAGGATGTTAATGGTGAGAAAACTTCGAAACATGCAAAAGTGAAGTCAATGGATGATAATAAAGGAGAATATGGTGAATTTCAATAGTTGTTGGCAGATGTTGAACGGCCTTTGTACCCTAGTTACAAGACATTCAACAAGCTTTCATTTATGGTCAGATTGTTCAACATAAAATGCAGAGGCAAAATGAGCAACAAATCTTTTGACATGCTTTTGAAGCTGTTGAAAGAGGCTCTTCCAGAAGGTGATGTGTTGCCAGCTACTTACTATGAATTGAAAAAAATCATTGGTAAAGTGGGATATGACTATTACAAAATTGATGCATGTCCTAATGATTGTATTTTGTACCGGAAAGAGTATGAGTCTTATGATCATTGTCTGAAATGTGGAGAATGTAGATGGACGAAAGGAACTGAATGAAGTGGTCATAATAAGAAGATTAAGGTTGCAAAGAAAGTTCTTCGGCATTTTCCATTGATTCCAAGACTGCAAAGATTATACACTTGCAGTAAATCATCTGCAACCATGTGTTGGCATAGTGATGAACGCCAAGAAGATGACATTCTAAGGCGCCCAGCTGATTCCCCTTGTTGGAAAGCATTAGATGCGATTAATGGTTTTGGTTTAGAACCTCGTAATGTGCGCCTAGGCTTGGCAAGTGATGGTTTCAACCCCTTTGGGATAATGAGTACGAGTCATAGTACATGGCCTGTATTGTTGACACCATACAACTTACCTCCATGGTTGTGTATGAAGCCACAAAGTATTTTTTTGTCGTTACTCATTCCGGGTCCTAAAGGTCCGGGAAATGATATTGATGTCTACCTTCAGCCACTTATTGAAGAATTACAGATTCTTTGGCACGGAGTTGAAACATTTGATGCTTATAAGGGTGAAATATTTTCTATGCGTGCTGCACTACTTTGGACAATTAACGATTTTCCTGCATATGGTTATCTTTCTGGTTGGAGCACTAAAGGCCGATTAGCTTGCCCTACATGTAATGAAGAAACATCATCATTATGGTTAAAAGGTAGTAAAAAATTCTGTTACACTAATCATCGTCGATGGTTAGGTGTAGGTCATAAGTTTCGTTCTATTAAACGAAGGTTTGATGGAAAAGAAGAAATGAGAGGCAGACCAAGTGTGTTATCTGGGGTTGATATACTTAAGCAGTTGCATCCACTTAAATTTACTTTTGGGAAAGTTCCCAAATTTAAAGTGGGGGTGAGAAGAAAACGAAAGGAAGCTGCAACTTCATCATCCACTTTTGAGTGTCATACCAATTGGAAGATGAAAAGCATTGTTTTTGACTTACCATATTGGAAGTCTTTACTATTAAGACATAATCTCGATGTCATGCATATCGAGAAGAATGTTTATGATAGTATTATTGGAACTTTGTTCGATGTTGATGCTAAAACAAAAGATGGTTTGAAAGCTCGACATGATCTCCAACATTTGGGTATAAGGGCCACTCTTCAACCTCAAACTCTGGATTCTAACAGATTGCTATTGCCACCTACCATGTTCACTTTGAGCAAGATGGAGAAGGATACGATTTGCAATGTTTTGAAAAGTGTGAAAGTTCTAGATGGCTATGCATCAAACATATCAGGGCATGTAAATCCCAATGATCCTAAGAAAATTTGGGGTTTAAAAAGTCATGATTGTCATGTCCTCATGCAACAATTGCTTCCAGTAGCAATGAGGGGAGTGACACAAAAGGAGGTGAGATCTGCAATTAATGATGTATGCAATTTTTTTTGTCTAATATGTTCAAAGACTTCATCGTCAAGTGATTTCTATAAGCTTAGACAAGAAATTGCAAACATATTGTGTCGATTGGAGATGATCTTCCTGCCAAGATTTTTTGATATAATGGTACATCTTCTCATCCACTTACCTGATGAAGCAAGGCTTACTGGCCCAGTTCAATATAGATGGATGTACCCCATTGAAAGGTTTGCATTAATCTTATACTTGTGCCTGACGATTGTACCCTACTGCTAATAATACTTGAATTTTTTTTTGAATCTCCACTAGGTATCTGGTGAAACTTAAGTCCTATGTACGGAATAGGGCACGTCTAGAGGGGTCAATGGCAGAAGGGTATATAGCAGAGGAGACTCTTATCTTTTCTTCGAGATATCTAGATGATGATGTTGAGACATGGCTTAACCAACGTTTAAGAAATGAAGATGAAGGGGCTGAAGAATTGACAAAAAAAGGGTGGGATATTTTTTCAACAAATGGTCGATGTTTAGGTGGTGGAACTGTTTGTCATCTTAGGAATGAGGAGTTGAACCAAGCTCATCTCTATGTACTATTTAATTGTGAGGACATATCTCCTTACATAAGGTAAGTCAAATGAAACACCCTTAAAGTATTGTTTGTCAAGAGAAGACCGTTAATGTATTGTCCACATTTTGTATGTAGTATGCATCTTGAAGAAATAAGGAAAACAAGACCACGAGCAAGTGAAATGGAAATTGAGCGATGTCATACATTACAGTTTCCAGATTGGTTTAAATGTAAAGTAAGTAAACATATATAACATTTTTTTGCTTGGTTTTGTGTTGATTAATTACAATGATGTGAGGCATAGTTTGGCTGGGACTGTCTGAATTGACTCACTCACCAACCTGGCAAGTCAGAAAACTGTGCTGGGTAGTGGGCTGGGATTGTTTACAAAATTATAATTTTATGACTTACACAATTCTACAAAAGACAGGGGAAATGCTTCTTCTTTTCCTTGAGTTATTTGATACTAGTGTAATGGTTTGATGACATATTTCTTGCATTACTGTTTATAAAGCATATTGTTTCTTTTGTTATAAATACCCTCACACAGTACTTATTGACCACCTATTGTTGCTTTTGCAGGAAATATGTCTGCTGAAACCTATCTTCGTCCAAGGACAAAGCAAACTCTTCACAAATCTCCTCTCACCACATGTGAACAATTTCATTCACTAACAATTAACTTGCTCTTCTGAACAGACTTTAGCACTAGTATGTGAATGTGTAGAATGATGTTTGATGTCATCTTTTATTAACATTATTGTTTGTTAACTTTAATATGTTTTATATTATTAATGTGTTGTGCATTGTGAATCAGTGGGTGTGAATGTGTGTGGATGTAAATGTGGAATATGGATCTACATGTGGATGTGTATGTGTGGAACTAAATGTGGATGTGGATGTGTATGTGTGAACTAAAGGTGGATGTGTATGTGTGGAACTAAATGTGGATGTATGTGTTGATCGATCCAAATGTGAATGTGTGGATTAATTGTGGATGTGTACATGTTGATCCAATTGTTTGTGAACCTAGACATAAATGTAGGTGAATGTGGATCCATTGAAATATATTACTATTTTTTTTTTTGCTGAAACAAACTACTTATGGTGTATGTGGCCGTAGGAAAACATACTTTGTTATGGTGTACATGGCCGTAGGTAAACATATTCACTTATGGTCTTTTTAGCCGTAGGGAAACATACTTGCTTATGGTGTACGTGGCCGTAGAAACACATGCTTACGGTTTAAATTGTCGTAGGGATATTCGGCGTTACTGAGTCTATCCTTACAAAAAATATCACTACGGTTAACATTGCCGTAGCCACAAACAGATATCCTTATGGTGTTACTTGCGGCTACCAACACCGTCACTATAGATATATACTTACAGAGTTTAAAACACCGTAGCCTTAGGCCTTTGCCGTCGGACTTTAGCCGACGAAACCCAACCGTAGGGGAACACCGTAAGCAAAGGCTATGCTTACGATTTTTGGTTCTATACCTACGGTGTTTGGACGTAAGCAAAATCTGATTTTCCTGTAGTGTCCGCAAATCTCACCTCATACTCCAGCACGCTCATTGACCCCTAGGTAAATGTCAAAAACTCCTGCTCCATACGATCATGCACATGCTCCGGAATTTACTTCGCCCTAAACAAACAGACGAACTCAGCCCAAGCAACCTCCATAGCTCCATCTGCAAACTGTGTTCGTAGTGTTGGGTTGAGTGTGTTTTGGAATTTCCTAAAGTTGTATTTTAATGATGACCAATGAACATCACTCATACTTTGATTTTGATGATGACATATTGTGATTTTAATGATGACATATTATGATTTTGATGATGATATGTTGAACATGTTATACATATACATATCACAATAATGCTTAAACAACATGTTTTTGATGTTTAATATCTCATATTTTAATGATAGTATCTTGTACTAATGATTTATGTGTTAAATTTTCAGGAATATCCAGATTTTGTCATGGTAGTGTCGACACACCCATTGATGGTGTCGACACTGGGTCAGAGTCCCTGAAGCTATTTCATGAAGACAGGGTCAAGTGTGTCGACACAGCCCTGGTAGTACCGACACTAGACCCAGTCTCCAGAAGACCCAGTTGTCAGACTGGGACAATGTGTCGACACAGCCAGTGAGTGTGTCGACACTAGTCTCAGCTCCCAGAAGACCATTTTTGCGCAAATGGAATAGTGTGCCGACACACTCCCTAGTGGTGTCGACACACTCCGGCTGAATCTCAAAAACGTGAATTTCTCTGGACACGTGGCTGCTTGGGAATTAAGGGACTTGACCTAGGTTTTTGTGCCCATGTACCCCAAGGCTCCTTATGGACATATGGGGTATAAATACCCATGTTTCTTGTACTCCAAGGTATCCCACAAGGAGAGAGACAAGACATCTTCAGAAAAGGGTGTGGCAGCTGTAGAAAGGGAAAAGGGAGCAGAGCAGTGCTGTTGGGAAGGAGAACGTGAAGAAGAAGAGAAGAAGAGAGAGGATAAAGTATCAGCATCCAGAAAGGGAGCACAGCAGCACCATCAGATTGAGGAGCAGAAGAGTAGTAAATGAAGAAGAAGAACTGGCAATCCAGATGCCATTGAAGCAGAGCATCGTGGATTGAAGAAGATCTCCAACGAATTCCTTCAAGCATCTTCAATCCAAGCTTCTGCAAGTCTTCTTCATCAAGGAACATCCAAGTCACATCTATTTCTTTTATTTTCTTGGAGTGTTCATCCAGTTTTTCATTGTGTGATCTGTGTATGTGTTCTACACAGATCACTTAATTCTGTTTGTTCTATTTTTATCATTGTATTGAGATAGATCGGGCTAGAGGATCTATTCTCTAACTGAGCTTGTTCTAGCAAAACGTGGATCTTTCGTGGTCCAAAGGTTTGGAGCCGTAGTGATCCGATTTTGAGCCGTTGTGCTCAAGTGCTTGTGAGTCGTGGTACTCATAAGTGGTTTGTGGAGTAGGTTGTCATACCTATCTCCCGGGTTTTCTTTGAGTCATTATACTCAAAGGGTTTGAAGTCGTCTTGCTCCGGTTGTTTCTTGAGTCGTCGTGCTCAAGGGTGTTTGGAGTCATCTTGCTCCAGTGTGTGTTGTTCTCAAGGTTTTGAGTAGTGTGGCCTCACTGTGTGAGGGGTGGACGTAGGAGTCACTGGAGGTGATTTCTAAACCACCTAAAAATCCTCTGTGTAGTGGTTTGAATTGTGGTTTGACTTTGTATTTCGCTAGATGCATGCATAGGGATTTCGTTCACACTTCTAATTGATTTGCTCACACACACTAATCACACATATTGCATATGTTCTGTGGGGTTTCATTTGAATAGATATCTTAATTCGAAGTAATTTTTAAATTGCTTTAGTTTCTGCTGCAAATCTATTCAACCCCCCCTTCTAGCTTTGCCATTATCCACTTATCCGATCCTATAATTGGTATCAGAGCAGGTTAATATTTGTTTCCGATCTGATTTGATTGGTTCTGTTTGATCTCAATGCTCTATCTGCTTGAACTGTTTGCTTGATCTTTCACTGTCTCTATGTGCTTAATCGCTCTGATTCCTACAATTGGTATCAAAGCCGGTTAACCACTCTAATTGTTAGATCTAATTCCTTGTTACATTGATTCACTGTGATTAGATCTAATAATCTTTTGAGTTTTGGTATAATGGAAAATTTCTTTAATCTGCATAAATTTCCTATTATAGTTTCAGAGAAATCACCAATCTCACTTTCATCAAGGTTTTCAGAGGAAACACAAGGAAAAGGAGCAAAATGAATTCACAAATGCTCAATGGCAAAGAAGAACTTCAATGAATCCAGAAAATCACCAATTCAGAGAATTGTGGCTCTCACAGCACATTCCATGAGCTCAGAGCATTCTACATCCTCTTGAGAACACAAGAGTTCAAATGGGTCTAGAAGGTCAGCTAAATCAATTCCAAATCCATTTGTGTATTCTAATTCTGATTCTGATGCAGATGAAGGCATGTCCTATGTTGAATTGATTGAATTCTGTGAGAAGATACAAAATCTTAATATAAAGCTGAACACTAAAAATAAAGATTTGGAAAAGACGTTAAGACATTGCCACAAAGAAAGTGAAAAATTAAAAAATACACTTGAATTGCTCCAGAACAATGATAAAGATCCTTCACATGAAAATGAGAATTTGAAAATTGAAGTTCAGAAACTGAATTCTGAAAAAGAAAGTTTGAATGATAAGATCAAAATTTGTGAAAACTAGTTGTCCAAATTGAAAGAAAATCATGATCAGTTGGAATATGAAAATCTTGATTTGAAAGATGAAAATGAAAAATTGATTGATCTCAATGAAAACTTCAAATTTGATATTGATCAATTAAACAAACAGATTTCTAACACTCATAATCATCAAATAAATGAAAGATGCAAACAACTTGTTGAAGAAAATAGTCATCTAAAAAGGAAGATTGAATGCTTGTTGCATGACAAACCATTGGACAATGATTGTAGCAATTTAAGTAATAAAATTCATATTTTGGAAAAATAAATTGCTAAATTTGAAAATGAAAAGAACAAGATGAAAAATGGTTTAGATGTCATGATAAATAAACTTCAAATTTCAGAAAAAGAAGTTGTTGCATTAAAAGCTAAAAAATAGAAGCTTCAACATGATTTGAAGAATACTAAATACACAAATCTTGCTTCTGTGAGAGATAAGAAAAATGAAAATAAAACAAAATTAACATTTGTTAAAGCTGTTGGGAATAAGAATTCTGCCAATTCTAATGAAAAACTAGTGAAAGTTCTTGTTTAGAAACAGACAGAGAAAAAGAAAAATGCTACTGTAAAAAGATTCATCTACTTCCTCCATCAGTCCAAAAAGCTCCAAGGCAAGTTCCAAATTCACATCATGCCAAGAGCCACCAAAAGGTACCTCCTTCTCCTCATGGTAAGCCCCCTCACATGAAAAGGAGATTCCAGCAAATGCATACATGCCAAGGTAAGTACCAGGTAAGAAATGATCTTATTTGCTTTAATTGTAATAAACATGGTCATTTAGCCATTTTTTCTGGAATAGAGATCAACATTTCCATAAATATGCCAAACCAGTCCAGTGCTTCACATGTCATAAATTTGGGCATACTTCTAAGGAATGTTGGCATAGAATTGATAATTTTATGCATGCTCCCATATTTCATGTTAATGTACATAAGAATAAAGATCATGCTCATGCTGAAAACACTCAGAAATTCTATGTACATGAAAAAGGAACTGTTGCACAAAAGATCTCTTCTGAATTCCATGTTAAAAATCTCAATGATAAAAATCTAAAAAATAGAAAAAAATTGTTTAGTATGTTAGTGGTGCATTCTATACCAATAACTCTAAGATTAGAAACCAAGATTCTAGTGTTTCTAGTCTTCAGAAAAATGCACCCAATATCAAATCATTTTGGATTCAGAAATCTTTATTGCACTCTAACATTGATTCCATTGCAGGACCCAAGCAAGTGTGGGTCCCAAAACCAGCTTGATCGGCAAGCCGAGGAGTCTTACAGCCATACATTGTAAATGGATTCAAGATATTGGTTGTGCAAGGCAAGAAATGATTGGAGAACACAGGTAAAATCTTTGAAAAGCAATTGAAGTCCATTCAGGTAAAACTTCTTTATCATTTCAAATTTGAATTGCCTGAATTGAAATGATGTTTGATTTTTTATCTGAACAATGAAAAATGTGTTCTGATGCTACTCCCAACAATAACTTTGTGTTTTAACATTTGAAATCATGTTTGTGTTATCATGCTTGCTTAACTGTGCCCATGATTCTGTGTGCATATCAACAGCTTTGACTTTTTGGTATATCAAATGATGACATGTGGAAAAACAAGTTATGCTTGTTTGGAAGCTATCATTATGCATGAGTAACATACTCCGCCAAGTACCAGAAGTCATGTTATGCTTAAAGCTAATTGTGTGCATAATCATGTGTGAATTGCTTGCTAGCTTTTTCATTCCATGCACATATTAAGGGGGAGTAAATTTGAAAAAAAGTGCAAAAATGTTCTTGCAAAGATGCAAATAAAGGCCATTCTCTCTTGCAAATAAATTCCTACTTCTCAGTTGCATTGAAATTCTTGGTATATCAAATAGTGATTTGAAGAAAGGCAAGTTAGGCTTGTCTGGACACTTTCACTATGCGTGAGTATATGTCTCCGCCAAGTATCAAGATTCCTTTATGCAATTGTTGAGGGTGAGTATTTGTTGAGGGGGAGTCATTGTCTATTCTTCACTCATTTCTCTTGACATTTGTTGTCTATATTGAGCCCCAATCATCAGAATTTTTGAGTCATTGTGCTATTTTCTTATGAGAGAATTAAGACATTGAAACTACACTCATTGTGCATTTAGTTTAATTTCAAAGATTCAGTATCATTTCAAGGTTAAGCAATCTTAATACTGAATGTTTTTAAAATGATTTGCAAAACACTATTATAGGCACATGAGTGGCTTTAATATTTCACATGTGTATGTTTAAGCTTCATTTTCACCACAAGTTAAGAATAATTTCTCTAAATTCGTAGTCATGACTTTTCTGGTCAAAACAAACATATTCCTGCAAAACATCAAAAGAAAATGACCAACAATGTGGAAAGATACAAACAGAGTAATGAAAATTCTTGAACCACTGAGTAATCGGGCCATTTCACCTGAAAAGTGATTTGTTTCACGTCAAAAAGTAGAAATCAAAGTTTTCAACTCTGTATAAGATAATGAAAGTTAAACCACTGAGTAATCAGGAGATCTTGCATCTAATCAATGTGATCTCTTGCACTGAAAAGTGAGATTTAACTAATTTATTCTTGTATTATTTCCCAGTTAAAAATGAAAGAAAATCAAATTGACAGAATGAAAAAGCTTAAGACCTTCATAAAGTTCATGTATACTGAGTTTAGACCTATTATTTTACATTGTGTTAAACTTAAAGCTCCAAACATCCTTGCTAAATATTTCTGCTCATTCATATAGGTCTCTTTTCTTCACATTTGCATCATTATTTTAACTACATTCAGATCATTATATCTTGTAATACCTTGTGTTGAGTGTGTCTTTGTGATTAAACTTTGTTTCACAATACCAACACACAATAACTTCTCTCATATGTCAATATCACTTTGCCTCATTTATTTTGATCATTTCTGACCTTTCATTTCCTACATTTCATTTCTTGATCTCCTACTATTCTTTGTTTCTCTCTCTTATCTTTTTGATGCTGTCAAAAAGGGGGAGAAAGTTCTTTAAAGGGGAGAAAATTTCTTATGGGAGAAAATTCAAAAAAGGGGAGTTCTTAGTCAGGTTATTGGGAGATTGTGCATATATTTTGTCATCATCAAAAAGGGGGAGATTGTTGGGTTGAGTGTGTTTTGGAATTTCTTAAAGTTGTATTTTAATGATGACCAATGAACATCACTCATACTTTGATTTTGATGATGACAAATTGTGATTTTAATGATGACATATTGTGATTTTAATGATGACATATTGTGATTTTGATAATGATATGTTGAACATGTTATACATTCTATACATATCACAATAATGCTTAAACAACATGTTTTTGATGTTTAATATCTCATATTTTAATGGTAATATCTTGTACTAATGATTTATGTGTTAAATTTTCAAAAATATCCAAATTTTGTCATGGTAGTGTCGACACACCCATTGATGGTGTCGACACTGGGTCAGAGTCCCTGAAGCTTTTTCATGAAGGCAGGGTCAAGTGTGTCGACACATCCCCTGGTAGTGTCGACACTAGACCCAGTCTCCAGAAGACCCAGTTGCCAGACTGGGATAGTGTGTCGACACAGCCAGTAAGTGTGTCGACACTAGTCTCAGCTCCCAGAAGACCAGTTTTGCGCAAATGGGACAGTGTGTCGACACACTCTGGCTGAATCTCAAAAACGTGAATTTCTCTAGACACGTGGCTGCTTGAGAATTAAGGGATTTGACCTAGGTTTTTGTGCCCACGTACCCCAAGGCTCCTTATGGACATATGGGGCTATAAATACCCATATTTCTTGTACTCCAAGGTATCCCACAAGGAGAGAGACAAGACATCTCCAAAAAAGGGTGTGGCAGCTGTAGAAAGGGAAAAGGGAGCAGAGTAGTGTTGTTGGGAAGGAGAACTTGAAGAAGGAGAGAAGAGAAGAGGAGAGTGGATAAAGTATCAGCATCCAGAAAGGGAGCAGAGCAGTGCCATCAGATTGAGGAGCAGAAGAGCAGCAAATGAAGAAGAAGAACTGGCAATCCGGATGCCATTGAAGCAGAGCATCGTGGATTGAAGAAGATCTCCAACGAATTCCTTCAAGCATCTTCAATCCAAGCTTCTGCAAGTCTTCTTCATCAAGGAACATTCAAGTCACATCTATTTCATTTATTTTCTTGGAGTGTTCATCTAGTTTTTCATTGTGTGATCTGTGTATGTGTTCTACACAGATCACTTAATTCTGTTTGTTCTATTTTTATCATTGTATTGAGATAGATCAGGCTAGAGGATCTATTCTCTAACTGAGCATGTTCTAGCAGAACTTGGATCTTTCGTGGTCCAAAGGTTTGGAGCCGTAGTGCTCCGGTTTTGAGCCGTTGTGCTCAAGTGCTTGTGAGTCGTCGTACTCATAAGTGGTTTGTGGAGTAGGTCGTCATACCTATCTCCTGGGTTTTCTTTGAGTCATTATACTCAAAGGGTTTGGAGTCGTCGTGCTCTGGTTCTTTCTTGAGTCGTCGTGCTCAAGGGTGTTTGGAGTTGTCTTGCTCCAGTGTGTGTTGTTCTCAAGGTTTTGAGTAGTGTGGCCTCACTGTGTGAGGGGTGGACGTAGGAGTCACTGGAGGTGATTTCTGAACCACCTAAAAATCCTCTGTGCAGTGGTTTTAATTGTGGTTTGACTTTGTATTTCACTAGATGCATGCATAGGGATTTCGTTCACACTTCTAATTGATTTGCTCACACACACTAATCACACATATTGCATCTGTTCTGTGGGGTTTCATTTGAATAGATATCTTAATTCGAAGTAATTTTTAAATTTCTTTAGTTTCCGCTGCAAATCTATTCAACCCCCCCCCCCCCTTCTAGCTTTGCCATTATCCACTTATCTGATCCTACACGTAGTACAGAGGACCACCACACATCGGAACGCTCCTGAGAAGAAAGATAAATACAGCTAAGGGTATACTCCAAACAACACACATAACCTTTAAAAACCAACCTTTACATGCAGCATATAAGTAGCCAAAGTCACCCTCTCCTCTTCCACGCATCGAATGGCATGAAAGATCTTCTCCGTCTCCCTAAGCCAGCTCCTTGCTAGGATAGGATCACTCTCCCCCTTAAAGAAAGGTGGGGTCATCGTTCTGAACCTCTCCATCATAGATACTCCTTTAAAGCCTGCCTCATGAGCAGGTGCCTGCGCCTAAAATGTCGTTGTAGTCTGAGCCTGAGTCTACATCGTATGCACCAATCCTTGCATCAATGCTCCATAGTCCATAGGTGGTGGTGGGGGCGGCAAAGGTACATCAGTCTGGTCTTGAGCCTACTGAGCTGGAGCCTGTGCACCTCCTGCTGACTCATCACCTCGAGTCGGGCCAGCTCCTCTACATCCACGAGTCACCATCATCTGCAAAATAGACATTTATTAAAATATCCTATCATTCTACATAAACTTTGGACTAACTGTTTATGCAGACTTAAAGTATGAACACAATGTTGATATTTCATCTACGTACATGCTCAACCTGGAATGCTCTGATACCAATCTTTGTAACACCCCTCTTAGACCCAGTACAGTTATACCAACTCACATTGGATCTAATAGAGATATTACAGTGGAATAAATCCAACATTTAACGGTACAGGTTGAGATATACACAAATGACAATTCAATTCCAATAATAAGCAACGGAATATGGAATCAAACACTTGAAATTAACATTTTATTCAAATGTAAAGTCTAATGCATAAAAGCGAGATAACTATAGTCCAACATTATTACAAGCTATAAGTCCAAGTGAGTAACATAAAGTACATTATTTCCCTCACATACATAATGGTCACTCCAAAACTCTCAAACAAAACTAAGCCTCCACGTCCTCTCGCTCCGAGTCAGTGTGCACTAACTCTTGAGTATTCTCAGGCTCTCCTAAAATGTTAAGCAAGTAAGTATGAGTCTACAAGACTCAACAAATCACGTGAAAGACAGTTCAAGATATTATGAATATCATAGGGTTAAAACATGGTAGCATATTATCATTCACATCATTGGTATCATATAGTTCTTCCTACTAACATTGTTCTAAGTCAATTGGCATTCAATTATTACATAGTAATTCAAATTATCATGGAATTAAAATGTTTCATGTAATACATATAATTTTCATCTTATATTCTAACAAATGAACTAACATGTTCCTATGCATTGAATGTAATCAAATTCTCATGGTATATGTTTATTATCATGCAACATGTGAACTAGTTTTCATGTAGCAATTAATCATTTAAACATGTAGCCATTCTTTCATATAACAAGTGTCATGTAACATGTAAAACAATGGCATGTAGATCATGTAACATATAATCACGTAACACTTTTCATGTAGACTTTTATCATGTAGGCATGTAGCATGTAGGAATGTAGACATGTAGACTTGTAGACATGTAGCATGTGGTCACTTTCATTTAATTGCCAAGACATAGCCCGCACTATAATAGAGATCAGTAGTCATATAACATTCACTTATCACCTAGGAAAAATAGTGATGAAGTCATGGTATTTGCGCAAAACCGGGGAAAGCCCTTCCCACCTTAGCCAGTAGAACTTGTCTACCTCCAGGATTTCAATAAGTTGCCCACGGATTCAATAGGTCATTTTCATATAGGTGAACCACTACCATAGGGGCATCTACGGTGTAGTTCCTTGTAGGAATCTCTAAAATAGCAATGTCTTTATTGGCACTTCATTTCAATGCATGCACTAACATGTATGATATCATTTAATTTACACTTCATGCTATTCTAACATATGTCAATGCAATGACCTACAACATGTCTTTTTCAGTTCTGCAATTTTATTTTACTGTATGACAGATCCCTATCATGGTACTAATTACAACACATTCATTCATGCACATATTATCATTTTTATTTAGATTTTACATGCAATTTACCATTCATAAATTCATAACAGAATGAACAGATGTCTAAAAATCCTGAAATTTGGACAGAAATTCAGAATCAAGTATACTATGCACATGCAAAATTTTACATTTTTCTGATCTCTATAATTATTTTTCATAACTAATTTCCGTCCATTTAATCTATCTATCATAATACACAGTGAGGAAAATCATATGATTCTATGTAGGAATTGAAAGCAACAAGTATGTAGTGTCTTGCAGTAATACAGTCTCAAACTATCATTTTCCCACCTGAATCATGTTTACCATCAGTTTACTTTATTTTTATCGATCACAAAATAATTATTCACAGGTACATGAGGTCTAAACATCATTACAACAACCTGTCCATAATGTAACAGTAACAAAATACATATTTCAACATCTGGCCGAAACCTCATACAAATATGGATCAAAGATAACCAATTAAAATCGATTTTCTGAAAACTCTTGGCACTGATAAACTTGACGGCAGCATATGTGGCGTTTACTGACGTAGACGGCCACATATCCCATCGTTAAGCCTCAATAGACGACAGCACATAGCGTCGTTAACATATACTAGCGGCGGCACATAGCGCCATTAACTTATAGTAAAAGACGGAAAATAAATGGTGTTCACATGAAGTAGACGGCAGTCGATGCCGCCGTTTACAATATATAGACGGCAAGCGATCTGAACATCTAGTTCTTTAACACAGAAACTCAGAAAGAAACCACATGAAATGACACGACTTTTACCCTTTCACGTGCGTTGATTTCATGCTTTAAAAATATGTAAAAATGATAACCACATAGTATAACATATCCTAAACCAAACCCCCATGCAACTTGCCTCTATCCCTCCTACTGGAGTGACGAATCTAAGCCCGAAGATGCCCGCCTCGTTTGTGAGGCAGTTCCTTCCTCTGACTTCAACTGTTCCAAATCCACCTCCAACGTTGCTACCTCGCTTGGAGAAGCTTTGAATCTTGAAGTTGGATGAACCTCCTTGGTCCATAAGCCTCCAAACCGCACGAACCAGCACTGCAAAACCCTTTCCTCGGCCCTCTTTCTCTTTTCCAAAAACCAAAGCAAAAACCCCTTCTATCTGCGAAATCTGGTCTTATGAAGACCTCCCACGCATTAGCCAGCCTTAATCCTGACCCTTGGATCCTAAACGCTCGGATCTACGCATTAAAACCACTTGAAAACAACCGATCTCTCTCCCTCGGAACAGAAATATCAAAAACAGGCAAGTCAGGTTAACGTCAATATAAGTTGTCGTCAGCATCAATATAAACGTCCATCGATGGGGTCGTCTATAGTCTTGCCCGAAAAATTAACTAATTTAGGAAATAATAAACGACACTATATGCTGTCGTCGACAAGGAATAAATGACAGACGATCATGCCGCTAATAGGACTTAGCGCCAAAGGATGTTGACGCCAAGTTCAACACAGAACAACACTCAAACACATGCAGAAATAAACATACAATTTGCAATATAAATTCAAGAAAAATTTTCTAGGGCACTACACAAATTTTTCTTCTGACCCCCATTGGTTTCTTTGTTTTTCATATACTCTATAAACTCAGATTCCACTATAAATGCAGTCTTTAGTGTCACTGCCATGCTCTGGGGATCTAATGGAGATACCCTGCTCCTCACACTAGGTTTCAATCTTCTCACAAACTTCTTTACCCTTCTGAGTTCATTGTCACAAATGTGAGGTGCATACTTTTCCAGTTTAGTGAATTTGGTCTCATATTCTGCCACAGTCATGTCTTTTTGCTCCAATTGTAAGAATTCCACTTCTTTCCTATCCTTGACGTGCGGTGGAGTGTATTTCTCATACAACTCTCTTAGGAATTCTTCCCAACTAATGTTATCTCCTCTATTTCTGAACGCATTTCTCATGACAAACTGCCACCATTCATCTGCTCTATCCTGAAGCATATAAGTCGCCAATGTAACTTTGTCTTCTTCTTCGCATCTAATGGCCTTAAATATCTTTTCCATCTCTCCAACCCATCCTTCTACAACTCTGGCTGACTACTTCCTTTGAAGGCTGGAGGTCCCATCTTCTTAAAATTTTCTAACAATGATGCTCCAGAAATTCTTTCTCCACCTATATCTTGTTGATTCATCATTAGAGTCTATACTAACCCCTGGAATGACTGCATAAAAGTAGCAAAATCAGGAGTCCCAACACTTCCTTCTTGAGAGTTTCTGGCCGATGGATTATTAGGGACATCCTCCATAGAACCTTCCTCAATCTCCTCAAGTCTTTCCCCACTAGATGTGTCGATAGCTTTCCCTTTGTCTGCCATTTCCTGGAACACCATCAAACACATCCAATTAATTCATACTAGCCACTCAAGTTTTAAGAACCAAAATGATCTTTAGAGATTCTAGAATACACACAAATGTTTTTCTTTATTTCCTTTGTGAAAATGGTCACAGAGATATCTATTACCCATAACCTTGCTCTGATACCACCTCTGTAACACCTCTCCCGACCGCACACATACATATACATATCGCATAACTTTTGATTAGAAGAGGGGTTACGCTGACAAATTTCGTTATGGGCAGACAAATCCGTGAAATGCACAAAACTGGTAAACCATTCCACAAAGGCATCTTTGAACATATTATACATCACAAGGTAATAAAGTATTAATACTCATTATTTACATAAAGCAAGCTTCTTCTCTCTAAAGTTTTATTAGTACAACAAAATCTCTCATTAGACTATGCTATTCTTCTCCATTTTTTCATCTTCTGCAGCGGAATTGAGATTCATCTGTAGCTGAGATTATACACACATTCATAACTTGATTTGGAAACGAATTTGACAGGCATCATACTGGTCTCAAGATGTTACTAAATAACGTAAATATATCAGTGCCTAGGCGATTCTAGCACCTTGGATCTTGTTCATTGCACAAGAACGAAGTTTATTACCCACCATCATCAGTCCATTGACTTGGATTTACCTACAACTGTCGCCCACTGCTGATCACAAGTGATTGGTGCTATCACAAGTGATCCTAAACCCTCTTTAAATAGAACATTGTCTTCAGATCATAAGTTACATTTCATGAGCTGTCAAGACAGCTATGGTTTCCAGACACCATCTGTTTCTGGAATTTGAACAATGCTTGTCAACAGGCAAAAGTCATCTGTCGACAAGAGTCATTTGTCGACAGGTAAGGTTATTTGTCGACAGATAAGAGCTATCAGTCGACATGTACTGATTTTTCAGAAGGTTTGGGTTATGGGAGCTTGAGGCCTGTTGACAGATGATTTCCATCTATCAACAGCTGCAAGTCCGGCTTCCAGAAATAGATCTACACTACTCTAAAGACTCTTTTAAAGGTTCCTATGAATCCAAATATGTTAACAGATCAAAGAGAGTCTTATTTACATTCTTAAACATAACTTACATGAAGGAAAGAAGCATAGACAATAGGAGTCCGAGCTTTGCATATGAATGGCATAAAATTGGGGACTTGTAGGAAAAGATTTTCTAGGAACATATCTACTCCTACACGTAATTCCTTCTCAAGCTGAAACAAAATTCATACTAAGAACAAAATCTACTTCTTAAGACATGAACAATAATTAGAGTTTTATGAAAGCTTTACTAATCATTGTGACAAGAACCAAGGTAGACACTCAAACTCTGAGGCTCTAATAGAAGAAGGAACAAGAAGAGGTGAATTTTCCATAGAACCGGGGACAAATAGGAACATATGGGTTTCCAAGGATGAAGAAGCTACAAGTATGATAATAGAAGACTGGAGAGAACCAGAGAAAGGAATCTACTTGACTTAAAAAGATGAAAGCCTTCACCACTCCTTAACGAAAAAGCCCACAACCAGTAGAAGGAAGGCTTCACAAGATTGCAGATGTAGCAATAGCAGGGCCACGGCAGCAGCTACACCCACCGTAAGATCAGTAGAAGTAGTGGCTCCAGTAGCAACCGCCCAAGAGCAGTAGTAATAGAAGAATGCAAGAACAAGAACTGAAGGGTGCAAGGGCATGTGCTGGGAAAAGTGCACATGATGGGTGTTGCGGGGTTTTTATAGCCCAGCACCTTACCATGCACAGTGACACCTCTCTCGCCTAGGTGTAACAGTAAAAACGATTTGATTTTTACTGTTACACATGGCTCATGCAACCTCTCCCATTATTACACATAAGCCACCTACGTGTGAGATGTTTAACCCTTAATGACATGGGCTTACGTAGCCCATGCTACGTAAGCATGGAATAATTCCCAAAAATCATCACCTTAAATAGCCCATAATTCAGCTAGCCCAAAGATTCTCATGTAAACATATTCAAATGGTGTCCATTTATGTTAAAACTTCAACCATAAGCTAATGTAATGGTTTTACAAATTATGGTGATTTTAGTTTAATGTTTAGAATTTATTTTTCACTGGGTGAAAAATCGCCCGGAAAATAGTTGCGTCGGCTTAATCTCGAAATTCGTACATCAACAATTCTGGATATTTACATTTTCGATATCACCACATTTTTCTAAGAATTATGGTGTTCTCGGATTTCATTTTTGTTACAGAATTATGGTGTTCATGGATTTCATTTTTCTAAGAATTATTGCATGAAGAAGAATGTCAAAGTCAATCTGAATTTGATCATGTCTCAAATCATGTCTGAGACAATTCGGAAAGATCTTCACAGATCCTTGCCTTATGCTGCGCATCTGACAGCTGTCTTCATGCATTTTGGAGTTTCTTTTCTGAATGAAAAAGTTCAAAAGATTCCTCAGAACAATATCTATTATTTGCATCATCTACAAAAATTTATGAGGTTCAAAGTTGATGGTGACCAGGTGCTTAGAGGGCCTGTAGTGGAACCACCAGCAGAAAATGTAGAAGAAGAACATGCTCCAGATGTTGAAGCTCCTCAAGTTGATCTAGTGGAACTGCCCCATGTTGATCCTCATATCCCACAACATATGCCAGTTCTACCCACTCCTCAGGCTTCTCCACCTTCTTCTCATGTACTTATCCCTTCAAACTTTTTCCAGCAACATCATAGTTCAGCCTCCACTTCATCTGGTGGATCTTCTGTCCCACCAAAACTTTATAAATTTCTTCAAGTTCAATTTGACAATCTCAAGAGAGAAATGTCTGCCAGTTTTGAACTTCAGATTCAAAGATTGGAAAATACAGTGAATGACTAGTTTTTGAGACAGCAAGTGATAGCTGAGCATGCTACTAGAAGATTCAATAGACTGGTTGGAACCTTGGGTGATGCTTCAACTCAGCTACAAGGTCTTCAGTTTGATTTGCAAGCAATTTTATCCACTATTTTGGAGCACACTCAACAAAGTATTCAAACTGGCAAAGATGCTGTGAGTCAAGTGTCCAAGTGTCGCCTATCATTTTCTCACTTTGTTGACGACATGGAAAGTATGAAGGCTCACACTGCCCATATTGATTAGGAGATAGCAGATCTCCGGACTGAATTTGGTAACATTTGGCAGAATGGCTCAGCTCCTAGCTCATCATCTTGTCCTCCACCCATGAATCAAGGCTTCACTCAATTCCAAACATAAATTTTTGAAAATCTTCAGAAGCTGGAAGAAATTTTGCATACCAGGATGACCACCATGCAATCTCAATTGAGATCCAATTTAGGTGCTCTAGAAGCAAGGATGAAGACAATTGAAAGCATATTACTCCCTCTTCCTCCTCCTCCTCCACCTTCATCTCCATGATGTTTGTTCTATTTTGATGATGTCAAAGGGGGAGAAGGGTTGCTTTGTATGTAATAGATGCTCTCTATAGTTTCTTGCTTCATTTTGGTTGTTGGATTACACATAACATTTTATGCTTGTATGCTTGATCATTTTGGAAAGTCGAAATTGAATGACATAGTTGTTTTTGATGTGATGAGAATCTGGATGTTATTGTCATTTCTTTTGTATGCCATGGAATGATGTGAATGAATGATCTCTTGTTTGAGAAATCAAAAATTTGTTTAATGAATCATAGTTGCCATCATCAAAAAGGGGGAGATTGTTGGATCTCTTGTTTTGATGATGTTAAATTATGATTCATACAAATGTGGAAATCATGCTTCTATTATATTTAACATTATTTTTCCATGTGTACCTCAAAGAAATGCTCAAGCAATGACAGTGGTGTCGACACAATTCAGATAGTGTGTTGACACATAGTGCATTTTCAGTGCAATTAATCAAGAAGGCAAGCCAGTTGTGTCGACACAACTCAAGTGGTGTCGACACAGCTCATGCATCCAGCAAATCAATAAAGGAAGAAGTGGCCAGTGGTGTTGACACAGTCTGTCTGTGTGTCAACACTCACTGTCCCTCCCAGGAGCTTGATATGAAGCCAGTGGCCAGTGGTGTCGACACAGTCTGCCTGTGTGTCGACACTCACTATCCCTCTCAGGAGCTTGATATGAAGCCAGTGACCAGTTGTGTCGACACAGTCTGCCTGTGTGTCGACACTCACTGTCCCTCCCAGAAGCTCAGTTTGAAGCTAGTGCATTGTGTGTCAACACATGCTTGTGTGGTGTCGACACACCTCAGATATATATTTTTTTAGATCTGAAATGCAGAGACACGTGGATGGTTTTGGTTGAGGGCTTTTGAGCAGGAATCTTTGTGCCCCCAAACTCCAAGGAATCTCGTAGATCCATGGGACTATAAATGCCCCTTATCCACTCACACTTGGGGTACGCACACATTAGTTCTTCCAACTTCCAGAAGATTCAGGTGATTTCAGAAGAGGACTTTATCTTGGAGAATTTCGTCCAGATCTGAAGGAATTGAAACTTCAAGTACCTTGGACGATCCATCACAAGAGGACTCTCCGAATTTCAGAGTCTTCTTCCTAGAGTTGAAGTAGAAGAGCTGATCTCCCACCTGGAAGCAAAACAGGGAGATTCGAACCAGACATCCCCAATTTGCAATTCGATTGTCTAGTCTGGTTCTTCACCTTAATCTCATCTCATTGTGTGTGGTTTGTGATATTGGTGCAATCCTTGTGCCCAATTTCACATGTGTGTGATCAGATCTGAGATCTTTGAATCTTAGAGTGTGTGTGTTGATCTGTGTTGTTTTTCTGAACTGGCAACATAAGCCTCATTGTGTGTGTGTGTGTGGATAGTGGATGTAGGATACACAATTGTGTAATCCAAACCACCCTAAATCACTGTGTCTCTGTCGTTTGTTTGCTTGTGCGCTAGATGTTTTGGTAGGCTCGTTGTTGCTACATCATCTGATCAGTCTAAAGTGTTCAGAACTGTGATTGGTTGTTAGATTCGAGTCACATTTCAATTCTTCTAAGATTCTAATCGAGTGAATTTTAAATCCAGAGAAATCTATTCAACCCCCCCTTCTAGATTTCTTCATAGTAGTCTTTTCCGCAACATTTCAGTTTAGTCTTAAAGATACAATATAAGCACAAGTTTATGCCAAATTTTTTTATACTGAACTCATTTAAACTGAGCTACAAAACACTTGTAGGCACATGAGTAGCTTTAGTGTTTAACATGTGTATATTTTGAAGCTTTATCTTTAACACATGTTAAGAATAATTTTTTCTACACTCATGATCATGCCTCCTCTAATCACTATACATCGTTTCCTACAAAATGTGAAAATGAAATTCAAAAGAAAAATATAAAGATACAGACAGAGCAATGAAAGCTTCATTTCACTACTAAGTTACCGGGCTCATTTCACCAAACCAAGTGTTTGGCTCGCGTCAAAAGGTGATAAACAAATATTTTCAACTATGTATAAGATAATGAAGGTTACACCACTAAGTAATCAAGGGGTATTGCATTTTGTAAGTGTGACCTCTTGCACTGAAAGGTGTGATTTGACCAATTTATTCTTGTATTCTCTCTCACAAGATGACAGAAAGAAAAATTTGAAGTATATAAAGAACACCACGTACATTGACATAGATATAGTTCATGAAAATTGAGTTTAGAGTTATTATTCTGCATTGTGTAAAATATCTAGTTACTAAACTCATGTGATAAACACTTTTTTCAACTCATGTAAGTCACTTTCAATCACATTTGCTTCATCTTTTTAAATGCATTCAGGTTATTAAAACTTTGACATGTGTTGTGATTGAATGTGTCTTTGTTATTAAACTTTGTTGCACAATCACAAGACACAATAATCTATCTCTTATATTTTAATATCTGAGATTTCATAGATTCTTATTCATCAATCTCCCAATTCCCCTCCTTACATTCATGTCACTCATACTTTGATCTTCACTCATTGATGTCTTTTAGTATCACATCTATGTACTTTCATTTTTCCCACTTACTCCATTGGTACCATCACAAGGGAGAGTGTCTTTCCATGGGAGTGATCACACTTGTCTTTGCTTAAGGGGGAGGTTTATCTTTTTGCTATTGTCAAAAAGGGGGAGAGCTTTTAGTTGTTAAAATTGCTTGAGAATATTTTGTCATCATCAAAAGTAGGAGAATGTTGAGTTATGGTTATGTGAATAACCATAATCATTATTTTGATTATGATTGATTTGATTTAATGATGATTGATTTGATTTGTTTTGATGCTGACATAAATCATAATAACATTTGGTTGTTGATGAACTTAAGTGCTCTCTTGCTACAATTCATTTGATTCATGTTTACAGTTCATAAATTGACTAGCCATTTTGAAATCCTGTTAAAATGAACATCAAATGTTCACTTATGGTCATAGTCAGCCAAAGCACAAACATCAGATGTACAGTTTTGGTCGTAATTAGTCGAAGCAGAACTTCATTATATACAAAGCTAAGCTTCAGATATGACGAAGTCACTTCGAACGATTTAGACAAAATTTGACACTAACTTCAGATGTACTAAATTGTTTCTTGTCAGTCGAAGTAGAACATCATATATGAACTTGGACTTCGGATATGACAAAGTGGAACTTTGTCACATACAAAGCTAAGCTTCGGATATGATGAAGTTACTTCGATCGATCAAGACAGATTTCGACCAACACTTCGGATGTTCATATTTACACTTGGTCAATCAAAGCTTGGCACTTCGTATATTCACATTGTTTCTCATCCATCCGAAGCACCTTGACTTCGGATGTCACGATTTATACTTGGTCAGTCGAAATGCTGATACTTTATATACTCATGTTATAACTTGATAGTCAATCAAATATTGATTACCTCATGTTTTACATTGATTATCATAACATGGATTGTTTACTAATTAACTTAAACATCGATTACCTTTCTCCTAAATAGTTAAAGATGCTATTTGTGCAGGACATCATGTGATGTGCATGTGTCACTTAAGGGGCTCTAGGTGCACGCAACCCTAAGTACGAGGTTGGACATTTGAGTATAAATAGGCCCTTGTCCTTTGCAAAAAGAGAGCGGCCAAAAAGTGAAGTACAGAAAGAAGTCGAAAAAAAAGTGAGAGCTCAGAGAGAGGAATGGAATTGCGTCGCCAGGAAAAGAGGAAGAAGAGCAGAGGTACCAAATCGAAGCAATTTGCTGATTTTCTTCCTAATCTAGAGATCCAACTTCAAAGGAAAAGCATCAAGTTCGTAAAGCTTCATCGAAGTCCAATTGTTCTCTAACAGAGGAGAGCACCAGCAAAAGTTCTTTGTCTATGTGTGTTTTCTGAGTGTTGATTCATTTGCACAAGTATTATGTGCAGATTAATCTCTATTAGAGAGCGTGTTTGAGTGTGTGTGTGCTCTTTGAGTGATTTCGCTCAAGTGCGTGGACTGAGCCGTCATGCTCTGAGTGTGTGTGGTTTGAGCCGTCGAGCTCTTGTGTCTGTTGTACTCAATTTCGTCGAGTAGTGTGTGCCTCACTGTGTGAGGGGGTGGATGTAGGAATCACCTTATGATTTCTGAGCTACCTAAAAATCTCCTGTGCAGTGGTTTTCTAATTGTCTCTTTGTTAGATGTATGCATAGGAATTTCTACCCACATTAGATCTGCATAGTTTCCGCTGAGTTGAGTTACAATCTGAAATAATTCTTAAAATTGCTTAAGCTTCCGCTGTGTTTAGTAATAGATCTATTCAACCCCCCTTCTAAATCTATTCTCCCTGCTCATTCGATCCTACATCTATATGGCTGATGTGACATAGGTGCAGCTCCAAGAATCAAGTCGATAAAGAAGTTAACACCTCGTTCAGGAGGAATTCTTGGCAGCTCATTGAGGAAGACGTCAGGGTAATCTTAGACTACGCGTATGTCTTCCATCTTGGACCCTTTCTTTTCAACCACTATGGCCGCAAAGAAAGCAAGACAACCCCTTTTTATCAAGTTGTGAGCTTGTATGGCAAAGACTAGAGACATTCATCTCATATTTCTAAGTCCGGTGAATGGTATCTTAGGGAATTCACTAAATGTAACATTTCCTTTTCTACAGTCAATGCTAGCTCTATAAGTGGATAGCCAGTTGGCTCCCAAAATCACATCATAGCCTTCCATGGGCATACACACTAGGTTGGCTCTTAAATTGAGTTCTCTGATCATCACATCGGCTAATAGGAAGTATTTGTTTAATTTTGTTTTCTCTCCCAGTGGTGTGGTGACAGGGAATTCAAAACACATCGATGCAGGTTTAACATTTAATGTATCAGCAAATTTTTACGATATGAATGAATGTGTAGCACCAGTATCAAACAAAACAAATGTTGATTGAGAAAAAACTTGTAGTGTACCTTCTGCCACTCCACCATCTTCAGTGGTTTCATTCTCCTGCACAACTTGCAGTTTTCCTTATTTCTTTTGCCCATTAGGGCGTCTTTCATGATATGGTGCTCAAGACTTCTGTAGTGCAGACATGCGCCTACTTCCTTCAGCACTAATCAGTAGTGTGACCAGGCTTGTCACAATGCTTGTAGTTGCTTTTGGCTGGTGTAGAGGAGGTGCTGATCTTGGGTTTCCTCTTCTGATTAGGTCCTTCAATGATGTTGAATGGCCGCTTCTTTTCATTCATTGGTTTGTTGCTGGTTGAGCCAAAATCTTGCTCCTTCTTGATGATTCTTCCTTTGATGCGATCTGTGAGATCAGTCGAATCCTTGATTAGTTGAGCTTTCTTAACCATCTCGGCATAGGTCTGAATGTCGAGAGCTGCTAGCTGAGTGATGTATTGGGGCTTGAGCCCATTAAGAAAATGTCTTGCCTTCATCTTTTTAGTGTTAATAAAATGGTTAGCGTAATGTACCAATCTGGAGAACTGGGCTTCATATTCAGCTACAGATAGATTCCATTGTTTGAGTGCGGCAAATTTTGTAGCTTTCTTCTCTTGGACTCATTCAGAGAAGTATTTAGAGTTAAATTCTTCCTTGAATTCATTTCATGTGAACTAACCATTAGCTCTAGTCGCTTCTACTGACTCCCACCAAGCACAGGCATCCCTTTCAAGTTGGAATGTGGCCAACAGTAACTTATCACCATCCACGCATTGCATAATGCGGAAGATGTGCTTAATCTTCTTGAGCTAGTGTTCAACTTTATCAGGGTCTGTGGTTCCACTAAAGCGAGGTACATTCATGCTTCTAATGTTCCGATGTAATTCCCTAGCTCCACAGTTTTCATTGCCTTGCGTAGCTTGTAGTAGGGGGCGGGTTAGTTCTTGGATTGTTTGTTGCATGTCGCGTAATTGAGCATGCTCAGCAGGCATTGAAAATATCTATGTTCCTTCAAAATAAAATTTGACATAAGATATTAAAGTGGCACTAAGTTAGTGCGTGTGTGAATATCGTTTAGATCTTAACCATGGTTCTACTCAATCCTCACATAGGTATGATAGTTAACAAGTAGTCAAGGTAGTTCATCCTAGAACATCCTATACTTAAAACTTCATATGCTCTGATATCACAAAATTGTCACGTCCCCACGCAGAATATCAGAACGTGAGGCAGTTAATATAGCGCGAGTATAGAGCGAATAATAGACATCATTCCATTGGACAATTGAGCAATACTAGATCAAATGTATTTCATTAAATATTGCACCATATCTATTACATTCACTAATTCAGAGCCATAACTGTGGGTTCAGAGAACATCATCACATTTAAATAAAATAAATAACTATACTAAATTCTAAAGTAATAGGATGACATCCGGGTTACTCTTGAACTTGCTCGTCTCCATCCTTATGAGTATAGTCCTCATCATCATATTCACCAGAAAACATATCACAAATAACGCAGGGTGAGCGATAACACTTAGTAGGACGTAATATCTCGTACAGAGACATGCATTAAATAATTAATTATATTAAAGAGCAAAGTAACTAATGGTAGAGAGAGAGTCAAGTAATGTTGAGAGAGTAATAGTACAATTCTAATAGTACATGTTTCAAGTATAACACAAAGAGCAGGATAACCATAGCACGAATAGCACAAAATAGCACGCAATAGAACATAGCACAACAAGTCGAGTATAGTATAGCACTTTGATTGTCAATAGATAGTCGAGATAGATAGCACTTGAGTGTAATGCCCAACACTCTGGTCAATTAACTCTCGCGGGAACTAGCACTTTCAGGCACAACTCCCAGGACTAGACTGGGCCCTTTATAATATTGCCAAGCATTGGTTATATTTATTATCTTTAGACAATTAATCAAATGTCCATAGAGAGTACCAAGAATAGATGAGAGCAATTGAAGAGAACAGAAGAGAGTGTAGAGAGAACGTGAAGAGATGAACGTATAGAGAATAATATATGGTCAAGCATGAAAAATCACAAATAAAACGATGATAGTAACAGTTGCACAACATGCATGATCGATGCTGGCAGTCTGGTAGAAGCCACGCCCCTCTCCCTGGTTGCAACAAGGTCATGACTGGGGGGTCAATTGCGATAATGAGAAAAGGTCGCGATCCCCGCAATAGTCACAACAGTGTCGCTACCCAGATGCTGGTCGCGTTAACAAAGAGACTTCTAAGACTGTTTGGATCATGTAGAAAAAGTTCAGCACAATCCCTAATAGCGGATAGGACTTGAGGATACAACCACCTCCTTAGCCATAGACGTACACCATAGCCAAGGAGTCTTACGGAGGTCTTGAACAAGGATTTACTAGTCTGACAAGATGTCATACCTGATAGAGAGGTAATCCAAGTCAAGAAAAGTGTATAAAAATATTGCTCATCTTGCCTTGAGTGTTTGAAGGCAGAGGAGCATCGGTAACAGTATCCAAAGCGAACAATAGACAACATAAACAAGTCCTTTAATTATAGGTATCAATATGAAATAAATTAAATATTTTACTAGATATTTTATGAATTGATTTCTTGAACATCACGTGCCAAAAAGATAGGATTTTTGTTATGTGCATGTGAAAGAAATCAAGAGATTGGAACTTAGGTCATGCACATGTCCTTTAAATAGAGAAATTTTACATGGTTAACATTAAATATCACTTGATATTGTGATACAGTATTGACGAGAACTTAAACAGCAAATCTCAAGATTGTGTTATAGCATGATGGCACATAAATTAGGGTTTTCGGGCTGCAGGACTTAACGCGACCTATCTGCATGGCACATTAAGATTACGACATGTTTAGCTGTCGTAACGTATCGGGGGGTCACGACAGTGTGGCGTCCTCTGTTCAGGTCACATTCTTAGTGCAAGAATTCGAGTTGACAGGGCTAGAGGAAAAAAACTTAGATCTCAATGTACAAAGCATGAAAATCCATGAAATCACTTTTAAAATGTTGCTAATAGAGTTCAAATCATAATAGAAACAAGAATCAAATAAATAGACATAGATTTCATGGAGTTTGAGATCCAACAAGAGAGTTCGGATACATGTCAATAGTCGAACATTGAGCATGAAATACTCATAACTGTCATGATGGAAATTGCGGAAAACATGGGGCTTTTGTTATTGTGATCATAGACTATCTATGGATTAGATTAATTAGATTTTGCTCGAGAGATTGCCTACCTTTGGACGCTGTGAACTTCCTAAGGCTAGAACTTGATGAACGCTTGAAGAACTCCTTGCAAGCATTCTCCTCCTCAAATTCTCCCCTCTAATGGCCTATTTCCTCATCGTTCAAGTATCAGAAGATCAATAGGGTTGGCCATGGATGCGATTGAGGTGTTTTTGTAGATCTAGGGTTTAAGAGTCCTTCTAAAGTTCCAATTCTCCTTTAATTACGAGTTTTCTATATTTATCTTAATTTCCTCTCATCTAAATCTCAGTTTTTTATTAGGATAGGGTCAGATTTCGTGGCCATTGGGTTAGGCATAATTACTTGAGATGTAAGGAATTTACTTGCCCCTTTTTAATTTATCAATAATTTAATTACGAATTTTGACCTATTTATCTCTAATCTATCAATTGGACTCTTATTTTTGGCCCAATAACTCATGTATGGACCAATTATACAACCCATATACTAAATTTACTTAATGGGTTTTAATTTACCCATTTTTATTTATAGTTTTAATTGATATAATTATTTAAAACTTGAGGGTTGCTACAAGAACACCCAAACTTCTAGTTGTTCCTCACCTTCTTCTACTCCTAGCCTTGCTCCCCACGTCCAGCAATGCCTAGAGAGGTTTCCAAGCGACCAAGAGAGGATCCATAATGTTTTTACAATTATAGGGGTCATAAAACATGTTTAAGTTGTTGTACTCTATAGATTTTGATGATCACAACAACACTAAGTTTAACTCATGTTGAGAGAATCACAAAAGCACATAGTGATATAATTATTAATGATTCAATTATTTGATTTATTTATATTTAATTTGAGGGTCTAATTTGTGTGTTAAGTGTGCATGAATATAAGTTGAAGTTGAAGTTGCTAAAGTTGATGTTAAAGTTGAAGTTAAAGTTGAAGTTGAAGTTGAAGTTGAAGTTGAAGTGCTGAAGTCGATGTTTCTGAAGTCGGAGTTGGAGTTGAAGTCGAAGTGAAAATCGGACGACCAATTTTGGGTTTTAGGACAACCGATTTTCCTAATAACATTGGTATTGGCCTGCAGTCTATCCCTCCTCTCATTCATGATGATCACAATGAGGCGCTAACTTCTGTTCCTACTGATGATGAGGTGAAGCAGGCTGTGTGGTCCATGAATGGCAAAGGCACACCGGGGCCGGATGGTTTCTCGGGTTGTTTTTTTCAGACCTGTTGGGCCATCGTTTCTGCCGATGTTATAGCTGCTATCTGTGGCTTCTTCATGGGGTTCCCTCTGCCTAGAGGTGTCACCTCCCCTCTCATTGCTATTATTCCCAAGGTTCCCCACCCATCATCTTTTGGTGACTTCAGGCCCATAAGCTTATGCAATTTCTACTTTAAAATCATTTCTAAGATAATTTGTACCCGCCTCACTGATATCTTACCTCTTATCATATCTGAGGAGCAATGTGCTTTCATCAAAGGTAGAAATATTGTTGATAATATCTCTCTCTCCAACCAGCTTATTCAGGATCTTGGTAGGAAGATTCGTGGTCATAATGTCGCCCTTAAGCTTGATATAATGAAGGCTTATGATAGAGTTGAGTGGGATTTCATGTTTGCCGTGCTTCCCAAATTCGGTTCCTCCAACCTTTTTATATCATATATTGTCATGTTGGTTTCTAATTGTTGGTTCTCTATCATATTCACCTCTGTTCGGTACTTTAAATCTTCTAGAGGATTGCGCCAAGGCTCTAGCTCTTTTTATCATCATGGAAGAGGCCCTTAGTAGGGGGTTAAAGCATATCCACTCTTCTTCATCTCTTATTCCCTTTGCTGGTCCAAGGAGCTACCCGCCTGTCTTACATTTGCTATTTGCGGATGACACTCTGATTTTTTGCAATGGTCAAAGATCAAACATCTTGAGGTTACTTAGCTTCTTGCGAAGGTATGAGTTCTGTTCGGGGCAGAGAATTAATATTCATAAGAGTACATTTATTTTATCCCCCCAAGGCTCCTCCTTCTTTGGCTAGGAAGATTTCCAGTATCACGGGATTTCACCAGCAGGTGGGTGCGTTCTGCTATCTTGGAGTCCCCATCAAGCATGGGAGGACTAAAGTTGCTTATTACAAGTTCCTCATGGATAAGGTTAATGCTAAGATGAATTCTTGGAAATCTAAATTTCTATCTCAGGCGGGCAAGGCCACCCTTATTAATTCAGTCCTTTATTCTATTCTAATATATCTTGCTGCTGCGATTTCCATTCCTAAAACTGTGGTCAACTACATTGAGAAGTTTTGTGCTAATTTCTTTTGGAGTGGTACTGATGGTACTCATTGGAAGCATTGGGTTTCTTGGGACATCATCCACCGTCCTATTTCTGAAGGAGGGCTTGATATTAAGAGTCTTTGGCATCTTCAACTTGCTTTGGCAACCAAACAAATTTGGAATATTTACCATGGTTCCTCCATGTGGGCTAGATATGTAAGGATCATATTTAAGGTTCATTGTGGAGCGCCTTTTAAGAATTTGACTCCTCATGGCATGTCTAAAGTGGTTTTTAATGTTGCCCATCAAACTGTAGTTAAGAATTCCAGATGGATTATTGGCGATGGTAGAAGTGTGGATTTTCTGAAGCATGTCTGGATTGGGCAAGACCCATTAGATGATGTGCTATCCACCCCTTACAATGGGCCTGGTCTTACTGTTCGTGAGGTCATTGCTAATGTTGACCATCCTATTCGCAACCTCATTCCATGCCCCACTATTCTTCAGGATATTCAGCTACTTGATCAGAAAGACTGTTGTGTTTGGACTGCATCTCCTAGTGGTTCCTTCACTACCTCTTCTGCCTACAAGATTCTCTCTTTGCATGGGGTGACAAGGTTGCCCCAGATACGTCTGTGGCATCACTCCTTCTATAAGCGTACATCCATTTTCTATTGGAAGATTTTATATCGAGCTATTTCTGTGGATTCCCGCATCTCGGATCAGGGTATTGCCATTGTTTCTCGGTGTTCATGATGTACCATCCCTTGCTCTGAAGACATGAACCATCTCTTTATTTCTAGTGATTTGGCGCGTAATCTATGGAACTGGGTTGCTCCTATTTTGAATATTAACATGTCCAATTCTTCCAACATAACTACCCATCTCTGGCACATCTTGCGGCACTGCAATCCATCCACACCCATGGCTTTACCTCCATGTACGCTTCCATGCTAGTTATTTGGGAAATATGGTGTGCTCGCTGCCTTATGCAGTTTGAAGGGAAGCGGGCTTCAGTTCACCGCATTATTCATAATATTTGCTACATGGTCTCCTCGTCCCTTGACACGTTGGTTTTTAAGAATTTACCATCCGATAAGTGCCTCTTGGATCTCAAGTCTTTTGGTTTCTCTCCTAGAGTCAAAGCGAGTTCTTTTAAGTTGATCAGGTGGATCCCGCCTGACTCTGGTCTGGTTCTTAATGTCGATGGCGCCTGTAAAGGGAATCCGGGTATTTGTGGTGGAGGCAGGTGTATCAGGGACAGTTCGGGTCATCTTCTTTTGGCTTTTGCTCATTACTATGGTTCCGGTGGTAGCTTGGTTGCTAAGGTGCACGCCCTTTGTGATGGTATTCGGTTAGCGTCTGAATATGGCTTCCCATTGTCCTTGATCTGCTCAGATTCAGCAACTCTTGTCACTTCAATACCAACAAATCTCCTTCTTGGGATTGCTTACGCTGGTGCCGTAAAGCTCACTCTTATATTCACAATTCAAATGTCAAGGTGGTTCACACTTACAGAGAAGCTAATCAGGTGGCTGATGCTTTGGCTAATTTAGGTTGTAAGCTTCTTAGTAATGTAATTTTCTTTTATTCCACTTCATTACCTCGTGAGTTTAAAGGTCCTCTAACTTTGGACCAGTCTGGAGTTCCTAACTTCAGGCTAGTTTAGCTAGGGTATGCCCCTTTGCTCTTGTATACTGCTCTTATATTTTAAATCCAAGCCCAGGTGGTTCGCATTGGTGGAGTGGGAACATTCTATTCCCTTGGAATAGGATGCACTCTCCTAGTTGCTGTCCCTGAGGACCTTTTGGAAAACAAAAAATCAGATGACCGATTTGTGAATTTAGGTCGACTGATTTCGGCGATTCCAACATGGACTTTCCTAAAAAGAGTCCTACGAAGGTTGAACTCTTTCCAAACTTTGAGGGACCCTTTGGGAATACAAATACAACATATTTCTATGATTTGGAAAACTTGAACACACCCCCAAGAGTTGGTTCTTGTGCCCTAGAGTTTGAGAGAGGGGTTGTGTAGTTTGGATAGGTCTCTTTCCAAGTTTGGATATGAACAAGATTTCCTTGTCATCCACGGCCAAGATCAAGTCTTTGGCCAGTCGGTATATAAAGGGAGACCTTTACATGTGTGTAGAAGAATACACATAGTTGGAGAACGAGATTTGCATCCAGTCTAGGGCAAAGAACGAACCAAAAACCAGAGCACCTTCCAGGAGATTTCTTCAAGGGTTGTTGTGTGAGTTCAAGGTGTTGGATGTTCTGAACAGTGTGCATCCATACTACAATGTCCAAGAAGACCTGTGCAAGATTCTGTGTTCTTCTCTGACGTTTCTCAACCATGCCGAATTAGGAGAATTCTGAACTGTGAATTTTCATCTTTCTTCTCTTGTTCTTGGGTTGAGAATTGTACTTCAATTTACACAAACATCTGTGTGTGTGTGCTCTGTTGGTGAGCACGTTATTGGTGTGTAGTGCGTGCGCGCATACACACTGGGTTGTCTCATACCTGGGGACCGAGGTGGGGCTTTTGTTGTCCTCGTAAACAACCTTGGGTGTGGGGGGTGCGTTTACACTTGTACCTAGAAACAAGCTAGTGGAAATCCTCACGGGGTGTGAGGTAGTGGACGTAGGCACACACAGGGGTGTGTTTGCTAAACCACTATAAATCCTACATGTCTTGTGATTTGATTCCATTTTTTCTATCTCCATTCGATGCACGTTAGGATAGTTGGTTTCGCTGTTTTAATTGTCATATTCCATTGTGCACATCGTTCTATAGATTGTCTTCAATGAGTCTAATCTATTCTTTGTAAAAAAAAATTATATAGGTGATAACCAATTCACCCCTCCCCTTTTGGTTGATCATTGCACATACGTTCGAATATTTTACTCTTCAATTGGTATCAGAATAGAGTTGTTGATCTAAAGAGAGATTATGGTTGTAGTGGCCAACAAGGGATTCATGCCTGAAGGCTTCTCTATCCAATGTCCACCACTCATTGATGGCAATAATTACTCCTATTGAAAAAATTGTATCCATGTCTTTCTCAGAGCTCATGATTATGAGATCTAGAAAGTTGTGAGTAACGGTCCATACTCACTGCTAGAGGATGATGGAAAGTGGACGAAGGATCACATTAAAAAATCCAAAATTTTAGTGCCATGAATATAATGCAATGTGCTATGCACCTTGTTAAGCCAAAATTGTTGAGCAACTATCTTAAGAAATATTGTTGTGCAATTACCTTTTCCAAATGTTTGAACATTGTGTTTTTGTTATGACAAAATCTTTTAAACAAATTTATTAATACCACACTTTATTTTGTATGAAAATTAATATGACAAAATAAAGGCATACATGTATTATAACTCTGTAACACCTACTTAAGTTTGTGTCAACACACAGAACCTAAGTGTCAACATTGACACACTTGATAAGAAATTTTCTCGAAGTCCACAAATGTATACTGTATACCATACTGACTCCGACTCCTAGAAAGTTGAAGTGGGCTAACGATTCTATGAACTGTTCTTCAATCTGACTCTTCTAAAGTCGAAGTGTTCTAGGATCACTCCGACTCGTCTAAAGTTGAAGAGATCTAGCTTCACTCCGACTCCTTCAAAGTCGAAGTATCTTATCTCTGACTTTTGAAAAGTTGAAGTATTACCGATTGTTTGATTGACTCCGACTTTCAAGAAGTCAAAGTTTATTACCAATTAGTCTTACTCTGACTCTTATAAAAGTCGAAGTCTAGTATTGTTCATGTCTTGATTGTTTCTCACTCCGACTCTTTAGAAGTCGAAGTATAATATCAACTTCTGTGTTACTATACTTGGATAATTTTTTGTTATTCCTTACAGAACATAATGTTTCATTTATCTTGATTATTTCAATAGATTCTCTTTATCCCTATGAGATCCTTTACAAAATGAGTGTCTCATATATGTATTACAATATGATGTTTTCCTTGCTATTAAATTTAAATATTTTGTTAGGCGGGAAAGAGTGTACTCAAAGTAATTATATTAAAAATCTTTGTTAAGATTCGAAAGAATTGTATAATGTGTTCTCTTGCTTGCTGTCAGAAATATAGTTCTATTCCCATTTGACAGATGCTAAGCAGTAAATGCGATGGTAGGTATAAGCAGCATGGGCTATCTGTCAGAACTCACCTACCATATCTCCTTTCTGTCAGAACTCCCTTACTTTCAGAAAAAGGTCTATATATTTCCTATACAACTTTTTGTCTATTCTTAAATGCTCTGAGCATTTGTCCTTCTAAAGTTCTTTAAACTTTACATATATTTCTATCTCACCTACCTCTGAAAGGATAGAGGTATTTGCATTTTTTTTACCTTGCAGACACTCAGCTACCTACTGAAGACTGCTTGTTGTCAGTCATGGGTATGAAGCTTACAGTCATCTAATGATGTTGTCTGCATAGCCTGAAGCCATTGAGACTCTAAGAACTGAAGGACTGATGGTCATAATAGAAGCCTCAAGGTCTCAACATCCAAGGATCAACAACTATCTTTTAAACGGCTATCTTCTAACGTTCAGTTTCAAACGGGAAGCTCAAGTCTCTGATGCTTATATATGAGCTGAAGTTTGAAACAGAAGATACACCGACTCCAATCAAAAATCGCAAGAAGCAAGAACCACAACAAGCCTACACAACCATACCTTCTACAGAAAAGAGAAAGAGAGAAGCTCACTAGATCTGAAGAGAGCTTACTGATTCAACTTCGACTTCTAAGCTCTCTACATTCTAAAATCTTTTTCTTTTGGTGGCTATTGTATTCTAGATCTTCTCAGTTCACCACCTTTGAGCCAGAAAGAGTTAGAGCAATCTTTTTTCATCTTGTCTCTCTTTTTTATTTCTGTGTTTGCTCAATTCTTGAGCAGACACACTGTACTCTTTTTAGTGTTTTTAACCAGTAGGGGGTTTGTTCCATGTAGTGCCCCACTTGTGAAGGGAAGACCCGTTGTTGTAGGTGTTTGTATTACCAATTGGTAAAGGGAAGACTTGCTTGGGAGCAAGTGGGTTGTAATACCTCTCAGATTGAGAGATAGCCAAGTGTTCTTGGCAGTTAGTGAAATCCCAAGTGAATCTTGGGGACTGGATGTAGGACTTCCATATGGGAAGGGTCGAACTAGGATAAAATCTCTCTGCACTTTGTGTGATTGTTTATGCCAAGTATTTCACTTGTTTCACATTCTACACTAAGTACTAACATCATTATTTAGTGTTATCTATTTTTAGATAAATTTTTGAAGGTGCAAAGAAGTCCTATTCACCCCCCTCTAGGACATCTAAAGCTCCATCTAGATCCAACACACCCTGATGAGTATTCCCATGCTTCTATGTGCAGCTCAGCCAAAGAAATGTGAGACAAACTAAAGTTAATTTATGAAGGCACTTCTGAAGTCAAGGAGACCAAAGCCAACATCCTAGTCCATGAATACGAGATGTTCAAGATGAGCCCAGTGGAAACAATCTCTGACATGTTTGCACAGCTCTCCAACATCACCAATGATTGATGGCACTCGGGAAGAACTACACTGATAGAGAGATAGTTCGTAAAGTTCTGAGGTCTCTCCCACTGGCGTGGCACACCAAGGCCATAACTATTGAAGACTCTAAGAACTTGTCAACCCTCACTGTGGAGGAGTTGATTGGGAGTCTCATGATGCATGAGATCAATCTGAAGCTGGAGGAGTTCGAGCAACCAATCTTTAAGCAAAAGGATGTGGCTCTCAAGGCCAAGAAATCCAAGGCATATCTTTCTAAAGAAAGCTCATCAAGTGAAGATGAGGAGGAAGTGGCCAAGATTGCACGAAGCTTCGGAAAATTTCTGAGAAAGAAAACATCACAGTATGCATGTTGTGTGTGGAAGGAATATCTAGAGGGGGGGTGAATAGATATTGACCAATTAAAAATTGAAACCTCGAGATTAGGATCTGATCTAATGAAACGATCTAAACAGTGAACATCAAACCACACAAGTGCAAACAATATTCTTTAGGTGGTTCGGCTCCAATGTGGAGACCTACGTCTACCCATCACTAAACCAGTGAGGCTTCACTATCAACTAAAATGTGTGAGACTCTCACACAACCACTGATACATGATAACCACACAATTTTTCGTGTTAAATTTCATACATATAGTAATTTTAGACATCAATTGTCTATAAATAATGTGCACATTGATTTTAATTTCTATTTCATCCATAAATAATTTGTTGAACGTGTTAGTTGATATTTGGGGTTAGAACACATGTTAGATTTTCATTTAATAAGTCATTGCTTTTATTCACTTTGGAAAATAAAAGCCATTTGTAAATAAATATTGTTACAATAATATTCTTGTAAGTATCTTTAGTAGTAAATAAATAGGAGTTGATAAATAAATAAAATTTTAAAACCCCACCCAATCCCTATAAAAAATATTTTTTTTTCACAAATACTCCACCACACCCAATCCCGATATGCCACATACCCCTGCCTAACCCTTTTTCCTTTCTTCTCCATCAGTTTGTGCAAGTCTTGGTGTCGGTGTGTGTGGAAGCTGATAGAAGCATCCGCAGGCGGCTGGAGCTCTAGGTCTCTGGCGATGGGGTCTATTGGAGCTGGCGATTTGGATGTCAGATGGCGGCCAGGGCTGCTGCGGATCTGGCTGCTGGAGGCGTGGCGGCTAGATCAGATGGGGCGGGTGTGTGCTGTGTGTGAAGGGCTTGTGCAGGGAGGCGGCTGAGCTGGGCCAAGCGGCCAGGGCGTGTGGAGCGCTGCTGACCAGGAGCGCCTGGTGCTGAAGCTGCTGGGTGTATGCACGACGACATGGGGGAGCAGCACAGGCTGGGGGGTGTGTGTTGTGTGCGATGGCTGAGGTGGACGGCTGGGCCATGCGATGGTGCTGGCAGGTGAATTTGGTGCTGAGGTGGCCACGGCGGTGTGAAGCCTGGGCGGCCAGCGCCCATGCGTGTGAAGCTACAGCTTGTGCTGCCGGAACCAAGGGCGGCCAGCGCCCATGTGTGCTGAGCTGGCGCCTTGGTGGTGTGCAGAGGCCGAGCGAGTTGAGCTACGCTGGCGATCCTGGTGCAGAAGGTATGAGCAGGTGATGGCGCTGAGGGGCTTGCCAGGCCATCCGGGCATGTGCCAATCTGGTACATACCGATCTCGTGCGTGGCGGAGCTGGGAAGAGGTGAAGGCAGGAAGAGGTGCAGAGGAAGGCGCCTGGAGCCCTATAAGAAGACCCCAAGGCCCTCCTCTCCGGGGGTTAGTAGGAATTTTTTAGAGATATTTTTTCCTTGCCATTTTCTGTACTTTCCTTTTAGCAGAGCTATGAGGATTTGGAGCTTCTCCAGTTGAAATTTTTAGAATATTCCAGTTTTCTTTCTGTTCTTCGAGAGCCAGTGAGATGCTTGATTTTTAATGCTTTCTGCCAGTTTTTTTCCTATATTTCTTCTTCCAGCAGAATTGTGGGAGATTTGGAGAGTTCAGAATTGTTTACTTCCACTTCCTTGGTGTTGGTTCATCTATTTCTTCTACGTTAGTTTCAATTCTTCTGTGCAATGCAAGTGATCCAGGGAGTTTATTTCATCACTACTGTGTTTTCTTCCGTTATGACTACTGTGAATTGAAGGGAAGGAGAGGAATACAATTGTCAATTTGTTTTTCTTCCATTTCTATTGTTCGGCTGCAAGCAGAAGGTGATTGCAATTTATGTTGGGTTATTTTCTCACTACTGTTCATCTGGTTTTGTTCAGCATTCCGGGACTGGGTGATTTAATTGTTATTGTAGAGCTGATGGAAAGGAGGTCGACATCTGAAAGGTTCAAGAGCTATTTTCTTTTCTTTCTGTTTGATCTCTGAGAGGATCAGAATGTTCTTCTTGTCTCCTTCCAATTGTTCAACATTTTTTTTTTGATATTTCAGCTGGGAGGTTTGAATTGAGTGTTTTGTTGTTCTTGGTTCGATTATTGGGCGGGAGTTAGATTAATCTTTCTATTCTCCTGTAAGGGTGATCCAGAGACATTCCAATCTTCCATTTCTCATGTTTAGCATTACTTCGATATTATGGATTATTCTGTTCCTGGATAATTCTACTGCTGTGAATTGTTGCGATTTTACCTTATTTTCTAATTGAGGAGATTTCTGGAGGGATCGGGGAGGCCTTCTTCCTCTCTTATGGATTAGTGGGGACAGCAACTTCAGGGCTTCCAGAGATCGGGGCTTCTTCCTGTATCTTGCAACTGTATCTTGCAACTGAAGAATCCTGGGGGTGTTTGCTCCAGAGTTGGCACAGGGCAACCAAGAAGATCCCAATTCTTGGCGTGTCTTGCAGCTGTCTAGCATCCGAAAGGGTAACGATGTCTAGAGAGAACCTGAACATCTCCACAGTTCAGACGAGGTCCATGTTTCTGTGCTAGTTTCGTGAAGATTTCTGAGTCATTGTAGTTTTTTTTTGTTTTCCGAGTCATTAATTTTGCTCTGCTTCCTGTTCTTCATGGATTTCAATGTGGCAACAATAATCTCTTGTTCTCTGTGCAATTTTTGAACTGTGAAGATAGTAGGCGAATGCTTGTGGAAGAGCTGATGTTGTTGCCTATTCATCCCCTGAGCTATAGGGGTATAGTGGGTTGATTTTTGAGAATTTGTGTTTGTCATCTTTCCGAATTATTTCAGATTTAGAGGTGCATTTGTATGAGCCTAGTTTAGATTTCTCTCGGTTTGTTTGATCCCTCAATTGAGAGGGTACAGTGATACCAAGTTTCTTTTCATTTCAATTCCACGTGTTCTTTCATTAAGTTTGATCTGTCAAGATTGTGTGGGATTTGATCGGTGTTGTTTACACATTCACTTTTAATGCATTGTCGATAGAGATTTCAAGTCGAAGTAGTTTTAATTCAAACTTTATTTATCCTCTCAGTGGATATGACCTGTTCTCACCACTGTATGAGTTCATATTTGTTATTTTAATTTTGTGAGACAGTTTAGAGGAAGTGCGCATATTGACTTGTGCGAGGAACTCTAGACAACGAAAATGCACAGTCAACTATGCCGCGCGTTCAATACACAGCTTCTACAAACTGCTGATTCACAGCTTCAACAAACCGCTGATTCACAGCTTCAAGATTGTCCCAAATCTCACAATCCTAACACAAGAAGTGTAGGATCAAATCCGTCTACTCCAATTAGAGCAGACAACCAATCAGAGTGATATAGTGAAGAAGTTGAGAAAAACAAACTAAAGAGAAGTCTAAAGAAGTGCAGAAGTAGCAAACGCTCTTCACTGTGGTTAGATCTGGTCAGAAGACTTCTTGAACTCCAATTCAACTTCTTCATGCTTGAGTTCATCGAATTCATCTTCTGGTCACAGCACAACGACCAATTGCCTCTGAATCTGAGATGAATTTCGATCCTCTATTTTAGTTGATTAGCAACAGGTCTTCATACGGAAGAAGATATGATTCAGCACACTCTTCTCATGATCAGATGACTGCACAGAAGTCTGCTGCTCTCTCAGAACTCAAGCGCTCTCTCTTTTCTTTTCGCTCTCAGATCTCTGCACTTTTTCTTCCTTGGTGCGATTTGTTCTACTGAGGACGATGCACTACATTTGATCTGATAGTCGGAATCTTTTTAGTGGGCCCCTCAACAGAATCACAAAAGCTTGGGAGATGCTTTTGCTGCAAAAAGAGTATCTTCCAGAACCATGTGAGGTGTACTCGAAGTCCCAATCATTGGGCCTCGGGTCATGTGCCCAAAATTTATGCACTAGAAGATACTTTTCATCTCTGTAGAACAAGTGTCATAGAGTCGACGCATCCTGATTATAGTGTGGACCTATATTTATAGGACTTGACTTGGATTAGTGAAAAATCTTCAGTAGAGTTGACTACATGCCCTCTAGAGTCGACCTCATCCAAGTGACTATGATCCTTTTTTTTTTAAATAAAGCAATATCTAGACTGATACGACAAAAGAGTGAACCTTCGATGTCACAATCAGCTAGATAGATTTTATATATATAGGAAGCATGAAAGAAAAGTACATAAGCAATGGAGGCACAAGCTAAAGACACCCTACGCAGAGGGATCAAGAGTAAATGACACATCAGCCCAAGAAAACAAAAGATCAATCCTCTAATTCCCCAGTAGAATTTATGCATTGAAGTGAAGTACTACAGGTTATGATTCTAGATTTCGGTGGTGGCTGTGCTGGAGGGACAAATAGGCTGTGATTCTGACTAACTGACTGTGATGTAGAGTTGACCTTGCACAACAACGTAGTGTCGACCTCATCTGATGATAGAGTCGACCTGATCTTCCTTTAGAGTCGACCTGGTAGACTAGTAGAGTCGACCTCATTCTCACATGGAGTCGACCTCAACCAACACTTCTCTTCAAACGTTCACAAGAAACTTGACTAGTGTCAACCTGATGTTCATCTGGAGTCGACCTTATCTGATTCCTCCGCTTCAGCGCTTGTCAGAAAAGCAACTAGAGTCGACCTGTTCTTTAAGTAGTGTCGACCTCATGTGATACTCTGAATATATGCACTACTAAAAAACTATTTAAGCATCGACCTAGCCTTTGAATAGAGTCGACCTTATGTACATCACTGATCTCCAGTAACTCTTCCATTGATACAAATGTGTTCACTTATGATGTAACCAGAGTCAACACAAGAAAGATGACTTTGACTTTGTGAAAATTCTTGTAATACAAATAACTTGTGTTAGACATTTATGACATTTTGTTTGATTTATGACATCATCAAAACCAGGGACACAACAATGAAAAGCTTCCTATGGACTCCAAGGGCAAGAACAAGCAAGAAGACTCTAGCAGAAATCAGAATTAATTTGCTATGAGTGCCAAGGAATTGGGCACATGAGAATAGAATGCCCAGGATTTCTGAAAAAGTAGAACAGATAGAAGGTAAAGAAGCTCAAAGCCATGGTCGCCACCTAGAGTGACTCGGACCAGTCATCCTCCAAGGCTAAAGAACCCAAGAATGAGGAGTGTGGTCTCATGGCTATTGAGGATGAATCTCCTGAGGTAAAATTTGACCGAGAATCCTTTACTTCTGAGGAGATTGAGCAAATGTACTCAGTCTTGTATGAGAAATACAGAAAAGTAAAAAAGGAAAATAAAGGACTGAAGATAAAAATCAATGATATTTTGCATAATGAATATCCATGTAACTCATGTTACTTGTTGAATGTTCAATGCAGTATTCTTCATGATGAAAATGAAATCATGCAAATCAAAATTTCATTGTCTGAACAAGAAATTGAATGCATGCTTGAAAAGGAAAAACACATCCTTGGAATCTGAAAGGAAAATATGGAAAACTAAGTGCACGTGCTTGAAGAGAATGTTAAAAATTCTGAAAATTCTGTCAATAAATTGCATGGAACACTAAATGATCTAAAATCCACTATTTCTAGACTCGTGAAGGGAAAACAAAAGTTGGATGAAATGCTTAATATTCAGGTGAACACAAATAGACATGGTCTAAGTTATTCACCTAATAAGATCAAGTCCCTTGAGTCTAAATTGAAAACATCATTTGTTCATCTATCTAATATTGCAAGTACATCTCATGCTAAACCACAATAGAAAAATGCCCAAATGAACTCTCAATTTAAGAAGTCTGTGCATCTTAAGAAACCAGTTCAGGATAAGAATTCCATGAAGTCAAAGAAATCTGATGTTAGAAATTCTGAACAATCTAAGAAGCATGCACAATGAAAGAAAGGAAAGCATGTTAATCTTCTTGTAACTCACATCGTCACAACCCACACAATGCACTTCCAACATTACACATTATTTCTGTGGTGGGTATGGCCATATGAACTACAATTGTTCTTTAAAAAGAAACATGCAGAAAATGAACTTGGTGTGGATAAGGAAGGATTTGTTGTCTTGTGGGACTAACACTGTTGGACCCAAAACCATTTTTGGTACCAAAGAAATCCACCAGAGATCTGTGGTTGCAGGTGTCTTATGAACTTAAGAGTTCAAACATCAATTGGTATCAATGTGAATGTCAAGGCACCTACACTATTCTGTGAGTATCATGTTTTTTTTTTTTATTTTGAACTTTCAAGGTATCACATGAATACTCTTATATGTTGTATTGTTTACTCTATTAGATTTTGATTATAGGCTATGTTTTTGTTCTATCAAAAAAACAAAAAAAATTGAAAAATCGAAAACACAAAAAGAGTCTTATGTCTTAGTGTCTTTTGCATGTCTATCCCTTGTGTGCTTGCATGTAAACTATTTGTAAAGACACTTCCTTGACTCTTCCTATGACCTAATACTCCCTTGATATTCTATTGTATTGGCTTAAGACTTAGTGTGCATCAGTTCAGCCACTAAGGGGGAGATTTCTACATTTGGTGTGTGCATACATTAAGGGGAAGCCAAATAGCTCTGTATTTAACTTGCTTCTCAAAATTCATCTGAAATAGAGACCAACACACTAATGTACATGACTATGATGAATGGATATCATTTTAATGATCGGTGGAAATTTTTCTTAGTACTCTTGTGATGCTTAAAATCCACCTAATTTGTAGTAACTCATGAGGAAAAGCTACCAATCCCAAATTGAAAAGAGAAACTGAGCTTAGTAACCGGGTCTTTCCACTGAACAAGTGATAAACCTTGCGTCAAATGGCAATATGTTTCTCAAAAATGAAAAAAAAATAAAGAAACAAAAAAAGGACATCATTTGTTTCAGAACAAAAAAAGGGTAGAGTGATAGCTACCAAAAATCGAGGGTCTATCATGCATGGGTAAGATTGAAAGTATCTGTTAGTGTTAATTAGAATTCTATTTATCATCATGTATGATGCCTCTTAATCATGTCTCACACTTCACTTTAAAAGGTATTTAATTTTAAATGTGTGTTGAGAACTTAATTAAACACTGGACTATTTAATGGCTATCTTTTAGAGCATGTACTCCCATAATTTTCCCCAAACTGACATTTTCACATACTCTGTACCTATGCCAATTGCTTTTCTTATCCCTATTACCACCCACTTTGTTTATACTGTCAAAAAGGGGGAGAGAATATGTAGATTTTGCATTATGATTTGGGGGAGAGATTGTGTTAAAAACAAAAGGTGAGTTAGAAGTATTTTTGAGAGGGGGAATGATTGCATGACTATGAATGCTTGCTTGCATGTGTGTTGTGTGTAAAGAAAAAAAAAGGAATAACAAATTGAGTTTAGAAATCAAATGTTATGTTTTGTGTTAAAAATCTACAAGTGTTTTGTCATCATAAAAAAGGGGGAGATTGTTGTACTCTATAGATTTTGATGATCACAACAACACTAAGTTTAATTAATGTTGAGAGAATCACAAAAGCACATAGTGATATACTTATTAATGATTCGAGTATTTGATTTATTTATATTTATATTCAAGGTCTAATTTGTGTGTTAAGTGTGCATGAATATAAGTTGAAGTTGAAGTTGAAACTAAACTTGAAGTTAAAGTTGAAGCTGAAGCTGAAGTTGAGGTGCTGAAGTTGTAGTTTTTGAAGTTAGAGTTGGAGTTGAAGTCAGAGTTGGAGTTGAAGTCGGGGTTGGAGTTGAAGTCGAAGTTGAAGTTGGAGTTGGAGTTGAAGTCGGAGTTGAAGTCAAAGTTGAAGTCGAAGTGAAAATTAGACGAGCATTTTGGGTTTTAGGATGACCAATTTTCTCAATAACATTAGTACTGGGATAGTGAACAAATCAGATGACCGAGTTGTGAATTTAGGTTGACTGATTCCTGCAATTTCAACACTTTCCTAAAAAGAGTCCTACAAAGGTTAAACTCATTCCAAACTTTGAGGGATCCTTTGGGAATATAAATAAAACATATTTCTATTATTTGTAAGACTTGAACACGCCCTCAAGAGTTGGTTCTCTTGCCCTAGAGTTTGAGAGAGGGGTTGTTCTATTTGGATAGGTCTCTTTCCAAGTTTGGATATGGGCGAGATTTCCTTGTCATCCCCGGACAAGATGAAGTCTTTGGAAAGTGGGCATATAAGGGGAGTCCTTTCCATGTGTGTAGGAGAATACACATAGGTGGAGAATGAGATTAGCATCCAGGTTAGGGCAAAGGACGAACTAGCAAACTAGAGCACCTTCCAGGATATTTCTTCAAGGGTTGATGTGCGAGTTCAAGGTGTTGGATGTTTTGAAGATCGTGCATCCATAGTACAACGTCCAGGAAGACATGTGCAAGTTTCTGAGTTCTTATTTGATGTTTCACAACCAAGCCAAAACAAGAGAATTCTGAACTACAAATTTTCATCTTTCTTCTCTTGTTCTTAGGTTGATAATTGTACTTCAATTTACACAAACATGTGTTTGTGCTTGGTTGGTGAGCAATGTTGTGTGTGTAGAAGGATTATCTAGAGGGGGGTGAATAGAGAATCCTCAAAAATTTAAACACAATTTCGAATTATGAAATCTGATTTCGTATTTCTAAAGGATGGATGCACAAAAGCACAAATCATGAAATTGCAAACCACATGAGAGCAGGAAAATTTTAAGGTGGTTCGACTCCAATGAGGAGACCTACATCCACCCCTCACCAAACCAGTGAGGTACCACTATCGAACACCCCGACAGTATATCCAAAACAATCCCTGATTCACAGCTTCTGCACAACCGCTGACTTACAGCTTGAGAACCCTGTTGATACACAGCTTAACAGATCCGCTGATACACAGCTTCACCTAAATTGATCCAATCACAGCTTGTGAATGATCAATTTAATCTGCTCCACCAAGAAGCAGACAGCAGACAATTCAAACGAACAAAAGAAGATCCAAAATGGGAAAATGAAAACTGCTGAAGAACATGGTGATTTCATCAAAATTGCTGATCTAGATTTGAATTCAAAAAGATTCTTCTTAAATTGTAGAATCAACTCCCTATTCGAAGAACTTCTTCAGAATTCTACTGCCGTTTGATTTCAGAAATTAGGTAGAAAGGAAACTTCCGATCCTCTGTAATTGAGAACTCAGCATCCACTCCTGGAAGCTCCTGATCTTGCTTGAATCGTCATTGATTTCGTCTGATCACAGTCCACTTTCCAATTTGCACAAATCGATGCTTCAAAACATCTGAGGTCCTCTTTTCCGCTCTGCTCCTCACCTCTCTTTTCACTGTAGTGTGTGATCATTTTTTTTGCGATTCCCTACTGGAACCTCTTTCCCCTTTTCTTGAATGCGTGGGATTTCGTGTCGTGGGCCCCTCACAAGATTTGCCCCCAAAAAATGTAGGAATCTTTTTGCTGCCAAGAATAGGAGCCTTCTAGAGCCGCTGACGCGTACAAAGAATATCTCAGTTAGTTAGCCTTGGAACATGTGCCTTTTTGATGACTTGATCATCCTGGAGACATACTAAGTATTCGAGTGTTGACACTGTCAGGTTCTAGTGTCGACACACACTCTTCTACTGCTGAAGCCAATTGCTTGAATGATGAAATTGAATGCTAAGTGTAACGTCGCGTGCTTTTCGGATCCTTATGGATCATGTGTGTAATGGTTGTGAAGGCCATTGTGAGGCCAGTGTGGTTTGGACGTGTGGTGTGTGCAGGTGTGGTGCAGGTTGGGTCCTGAGATAAAATAGGACCTGCTGCATGTTTTGTAGGAGTTGGCGGCCAGCTGTGGTCGTTGACTTGTTGGCGTCCATGTAAGTTGACGTTTACTGTATGAACTTGGAGACAAGGGATATGGACGTCTAGCCTTGGCGGTCTGATTGGCGACAGACATGTTGACACCAACCTGTGCGACCTACAGAATATAGGTCTGCCCGAGGACAGTTTCCTCAGCCCAATTCCCCTCTCCCTTGCCCTGTCTTCATGCCTCTTGCTTCCCCAATGCTTCGAACGGTTATAAAAGGATAATTGGATAATCGTGGAACGTGAGGCGGTGACGAATTGGCCAAGGAAACGCCAGGACGTGGTGCAATTGCCGTAGGAGCTCGCGGAGGGTTCGGTGTGAACCGAAAGAATTTAGGAGGTTTAAGCGTGTACTGAGGTAGGGAATGATCCCTTTAGTTCCTATAGGTTGTGATAATATATCTGGAACGCATGAATCTGCATGATAATTGTGTTTTCGGGTAATGGTATCCATGCGGGGTACATGGGTGGTTTGAGCAATTTAATAGTAGAATCATGTCGTTTTGAGTTAACTAGAATTCATGCATGTTAGAGGAAATGTTCCCTCGCGTTTTCCCATTGGTTTTAGGGCCGAGGACACTTGTGGAGTCGGCCTAGGGTTTTTGTGAGAACTGGTAGCCGAGGAGCTTGGCGTGAACATCGTTTGACGCCAAGTTCTGCAGTTGGGAACTTAACGGCTAGATACCTTGCCGTTTACATCCCATCGACGACAGTCGATGTTGCCGCCAGTATGTTTTTATGAAAATATTGTTATATCAGATATTTAGTGTTATCGAGCGGTGTAACGATAATTGTGGTGCACCAAGTGCTTGTGGTTTATAAGATTAGTGTACTGGGTACACAGTTGACTGGTTCACGTGGTGTTCACGTGTGGTGGACTACTAGTGCACGAGGTTTACGTGAGACTTCACGTGGTTTGTGTGTGTGACGTGCACGTGGTTTTGTGTACGTGGCGAGTAGTACGACACCTACCGTGGTTACCTCTCCAGTTGGGTGCGCCAGGTTCTTTGTGATCTAGGCTGTTAGCTCGGGGCTTTGTCTCGGTACTTGTGTTGTACCGTCGAGGTCTGTGTCGTCTGACCTGGACACCCTCACTCCTGTGTTTGAGTTGTACATCCGGCTGAGGGAAAGACGACAGTGGGACAGTGACTACCGTACTTGTCTTTTAGTCACTTGTAGCGCGCTCGTAGTTGGGGGTACGGACACCAGTAGTCGACACTGGTCCCCAGCTAGTCCTTTTCCAGTGCCTCACTCTAGCGAGCCCAGGCCAGGGTCTCTAGAGGTGCCAGGCATGGGCCTGCGACCGTGTGGTCTGCAGGTGGTGGTGTTTAGTTGGTCTCCACAGTTGCTTGACCTTTTCACGTGGAGCGGCAGCTGGACCTTTCGTTCTTGGCTGCGAGACTGAGAGGTAGACCTGTGTTAGCTTGTCCGAGTCAGTCTCTGGTGTCGCGAACCAGTTCACGTGACTCGTGTTTGGCTGTCTCTACTTTAGCTTGTACACATGTACTGATTTGCCGTTTAATTATTACAATTGTTTTCGTAGTCGACAGACGGTGAGTACTTTTACAGCTTTCTTATCCTGCTTAGCTATTCTATAAATTATTGGTACTGTTTACTACTTTTGTACCTGTGGTTTTGGTTTGCTTGGTTTTGGGGGAGTTCCCTACTGAGCCAGTGACTAGCGAGGCTCACCCCTACCCCCACAGGTGAGAGCCAGGAGGACGTTTCTCGACCTTTGTCCAGTTTAGAGCCGCGTCGTAGCGGTGCAGGGTCAGTACCTCCAGCTGTGTAGTAGCAGCTCCAGCAGTAGTAGTGTAGTTAGTTGTTTACTTTCTTCAGTTGTACCTCGGGGTATGCCCCAGGCTCTTGTACTTTCTTTCAGTTTTGTGGAAATATGGCTATGTAAACTTGTGGAATATATATATGATATAGTGTGTTTCTTTGTGTTTACACGGACTGTGGTTTGGTATCCCTTGCGAGGCTTCGGCCCGTTCGCGGGAGGCGGACTCGGATCAAGTACGTTATCGGTTTAACGGGCTTGGCCGAGGTGTTCCGTCACAGTTGGTATCAGATCAAGGTCCGTGTTAATATAAGGGAACTAGAAAGATACATAGCCTTATTTTGATCTTTGTACACTACTGGTAGGGGCCCTGGTTTCTGATAATTTGTTGTTTTGTTTTGCTTGGTATTTTGTTTATGTAGAAGTTTGAAATGGCTGATAGAAGAGATTGGGATGGTGGAGGAGATGATCCAGAGGAGAGTACTCAGCGTATGATAGAAAGAATCTGGGAGAGCCTTACTGATATTCGGGCAAGAATGGATCAGCAGGCGCCGGTACCACCGGTTGCAGTGCCACCTGGGGATGGAGAAGCTGTACCTATTGCTCCAGTCCCGCCAGGAGTGGAGGTGCCTTTTGTAGAACCTGTGCCACCACCACCACCAGTGCTATTAGCAGAGGAACCAGTGATGCAAGTTGAGAAATTTCTGAGATTGCAACCGCCTACTTATTCAGGAGGGCCGAATCCAGATACAGCGGAGCACTGGGTTCATGAGATTGAAAGGGTCTTTGCGACCATGAGGTGTCCGGCAGCAGATAAAGTTGTGTTAGCTGCTTATCAGTTGCGGGATTTTGCATTGGAATGGTGGCGACTAAAGATGCAGACCACCTTTGCAGGCAGGGTAGAAGAGGCTATCACTTGGTCGGAATTTCTTGATGTATTTAACGATACATTCTTTCCGATTCAAGTGCAGCAAGTGAAGAGAGAGCAGTTTCGGACACTCCAGTAAGGTAACTCTTCAGTTTTAGAGTACCAGATGAGGTTTATGGTGCTTAGCCGATATGCACCTTATGTAGTATCAGATAATAATATGATGGTTGAGTATTTCATTAGAGGTTTGAGAGTGGAGTTGTAGGAAGCAATAGTACCTCTCATGTGTAAGACAGTGGAAGAAGCAGCTCAGAGGGCAGCTACGTTGGAGAGGTCTATTCGGACTCGTCAGGTGGGCGAGTCAGGTTCAGGTAGCTTTCGGCTACCGCAGCAATCAGTATGTGCAAGTAAGGGTAAAGCACCAGCAGGACCTTCTTCATCAGGCTTTGGTAAATGGGGTCAGAAATTGAAGCAAGCATTTAAAGGCAAAGGAAGAGGATGGGGAGGTCGTCAGCAATTTCAGCAAGGTCGTGGTAGGCCAGAGGTGGAAGAGTCGCAGCAGAGTACTGCCAGGCAGCCCATTATTCCACCAGGGTATAGATGTTATAATTGCAATCAGCCGGGGCATTTGATCCACAATTGCCCCTATCCAAGAGAGTATGGATATGGAAGAGGTGTGCAGCAGCAGCAGTAGCCTCAGCAGTTTCAGCAGCCTCAGGCAGGCCGTGGCAGAGGAGCACCGCAGTAGCGAGGAAGAGGCCGGGTTTGGCTATCACTCGAGCCCAGGCGAAGGCATCGAATATGATAGAAGGTACTTTACCCTTTATGACTATTCAACAAGAGTTTTATTTGATTCGGGTGCCTCTCATTCTTTCATTTCTGAAGAATTTCTGGATTGTATGGATCATCCTTTAGAGGAAAAGTCTTGTGAGTTAATAGTGGAGGTTCCCTCGGATTAGTTCCTGCTCACTTCGAGCTATATCGATGAAGCTTCTGTCATGATTGAAGGGAACCAGATGCCGGGTCGGTTGTATGCCCTGCAGTTGATAGATTATGATATTATTTTGGGTATGGATTGGCTTGAGACTTATGGAGCAATGCTAGATTGCAGAAAGAAAAAGATCAGGTTTTGTTATCCTAATGGTGCAGTATTTGAATATCAAGGTATGCCTTTTTATACCTCTAAGTTTCTAATTTCTGCAATTAGAGCTAGAAAGTTGATAAATGCTGGATGTGTGGCTTATTTAGCCTCGGTAAGTCTGGTAGAAGCTAGTCAGTCAGTGGAAGCAGTTCCCGTAGTTAGGGAATTTGCTGATGTTTTTCCTGAAGATTTGCCTGGTTTAGCTCCACATAGAGAGGTGGACTTTACCATTGAGTTGCTGCCAGGTACCATGCCGATTTCTAAAGCTCCATATCGGATGGCACCAGCAGAACTTAAAGAATTGAAAAAGCACATAGAAGAGTTGTTGCAGAAAGGATTTATTAGACCGAGTCATTCCCCGTGGTGAGCACCGGTGTTGTTTGTGAAAAAGAAAGATGGAAGTTTTCGTATGTGTATGGATGATAGAAAGTTGAATGATGTGACCATTAAGAATAAGTACCTGTTACCGAGGATAGATGATCTGTTTGATCAGTTGCAATCAGCAAAAGTATTTTCTAAAATTGATTTGAGGTCTGGGTACCATCAGTTGAGAATTAAAGAGGAAGATATAGATAAAACAACTTTTAGAACCAGATATGGTCACTATGAATTTGTGGTTATGCCATTTGGGTTAACCAATGCTCCTGTAGGTTTTATGGATCTGATGAATAGAATTTTTCATCCATATTTAGACCAATTCATTGTGGTCTTTATAGATGATATTCTAATTTATTCAGCATCTGAAGAGGAGCATGCAGCTCATTTGAGGTTTACCCTGCAGTTGTTAAGGGATAACCAGTTGTTTGCTAAATTCAGTAAGTGTGAATTTTGGTTGAAAGAAATTCAATTTCTGGGTCATGTTATCTCAACTAAAGGAGTAGCAGTGGACCCAAGTAAAGTGGAAGCAGTGATGAAATGGGAAGTGCCTAAGACAATAACTGAGATTAGAAGTTTTCTGGGAATAGCAGGTTATTATAGGCGCTTTATTCAAGATTTTTCTAAGATTGCGGCACCTATGACCAAGTTGACCAGGAAAGGTGTGCCTTTTGTGTGGTCCGGCGAATGTCAGAAAAGTATTATGGAATTGTAAAAGAGGCTTACAACAGCACCCATATTGACATTACCGGCGGGGAGTGGTGGTTTTGTGTTGTATACTGATGCTTCAAGGAGAAGACTTGGCGCAGTGCTTATGCAGCATGGCAAAGTGATAGCTTATGCGTCCAGGCAATTGAAGCCAGCAGAGGAGAATTACCCTACTCATGATTTGGAATTGGCAGCAGTTGTGTTTGCTTTGAAAGTGTGGAGGCATTATCTGTATGGCGAGAGATTTGAGATCTTTACAGATCATAAAAGTTTGAAGTATATCTTCTTGCAGAAAGATTTAAATCTTCGTTAGCGCAGATGGATTGAATATTTAAAAGATTATGATTTTAGTTTGGCTTACCATCCGGGTAAGGCCAATGTTGTAGCAAACGCCTTGAGCAGAAAGGCATATATAAATCTGATGATGATTAAAGAATGGAAGTTGTATGAAGAGATAGTGGAGAACTCCTTGTATGTGCCCAGTAGTCAGCAACGGGCAGTACTAGCTGCTAGTGCTGTAGAGCCATCCTTGTATTGGCAGATTGTTGAGGCCCAGAAAGCAGATGTAAGTTTAGCTGAAATTGTAAAAATGGAAGGAGTTACCATTGATGATAATTGTGTGGTTAGGCTCAGAGGCAGGTTGTTTGTTCCAGCAGAGAGAGAGGTAAAGCAGAGAGTGTTGGAAGAGGCTCATAAATCTAGGTACACTATCCATCTGGGTAGTACTAAAATGTACCATGATTTGAGGAAACATTTCTGGTGGCCTCATACGAAAAAGGAAATAGCTGAGTTGTTGCAAGATGTGCTGTGTGTCAGTAAATTAAGCAGAGCATCAGAAGCCTGGAGGTCTATTGCAACCGTTGCCCATTCCACAGTGGAAATGGGATGATATTTCCATAGACTTTGTGGCAGGTTTACCAAGATCGGTTCCGGGCATAATGGAATATGGGTATTGTTGACAGATTGACTAAGGTGTGCAGATTAGTGGCAGTAAGTATAGTGGCAGTAAGTATGTCTTGGACAGTGGACAGATTAGCAAAGGTTTATGTTGAAAGAATTGTTCCATTGCATGGTATTCCGAAGACTATTGTGTCTGATAGAGATCCAAGATTTACCTCTGGTTTATGGAGGAGCCTGTAGAAAGTAATTGGTACTGAGCTGAGATATAGCTCCGCTTATCATCCCCAGACAGATGGTCAGGCAGAGAGGACTATCCAATTGAAGATATGTTGCGAGCTTGTTGTTTAGTTTGGGGAGGAAATTGGGAGCATCATTTGGGAATGGTTGAGTTTGCCTATAATAATAGTTATCATACCAGTCTTGGAATGGCACCGTATGAAGCTTTATATGGAAGGCCATGTAGAACCCCATTGAACTGGCATGAAGTGGGAGAAAGGCAATTAGTGGGTCCTGAATTGATTCAGCAAACCACAGAAATAGTAAAGCTTATTAAAGAAAAATTGTAGGCAGCTCAAAGTAGACAAAAGAGTTATGCAGATATCCGGAGGAGACCACTTCAGTTTGAAGTGGGAGATTTTGCCTTCCTGAGAGTTTCCCCGAGCAAAAGGTATTATGAGATTTGGTAAGACTGGAAAATTGAGCCCAAGGTAAGTAGGACCTTTCCAGGTGATTGAGAGAATTGGGGAAACAGCTTATAGACTGGATTTGCCAGCAGATTTTGCGGATGTTCATGATATATTTCATGTTTCTATGTTAAGAAAGTGTATTGAAGATCCAGCTCAGATAATCAGTTATCAAGGTGGTGACTGAGGCCGGATATGACTATGCCAGAGTATCCGGTGCAGATCACTGATCGAAAGATAAAGAGTTGAGAAAATAATGAAATTGAGCTAGTTAAAGTGATGGGAAAATAGGTTGGGTGGTGAGGATACCTGGGAGTTAGCGAGGAGATGGCTAAAGGGTATCCCTATCTGTTTGAATAAGTTTTATATTCTTTTAGATGATAGTACTTGTAAAGGTGTATATGTTTAAGTTGTTAACTTTGAGTTGTGTTATGAATTCGAGGTCGAAATTTTCTTTTTAGATGATAGTAATGTAACGTCGCGTGCTTTTCGGATCCTTATGGATCATGTGTGTAATGGTTGTGAAGGCATTGTGAGGCCAGGTGGTTTGGACGTGTGGTGTGTGCAGTTTGTGGTGCAGGTTGGGTCCTGAGATAAAATAGGACCTGCTGCAGTTGAGTAGGAGTTGGCGGCCAGGTGTGGTCGTTGACTTGTTGGCGTCCATGTAAGTTGACGTTTACTGTATAACTTGGCGACAAGGGATATGGACGTCTAGCCTTGGCGGTCTGATTGGCGACAGACATGTGACGCCAACCTGTGCGACCACAGAATATAGTCTACCCGAGGACAGTTTCCTCAGCCCAATTCCCCTTCTCCCTTGCCCTATCTTCATGCCTCTTGCTTCCCCAATGCTTCCAACGGTTTATAAAGCATAATTGGAGAAACGTGGAACGTGGCGGTGCGAATTGGCAAGGAATGCCGGGACGTGTGGCATTTGCCGTAGGAGCTCGCGAGGGTTCGGTGTGAACTGGAAGATTTAGGAGGTTTAAGCGTGTACTGAGGTAGGGAAAGATCCCTTTAGTTCCTATAGGTTGTGATAATATATCTGGAACGCATGAATCTGCATGATAATTGTGTTTTCGGGTAATGGTATCCATGCGGGGTACATGGGTGGTTTGAGCAATTTAACAGTAGAATCATGCCGTTTTGAGTTAACTAGAATTCATGCATGTTAGAGGAATGTTCCCTCGCGTTTTTCCTGCTGGTTTTAGGGCCGAGACACTTGTGGAGTCGGCCTAGGGTTTCCATGAGAACTGGTACCGAGGAGCTTGCGTCAACAATCGTTTGACGCCAGGGTTTCTCTCTTCTGCTGGGAACTTAACTTCTAGATACCGCCAGCATGTTTTTATGAAAATATTGTTATATCAGATATTTAGTGTTATCGAGCGGTGCAACGATAATTGTGGTGCACCTAGTGCTTGTGGTTTCTGAGATTAGCGTACTGGGTACGCAGTTGACTAGTTCTTTACGTGTTTACGTGGTGTTCACGTGTGGTGGACTACTAGTGCACGAGGTTTACGTGAGACTTCATGTGGTTTTTGTGTGTGACGTGCACGTGGTTTTGTGTATGTGGCGAGTAGTACGACGCCTACCGTGGTTACCTCTCCAGTTGGGTGCCTAAGGTTCTTTGTGAGCCAGGCTGTTAGCTCGGGGATTTGTCCCGATACTTGTGTTGTACCGTCGAGGTCTGTGTCGTCTGACCTGGACACCCTCACTCTTGTGTTTGAGTTGTACGTCCGGCTGAGGGAAAGACGACAGTGGACAGTGACTACCGTACTTGTCTTTTTTAGTCACTTGTAGCGCGCTTTAGTTGGGGGTACGGACACCAGTAGTCGACACTCTGTCCCCAGCTAGTCCTTTTCCAGTGCCTCACTCTAGCAAGCCCAGGCCAGGGTCTCTAGTGGTGTCAGGAATGGGCCTGCGATCGTGTGGTCTGCAGGTGGTGGTGTTTAGTTGGTCTCCACAGTTGCTTGACCTTTTCACGTGGAGCGGCAGCTGGACCTTTCGTTCTTGGCTGCGAGACTGAGAGGTAGACCTGTGTTAGCTTGTCCGAGTCAGTCTCTGGTGTCGCGAACCAGTTCATGTGACTCGTGTTTGGCTGTCTCTACTTTAGCTTGTACACCTATACTGATTTGCCGTTTAATTATTACAGTTGTTTTCATAGTCAACAGACGGTGAGTACTTTTACAACTTTCTTATCCTGCTTAGCTGTTCTATAAATTGTTGGTACTGTTTACTGATTTTGTACCTATGGTTTTGGTTTGCTCGGTTTTAGGGGAGTTCCCTACTGAGCCAGTGACTAGCGAGGCTCACCCCTACCCCCACAGGTGAGAGCGAGGAGGATGTTTCTCGACCTTCGTCCAGTTCAGAGCCGCGTCGTAGCGGTGCAGGGTCAGTACCTCCAGCTGTGTAGTAGCAGCTCCAGCAGTAGTAGTGTAGTTAGTTGTTTACTTTCTTCATTGTACCTCGGGGTATGCCCCAGGCTCTTGTACTTTCTTTCAGTTTGTGGAAATTGGCTATGTAAAACTTGTGGAATATATATATGATATAGTGTGTTTCTTTGTGTTTACACGGACTGTGGTTTTGTATCCCTTGCGAGGCTTCGGCCCATTCGCGGAGGCGGACTCAGATTAAGTACGTTATCGGTTTAACGGGCTTGGCCAAGGTGTTCCATCACACTAGTGTCGACCTTCTCATTACAGAGTGTCAACTCTAGCTTTAACTTTCTTCGAAGTAGGCTCTGCCCCTGCTTAGTGTTGACCTTATCACTGTAGAGTGTCGACACAGTTGAAGTCTTCACAACGCCATCCAGTTGACTAGTGTCGACCTAAGTCCCTGGTAGTGTCGACACTGTCTGACAGTTTCTCAGTCTTCTTCTTTGATCCAGTTGAGTTGTACCTACGAAATAATTGATACTTTCAACTTTCTTCTCATTTATATTTTAATATGACATCATCAAAACCAGGGACACACTATCTCCCCCCTTTTGATGATGGCAACTTATTGATGGTTGATCTTTGAAGTTTAAGTGACAATCATAACCATGCAATCACAGCACTCAAGTACAACTCAATCATACACAATATAGGCATCCATTGAAAAATCCATATTTAAGTAGCAGAGTTTTACAATCCAAAACAAATTCAACATGAACAACATGAAGATCAACATCCAAGAGTCCTCTCCCCTTTGACATAATAAAAAAGATAAGCAATCATAGAGGTGGCGGATGTCTAGGAAATAGTCTGTCCTCAATCTTGAAAGACAAAGTTCAAGTCTTCATAGTTCTCATTAAGATAGATTTGGACTGCATTGAATCTGACATTGAGAAAGTCTGTTAACTTTTCAATCTGAGCCTCAATAACTACTGGCACATTGTCTACACCATGTGGCATGGTTGGGGCAACTGCAGAAAAGGTAGCCTAATTGCTGTCATCAGATTCATTGATATCATGCATTCTCCAAACTTTGTTGAACTCATCTCTCATCAGTTGAAGATCTTTAGAAATATCCTCATTGTTGACCCTCAAGAAATTCATGTAATGAGAATGAGCCTGAGTGAAGTAACCAGACAGAAATAGCATTAAAACTGTCTGCATTCTGTTGTAGCTCTTGAGCAATATTCTCAATCTTGTCAAAAATTTGGCTGTGTAAAGCAGCTTTATCAAATACATATCCGATTGTTTGAACAAGCTGATCAGACCTGACCTTTGTGAATCTATAAATTTGTTCTTGGTTGTTGATATTCGTTTGAAGATAGTTCTCAATGAATTCTAAACCGTATCAAATGTGAAGCTTGCTCTGCCAATTTGGATTCAGTGAGTCAAGAGAATTATGAACTGAGGCAACTGCATTTCTAGAAATGTGAGAAGAGCTGGTGGGATCGAATCTGACGCTGTGGATGATGATGGTAAATTTTGCATAGATGGAGCAAAATGGATTGAGAATTTGAGGAGAAGAATTGTGTGGAATTTCAGATCCAACAAAACTATCAACTACAGGAATTGATGGAGAGAAGATTAAATTGTTCTGGTAAAAACTCTTCGGAGCAACATATGTCTGATCTTGATGAACCTCCTCAGCAACATCTTCCTGATTCTTGCTACATCAACATTGTTAACCTCTTGTTGAACCCCAGTCAAGCTTCATAAATTTCACAATATGGTCCAAATCATAGATGTGAATTCTGGTGAGTTTTTGTACCTTTGATCCAGCAACAGAGACTCCTAGCAACTGAATTATGAAAGATAGATGTGTGGCATATGGCAAACTTCTCCCCAACTTTGGGATTGTTGCTTCCTGAACTAATTGATAGAAGATAGCTGCCAGGTTGATCTTCACCTTCTTGATCAAGCAAAACATGAGATTCCTCTGCAGACTTGTAACTCTCTGACGTCCTCCTCCTTGAGGAGTTAGAATTGTTGTGCACCAATAGTGTAGTAGTCTATAAATAGGTGGAAATCTATTGGCATTAAGATTTGATACCTTTGCCTGATTCAGATCTAGTACATCATGGGGTAAACCAGTCAGGACTGAAAAAGCTTCATGAGCATTAACATCAAAGTTTTGAGGGATGACACCCTCATTTGGTATTCTCAACAATTGACTCACATTAGCAATTGTGAGTTCAATGTGGACCCCTCGAACATTAGACACAAGACACTGCTTCTTACTTATCATGTTTCTGAAAAGCTCTTTCACTAACAGAGGGTAGTATGACCTATGCATACTCACAAACTCAGACCAACCCTAAAATTCCAACATTTCCAAAAGTTCTGGCACTAATGCAGCCATACCTTCATCATTGATGTTGATAATCCTTGGATGTAAAATTGGTTTATTGCCTTTGAGGGTGTATGGATAGCTTCTTCACCATCAGAATCAATTTCTTCTTCATCTAATTTTTCTTCTTATTCCGAAAACTGTTCTTCAGAGCCTCTGACATCATCTTCTTCTGCATACTCTCTTTCTACAGCAATTTCTGTGCGTACTGCTTCTTCACTTTCCTCAACTAGCAGTTGATCATAATTGACATCATCTGTGTCTTTTGAAGATTCTGAAGATGTCTGTGAAGGAGATGACATCACCTTCCGCTCAAGAACATGATCAGAGTCATTACCTATTTTCTGGTATCACGAAGAGCCTGAGGCTCTTGTTGGCTGGAAGAATCCTCCTCCGAACTACCCAAATCAACAAATTCTGACATCTTCTTACCTTTGGCAAAGTTCTTTTCTTTGGTTGTTTGAGGATGAGAAAACCTTCGACATGAAAAGGTAGGAGCAGCAGGCCTTTCTCGAAACACAATCCCTTTCGGTGCCTTGGAATGCCTCTCAGAATCTGAACCTTCATCAAGCTTCCTCTTTCCACCACGACTAGGTTGAATCTTTCAAGCCATGATTGATGGAATAGAGTGTCGGTTTGGAGAAATCACTAGGGCATAGTTCCGGGAGAAAGAGGGTTTTTCCGGGAAACAAATAGGGAAGAAAGATGGCTTTTCGAAAACCAACTTTTTGGAGTTTTAACATACGAAGAGACGTGGAAGAAAGCATTGACCCTTTTTTATGAGACTACTCGTGCGAGACAACGAAATTATCATGTTCCATGACAAAGAAAAAGTTATAGTGATGACTCTATGATGAATAGTGTCAACACTATGAATGACTGTGAGGGTTCAGATGTCGAGGAAATTGAAAGGTTGTCATTTCACAATGAATCACTGAATTTTTGAAGATTCTAGAGAAGTTAATTACAGTTACTCATTTATCTTACTCTTTCTCACTTTGTACAGATTAATGGTTTAAAATTTTAAATTTTTGAATAACCTTAATCAAATAACTGAAAACTCATGATTGAGAGTAACAGATAGAGAAAAATGTTATAGATGACAAAGTCAAACAAAGTTAAACCATTTACTCATCACATGAATCAAGATGACATTGGAAGATTTTTCAAGTTTGCCAAAATATGTTGACTAGATTAAACCTCCCCTTTTTTTTTATATCTCATTCATTTTTTTTAACAGTACAAATGAACAATCTGATTTTCCTTTGTTTTCACGCAAGAACCCATGTTTTGTACACACCAGAGTCCCTGATTACTTACTTAGGAAATCATTTTGCTTCAGGAAATGAACTAAATTCATCTTTTCATGTGAGGATACATGTCTATCAAACATTAGAATCCCCAATTACTCAGACTTCATCATGATCATCTTAGATTCCTAAATAGAGATATCTAGCTCATCATGACATACAATGATATTCTAATTTTATCAGACATTTGCAGTTTCTCAGAGCATAGAAATTTCTGCCATTTGTAAATCAATACACTGACACTCAAAATTTTGTGGATCAGGATGATTTATCAGATCAAAATGTTTCAGGAACTTTGAAAATTCTGACCACGAGATCAAGTTTCATGGATTTTCAAGGTTTATCATTATTAATGACTTCTCATTAAGAAATTTTTCTCTTCACTGTTAGATTAACCAAGATGAATTTTTCAAGAATTTTAAATAGTTAATTAGAAATTTAGAACTCTTAAACCATAATCTTTAAATTTGAGATAATGAAGTTTTGACGAATGAGTAACAGAAATTATCTCCCCCTAAAAACATGCCCAGAAAATCAGTATTTCAGAATGAAATTATCTCTTTTCCAAAAACATCTTGAATCAAGGATGGAGGATAACTGAAATTGAGCTCCCCCTCAGTGAATGCACATAAGCCTTTGGTACTTGGTGGAGACACATACTCACGCATAGTGAAGGAATCCAGATAGGCTTAACCTGTCCTTCCTTAATTCACCATTTTATATACCGATAGACCAATGTAAAGACTAAGAACAGGGATTTTATTTGATGGATGAATCATTATAGATATCAAAGGAATTAAGGATGTATGAATTTTCAAGAATGACAAGAGGTCTGATGTAAGGAGGGATTGTGTTGACACTATTATCAAGAGTGTCGACCTTAGGTAGTCAAGATAACACTTAATCACAATGAAAATTTCACTACACCAACTGAACACCACCTTATTGCTTTTCAACCATTGTTACTTGTAATTTGATCCAACAGCCAAGGACTCTCAACCAAATCTCATCTTTCTTTCAGGAGATATTTCACAAAGCAGATTTCAGCACAGACTTTTAATCACAACATCACAGTGAATTCAACAATTCATTCAAGAATTAAACAAGCACGCCCAAGTTCTCTCTTAGACAAGAAAATCTTTCATAGCATAAGGGTTTTGTAAAAATGTAGCAATTTTTTTTTGAAGTTTCCACAAACTGCAACTCAAATGAGTTTCTACTCACTTCATCCCTTAGGAAATGATGCCTTATTTCTATATGCTTAGTTCTAGAATGCTGAATTGGGTTCTTTGCTAGACAAATGGCACTTGTGTTATCACACAATTTTGGAACACATCTAAGATCTACTTGGTAGTCTTGGAGTTGATGTTTAATCCACAACACTTGAGTGCCACAACTCCCTGCAGAAACATACTCTGCTTCTGCAGTAGAGAGAGCAACCGAGTGTTGTTTCTTGGAAGCCCAAGAAACTAAACATCCTCCCAAGAATTGGCAATAGCCACTAGTGCTCTTTCTATCTAGTTTACAACTAGCAAAGTCTGCATCTGAATAAGAAACCAAGCTAAACTCATTAAATGCAGGATACCACAATCCTAATTCTTGAGTTCCAGCAAGATATCTAAAAATTCTTTTCGCTGCACTCAAATGAGAATCTTTAAGACAAGCTTGAAATCTAGCACACATGCACACTGAGAATTGAATATCAGGTCTGGATGCAGTCAGGTAGAGTAAGGAACCAATCATACCTCTATAACTTTTGAATCAACTTGTTTACCTTTCAGATCTACATCAAGACTCACAGTGGTGCTCATAGGAGTTGCCATAGATTTTGTGTTCTCCATGTTGTACTTTTTTCAGCAATTCTTAAATGTATTTGGATTGATTTATGAAACTTCCCTCTCTTGATTGAGCAACCTGCATTCCAAGAAAAATTTTAGCTATCCCATTAAACTCATTTCAAATTCATTTGTCATTAATTCTGAAAATTCCTTGCATAAGGATGGCTTTGTTGATCCAAAGATAATGTCGTCGACATAAATTTGGACTAACAAGACATCCTTATCTTGAATTTTTGTAAAAAGTGTTTGATCAATCTTACCTCTTGAGTACCCTTTACCAGTAAGAAAAGAACTCAATCGGTCATACCAGGCTCGAGGAGCTTGCTTTAGTCCATATAATGCTTTGTCAAGTTTATAACATGGTCAGGAAAGTTAGTGCATTCAAACCAGAAGGTTGTTCAATAAAAATATCTTCCTTAATTAAACCATTCAAAAATGCACTTTTAACATCCATTTGCTGTAATTTAATGCCATGAGCACATGCAAATGCAAGCAAAATTGGATGGCTTCAATCCTAGCTACAGGAGCAAAAGACTCTTCAAAATCTATGCCAAACTCCTGATTGTAAATTTTGCTACAAGCCTAGCTTTATTTCTTATTACTTCCCCATCTTCACTGATTTATTCCTAAAGACCCCTTAGTTCCAATGACACTTTGTGATGAAGGCCTTGGAACTAAATGTCATACTTTATTCTCTCAAATTGATTTAACTCCTCATGCATTGCATTAATCCAATGGGTATCTTTCAGAGCATCATCTACATTCTTAGGTTCAATTTGAGACACCAAGGCAAGTTGATCAATTTTAGAAACTGTTTTAAAGTGGGACCTTGTCCTAGGAGGATCGAGCAGATTACCAATTATGCTTTCCTGTGGATGGTCCCTGAGCATTCTTACATTCATTTCAAGTTTTCCTTTATGCTCACTTTCTTGTTCATGTGAAACACCGTGATCTAAGTCCCTTCTGGTTGCTTTTCCTTCCTCTTCCTTTTCTCTAGAGCCTTCTCCTTCCAAAAATTCTCCATCTTGTCTTTCCCTGCAAGAATCAACATTAGATTCATCAAATGTGATATGAGGTGATTCCTCAACAATTTGATCTTTTACATTGAATATTCTATAGGCTCTTGAATGATCAGAATACCCCAAAAATATTCCTAAATCATTTTTTGCTTCAAATTTATCCAAGTCATGTTTTTTTTATTAGAATGAAACATTTTGTTCCAAAAACTCTAAAATGTGAAATTGATGGTTTCTTACCTTTCAGAATTTCATAAGGAGTCTTTTTGCCAGAAGGTCTTACCATTGCACGGTTTATTATGTAACAGATGTATTTTTAGCTTCAGCCCAAAACTTCTTGGCACCCACTCTCAATAGCATGGTTCTTGCCATCTCTACTAATGAGTTCGTTTTTCTTCTCTCCACAACTCCATTTTGTTCAGGAGTTCTTAGTGACAAAACTTGTGGAAGACTCCTTCTTCCCTGCAAAATTCCTCAAAGTTAGCAATTTCAAACTCACCACCATGATCTGACATGATTGAATTAATTTTGAATTTCCCTTCTTGTGAAATCTTCTTATAAAACTCTTGAAATTCATGAAAGCATCATTTTTGTGAGCAAGAAAGTAAACCCAAGTAAATCTCGAAAATCATCACCAAAACATATCCAAACCTTTTTTCCATTCAAACTGTTTGTTCTTGTGGGACCAACAAGTCCATATGAATAGCTCGAATGGTTTGGTAGATTGACTTTCCAATCTACTTTTAAAGGTTTTTCTCTGGTTTGCTTCCTTGAGAACATGCTTCACACAACCTCAAATTTTGTTTAAAAGATATATCAGGCAAACCTTTAACCATGTTGAATTTTGCAAGTTTATGAAGCACATGGTGCTAGCATGTCCTAGTCTACGATGTCATAGCATGCCAGTTAACTTTATTTGTCGTTAAACACAAATTGTGTTCTCATAATCATCAAGATCCACCATGTAGACATTATTTGATCTTTTTCAAAATTTAACAACATCAGAGTCAGGTTCAAAAATAGTACAGCTCTAAAATTGAACATTACCTTGTGACCTTGTCACACAATTGACTTATGCTCAGGGGTTATCCTCCAACCCTTCCACTAGAAGATCCATCAATTGAATTTGTGAGATTCCTACCAACCTTACCTGAGCCAATGATTTTACCTTTGTTGTTTGCCTCTGAAAGTGACATGACCAGCCTTCTTTTCAGATAATTGACGAATTTGTCCTTATCCCCTGTCATATGTCTTGAACAGCCACTATCTAAGTACCATAAGTTCTTCTTGGCTGCAAGACATACCTGCACACACCCCATCAAAGAGAATCTTTGGAACCCAAGTACTTTGGGTCCCACAATCCCTTCAAAATTAAGAATATGAGAGAGCAGAAGATTCTTTGGAACCCAAGTACATTTGGGTCCCACAATCCCTTCAAAATTAAGAATATGAGAGAGAAGGTCTTTCGGAATCCAGATATGTTTGTTCACTTTCATGATTTCTTCATTTATGATGTTTTGCTATTTTTCATGATGTTTTGAGCCATTTCTTCTTTCAAAATTTCATTGAACATTTTCTTTATTGTTCAGAGTAAGGTCTAATTTGGTTTGATTCCACAGCTACCAAGATATTGTGTTTTATTACTTCTGACAGAATCATAGACATGTGTCGACACTCTGAAGGGATAGTGTCGACCTGAGAAATTCCTTTTTGACCATTTTTGAATATTGGCATAAGTGGATCTTGATGGCTGGTGAGTCCATTTGGTGGGAGACCAATTTTGGAATGTTGTTGATCTGTTGTTAGTCCAGTTTGGCAAATTTGTGATTTTTTTGTATGATAGTGTCGACCTGCCAGTGCTGTAGTGTCGACCTTGCCAACCGGGTGATTCCAGATTTTTGTTCCTTTGAAAACTTGTTCATTTCTAGCTTTTGTTGGCTTTCTTTTCCAGTTGTTCTTTGATCATTAACTAGCTTGGCTTTTCCATCTGTTTGATATCCTTAGCAATTTTTACAATTTCTGTCCTGTAGAAGTAGAAGCTTCAGATGTTTTTGAGGAAAAGAATGTTATTGCTTTCAGCCCTACTTCCTTCTTCTTTGTGGGATTAAAACCTAATCCTTCCTTTTTATGATTTACCCTTGTGCCTAGAAGAATTTCAAGATTGTTCTTGCCATTTACAAGAGTTTCAAGAGCCTCCTGTTTATTGTTTACTTCATCTTGTAGACTTACAATTTCCTTTTGTAGCTCTGTGTTAGCACTTTGTAAGGCCACATTCTTTTCTGATACAAGTGATATTTCATTAAGAATTTCAATGTTCTGATTTTTTAGTTCACTGACTACTTCTCTCAGAGCATTTATCTCTTGTGAACACTCTTTTTCATTTTCTTCTGTTGTCACTTTGTGAGAAGAATGTTTCAGTTTCTTTTTTAACATTTTGTTTTCTTTTTTAAGAACATCATACTGATCCATTAATTCAAAGTAGACATGCTCCCAATCTTCCAAACTGAAATCCTTGAATACGGAACTTACCTCTTCTTCTTCAGTCTCTATGGCCATCAAACAGATCTTTGAATTAGTGTCCTCAGCATCTGAACTTCCCTCTTCTTCATCTTCCTCTTCTTCACTCCAGGTACCAACCATAGCTTTTTGCTTGTTTTTGTTCCATCTAGGCTGACTCTTCTTTTGAACCTCAGGACATTCAGACTTAACATGTCCTGGCTTCCTGCAATTGTAGCAAACAATTCTGTCAGTCTTTTTGTTAGCATTTGGCTTGGACTTAGAAAAGTTGTTATTGTAAGGTTTCTTTTTCAGAAAACTCTTACCTTCTTTTCTCAGAAATTTTCTGAACTTTCTAGTTATCAAGGCAAACTCACCTGACTCATCTTCGGAAGTTGTTGATTCACTGTCTTCAGTAACCTCCTTGGTGCTAGGACTTGCTTTAAGAGCAAGAGGTTTCTTCTTCCTTAGATCATCCTCAGATCTTTTTAGGCCCAATTCATATGTCATTAAAGAACCTATTAACTCATCAACAGTAGTTGTGGACAAATTTCTAGATTCTTCAATAACGGTTGCTTTAGTATGCCAAATGGGTGTTAAAGATCTAAGAATTTTTCTCACTAGTTCTTTGTCAGAATAAACTTTGCCTAGATTCTTCAGCCCATTAGTTAACAATGTCAATCTACCATACATCTCAGAAATAGTTTCATCATGTTTCATCCGAAAAGCTTCATATTCAGAAACTAACATATTAGCCTTAGTTTCCTTTACCTCAGATGTGCCCTCATATATTACCATGAGGCGATCCCAGATCTCTTTGGCACTTGAGCACGATGAAACTCTTGAAAATTCGGTGGGATGCAGTGAGCACTGCATAATGTTCATTGCACTCCAATTTGCATTGACTTTTGATCTCTTCCGGAGTCCATTTCTCTTCATCCTCGGAGAGCTCATAAGTCCATTGTTCACCACTCTCCATATTTGATGATCTTGAGCTCGTAAGAACCTGCATATGAGTTTTCCAATAAGCATAGTTAGTACCATCAAAGTAAGGTGGTATGTTCACAGAATGACCCTCAGCAATGTAACCTCTAGATTCCATAATACACAATTAACTCCTGGTCGTGAAACCAATTAATTGGAGAACCAGGCTCTGATACCACGTGTTGTGTGTGTAGAAGGATTCTAGAGGGGGGTGAATAGAGAATCCTCAAAATTTAGACTCGATTTTAGGATTATGAAATCTGATTTCGAATTTCTAAAAATAGATGCATAGAAGCACAAATCACGAAATTACAAACCACATGAGAGCAGGAAAATTTTAAGGTGGTTCGGCTCCAATGAGGAGACCTACATCCACCCCTCACCAAACCAGTGAGGTACCACTATCGAACACCCCGACAGTATATCCAAAACAATCGCTGATTCACAGCTTCTGCACAACCGCTGACTTACAGCTTGAGAACCCTGCTGATACACAGCTTAACAGATCCGCTGATACACAGCTTCACCTAAATTGATCCAATCACAGCTTGTGAATGATCAATTTAATCTGCTCCACCAAGAAGCAGACAACAGACAATTCAACGAACAAAAGAAGATCCAAAATGGAAAACGAAAACTGCTGAAGAACATGGTGATTTCATCAAATTGCTGATCTGGATTTGAATTCAAAAAGATTCTTCTCAGATTATAGAATCAACTCCCTGTTCGAAGAACTTCAGAATTCTGCTGCCGTTGATTTCAGAAATTAGGTAGAAAGGAAACTTCGATCCTCTGTAATTGAGAACTCAGCATCCACTCCTGGAAGCTCCTGATCTTGCTTGAATCGTCATTGATTTCGCTGATCACAGCCCACTTTCCAATTTGCACGAATCGCTGCTTCAAAACATCTGAGGTCCTCTTTCCGCTCTGCTCCGCACCTCTCTTTTCACAGTAGTGTGCGATCACTTTTTGCGATTCGAACTGGAACCTCTTTCCCTTTTTCTTGAATGCGCGGGATTCCGTGTCGTGGGCCGCTCAGAAGATTCGCCCCCAAAAAATGGAGGAATCTTTTTGCCGCCAAGAATAGGAGCCTTCTAGAGCCGCTGACGTGTACAAAGAATATCTCAGTTAGTTAGCTTGGAACCGTGCCTTTTTGATGACTTGATCATCCTGGAGACATTCTAAGTATTCGAGTGTTGACACTGTCAGGTTCTAGTGTCGACACACACTCTTCCACTGCTGAAGCCAATTGCTTGAATGATGAAATCGAATGCTAAGTGTCGACCTTCTCATTACAGAGTGTCAACTCTAGCTTTAACTTTCTTCGAAGTAGGCTCTGCCCCTGCTTAGTGTCGACCTTATCACTGCAGAGTGTCGACACAGTTGAAGTCTTCACAGCGCCATCCAGTTCACTAGTGTCGACCTAAGTCCCTGGTAGTGTCGACACTGTCTGATAGTTTCTCAGTCTTCTTTGATCAGTTGAGTTGTACTACGAAATAATTGATACTTGTCAACTTTCTTCTCATTTTATTTTTAATATGACATCATCAAAACCAGGGACACAACAAATCCTGCATGCCTTGTGTTTTGATTCCATCTTTTCTATCCCTCCATTCTACGCACGTTAGGATAGTTGGTTTTTGTTATTTTAATTGTCATATTCCACAGTGCACATTGTTCTATAGATTGTCTTAATTGAGTCTAATCTATTCTTTGTAAAGAAATTTTATATAGGTGATAACCAATTCACACCTCCCCTCTTGGTTAATCATCACACATATGTTCCTGTATTTTACTCTTCATAAGTTAGCCGTAGAGCTGAGTTAACCCCAATGTTTTTCCAAAGAGACCATGCTTTTATCATTATCATCGTCTTCATTTGTCTTATTTGGAAGAAAAAGAAGTCATTTATTCCATGTTGCCCAGCTAGCAAACCAAGAGGGGATGAATGGGCTACTAGAAATTTAAATTCTGCAACTAAAAAATTTCACATCAGAATGTGTATGCATTAGTGTTAGATAATGACAGAAATAAGAAGATACACCAATCACACAAAGACACGAGGATTTATCCTAGTTTGGCACTGTTGTACCAAAATTTCTTTGGTCCATTCTTCTATTCCAGAAGTAGCATGAAGAAAGAAGAAGAAAACAGGAAAAAAGAAAAAAGAAAGAAAAATGAAAAATGAAAAGAAAACTCACCTCCGTTGCTGCTAGCCCCTGTTGCACCAGAGTAATCGCCATGCTCTAAAAGAAAAGAAAAGGGAGGGGAGGGCAGAAACCGCACTCACCATAGTGGTCGTTTGTTGCCCCCTTGCCGGCTGGAGTCACTCCCGTCGATGCCCCTGTTGGGGTCCGCCCTGCAGCAGCCGCTCACACCCAAGGGAGCCGCCGCGGGGCTGGATGCCGTCGCGGGTCTCAATTGCCGCCGCCAGCTCCTTCCTGAGCCGTCGTCGCCAGTGCGGGCTCCCACCACTGAGGCCCTGCACTCGCGGCCGCTGCTGCTCTGGCGCGCCGCCGTCGCCGCCTCAGCGCGCCGCCGCCATTCCCAGCCACATCCGCTGCCGCTGTAAACCGGCCCTGTAGCCACCATCGCCGCCGAATAGGAAGGGGGGAGGAAGGAGGCCACGCCCTCCTCTTCCCCTACTCTGTCTCTCGTAGGAGCCAAATAGGGAAGGAGATGAACTAGGAAAGGGAAAGGGAAGAAACAAAAAAAGAAAAATTCCTGGGGGCTAAAATGTAAATGTATAACCCATAAATTGCTTAAAACCCCCTATGGAGGTATGCAGACCTCCGGGGACAGAACGCAACGTCCCGACCGGGGTTCTTCCTCCTTTCCCTATAAAAAGAGGGGGGGGGCCAAGCCTGGGGGATGAGTTTTTGAAGCTTCAACACATAGCAAGGCTTTGGACTGCAAGCGGCCTGGAAAAGGGTCTGCAAGGCAGCACTAAGAACATTGTGCAAGGCACAATTTTGAATTTTCTCAAATCTTAAGCAAGTCCGTTGGGCTTCTTTTATTGGGCCAACTTCTATTGGCCTCAAATTGCTTATTGGGCCAAACTTATATTTTTCATGCACATGATTATGATGTTTCATGCTTAATGGCCTATTGATGCTTAATTGGGCCGACAATTGACGTATTCTCACGTGTGATGTTTAATGGCCTATTGGGCTAATTTCACTTATTTAATCATGCCTTTTATGAATAATTACACGTATGTCACATTTATTTCGAACTTTTCACTACTTGGTTTCTTAATCAAAATCAATCAATTTTTCAACCAACCTTAACAATATTTCGTAAACATTGTTGTTTAATTTTCATAACATAAAATAACAACAAGTCATGTCTCATGTTATTTTTGATCCACCTTAAGTTAATCACCTTTAAATCAATAAATAATGAAAATATTAATTTAATCCACATAATCATAATTTAAATAAATAAATAACGAAAATAATTAAAAAATGAAATCATGATTTTAAATACCAAAAATGAGCAAATGGATTTAAAAATCAATAAAATGAAATGAATATCAAATTTTCCAAAAAAATAGGTTGCATGCTTATGACTTTGTTTTCCTCTCATTTCATTTAATTGTGAGTCACGCTCTTCTATTTCAAAGGGGTTGTCTGATGGTTAATCAAGAGTGTTCAACCTTTGTGCTGATATAATTAACACTAACTGAGGTTAGTGGGAGAGGTCAAACGAACTAAATAAGACCATGTCCATGTAAATAAATAAAAAACCAAATAAATCAAATTCAAAGATAAATTAAAATATTTAAAAGTTAAAAAAAAATAACTCTCACAGAGATGGCGACTCCGCTGGGGACCTCCCTTCCCTTCATCTCTCCATCAGACAACACCCTAACAATAAAATGTACTCACATTATAGTTTTTGTGCAGGTCATAACTCTGCAATGGCGGTTGCAGCTCACATTCCAGGCGTGTCCTTCGGTCCACTTGTGGTCCAGGACCACATAAGGAATGACTATCTCACCACACCAACTATGTTTGGAGATTTCCCCCGGTGGTGGAGTCTCCATACTTCCTCGGCGTGATACCAGCCGTGCTACCAACTACTGCCAAGGCCCATGAAGCAAAACAAGCAAAGGAAGAGCCCCAAGCTCAAGAGGTCAACTTGATACAAATGTTTGCAACATATGCCATCAACTTTTTCGATACTCCAACTACTAGAAAGAACAGAAGGTGCAAGTCTAGCAAGAAGCCCACAACACGTGGCATTTCAGGCTCTAGCAAGACTGTCTGAATTGGTGATCTCCGGATCCGCCTGGATGGGAGTGAGACCATAATGATACCGGAGCGGCATGTAGCTACCGTACCGGTAAAGAATAGCTTTAGCATACTGCGTAAAGTATGGCAAGACAAGCCGAGTTTCAAGGTGAAAAATATGAAGAAACAATGGAGGAAAGCTGAAATAAAAAACCACAAATTTGATAATGTTAACTTCAAAAAGTACAAAGTTAATGCTGAAAAAGATGAGGTATAGCCCACCTCGTGTCAAACAGGTGTGGGTCACCACAGAAGAAGCTCAATAACTCTGAAAGACGGGCCCTGGAGTCTCTAATAGGGCGAAAGAATCCAGGATGGTCATGAAGCAAGACCCAGCATGGTCAAACTTCCAAAAGAAGAAGCGTCCCAGAAGACAAAGGGAGCTTCCCAGCGTCTCGCCAAAGATGCCCCCTTCTTTGTTGGTTGATCTGTAAGAGGATCTAAAAGGAAAGGGTTATATCAAGAAGAAGACAAGCTAGCCCGAAAATAGGGAAAATTTCATGTCTGAAGAATACAAAAGGGATGATAATATCCCTAGAAGATCAATTTTCCAACGCCTGGGTACTACTATACGCCTAGGCAAAAGAAAAGAAGATCAGTGCGATCACCGAGGAAGGTATGCGAGTGTATACTTGCTATGCTTCCAACGTCAACATCTGCCCCCCCGCGATGACTACCTGAAAATATAATATTGGCATACGTCATGGAATAACAACTAGGGCTCATGCACGTGCTCTGTTGGAAAGATCAATAATGAGTAGAATTCCTACCTCCTGATGACGATGTGGCAGCTATATATGTCGCTGACACCTCCAACCCCACTATACTGCAGAACAAAGACAATTTCCTGAAGGGGTACACATGGGGTAACCTCATCACCAACCCTAGAAATGGTAATAAAGAAAATTGAAGGTTGAGAGCATTGCTCCAAAGCCTTATGCAAAAGTGGGGACGACTCTACCCCCACAACCACAGTAGCCACAGCCATCACCAAAGTTGCCGCAACCTCAAGGCTACATTGCCTACAACGACACCACCCTAGGAATTTGCCACCAATATCCATGCACAGAACCTCTGCCGAACAACCAATTAAAAATCCAAATTCAAGCCATGGGAAACCCAAGAAGTGCATGTCACAAAACAAAGGCTGATGCCCCACAATTAAATATTTCATTGAAGGAACAATGTTCTCTCAGAGGGCCATGATTGAACAAATAATTGAAGCAAAGATGGCTGAGCAGTATGAGGGTTCTGCCACCTATGACCTATATAGGGTACCATACCCCGTACACCATCCTTTCAAAAAGCTCCGAACAAAACACCCAAAGGTCCCTAAATTCTCAAAATTCAATGAGGATGGGTCACCTCCTGAACATATAGCTCATTACATGAGCATCATGGGAGAACTGGCAACTGAAGAGTCATACCTTTTGAGGTACTCTTCAACATCACTCACTGGGCCAGCCTTTCAATGGTATGCCCGACTGAAGCCCAACTCAATAGTTGGTTGCGAAGATATGCAAAGGAATTCTTTGAACGCTTCAGAGTGACAGAAAGAAGAGTCACTTTAGCAGAACTCATATCCTTAAAGCAAATAAAAATGATCTGCTCTGGACTTCATCAAAAGATGGCATGACAGAGCATGAAATGTGAGCAACCACCAGCACATGAAGATGCAGTGAAACTATGTCAAGAAGTCTGAAGCCAAAATCAAGAAAAGCTCCTAGGGGCCAATATTCGGACATTTGAACATCTCAACAACACAGTGGCAGAGATAGAAATCTTCTTTGCCAAAAATCCCACTGCTTCATATGGAAGGGGTAAACCTCCTAAGACAAAACACCAGTCAAGAGAAGTAAATATCGTGGACTTTTTGGCAGCCCCTAGGGAAAGCTGGGGGCAAGGGAGATACCTTCGCCTCTTCAAATTCAAAGAAAGAAGAAGGAGGTCAGCCCCCATCCTAAGTGAGAGGCTCAACCTCCTATTCATTACCAGGAGCACACAGAGAGTTTGTTGGACATATGTCTCCAAGAGAATCTCATGACACTCCAGAGCCCAAGCGCCAAGAAGAAGCATTATGGTGGACAAGCCTAATTTTGCCCATATTATCGCGTGCTAGGTCACGCTCTAGAAAATTGCTATCTGTTCAAAAATCGGTAGAAAAACTAATTCAAGTATGAATTATTGACTGGCTGAGCACTTGGTAAATCCACCCAAGCCACACCAACAACCAAAACTCACGTTCTCTGCCAACGTATCCATGTTATGGCCCAGGCTAGGTCTCATGAAAACCAGCACAAATGGTGCAGGATGGATAGTAGATGAGCTGTCCAGAGTCGCTGCTATATCACTCCCGAGGAGGTAATGGAAGGTGCTATTAGGGCAACTTCCTCATGAGCAAGAAGAAGCTAGCTGGACCTTGGTGAATACAAACAAGAGACCAACATCTAAGAAACTCCAAAAGAAAGAACACCTAGAAAGTCATACCTCGGTGGCGTCGCCCTACCTAAAGAAACAGCAAAAGAAACAATCCTCCAAGAATTGGCAGTCTTGAGAAAGAAAAAAAAATCAAATGAAGAATGAGAAGAGGAAGAATCTACTGTTGAAATAAATAAGCCAATGCCAGTAGTGGCAATAAATGAGAAACCATCTCAAACATCAATTAAGGAGGGGGCAAAAGGTTTGTATCCCTTGGAGCTGAACAACTTCCTCTAGAAAAAGAAAAAGAGCAGGAAATGGGTGACAATGCTGCAATCCTCCCTCCACCACAGACATGCAAGGGTTTAGCAAAAATGAAATAGTGGGGGCATCTCTAAAAAAGAAAAGGAAAAATCACTATCATAAACAACAATGACGTTAAATCTTAGTATGCAGTTAGAGGATCCTGAGCGAAGGCCATTACAACTGCATAGGCTCATTGTCAAGCTTGGAATTAATGCCATCAGCCAAGTAATAGAAGCTGGCATATCACTGCCATTAAATCACATACAAATGGCAATCCCTCAGGAGGTCCACACACTGAAGCCTCTGAAATGTTTTTTGGCTTACCATGCTGAAGGTCAGCCAATGGTATTCTATAAGGGAAGCATGTACCCAAACAACCTTCAGATGATTGGCTAAAAGATGCCACTATTAAATTGAAGGAAATGGTCAAAGATCTGAAGACACTGCTAGAGCAAATAAAGGCAATATGTCAAAAGCAAATATTCAAGTTCAAAGTCGAACGAGAGCCCAGCTATATCAAGCAATGTGGTATCCATACCAATGTCAGGGGCAACCTCCATTCCCCCACAACGACAGAAGAGGTCTCGGATGGGAGCCACGGGAAGTCCCGCAATTTACTATGTTGTAATATGGTCACATACGCTTCCAATAATTGAAATAAGATGGATGAGAATGACGCCCAGATGGACGAGGATCTCTCCACAAATGAAATAAGGTCATTCACAACCCCAAAGAAAATTCAAGAAAAAGCTTATCCTTCCGAGAGCAAGAATGGAAGGTATCACCTTACATAAACTGACAAAGAAAGGAGCCTCATTCATATGGGACGACGAATGTCAGAAAGTCCTTGACAAAATCAGTATTTGCTCAATCCTCCTATGTTGAGGGCACCTAGCAAGGGCAAACCTTTAATTGCGGCCATGTGTGCATCACTGGGGTATTACTAGCTTTAAAATGGAAAAAAAAGAGAAAGAAAGAAAAGAAAGAAAAGAAAGAGAAAAAAAAGGGGGGGGGGGGGGGGGGGGGGGCAGCCATGGCAGAGTGCTCAACAACTCATCCAGTGCCAGAGGACTCCCTCTGAATACATATTGATTGATGAGGAGGTGCTCCCTGCTCAGAAACTTATGAAGCACAAGACTCAACTTGAATAATGAATTTATTTTGATGTGGACTGCATGGGCTTCCTTGAAGGCTGATAGCACATCACAAATATGGCAGGGCAGCATTGGTCTTCGTACCCCAGAAAAAGGATATTGCATTATTCATGTGTTTTATAGATCCCTCACAAATAATGAAGCATAATATGAAGCCCTCATAGTTGGCTTGGAATCGGCATAGAAATGGGCATAAGATGTATTGAAGTATTTGGCGACTCGTTGCTGGTCGTTAGACAATATTGGGCATTTTTGAGTCCGAAAAGAAATTTAAAGCCTATTTTGAGGCAACTACAAAACTCCTACAGGTTGCTCTCCCTTTCCCTTGGTCTATTAGACCGAAGCAGTCATTCCTGTTGAAATTGAGCTCTCATCTTATAGGGTAGCTCTCCACTACGGGCTCCCTACTAACGGGGGGGAACGAAATTGAAAACGGCTTGATGAGTTGTCAAATTTGGAAGAAAATCGTTTGGGTGCATACCAACGTCTTCAAATTAACAGCACGATTTCCCGCGCTTTTGACAAGCTAGTGAAAGAAAAAGCTTTCAAAAAGGAGATCTTGTCATGGTCCAACAAAACGTCATGGCCTCTCAATCCAAAAGTAAATTCATAGCCAATTGGGTTGGTCCATTTGTGGTCGACAAAGTGTTTGAAGGTGGCGCCTATACGGTAGTCGACCAAAAAGGGAAATGCTATGTTTCTGCCTTTAAATGGTAGACACATGAAACTATACCATACTTCCGAGTGTGAGTACGTCTACACAATACAGCAGGTGAGACCGGCTTTGGTACACATTGAAGATATAGAAGTGATCTCACTACAAGATCTTCCAAATATATAAATAAAAAAGAGAAAGAAAAAAGAAAGGGCTTAAAAACAAGGTGCCCCGACAGACTTGATTCATTACTTTTCTAAGATGGATCAATGGCAAAAACCCAGCTGAGGTGAAAACCCGAAAGGGTGCCTCAGGCAAAAATGGAAAATCTCGATGCATGAAAACCCGAAAAGGCGTGCATGCAAAAGAAAGAAGGGGCTAATTGTGGTGAAAAGCTAAAAAGGGCATCACAGTTGGTATATAAAAAAAAAAGATGAGGGTACTCTCTCGACCTTTCTTAGAGCGAGATTGAGTTATCTCGCATTCCTTATAAAAGGAAAGACACAAGAGTTGTCAATGACGAAACTACCCCCAAGTTCTTCGAACGAATAATTTCAATTCTAGGGCTATAACCGAGACAAGGATGATTGTGTCTTTCCGCCCTTATAAAAAGTGTGGGAGACTCGAACTCTGCTCAAACAAAGAGAGAGAAGAGGAACCCAGATAAAAGAGAAAGCTCTCATTAAAAGAAAAAGAAGTCAAACCCCGTCTTTTGGCTAACAGCCGTCAAGGCTAGTCAAAAGGCAAATCTCGAGCTTCTTTGGCTATAAGCCATCAAGGGCAGTCAAAAAGCTCACAATTCAGACCTCTTAGCTAACAAGCCGTCAAGGCCAGTCAAAGGTCAAAACTCATGTCTTTTGGCTAACAAGCCTTCAGGGCCAGTCAAAAGTCAAATCCCGAGCTTCTTTAGCTAACAAGCCGTCAAGGCCAGTCAAAAGTCAAATCCTGAGCTTCTTTGGCTAACAAGCCGTCAAGACCAGTCAAAAAGCTCAAAATCCAGGCCTCTTGGCTACAAGTCGTCAAGGCCAGTCAAAGGTCAAAATCCATGTCTTTTGGCTAACAAGCCATCAAGGCCAGTCAAAAGTCAAATCACAAGCGTCTTTTGGCTAACAAGTCATCAAGACCAGTCAAAAGTCAAATCAAGAGCCCTAGAGGAGCCTCAATCCTCTAAACATATTTATGGCTCTTAGGGAAGCCTCCAATTCCCTACCATACCTAAATCCAAAGTCTCAATCCATGGCTCTCAGGGAAGCCTTTAATTCCCTACCATACATAAACTTAAACTCACGATCCATGGCTCTTAGGGAAGCCTACAATTCCCTACTATACACAAATCCCAAACTCTCAATCTATGGCTCTCAGAGAAGCCTCTATTCCCTACCGACTATAACCTAAGCCACTAGCAATACACCATCAAGGTTGGCCAACCTAGTTAAAATTCAAATTCAATCCTATGGCTTTCAGGGAGCCTTTAATTCCCTACCGCACATAACCCAAACGTGGCCAACCCCCATCAAGGTTGGCCAAGTCAGCCAAAATCCAAATCCAATGCTCACGGCTCTCAAGGAAGCCTCTAATTCCCTACTGCACATAAAATCCAAATTCAAATCCTACGGCTTTTAGGGAGCCTTTAATTCCCTACAGCACCTAACCCACCCTTGGCCAACACACCCCAAGGTCGGCCAAGTCAGCCAAATCCAAATCCAAATTCTCACGGCTCTCAGGGAAGCTGTTATTCCCTACCATACGCAAATTCAAATTCCATGGCTCTCAAGAAGCCTTAAATTCCTTACCGCATCCAAAATCTCATGGCTCTCAGGGAGCCTTTAATTCTTACCAAAAGAAAAAAGAAAATAAAAAATAATAAGGGCTTAAAAAGGAGGTGCCCCGATGGACTTGGTCTACCACTTCATCATAATGGATCAAGAGTAAAGAGGTCTAAAACCCAGCTAAGGTAAACCCTGAAGGGCGTCTTAGGTAAAAATGGGTAAACCCCTCAACCAAAAGAAAAAAGAAGAAATAAAATAAATAAGGGCTTAAAAAGGAGGTGCCCCGATGGACTTGGTTTCTACCACTTCATCATGATGGATCAAGGGTAAAGAGGTCTAAAACCCAGCTGAGGTGAAAACCTGAAAGGGCGTCTTAGGTAAAAATGGGTAAACCCCTCAACACGAAAACCTACAAAGGCGTGTTGGAAAAAGCTAGAGGGGGGCAATCTTTGCGAAAATCTGAAAGGGCGCTGAGGTTGGTAATGCGAACAAAAAAAAAAGAAAAAGAAAAAAAGGAAGAGCAAAATCTGCCAGCCGCACTGTTATGGACATTCCCTATCCATGATGGCCGGCCAAGTCAAATTTTACGTCCTTTGGCTAACAAGTCGTCAAGACCAGCCAAAAGTCAAAACACGTGCCCGAGGGAGCCTCAATCCTCTCACCCAAATACGTGCCCGAGAGAGCCTCAATCCTCTCAACCAAAATATGTGCCTGAGAGAGCCTCAATCCTCTCAACCAAAATATGCGCCCGAGAGAGCCTCAATCCTCTCACCCAAATATATACCCGAGGGAGCCTCAATCCTCTCACCCAAATACGTGCCCGAGGGAGCCTCAATCCTCTCACCCGAATATGCACCTGAGGGAGCCTCAATCCTCTCAACCAAAAGACGTGCCCGAGGGAGCCTCAATCCTCTCACCCAAATACGTGCCCAAGGGAGCCTCAATCCTCTCAACCCAAATACGTGCCCGAGGGAGCATCAATCCTCTCAACCAAATCATGTGCCTGAGAGAGCCTCAATCCTCTCAACTCAAATACGTGCCCGAGAGAGCCTTAATCTTCTCACCTAGATCACGCGCCCGAGGGAGCCTCAATCCTCTCACCCAAAATACGTGCCCGAGAGAGCCTCAATCCTCTCAACCCAAATACGTGCCTGAGCCTCAATCCTCTCAACCAAATCACGTGCCGAGGAAGCCTCAATCCTCTCACCCAAAATACGTGCCCGAGGGAGCCTCAATCCTCTCACCCAAATACGTGTCCGAGGGGGCCTCAATTCTCTCAACCAAAAGACGTGCCCGAGTGAGCCTCAATCCTCTCACCCAAATACGTGCCCCAGGGAGCCTCAATCCTCTCAACCAAAATACGTGCCTGATGGAGCCTCATTCCTCTCACCCAAATACGTGCCCGAGGGAGCCTCAATCCTCTCAACCAAGTATGTGCCCGAGAGAGCCTCAATCCTCTCACCCAAATTACGTGCCCGAGGGAGCCTCAATTCTTTCACCCAAATCATGTGCCCAAAGGAGCCTGAATCCTTTCACCCAAATTACATGCCCAAGGGAGCCTTAATCCTCTCACCCAGACCACGAGCCCGAGAGATTCTCAATCTCCTCATCAAAATTATGGCCCTAGAGAAGTCTTAATTATCTAACACAAGCATGTTATGGCCCCAGAGGAGCCCTAATACTCTAAGTGAAACACCTCACGGCTTTTGGGGAAGCCTTAAAACCCCTGTTATAAATAAAGATCACATGCTGATGGTGGAACGCAGAAGCACGATGTATATAGCAAATAAAAGTCCTCGTCCTAAGATAGGCCCTTGGGATAGCCCAAAAAGGAAAAAGTCAAAATGAATGGATAGCATGTACTAATGCTAAAAACAACATATCTTAAGAAAGCCTATGTTCCAGTGTCGCCTGCCCTCAAAAGGTCAACCTGTGCAAAAGAATGGTACAAATAGCTCCGTCATGCATAAGCGAGGTCGTCATTTCACGCTTTTTGTAGAAGTTATAGCAGTCTCTGCTTGCAAAACAGCCAGCTGGGTCTCCATGATTTTCGGTTCCAAGTAATCCCTTTCAATGTCATGTACTTGATCCAACTCTGCAAAGTCAAAACAACCGAAGATCAGATTTTGCTGAAGAAGAACAAGAAAAAGAAAGGGATAAAGCAGCATATCAAAAGAAATATTACAGTAAAATCACAATTCTCAATACATAAAGCAAAATTTTGGCATTGTTGTCATGAGATGATAGTCATTGGTACTGCAAGTCCAAAAGAAATGGAAAGTTTACTGCAAGTATGTCACAAGCAGGGGTATATCAAATTCATAAGTATGACATCTCCAACATGGATCTCAAGAAGGTCAAAGTGGCTAAAATGAATTAGCAGAATAAATGAAATAGACCCTCTGAAGGGCAACATGTGTTAAAATACAATTGGAAAGATTCACACGAGACAGTCGCCCTATGGTTCACTCTCGGACGCCAGTCTCGTGGGGGGCATTTGTTGTACCAAAATTTCTTCGGTCCATTCTTCTATTCCGGAAGTAGCATGAAGAAAGAAGAAGAAAATAGGAAAAATGAAAAAAGAAAGAAAGAAAAATGAAAAGAAAACTCACCTCCGTTGCTGCTTGCCTCTGTTGCACCAGGAGTAATCGCCATACTTTAAAAGAAAAGAAAAGGGAGGGGAGGGCAGAAATCGTACTCATCGGAGTGGCCATTCGTTGCCCCCTTACCGGGTGGAGTCAGTCCCACCGCTGCCCCTGTTGGGGTCCGCCCTGCAGCCGCCGCTCGCACCCAAGGGAGCCGCCGTGTGGCTGGATGCCATCGCCATCGCCGTTGCGGGTCTCAACCGCCGCCGCCAGCTCTTTCTTGAGCCACCATCGCCGGTGCGGGCTCCCACCGCTGAGGCCCTGCGCGCGCGGCCGCAACTGCTCTGGCGCACTGCCGTTGCTGCCTCAGCGCGCCGCCGCCGTCCCCAGCCACATCCGTCGCCACTGTAAACTGGCCCTGCAGCTGCCGTCGCCGCCGAACGAGAAGGGGAGAGGAAGGAGGCCGCGCCCTCCTCTTCCTCTGCTCTGTCTCTCGCAGGAGCCAAATAGGGAAGGAGACGAACCAGGAAAGGGAAAGGGAAGAAACAAAAAAAGAAAAATTCCTGGGGGCTAAAATGCAAATGTATAACCCAAAAATTGCGTAAAATCCCCTATGGAGGTATGCAGACCTCCGGGGAAGGAACGCAAACGTCCCGGCCGGGGTTCTTCCTCGTTTCACTATAAAAAGGAGGGGGGTGCCCCAAGCTTGGGGGAAGAGTTTCTGAAGCTTCAACATAGAGCAAGGCTCTGGGACTACAAGGCGGTCTGGGAAAAGGGTCTGCAAGGCAGCCCTAAAGAACATTGTGCAAGGCACAATTTGAATTTTCTCAAATTTTAAGCAAGGTCCATTGGGCTTCCTTTATTGGGCCTCAAATTACTTATTGGGCCGAACTTGTATTTTTCATGCAAATGATTATGATGTTTCATGCTTTATGGGCCTAATGATGCTTAATTGGGCCGGCATTTGACGTATTCTCACGTGTGATGTTTAATGGGCCTATTGGGCTAATTTCACTTATTTAATCATGCCTTATATGAATAATTACACGTAGTGTCACGTTTATTTCGAACTTTTCACTACTTGGTTTCTTAATCAAAATCAATCAATTTTTCAACCAACCTTAACAAAATATTTCACAAACATTGTTGTTTAATTTTCAATAACATAAAAATAACAAACATATCATGTCTCATGTTCTTTTTGATCCACCTTAAGTTAATCACCTTTTAAATCAAATAAATAAATGAAAACATTAATTTAATCCACATAATCATAATTTAAATAAATAAATGATGAAAATAATTAAAAAAATGAAATCAATGATTTTAAAATACCAAAAAAATGAGTAAATGGATTTAAAAATCAATAAATATCAAATAAATATAAAAAAATTCCAAAAAAATAGGTTGCATGCTTATGACTTTGTTTTCTCTCATTTCATTTAATTGTGAGTCACACTCTTCTATTTCAAATGGGTTGTCTGATGGTTAATCAAGGGTGTTCAGCCTTTGTGCTGATATAATTAACACTAACTGAGGTTAGTGGGGGAGGTCAAATGAACTAAATAAGACCATGTCCATGTAAATAAATAAAAAACCAAATAAATCAAATTCAAAGATAAATTTAAATTTTTAAAAGTTAAAAATAATAATTCTCACAGGCACTGAGCTCCTTCTCAGCCTTACGTCTAGTCCCCAAGTAGTATCTTGGGATTTCACTAACTTAAGGGTACAGTCCTCCTTATGGACACTACAACACCCAGCTCAACTAGTCTTCCTTTCATAGCTCGAAGGGGATCTACACACCAATATAACCATGGTTTTCCCTTCTACCCAAGGGGAAAAACACCACCAGTAAGTCTAACTAGCCTTCTCTTCATGCAGGAAGAGGCACAAGAATTGTAGAACAAGTGATCTACAGGAAGTCCCTAGACCAAGCACAATAGATTAACACTAGAGAGGCTTGATCTGAGACATTGTCTGAGAAAAATAAGAATACAATAAGTTCATTCAGACACTCAACTATCTCTCTCTTAAGAAATTTGCAGAGATATGGAGAGAGTTGGAGACTAGAAGGCTTTGAGCTACTTGAAGAGTTAAGCACTGAAGAACTTTAGAGCAATCGATTCTCGGATCCATCATTCACGTTCAACATATCCTTCTATTTATCTTGCCTTGAAAGTTGACTGTTAATCTATCTATTGGGACTTCTTGCATATTAGCTTTTCAAGGCAAAACCTTAAGGCCTCTAACATTGGTGTTGTGTGAGTACCATAAACCTGCATGCAATAAATGCTATGATACAAAGAGTGGGGGAACATCAGTTATAGCCCATACCTCATCTACCTATAGTCCGCATTTCATACTGACCAAATTGCCATATTGGATGGTTCCTTTATGTCTACTAGGAAATGATAGAGGATACGTTACATGCAAAAAGATAGAATTCAGTCTGAACAAATATCTTAGAATACAACTATACTTCAAAAAGTCGTGCTTACAGCAAACATATTTTGAGACGATAAATGCGTGGGAAACAATATGTTGAAGATGTAGAGAGAGAGAGAGAGAGATTTGAAATATATTTTACTTCATATACTTGCACTAAAATAATTGTAATATGATAGAAAAATATTTAAATATATATATCATTAATCATTGTGAGAGTATAAATGAGACATCAATAATCAGTACAGACTATAAATATTGATCATATTGTTCACTAATCGATATATTTGGAAGCAATCGAAGTCCAACTAAAGCTAATCGAAAAAATGTCAGACTTTAGTTCAGTAATCAAAAGATATATTTAGTAATTGATGTCTAGTTATCGCTAATCAGAAAGATATTATTCAAGATCACAAATCGAAACGTTGTCCATTAATTGCAAGCTTCTAAGAATAATCGATATGACCATGACTTGAATAATCAGAACATATGCTTAGTTAGCAATCGGAATGAGTGAACACTAATTGGAGTAAGTATAACATAGTAATTGGAAGAGAATGTTCAGTAATCGTTGCATGTTAAGCTACAATTGGTACAATTTCATTAATCGATATAGATTTAACAATAATCGGAACGAGTGTTATATAACCAATCAGAACATGCAATGTATCACTAATCGGAACACTACTTCTACTATAATTGGAACAACACATGAATTAATCAAAATGATGTTTAGGAATTGGAATAAGTTGAACATCAATCAATATGAAGTTTGTACTCTAATCAGAATAATACTTTAACTATAATCGATGCAAGTTCAAAAATAGTAATCGATAGTGTATTTTAACTGGAATCAGTATGCCGTTTGAACTATAATCAATATGATGTTATGACTCTAATTGATGTGCAACTTATTCTATAATCGATGCAAAGGTTAGTCTGTAATCGGTGTGATATGTGTTCTATAATCGATGTGGACTTAAACAATATTCGGTATGGACTTAACATAATTTTTATGAATTGCATGAGTTTGATGTTTTTAGTATACTTATATTGGGAATCTTTAAATGATAGAAAGACCTTTTTGCCCTGTTGACATGTTTAAAGAAATATTAGGTATTAAGCACATGTTTCTAGAGTTTTTATTATTACAAAAATTTAAAATAATTAGAGATGAGAAGTTTATCATTCCAATGTCCCATGAAATGTTTAATATGCTCACTCCATAATTCACATATTGTCACAAATATTTTGCTTATAATATTGTTCCCATCTTGATGGGTTTGTTCTGAAGTGAGGCCACATGCTCAAGGATCTTGCATTGACATGGGTGGAAATGTCCTACCTTTGATAGTACACCTGATATGCTGCTTTATGTTCTTTTGTCAGATATTTATAGATTTTAGATGAATTCCATTTGAAGAGTACTACACATCATCTCAATTGTATTTTGAGGTCAAGGATCTAAGGTTTGGAGTAATGAATGTTCAGATATAAAACCCATGTACAATAGTTAAAAATGAAATTCAAACCTATAACCTCTACAAAAATTGCAAGCTAATGTCTACCAAATGATGTGTTTAATTATGGGATATATATATAAAATAAATACATCATTCTCTAATATACACCCTAAAATTTACGTATTATATCTTATATATATTCTATGTATTTCATTATATATGCCTCCACTCTTTGGTTCATCAATATCACAATTAAATTAAGAGGACAAGATGATTTACTCACCCTATAAACTCTCTTTAAAAAATATTTTCTTTTACAACTCTCTCTAGTTGCAGCCCACATTTGGTAATCCCACTAGATCATCTCTCTCTCTCTCTCTCTCTCTCTCTCTCTCTCCCCCCCCCCTCTTGAAGAGAGGTATTTTAGTACTTTCACCCCATATTTAATGGTTATGATCACATGTTAACAGAATATTAATTCAATTTTGACGGATTTCTAACCACATCAATATAATTAAATATTTTTTATTTCAAAAATATAGAGTTCAATATGAAGATTTCTAGAGTATACATTCGAACATGACAGATTTTAGGACTATATATAATTTTCCATTTAATCTTTGTAGTCAAGGACTCTAGTTAACTCATAGAGATTATTTTCTACCTTGCTAATGTTTTAATTGTTGGCTATGATATGGAGACTCAGAGAGGGATGAATGAGTCTAATTACAATATTAACAAATTAAAAATGCATGCTCAAGTAAGTAGGATTGCAAATGAATCAATACGCTAGACAAGTAGCTCGAACCTCGGGTTGACAAAAGCTTGGCTCAGCTCGTTTCTTAGATCAAATAAACAAGTTGGAACAAAAAAAAAAAAACTCGATTCATAAACGAGCTGAGCTTGAACAGAGGTGTGCTCAACTCGATTATGTTCGCAAGCAGATCGTTAACATACTTAATAATGTACTCATTAAGATACTCGATAAGCTGCTCGTTATGATACTTGAATTTCTAGTAATAAGTATGATGGCGTAAACATATTTATTTATTTTTATAGAGTTAGTATTGAAGTATGAAATATTTATGAGAATTTAGATGTAAAAGACTAAATGCCAAAGTGTATATACAAAAATCATGCAAATAGGTGTATATACATAAAATTTGGTTTTAATCAAATCATGAAAATAGGGCTATATACACAAAATCTGGTTTGCCAAGGTCCCTAGGCACTACACAACCCATCTACCTTGCGACAGTCCTATGCAAGTTTGTGTCCCAACCTAGCCTCGTGTGGCCTAGACGAACCACAGTTAGTCATCGAACTCTCGAGCGACCATCGTGGATAGAGCTCCTGATGGCTATGATGACCGTAGTGTAGGAGTTGTAACACCACACCTCGGCAGTGCGAATGCCAGTGTGGGCAGTTCGAGCGGTGCCCGTGGTGGCATTCTCTAGCCGCCCCACCCCCTACACCTGCTGTCCACCCTACCCCCTGCACCAGCTACCCCACCCCCTACACATAATGCCCACCCCGCCCACCCCCTACACCAGCTGCCCCACCCACAATGTGTGATACATTGTGCATCCATTAGTCCTATATTAGAGATAAAAAACTACTTGGGGAATAAGTTGATACAAAATGGACTATGCAGCCTGTCAACAATGCATGCCTTTCTCTGCATTTATCTCTCGAGCTCGAGTTAGAACATAATCCCATTTCAGTAAACATTTTTGAACTTGAGCTCATTTACGTAATCGAACAACTTGAAGATCCGAGTTCGAACATCATGAATAGTTAACGAGTCGAGCTTGAACAAAGGTGGGAAATACTCAATGAGTATTGAGCTAAGTTTAAGCTTGACAAAAAAAAGAGTTGACTCTGAGCAGAGTGTACTCGGCTAGACTCAGCTCGTTTGCAACCCTATAAGTAAGTACAATGGACTAAAAAACACAAGCAAAGCAAGCAAGACTGTAATGCCCTGCATTTTTGTTTTCTAGTTGCACAAAGTATTATTCTGGTTTGGCACTGAGATTCACCTCAGTCCTACATTCAGTCCTCAAACAACTACTTGAGATTTCACTACCCAAGGGTGCAGTCCCCCTTAAGAATAAAATACATCCAACCCCAGTTGGTCTTCTCTTCCACCTAAAGAGACAAAGTTCACCTTAATACAGTAGGTCTTCCCTTCTAACAAGGGGAACAAATGCTTGCACAATATATACAAGCCTTCTCTTCAACCGAAGAGGCGCAACTTGTATCTCAAAGAGATATCTAAAGGTGTAACGACCCTCCTTATACCGGTACAATTATACCAATCTACGTCGGTACAAAGGGCGTCGTCACAGTGGGACATTTATCCAACACTAAACAATAGATTGAGATGTACATAAATATCAAAAGAGAACATCGGAAACAAATAAATATTCTCATTCTCATTCCATCATCATCACATATTCCACAGTCTATATAGAAAAAAGAAAAATAGTAAAGTCCACCTTATTACATGCCAAAAGAAATACACTATTCATATGAAATATACAATCACATTGTTTACATACTAATGAAAGAAAAGCAAATGTGTAGCAAGTCCACAAGTAGAGCTACTGCTCGTGCTCGGAGTCACTCCTAGCTATGTCCTCCTCAAGAATGGGGACACCTGTCTCACCTGTACGCCAAAGCAAGTATGAGTCTTCTAAAAGGACTTAGCAAGCAATCCAAAGATACACCCTTACACATATCACATACATATGCTATCTTTTAACAATGAGGAAGAATACATGGTACATGCTTATACAATTTACAATTAACCATAAACAACATACACATGCTTTCTACACATACATGTAACATGATTCATAGTTCAAACTCTATTCATATCATTGCATAACTCTACCAATTTAGAACATGGAAATATGTACAAGGTAAACAACACACCTAGCATGATATCTAATCATTTTCACATGTTATTCTAACATTTATTCACATGTTTAGCTTTCTATTTTAATACAAATAAATCACATTTACATGAAATCACATCTTTTCACATGCTAACATATTTACATTACACTTTCACATATTCACTTTTCACATTTGCACATTTTCACATTCACATTGTCACATTTTCACATTTCACCATTAATTTGCCGTGACACATAATCTGAACCACCATAAGAAGGACACACATCACATACACATACCCATCACCTAGGCAACACAGTGACGAATCTTGGTTAACTGTGTAGAACTGGGAGAAGCCCTCTCCACCCTAACCAGTGGTACTTGTCCACCTCCAGGATTTCATCCTAATGCCCATAGGATATCACAACACATTGAGCCTTCCTATAAGGACTTTACTACAGTACGGCTCCACAGCCCTCTATGGTAGCAGTGTCAATATCGGCACAATTTTACACATTATCACATTTTATGACATGCTACATTCACTTACATACACTCTTTAACTCATTTACATGCACTTAAGATATATTCATAGATCAGTTACAGAACATAACCATACTGTTTCACAATGATAACTAATCACAACAAAGCCCTAATCATGTTGCTAAACACTGAATTTCATATGATCAAAGTTAAACATGCTCATCATGGTCAATTATTCATATTAAATTAATAACAATACCTACTGTTGTCAAAATAGCATGCAATTTTTATCACAGGTATCACATAGGTTATATATCTCATAGCTAAATTTTCATATTTTTTGAAACAGTGAACAAATTTTAATAATTAAAACAGATCTCATGCAGATTTATCAAGAATTGCATTGAAACATGGTTCACATCAATACAGTCAGTTGTAATAGTTTCTAAACCTGGAAATAGTCATCCTGAGTTCATATAAAATTTCTGGAAACCCTAACTTGCAACGAATCAATTTATTTAGAATTAACAAAGGTAGATCATGCTTATTTTCTGATTACAGAAATTACCCTAATTTCTATCATGCTCGGAAAATTGACAAATTCTCATGATATGACCTATTGATTGTACTTGACCAACTATAAAATTTAAAGCATGAACAGACAACCAGAAGATCAAAAATCATCACACAGAGATCAAAACATCTATTCTGAAAAACCTAAAGAACTTGGCAGCAAAGGGGCTGCCGCCAATTGGGGTTCACGGCACACGATGTTGCCGCCAACTCAAAATCTTGATAGCAGTAAGCTTGCCGTCAAGTTCCTGTCTGCAGAAATGCAGACTGAACGCACATAACTTGATGAATTGGGGGTTCCAGGACACATGAGGAAAAATCCACAAAAACCTAGGACCTAAAGGACTTGTGCAGGGATGAAATCCCTCGATTACTTGCCTTTGAAAAATTGTCGAATGGTTTAATTTTGTCGCTAAAGCTCTCCTCGGCCAAGCCAAGAAGATGCTCAAATTCCTCCCAGATCCAATCTTTCTGTCGATGTAGATCGTTTACCAGGGTCAGGGAAGCTTCCTCAATGCTAGGTGCACCTCCCAGTCGATGTAGATCGCCGGAAGCAACTCCCAATGCCAGATCGAGCTCACCAAAGTCCAGTTTTTCTTCACAGCAAACCCTAGTTTTCTCACAAGAGCCAAAAGACCTAACCTCGCCCAAACTAATTATTTTATAGGGCTAAAGGGTTTGGGTACGCATTAGATTGGGATCCTACCGTTGGAGGGTAGTTCCTAATCCAGAACAGGGGAAAACACAGTCGTTTCCAGATCTGAAATCGTAGCAAAATGGAGACGTAAATGGCCACTTCGCTGCCGTTAACAGGAAATAAATGTCCATCGATCTGGACGTTGACTTTGAGTCAACGGCACACTTGTTGCCGTCAACCTGCCCTCAACGTCAAGGGATATTGACGTCAACTAACATTTCGGCCAGAACACAGAAACTTAAATAAACATACATTCACATATAAGTACATACATTATACACAATATTATTTAAATATAATATGTACAGAATTAAATAAAACAACATGTACAGAATTAAATATGTATGTACATAAGTAAAGGAATAATATGCTACTTACAACAAATATCTTATTCACATATATACATATACAAACATAACATGAACAAAGTTCGAGGGTCTTACAAAAGGTCCCTAGACCAAGTTCAATATGAACATAAGAAGGATTGATTTGAGACAATGTCTAAGAGGATAATAATATACAAGAAAAACACTAGGAATGGAGAGAGAGGAGAAATGGAGTGCTGGAGAGTTTGAAAGTTGCTTCTTCACTCAAGATGCTTGTGTTGAAGCTTTTGAAAAGAACTAGATGAAGAAAGCTATCTGTAGAGAAGTTATGCTTGGAGTTCCACAGGCTTCATCTTTTATAAGCTCCATGGAAGATAACCATTGAAGGATTCGTTGAGTCTTGTTCTTAAACTCATGCAAGTTTCCAAGGTGGCAACTTCTATCTAACGATTGCTTCAAGAGACTATTAGATGTCTACAACATTTAATGCACATAGGGAGATACCTCTTCTGCAGAAGTCCCCATTTTCAGCTGACAATCCTACTATTCTAGGTAGTTATCTTTCTGTCTGTCAGGAAAGAAAGGTCCTTCAAAACACCACATGATGAGAACATAAAGCCTAGGTCTAAAAAGTATTACTTGCTACATTTAATGTTGAAGACTTTAAGATATGTGAGACACATAAACCAAATTCGAAATAAAGCAAGTTTGCACGCCAAGGAAATTTTGCTGGATAATCGATGCAGATATGAAGATAGGTAACTTATTTTGAAATTTGACTTTCATAATCTATATGAATGAGATGCTTTAACACTAATCAAAATCATCTTAGTCAATAATTGAAAGTTCATAAGTTAATTGAACACTAATTGGAATAACATATGGCTTGCATTCAGTAATCGATGAGTGAATAACATCAATTGAATCAATACAAAGTAAGTATTCACTAATCGGAACAAACAACACTAATTGATAGAGTGTTCATCAATTGGAAAAGTGTTCAGTAATTGGAATGGAATATTGTAACTAATCGGTATATCCATTTAGTTAGAAATCGGAACAATTTTTGTCACGCCCTGATGCAGAATATCGAAACATGAGGTAGTTGTAAGTAAGTGAGTATAGAGCGTATAATAGACATCAAACCATTGGTCAATTGAATAATGCTATATCAAATGTATTTCATTTCATAATTTAATGTCTATTGTCTATTACAATCACTAATTCAGAGCCATTACATAGGGCCCAATGACATCATTACAATGAATGGAAAGATGGAAACTAAACTAAGACTCTAATATGACGCTAGTACTCCAGGGTACACTTCGATCACTTCTAGTCATCCCCATCCTTATGTGTGTATGTATCATCTTCAGTCTCACCTGAGAAACATATATCAAATAGAGCAGGGTGAGCGATAATGCCCAGTAGGACTTAAATCTCATGATCAAGCATGTTTTAAATGATTAATGTATTAAAGAGCAGAGTAATAATTGATAGAGAGAGTGTCAAGTAATGTCGAGCAAGTGATAGAACAAACATGATTTCAAATAGCACAAGTGTCAAGTATAGCATATAGGGCAGGATGGCCATAGCACAAATAGCACAATATGATAGCGCAACAAGTCGAGTATAGTATAGCACTTTGCTTGTCATTAGATAGTCGAGATAGATAGCACTCGAGTGTAATGCCAAATACTTTAGTCAATTAACTGCCACAGGCACTAGCACTTTTGGGTGCACCTCCGAGAACCAGACTAGGCCCCTTATATTGCCAAGCATTAGTCATGTTTTTTATCTTTAGACAATCAGTCAAATGGCCATAGAGAGTACCAAGAATAGATGAGAGTAGTTGATGAATAGATGAGAGTGTGGAGAACGTGAATAGATGAGCGAATAGAGTATAGACAAGAACTATAGGTCAATGCGCGTACACAACGTTAAACAGGCGATAGTAACAGTTGCACAACACGCTTGATTGGTGCTGGCAGTTAGGTAGAATTCACTAACCAATCACTGGCCATGATATGAACATAGTCTAGAGGTCTGGTGTGATATCAAGGTAAGAGAGAACAATTCTAAGGATGTTTGGATCATACTGATCCCTAAGGGTGTTATAGGTATTGAGGGTACAACCAGCTTGTTGACCATGTGGGAAACCATGGACAGAGGAGACTTACGAAGGCCTTGAACAAGGATTCACTAGTCCGGCAGAAGGAATATCCGACGAAGAGTTTGTCCAAGGTAAGAGAGAGTGTATATAGAAACAAGATGCTCAATGTTCTAGAGGAATTGTAAAACAGTGGAGCGTCGGTGACTGTGTTCCAAAACAACGAGAGAAACGAAGACAAGTCCATTAAAAATAGGGCAATGATATATATTTATTAAAGCAATTTACTAGATGCATTATGGAGTATCTTAAGTCAATATGGATGGTTTCAAGTGTGTGCATGTGTTATAAGAATCATGGATATGAAAAGATCAAGTGTATGCCTTTTAATAGCATAATTACATGATCATAATTTAGATGAACCATTTACTGCATTATCTACATTAACAGGATGTATAGAGACTGTAACAAGATAGGATCATGAAAATTCTAGGGTTTATGTACAAAACTTCAGAAGGCGACGTACCCTTTAAAGGAACGCGATAGAGTTTGTTGAGATCGCGACAGGGCCTTTAAAGGATCGCGACATGGCCTTTAAAGGATCGCGACAGGGTCCCTTGGATAGACAGACAGAATGCGACATAAGGCCTGTCATGTTTAGAATGTGACGGGTTGCCTTGTCGCGACCCCCTTTGAGAACGCGACCTATCGGGTCGTCGCGTTCTCAGGGTTTCTACCTGAGCCCGAAAAGGAAATTGGATTTCCTTGGATTGTGGTCCATGCTTTCCGAGGTTTGACACAGGGGTGTTTAAAAATAGAAAACTCGATGTACACTTGATGAAAAATCATGAAACAAATTTTAAAAGAAACTAGACTTGCAAGAGTATAAATAGTAAAGAGCAATTTAAATCTTATCATTGTATTGACAAGCTATGAGCTGGTTCTGTAGCAACCCGAAAATTTTAAACACTTAAAAAAAATTGAATAATAATTTATTTAAATTGAAATAATAGAAACATATGTACCACTATTGTATGTACGGGAATACATCAAAAAATTCCGTAAAAATTATAAATCAACCCCAGACATTTTCCCTAAGTGTTCTACGAAGAAATTCAGGCAACGAAAAATCCGATTGGCCGAGTGTATGTCATAATGTGACTAATTATCCAAATTAGGAAAGTGAGTTGGAAAACGGTTAACACGGAAAAATAACGCATCCATAAATTACACGAACATGTTGGATAGACTTCTAACATCATTTGATGATTACCCATTACCGGAATTAGACCAATGGACCTCCCATAGCCCATGAATAAATTCAAGTAAGAAAATAATAATAATAATAATCTTGAATAAATTGGAAAATGCAAAGGAAAGGGAAATAATTAAAATCCATTAAACGACAAATGATAATGGGCTTTGTTAGATGGACCCTCTAAAATTTATTGGGCCAAACTAGGGATTTTTAAAAGAAGAATAATAGGATAATACCCTAATTTCGTAACTTAAATATTACTTAAATAGAAAAGAGGCATTTAATGTATTAAAATAAGTAATTTGGGTTAGAATTGGATTCCTAACCCTACCCTAATTGCATGGACACGAAATTATCTCTCTCCTAACCCAATTGGGAGGTAGCAAGCATGGAAGGGAGGAATCAAATAGGAAATCTTAGATTTAAATAGGAGTTAGAGTCCTATTAGGAAATAGAACCATAGAATACTTAAATAATCTCCTAAAACCCTCATGACCGGCCCTAGCTCATGCCAAGGGTTTTTTGGGCGTGGGAAGGAGCCAGGGAGAAGGGAATTCGAGAAGAAGAAGTCTCTCTCAAGCTTCATCCCGAGTTCTTCAGATTTTTGCCCTAGAAGAGGAAAACGATCAAAGGTATGTATTCTCACGAGCATAAACCATGAAAATTTATCTATAGGATGTTTCATCCATCAGGAACAAAAGCCCTTTGGTTTCATATTTTTCCATCAAGCAAATCTTTTGTTCTTAATTTTCAAAGTTTTGTGAACTTCATGACCCTGAACCTCTTTTTAAATTCATATCTTCATGCATACGCGTCCTCATACCATAAGATTTTTACTATAGGAACTGATGGATGTTAGGCTTTTTTTGCCCCTAAAAGCCCTAATTTCTATCTATCCTATCATGCGAATTAATTCGTTAATCTCATTTGTGTACTGTTCTAAGTACTTCATGAATACCATGACCAAAGCATGTCGAAACCCTGTTTGTTTTCCAATTCCTATTTACTATAAGTACCCATGCATGTCTAGAACAATTCGCAACTAGTTTCATGATTTTTCACCGTTTGTGCAATTAGTTGTGATTTTCTGAACCACCCTCTCTCAAATAGGATAAGTCTGGCCCGCAACCTAATGAACTGTTCTTTCCCCTGTCAGACTTGGGCTCAGACCCTGTGAATGCGACGGCCCGATAGGTCACGTTCACAGAGGCATCGTGACAGAGTGTCTCGTCGCGATCTGATCATGACAGGGCCGGTCGTCGCGATCTGGCTGCCCAGTCTGTTGAGCCCGTCGCGACCCTCACCTGACCCCATCACGACCTGCCTACCCCAACCGACAAGCCCGTCGCGACCTGTACAAGACCCCGTCGCGATCTCAGTGGACCCTGTCGCGACCCTCATTAGGGTGTGTCGCGATCTGACTTTTTGCAGGAAAACCCATCTTTTGCAAGTCTTGTTGTTCCTCAGCTATTCCCAAATCTTGTTAACGTTTTAAACATTGAAAAATGAAGTTGTAAATATGAAATATATTTAATTAATTTAAGTCAATCACATGATCTATCTTGTCCATGATTTTCTTATTCACATGCACACACACTTTGAACCATCCAAATATGGCTTAATTGGCATGAACATGTTATATAATTTTTTTGGTAATTTAGGTCATTAAATTACCTCATTCTTAAATATACTTGTGTACGTTTTCTTGTGATGTTTTGGAACACCGATACCGACGCTCCACTGTTCTAGAACTCCTCTAGAACGTCGAGCACTTGTTTCTATATACACACTCTCTCTTGACTTGGATGAACTCTCCGTCAGATACTCCTTCTGCCGGACTAGCGAGTCTATGTTCAAGGCCTCCGTATGTCTCCTCTGTCCATGGATTCCCACATGGTCGACGAGCCAGTTGTACCCTAACACCTATGATACCCTTTAGGGATTAACATGATCTAAACGGCTATTAGAAGTTCGCTCTTATCTTGAATCACGCCAGACCTCTGGACCTGTGCGTAACATGGCCAGCGGAAAGGTAGTGCCTTCCACTTGACTGCCAACACCATGTGTGAAGGATCGAAATGAATGTGTGGAAAAGATCTAGAAGGGGGGGGGGATGAATAGATCTTGGCCACTTTTGCGGAAGCTTAAGCAATTTGAAAACTATTTAGAATCAGAGGCAATGTTATCAGTGAAAAACTACAGATCTGATTAAATTTGAGTGAGTTGAAAAACTTAGATGTGAAGCAAGTTGATTAAGTGAATTAAAAAACGAATCCTATGAAAGCATCTAGCGGATGAATCAATCAAACCACAGAAGACAAATGCACAAGGATTTTTAGGTGGTTCGGAAATCACCCAAGTGATTCCTACATCCACCCCTCACAACCCGTGAGGCTTCACTAACACAACTGGGCTACACACCCAAAGGAGCCTAACAACTCCAACACTTCAGAGCATACAACTCACACAACCTCTAGAGCAAGACTACTCTAGAAACACAGAGCAAGACTGCTCAAACCAACCCTGAGCTTACAACTCAAACTGAGCTCGACGGCTCACAACACCCTGAGCACAATGCTCACACTGAAACTGCTAGACACCAACTTAAGACTAAGATCCTCTAGCAACAGATCTAGTCGAAGTTTGAGAACTCTAAAGAGAGTTATGCAGAAGCACTTGCATAATCTCAAAAGATATCTCAGAAGAACAGAAGAAAAGGTAAATTGAATTGAAATGCTTCGTTCTTCAGTGTACTCCCTTGTAGAAGCTTGAATTGGGAAGGAACTTGTGAAGCTTGAAGTCCAAGTCGATGCTCTGCAATCTGAGAAATTGGATCTTCCTCGAATTCTTCACCCAAGAAATCTTCTACAGGATCTGCCTCCTTGGAATGCTTCAGAGAAGTCTTCAGGAATCAAATTCCAATTCCCACACCTTGAATTGGTGGGAATTGGTCTTCTGGAAGCACTTGGAGAGCAGGGGAAGGAGACACGAGCTCTTCTTGGCCGCCAGGAGCTTCTTGGAGGCTCTGAGAGAGTTGGGTCCTTTCTCTTGTGAAGGCTGGCCGAAAAGACACTTTATATCCTTAGGATTCCAAAGATACCCTTTTGGGGTACAAGGGCACGCTTTCCTAGGAAGATTCTGATCGCCCAAGAGGGACACGTGGCAGCCATCAACCTTTAGGATGAAAAGTTTCCATAGTGTGTCGACCTGCCCTGGTGGTAGTGTCGACACACTGTCCAGAATATGTAGAAGGCTGTTCTGGGAAGAGGATCCCGTGTCGACCTGCTCTAAGAGTGTGTCGACCTGCTATCCCAAATCTGCAAACTAGCTGTTCTGGGAACTGGGTCTAGTGTCGACCTGCTCTGAGAGTGTGTCGACCTGCTGACCCAATTCTTCAAACTGGCTGTTCTGGAAACGGGATCTAGTGTCGACCTGCTCTGAGAGTGTGTCGACCTGGGTAGGCTTGATTTCTGAAAAACTGCCACTCGTGTCGACACACTCTTGACATGTGTCGACACAGTCTCAACATTTTTACACATTTTGCCTTTGAATATGTGTTGATGTGTCGACACCATTGATGGGTGTGTCGACTCATCTTTTGCATAAAAATGTTTGTACCTGAAAAATGAACACATATATCATTAGTTAAATGATTTGTCATGACCATAAATGATAAATGTGGTTTGAAAAATACTTTTTGAACATGAATTTCAGGTATGATGTTTTTGACATGTTTCAATTAAATTGCTTTAAGAACACTTCTTGTCATCATCAAAATAGGAGGGAAATGATATGAATTTGCATTCAACCCAACAATCTCCCCTTTTTGATGATGGCAACATTAAATCCATATTTCAATGTGGTTTTGATGAAGTGTGATTTTAAGCAATTTTTTATTGTTTAAATTTTGTTTTCCTTTTTGTTCATACTTGTCAAGGACCTTTTGATGTTGTTCAGTAACAGTTGATGATGTGTTTGTGAGATACAGTGTTACTTGAAATTAGAAATTTTGTGCACACAAGTCAAACAATTGGACAAGTATTCAAACACAAAGACAAGGATTTGCATTCAGAATCACAATACTTTGCATTGAAGCCAAAACAACCATTTCATTTCATTCAAAAGATCATTACATCAAAATATTACATTCAAGTCATTCATTCTTCTCCCCCTTTGCCATTATCAAAATAAATGTACATTAGGTAGAAGATGGAGGAGGAGGAGGAATTGGAGCAAGAAGAAGTTCAATGTCTGACAGTCTTTTCTCCATGAAGTTCAGGCTAGACTTGATTTGATCTTGAATGGTTATCATTTTTGTGCTCAAAAAGTGTTCCATTCGATCTGAATTTTCTAGCAAAGTGGCCTGAAGTCTGGTTAGATCAGCTGCACTGTGTTGTGAGGAAGATGATGAGCCAGCTGACCAACCAGGTCTCTGCATTATCTTGAACTCCTTGGTCAAATCTGTAAGCTGCCTGTCAATGTGCTCATTGAAGTTCCTCATACTTTCTAAATCATCCACAAAATGAGCAAATGACAATCTGGTGCTGGAAATCTCATGTAATGTTTGGTTGGTGTTGAAGACATCTGCTTGGGAATTTGCCAAAATTCCCTGAAGAACTTTCTCCAACTTGTCCTGATGCTCTTTTAGCTCAATATAGGAATCTCCCAGAGTGCCTATAAGTCTGTTAAATCGTTGAGCTGCATAATCTGAAGCTGCCTTCTGCTCAATAAATTTTGCTGATACTGTGTTCTCTAGTCTTTGAACTCTCAATTCAAATTGGTCTGACATTGTTTGAATGGTGGAGTTCAATGTATCAAATTTGGCATTGAGGAAAGAGAACAATTCTGGTGGAATTGAGGACCCACCAGAAGAAGTGGAAGATTGGAATGTAGAGGGGAAATGTGGAGGTTCAAAAGTATGTGGCAAGGAAGAGGAAGGATCATCCTGAGGTGGAATAGGGGTTTCAAGCTGAATGCCACCTTCAGGAGGGATATGAGGCTGGTCCTCATCCATTAGAGGCTGATCCTCTGGCAAGTGAACTTGTTCCTCTTGAACTTGAGGCTGGCCCTCATGAGGTGGAGGCTGATCCTCCTGATTTTGGTCTCCTTGAGCTGGAGGCTGGTCCTCTTGTGCTTGGGGCTGATCCCTTGAACCTGAGGCTGGTCCTCCTGAGCTTGAGGGGCCTCAACCACAATTGGTCCTCTTCTAATCTGATTTCCCTCCAATCTAAATCCCATAAACTTCTGGATATTCTTAAAAGTGTAGATGTTTGACTTGGGAATGGATTGGGATTTTTCATTTTCCAATGGCACACCAAAGTGCTTGAACACTGAGGTCAGATGTGCTCCATAAGATAGTGATCTCTTTAGGTCTGTCCTTGTTGTTTCAGCTATGATTTGATAGAGAATCACATGGAGGTTGATCTTGATGTCTTTCACCATGCAATAGAGGATGAACCTCTGAATGTCTGTCAACCTATCCCTCCCACCACCTTGAGGGGTAATTATGGTGGTCAAAATGTGGTGGATGACCCTTAACACAGGTGGAAGGTATTTGCATTGAACCTGGTTACATAGGTCTGTTTGGGATCTGATTCATCTGCAGGAAGGCCTGTCAAGATGGAGTATGCTTCATGTAAATCAAATTCAAACTCATGGTAGTCTGCCCCTTCATCTGGTACTTTGAAAATGGAGGCAGCTACTGCAGTAGGCATGTCTATGGCTATTCCCTTGACTTTGGATTCATACCTTCGTCTGTGCAAGTGAGGTTCTTGTAGAACTCTCTAACTAGTCTTGGATAGCAGACTTGAAATTCAGAAATAAAGGGTATCCAAGATTGAAAGGAAAAGTAGGTTTGAATTTCAGGAAGGGAGTCTGCTAGTTGGATGTCTGAAAGGTCTAGTATTCTTGGCTTCAAAATCAACTTGGCTGCACTTACGGATTCTGAGGGAATGTCCTCTTGAGACTCAAAAGAAGAAGAGGAAGATGATTCCTCAGGATGGTCAGAGGAATCGCCCGAAATCTCTGGTCTAGGGTTTGAAACATTACCACCTCTGCCTGAAGTGGAGGTCCTGCCACGCTTGGAAGCCCTCAGAGGTGCAGAAGAAGAGGCAGGATCATTTCTCCTCTTTGTTCTTCTTTCCATCTGTTCAACGGAACCTGTGCCGGAACTGGCCTTGAAGAGGCCGCTGATCTTGCGCCACGGCGGGGACCCAACTTGCGGACCATGGTGCAAGAGGAGTGGAATTAGGAGAGGAAATGGAAGAATGGAGAGATGATGGAAGGGGGATGAGAGCTAGAGAGAAATTTGAGAGGAATTCTTGCCGGAAAGGAGTGGAAATGAGGCCGTCGGGTCGACCTGACGCCCAAAAAGAGATGCAGTGGTACACTGCCCCGCAGGAACAACAAGGGTTTAAGGTGAACCCGAAAGGTTTGAAAAGGGTCTGGCAAGAAGGCAGTGTCGACACATGAGGAAGGGTGTGTCGACCTGACTGGGGTTGTGTGTCGACACGAGAGAGGATTGTGTCGACACAGCCTTTGAGAGAATTTGAATCTTTGAGAGGAAATTTTTGAAAAATTTGGGGACATCTTTATAATGATAAATAATGAGAGGAATTATCATTTCAAGGATTTTTAAGAGGCCTAAAAATTCATTTGTTGTAATTTGCAAAAATTCATCACAGTTCAAGTGTTTCAAACAATTTCCAACAGGATATTAGCATTCCAAGACTTGAATCAACAAAATGATAAATTGAGGGATATAATGTATCTAACAATCAATCAAAAACTACCATGTTTCTCAATTTTCAAGAATTAAAGATGTCATCTAGACTAAATACAGTTGTGTTGAAAGTAAAACACAAACTTAAAGAACAACTTGATGAAGGAGGAAGATGATTCTTTCTAAACAAATCTCCAATAACTTTCATATTTTTGTTCTTTTAACAAACTATCAAATGATATAAATCTCTTTCACTCAAGTACTAGTGCTTTTTACACACCATAGTCCCTGGATACTTAAGATTTAATCATTGTCAAGTCTCAAAGGGGTAAATGATGACCTTTTGACATGAAAATATACGTTTTGTAGACGCCAATATTTCCAGTTACTCAGTCATCATCAAAAAGCATAGCACATAATTGCTTAAATTTTGAAGTTATTTTCAATTTGGATCCCCTTTGAACAGAGTTAGCAATAATGCCTCATGACATACATAGCACTTCATTCATTGTGAAGGTGTGCAGTTTCTCAGCACAGATGCCATTGCTCTGTTGGATTTTACAAGATTTTGGAGAGTTTGTGAGATAGAATTCAAATACATCCAGTCATCAGTTGCAAACAAGGAAATGTTTTAAGTTCAAGGCACAAATTGTCATTTAGTTTAGGAAGAGATCTGAAGTTCTGTGGATTGAGAGACATAGTTGTAAGTTGATTAAAAAAAAATATATCACTCAAGGTTCATTTTGTGACTCTAGACTTTAGAATGAGGACATCATGCAAGGAATTGATGAAATGCAAGAAGGGTTTTGAATTTGCAAAAAGATGACTTGTGAATTTTCTAGCTCCCCCTGAGATGATGATTTCAACCATTTTTCATCAAAATAAAGATATGCAATTTTGAAATCAGAAAGAGATTTTCTTCTTGGACAACAAGAACTTCTCCTCACCAATTGCATATTCATTTCTTGGTACTTGGCGGAGATAAGCTCTCACGCATAGTGAAAGTGTCCAGACAAGCATAACCTGTCCTTCTCCAAGTCACCATTTGATATACCAAGAGATTTCAATACAATAAGAGTTGAAGAATTTATTGCCAAAAGGAAATGGAAGTGAAAACTGTGCAAGTTTTGAAATCAGAAAAGAAATTCTCTTTGAACAATAAAAGCTCCCCCTCAACTATTGCATATTAACTTCTTAGTACTTGGCGGAGATATGTTCTCACGCATAGTGAAAGTGTCCAGACAAGCATAACCTGTCCTTCTCCAAGTCACTATTTGATATACCAAGAAGTTTCAACACAATCAGAAGTGGAGAATTTATTGTAAAAAGGGAAATGGAATTGAAAGTGAGAGAGATATGAGCAATGTAGCTTGAGGAAGCAAGGAGTTATGAAATGCAAAGAACTCCCCCTTAGACAATGCATAGCACTCAACCCAAACCTTAAGAGAGATCAAGAAGGTGGACATTTACAAAGACCAAGTTCTCTCCTTAATGATGAAAATCTGTTTTCAGGAAGGGGTTTAGTGAATATGTCTGCAATTTGTTTTTCAGTTTCAATAAAAAGGAGTTCAAAAGATTTCTTTGCAACCTCATCTCTCAAGAAATGATGCCTAATTTCAATGTGTTTTGTTCTGGAGTGCTGAATGGGGTTTTTAGACAAATTTATGGCACTAGTGTTATCACATAGGATGGGTACACACCCTAAATCTTGGTTGTAATCAAGAAGTTGATGTTTCACCCAGAGGATCTGAGTTCCACATCTACCTGCAGCAACATACTCAGCCTCTGCTGTTGACAGAGCAACTGAATGTTGCTTCTTAGAAGCCCAAGAAATAAGGCACCCACCTAGAAATACACACAAGCCACTTGTGCTTTTTCTATCTAACTTGCACCCAGCATAATCAGCATCACAATAGGCAAACAATTCTAACTTGCAACCAGCAGGATACCAAATTCCTAAGTCACATGTTCCAACAAGATATTTAAAAATTCTTTTCACAGCAAGCATATGACTTTCTTTAGGATTAGATTGGAATCTAGCACATAAGCACACACAAAACTGAATATCAGGTCTAGAAGTAGTAAGGTAGAGCAGAGAGCCAATCATACCTCTGTAGGTCTTTGGATCAACTGACTTACCAGATGGGTCTTCTTCTAGCTTAGCATTTATTGCAATGGGTGTGCTTGAGTGTTTAAGGTTCTGAAAGTCAAACCTTTTCAGTAGCTCCTTGACATATTTGGTTTGACTAATGAAGATTCCTTCAGTTGTTTGGTTCACCTGCAATCCCAAAAAGAATGTTAAATCTCCCATTAAGCTCATTTCAAATTCATTCTTCATTTGATTTGAAAATTCAGTGCAAAGGCCTTTATTAGTTGATCCAAATATTATGTCATCAACATAAATTTGGACAACAATTATTTGATTTTTTACTGTTTTTGTGAACAATGTTTGATCAACATTACCTCTGGAATATCCTTTCTCAAGTAAAAAGGAACTCAAACGATCATACCAAGCTCTTGGAGCTTGTTTAAGACCATAGAGTGCCTTATTAAGCTTGAAAACATGGTTAGGATATTTTTCATTTTCAAATCCAGGAGGTTGTTCAACAAAAACATTTTCCTTTATATATCCATTTAGAAATGCACTTTTGACATCCATTTGAAAGACTTTGAATTTCATGGAGGATGCAAAAGCAAGGAAAATTCTCACAGCTTCTAGTCTAGCTACAGGGGCATAAGATTCTTCAAAGTCAATTCCAAATTCTTGGTTATACCCCTTTGCAACTAGCCTAGCTTTGTTTCTTATTACTTGACCAGCTTCATTCAATTTATTTCTGAAAACCCATCTAGTGCCAATCACAGTTTGGTCACTAGGTCTAGGCACTAATTCCCACACTTGATTTCTTTCAAATTGATGAAGTTCATCATGCATAGCATTAATCCAATCAGAACTGGATAAGGCTTCATCAATTGACTTGGGTTCAATTTGGGAAATTAGAGCTAGTGAGTCTTCTTCAATGTTTTGCAAGAAGGATGATCTGGTCCTAACTCTATCATTTAAGTTGCCAACTACACTGTCTAATGGGTGATCTCTTAGAAAACGAGGTTCAGAAATTACCTGTTGAGAAGTGCCCTCTTCTGGAGCAATATTACCTGAACCACTTGAAGATGGTGAGTTGTTGTTCAGGTTCTCTTCAATGTTGTTAATCTCCTCAACGGTTGGTGAAGAATCCACAATGAGGTCATCCTCTTCATTGTCTTGTTTTTCCCTGCAAGATTTAGAATCATTAGTGGAAAAGGAATTTTCATCAAAAATAACATGTGGTGATTCTTCAACAGTTTTGGTTTTCAATATGTACACTTTGAAAGCCCTTGACACTTCTGAATAGCCAAGGAAGATAGCTTCCTGACTCTTAGCATCAAACTTGTCAAGGTTTTCTTTGTTGTTATTGTGTACAAAACACTTGCACCCAAAAGTTTTGAAGTAAGCAACAGTTGGCTTTTTGTTTTTCAACAATTCATAGGGGGTTTTCTGATCTTTGGTCTGACCAAGGCTCTGTTTAGGATGTGATTGGCTGTGTTAACAGCTTCAGCCCAGAAGGATTTGGGCAGATTACTCCCTAAGAGCATGGATCTAGCCATTTCCACAAGAGTTCTATTCTTTCTTTCCACAACTCCATTTTGTTCTGGAGTTCTAGGTGAAGAAAACTTGTGAAATATTTGCAATTCAGCACATAGATCAGAAAAGGATGTGTTATCAAATTCACCCCCATGATCAGTTAAAATGTTTTTAATTTTAAATGGATAAGTTGTTAAGATAGTGGTACAGAAATTCCTGAATTCAAGGCATGCATCACTTTTGTGGGATAGAAAAATAACCCAGGTAAATCTAGTAAAGTCATCAATGATTACAAACCCATATCTCTTGCCACTTAGGCTTAGAACTCTTGTTGGCCCAAAGAGGTCCATGTGAAGAAGTTCTAGTGGCTTAGATGTGAGTACTTCATTGAAGGCTTTAAAGGATTTCCTAGTTTGTTTTCCTTTAGCACAGATCCCACAAATTTGACCTTCAACACTAGAAAAAGATTCAGGAAGACCTTTAACCAGATTCAATCTTAACAACTTATTCAAAGTTTTGAAACTTGCATGGCCAAGTCTTTTGTGCCAAGTCCATGCAATTTCATCTTTATTTGCAACAAAACAAAGATTTTCAGAAAAGTTTTTATTAAGGTTGATCATGTAAACATTGTTTTCTCTTTTTCCACAGAATTTGATTTTGTCAGTTGATGAATCAATTATTTTGCAAAAATCAGATTCAAACACAACTTTGTGACCTTTGTCACATAGTTGGCTAATACTGAGCAAGTTATAATCAAGTCCCTCAACTAACAAGACATTATCTACTGAGTTTGAAGAAGTTTGACCAACCTTACCAGATCCAATGATCTTTCCTTTATTTTTACCTCCAAAGGTGACTGACCCTCCCTCCTTTTCAATTAGACAGGAAAATTTGGCTCTATCTCCAGTCATGTGTCGTGAACACCCACTATCAAGAAACCAAACATTGGTGTTGGGTGCACGACCTTCCTGCACAAAGATCAATGGAGAGAAGATTTGGTACCCAAACAGAGTTGGGACCATCAGTATGATTTAGCACAGATATCAAATCCTTTCTCACCCAAATTTGATTTGTTTTAGATTTTTGTTTTGTTACTTTGGTGTTTTCAGCCTTTTTCTGTTTGTTCTTTCTTTTAGGAATGAAAGCACCAAGATCTTTGTTTTTGGTTGGAGGAGAGTTTTTCACTTGAAAATTTGAGTTCAGAGGAGGAGGTGGAATCCATGGATTGTGTTGGTACATCCAGAAATTTGGATAAGAGTATTGAGGATAATACCAACAGGGATTTCATACCATTGGTTCCAAGGATTAATCCAATCTTCTGAAGTGTTGTCTTGGAGGTCCAAGGTTTTTCATGGATTATTTCTTTTCCCTTTTTCTTATTTTTCAGATTTTTATTTGAATTTTTGGTTGAGTTGTTTTTGGTTTTGGTGTTGAGCAGGTCGACCTGTCAGGGGACTGTGTCGACCTGATAGTCTTCTTTTGTTTTTGGGTTTTTGATTTGTTTTGAGTTTTGTTTGGGGTTTTGTTTGCTGTTTGTTGAATTTCAGTGTTTTCCAGATTAGGACCCTTGACAAAATTAATTAGTGGTGCTTTTCCCTTTTTCTCACCAGATTTGTCTTTTTGGGGTTTTTCTTGTTGAATCCTAATCCATGAGATGTGGTTGTCATGTTGGATCCTAGCAATGCCTCTAGGTTATCTTGGCCTTTTGTGAAGGTTTGGATAACCTCCTCCCTTTCCTTTAGCTGGTTTTTAAGAACTTCAATTTCTTCAATTTTCTGTTGTTTTTCTTGTTTTTCAATTTCCAGCTTTTCATTTAAGTTTCTGAATTCTTGGGAGGCCTTTTGAGAGGCAAGTTTCAGTTCATCAATTAGGTTTAGGAGATTCTCTTTTTCTTCAAGCAAGTCTGTTACTTCAGATTCCAGTTCACAGATTCTATTGTTTGAAGATTGATTATGGTAGAGATTTTCAATTTTCTTTTTGATGTGTTTATTTTCTTTTCTCATTTCAGAATATCTTTCAACTAATTCTGCATACACATCCTGCCAATCTTCAACACTATAATCTTCAAAGGAAGTATTTACCTTTCCATCTGTGCTGTTGGCCATGAAGCAAACTTCCTCACTCTCTGAGCTTGAGGACTTCTTCTCTTCTTCTTCCTCACTTGTGTCTTCATCAGACCAAGTGGCTACCATGGCCTTTGGCTTCTTATATTTCTGGAATCTCTTGTGCTTTTCCTTTTTGTTCTCAGGACACTCTCCCTTCATGTGTCCTGGCTTGTTGCACCTGTAACAGATAACATTTCATCAGGTTTATGATTCTTATTGAAATTGGAAGAGGAAATATTCTTCTTACCTGAGGGAAATTTCTTTTTCCCAGTCATTTTCCCTTTCCTATATTTCAAAAATTTCCTGAATTGTCTGGTCATGAGGGCAATCTCATCCTCATTCGACTCAGATTCTTCAGAACTTGTTTTATCCTGATTTTTATCTTTGTTGCTTGAAGAGGCTTTGAGTGCCATAGGCTTGGTCTTAATGATGTGTTTTCATTTCTTTTTAAGTTTATTTCATATGTCATTAAAGATCCAATCAATTCATCCAAAGAAATTTTGGACAAATCTTTTGAATCTTCAATAACAGTGGCCTTGGTATGCCAAACTGAAGAAAGTGAACGCAAAATTTTTCTTACCAAGTCTGCATCAGTATACTCCTTACCCAAAGCCTTGAGTCCATTGACTATCACCATGAATCTGGCAAACATTTCAGAAATAGATTCATTAGATTTCATCATGAAAAGTTCATATTCTGAAACTAAAATATTTGCCTTGGTCTCCTTGACCTGAGATGTTCCCTCATAGAGTAATTCGAGTTTATCCCACATCTCTTTGGCAGATTTGCACATAGAGATTCTCGAATACTCCTTGGGATGGACAGCACACTGAATCATGTTCATGGCACTATAATTCAGTGTAGCTTTCCTTATCTGTTCCCTTGTCCAGGTATCTTCTTCTCCCTGGTTCTCATAGGGACCCACCTCAACTACTTTCCAGATCTCATAGTTCTGGGCCCTCAGAAATACTTGCATTCTGTTTTTCCAATAAGAATAGTCCAAACCATTAAAGAATGGTGGCCTATTTATGGAATGGCCCTCAGCTATGAAACCCTTTGAGTCCATGACACTTAAGTAAATGCACAGAGAAAGAGTTAAACAACTAAGCAAACAAACAAGCAAACAATCAAACACTCAATACTCAGAAGCAAAAACTGCTCAGTTCAAATCAGATCGATGTAAAACCGCTCTGATACCAATTGAAGGATCGAAATGAATGTGTGGAAAAGATCTAGAAGGGGGGGGGGATGAATAGATCTTGGCCACTTTTGCGGAAGCTTAAGCAATTTGAAAACTATTTAGAATCAGAGGCAATGTTATCAGTGAAAAACTATAGATCTGATTAAATTTGAGTGAGTTGAAAAACTTAGATGTGAAGCAAGTTGATTAAGTGAATTAAAAAATGAATCCTATGAAAGCATCTAGCGGATGAATCAATCAAACCATAGAAGACAAATGCAGAAGGATTTTTAGGTGGTTCGGAAATCACCCAAGTGATTTCTACATCCACCCCTCACAACCCGTGAGGCTTCACTAACACAACTGGGCTACACACCCAAAGGAGCCTAACAACTCCAACACTTCAGAGCATACAACTCACACAACCTCTAGAGCAAGACTACTCTAGAAACACAGAGCAAGACTGCTCAAACCAACCCTGAGCTTACAACTCAAACTGAGCTCGACGGCTCACAACACCCTGAGCACAATGCTCACACTGAAACTGCTAGACACCAACTTAAGACTAAGATCCTCTAGCAACAGATCTAGTCGAAGTTTGAGAACTCTAAAGAGAGTTATGCAGAAGCACTTGCATAATCTCAAAAGATATCTCAGAAGAACAGAAGAAAAGGTAAATTGAATTGAAATGCTTCGTTCTTCAGTGTACTCCCTTGTAGAAGCTTGAATTGGGAAGGAACTTGTGAAGCTTGAAGTCCAAGTCGATGCTCTGCAATCTGAGAAATTGGATCTTCCTCGAATTCTTCACCCAAGAAATCTTCTACAGGATCTGCCTCCTTGGAATGCTTCAGAGAAGTCTTCAGGAATCAAGTTCCAATTCCCACACCTTGAATTGGTGGGAATTGGTCTTCTGGAAGCACTTGGAGAGCAGGGGAGTGAGACACGAGCTCTTCTTGGCCGCCAGGAGCTTCTTGGAGGCCCTGTGAGAGTTGGGTCCTTTTCTCTTGTGAAGGCTGGCCGAAAAGACACTTTATATCCTTAGGATTCCAAAGATACCCTTTTGGGGTACAAGGGCACGCTTTCCTAGGAAGATTCTGATCGCCCTAGAGGGACACGTGGCAGCCATCAACCTTTAGGATGAAAAGTTTCTGTAGTGTGTCGACGTGCCCTGGTGGTAGTGTCGACACACTGTCCAGAATATGTAGAAGGCTGTTTTGGGAAGAGGATCCCGTGTCGACCTGCTCTGAGAGTGTGTCGACCTGCTATCCCAAATCTGCAAACTAGCTGTTCTGGGAACTGGGTCTAGTGTCGACCTGCTCTGAGAGTGTGTCGACCTGCTGACCCAATTCTTCAAACTGGCTGTTCTGGAAACGGGATCTAGTGTCGACCTGCTCTGAGAGTGTGTCGACCTGGGTAGGCTTGATTTCTGAAAAACTGCCACTCGTGTCGACACACTCTTGACATGTGTCGACACAGTCTCAACATTTTTACACATTTTGCCTTTGAATATGTGTTGATGTGTCGACACCATTGATGGGTGTGTCGACTCATCTTTTGCATAAAAATGTTTGTACCTGAAAAATGAACACATATATCATTAGTTAAATGATTTGTCATGACCATAAATGATAAATGTGGTTTGAAAAATACTTTTTGAACATGAATTTCAGGTATGATGTTTTTGACATGTTTTAATTAAATTGCTTTAAGAACACTTCTTGTCATCATCAAAATAGGAGGGAAATGATATGAATTTGCATTCAACTCAACAATGTGCACATGTTGTGCAACTGTTACTATCGCCTGTTTACTCGATGTGTTACGTGCAATGCCCACTAGCTCTCGTTTATACTCTACTCGCTCATCTATTCACGTTCACTCTACTATCTCATCTATTCATCTACAACTCTCGTCTGTTTCTTGGTACTCTCTATTGGCCATTAATTGATTGTCTAAAGATAAACAACATAACCAATGCCAACGCAATAGGGCCCGATCTGGTCTTGGGAGAGCGCCCGAAAGTGCCATTTGCCCGCGGGAGTTAAATGATCAGGATGTTGGCATTACATCCAAGTGTCATACTATCAAGATTAATCTAAGACAATCAAAACAAAGTGCTATATTCTCTCATTGTCTTTCGACAAACAAGTGCTATACTCTCTCTCGGCTATCTTCGGATAACCAAAGTGCAATACTATTTTGATTGATAAGAAAATCAATCAAAAGTGCAATTTACTCTCTATATGACCAACTACTTCTCTCTCCTTGCTATACATGTTACTTGCTATTGTTTGACAATGTCGTTATTTGCTATTGCGTTGTTATCGTATTCTATCGTGACTTAATTTTTATCCTCGTGCTATACTTGATTCATCTGCTATCTGAACCAGGTGACTTATTCTATTCCAATCGTGTGCTATCATGCTATCTTTTATGGTACTTGACTCTCTCGTTCTCTATCTTTAGTTACTCTGTCATTTAATGCATTAATTATTTAAAGCCTGCTTGAGCTTGAGATTTAAGTCCTACTGGGCGTTATCACTCACCCTTCGTTATTTGTCTTGTATGCCTCAGGCACGTCAGACTTTGACGTCACACACACCAATGGGACAGGACCAGAGTGATGAGCGACCTGGAGTCAACTCATAAAGTTACCTTAGTACCATGGAGTCTAGCAGTTATTGTTTTAAATTTCTATCCAATGTAGTGATGTTATTGGGCCTTGTGCGTGGCTCCGAATTAGTGGTTGTAATAATCTTAGTGATTTTATAATGAAATGAAGAGTTTTATTCAATTTATTGTTCAATAGATGTTCTGAATTATTCAACTGTTGTACATTTTACTCTACTATGTACTTGGTTCATGTCTCCCCGATTTATTCCGCTGCTAAATTGGCGGGGCGTGACAGGTTCTTTCATGATGAACACATAACATGACACAATAATGAAAAGAGAATTAATTTGGAGAGGGTACATGATAGAAATTGGGGAAAAGTATGTCATTAATTTCCTGACATCAAGTAGCATGTACAACAAAATTCTCATAGCACGAGATCAAGTGTAGATAGAGGATTAAAATAAATATGATGGGTCGGGTACATGTTCTTAACAGAACTTCAAACATGAAATTGACATGATAGGGACGATAGAAATTGGGGAAAGATATGACTTTTGTTCTTGGGATCAAGAACAAACTACAGATAAGATTAATTTAATTTAGCTTATGAGATTGTCTACCTTTGGTTGATGTAAACTCCTAGGGTTAAGAACTCCGAAGAACAGGCTTACAGATCATCTAGTAGCCTTCTCCCCACGAATTCCTCCTCTTATGGCCTCTTCTCCACATCTAAGAAGTCCCAACAGAGCAATAGGGTCGGCCATGAAGGGTTTGGGGGTGTATTTATGCATCTAGTGTGTTTATTTCCTAATACAACTGTAACTTCCCTTAAACTACGAATTTCCATGTTTATCCAACCTTCCTAGTTTTAATAATCCAAATTGGGTTGGGATGAGACTCCAATTTCGTGGCTAGCTAGTTAGGGTAAGGTTAGGCGGCCATTTTAGATTTATATGAGCCATATTAATGATTTACTTGCCCTTTTTAATTTAGGCAATAATAAAGTTACAAAGTTTATAGTATTTTCTTTTATTCTATCTTTTAAAACTTCTATTTTGGCCCAATAACTTTTATATGAACCATTTATTAAAGCCCATTACTTAATTTCGATTAATGGATTTTAATTAATTTATTTTTCTTTAATATTTCTATTTTATTTATTTATTTAAAATTATCGCGTTGCTACATCCTCCCCCTCTTAAAAAGAATTTGGTCCCCAAATTTATATGCTCATAACAAGGAGAATATCTTATCGAATATGTCGGGGTAGTTCCGCCTCATTGTTGCTTCAGGTTCCCATGTGGCTTGTTCTATTCCATAGTTATTCCATAGAACCTTTACCACGTGAATGGGTTGGTTCCTGAGTTGTTCCACTTTCCGAATGATATGATTAGAATCGTACACATACTTCTTGAGTATAGAAACATGGAACACATTGTGTACGAATGCTAGTGGTGGCAATGCTAGTCTATATGCGACTTCACCAACCCTTGTGAGTACTTCGAAAGGGCCAATGAATCTTGGACTTAGCTTCCCCTTGACTCCAAACCTTCGAATTCCACGAGTAGGAGATACCTTCAAAAGTACATGATCTCCCACTTGAAATTCCAAGTCTCTCCTTCTCTTGTCGGCATAGCTCTTCTGTCTAGATTGAGCGATCTTGAGTCAATCTCGAATAACTTGTATGTCTCTGGTTGTAGCTTGTACCATGTCAGGACCTAACCATTGTTGTTCTCCAACTTCATTCCAGCTTGAAGCCACTATAGATAATGTCTCTGGTTCCAGCTTTTGTAATCAGAATAGATAGTGAATTGCTCTCCATATAGATAATGTCTCCAGATCTTTATTGCAAAGACAACAGCAGCCAACTCTAGATCATGTACAGGATAGTTGACTTTATGAGTTTTTAGTTGTCTTGAAGAATAAGCGATGACCTTCTCTTTCTACATCAACACACAGCCTAAACCAATTCCCGAAGCATCAGTATGGACTGAGAAACCTTCCCCCTCTATAGGAAGAGCGAGAACAGGGGCAGAAGTTAAACTTTTTTTTTTGTTTGGAAGCGTTTCTCACACTCCTTGCTCCAGACAAAGGAATTCTCCTTCCGAGTAAGGCAAGTGAGAGGTACAACAATTTTAGAGATGACTTTTATGAACCACCTGTAATAGCCAACCAGTCCCAAAAAGCTTCTGATTTCTGTGATGTTGGCTGGTCTCTCCCAATTAAGCACATCTTCAACTTTGGAGGGATCAACAGATGTGCCATCTTTGGAGATGACATGGCTCAAGAAGGACACTTCTTCGAGCCAGAACTCGCACTTGCTCAACTTAGCATATAGTTGGTTGTCACGTAGGACTTGTAGAGCTATCCTTAGATGTTCTTCATGCTCTTCCTTGGTCTTAGAGTATTATAAGAATATCATCAATGAAGACGACCACGAACTTATCAAGGTATGGCCAGTATATGTTGTTCATGAGTTGCATGAACGTTGTAGGATCATTGGTTAAACCAAAAGGCATAACAATGAATTCATAGTGTCCATACCTGCTCTTGAAAGCCGTTTTGTAGATGTCGTCATTCTTGATTCTCATTTGATGATAGCCAGACCTGAGATCAATCTTGGAGAAGTATTGAGCTCTAGATATCTAGTCGAAGAGTTCATCGACTCGAGGCAATGGGTACTTATTCTTGATTGTTACATGGTTCAGTTGCCTGTAGTCGACGCATAATCTCATAGATCCATCCTTATTTTTTACAAATAGGACAAGTGCTCCCCATGTGGAAGTACTTGGTCTAATGCACCATTTCTCTAAGATCCGTCAATTGTGCCTTTAATTCTTTCAACTCGGCAGGTGACATCCTATAGGGTTGACGTGACACCGGAGTAGCTCCAGGGATTAAGTCAATAGAGAAGTTTACTTCTCGTTCAGGGCAAATTCTCGGCAGCTCTTCGGGGAAAACGTCAGGGCAATCCTTGACTATGTGTATGTCTTCTATCTTGGATCCATTATTTTCAATCACCATGGCCGCAAGGAAAGCAATACGACCCTTCCTTATGATGTTGTGGGCTCGTATGGCAGAGACAAGAGACATTCTTTTCTTGTGTCTAATCCCAGTGAATGATACTTTAGGAAATTCACTAAAGGTAACTTTCCCTCTTCTACAGTCAACACTAGCTCCATGGGTAAATAGTCAATCGGCTCCCAAAATCACATTATAGTAGCCCATAGACATACATACTAGATCAACTTTCAAGTTATGGTCTCCTATCCTGACATCAGTTTGTGGGTAGTATTTGTTAAGTTTGGCTTTTTCTGCCAATGGTGTCGTGACAAAGAATTCAGAACCCATGGATGCAGGTATAACATTCAGTGTATCATCAAAGTCTTGAGATATGAACGAATGTGTAGCACCAGTATCAAACAAAATAGATGTTGATTGAAGAAATTTGTAATGTACCTTCCACCATGCCACCTTCCTCAGTGGTTTCCTCATCACGCAGAGCTTGCAGTCTACCCTATTTCTTGGGCACATTAGTGCGCTTCTCATGTTCCTTCAATAGTGGGCACTCGGGAATGTGGTGCTCGCGACTCCCACAGCGCAGACATGCACCTAACTTCCTCTAGCACTCGTCAGCAGTGTGACCTGGCTTGTCACAGTGTTTGCAGTTGCCCTTGGTTGGAATAATGGGGGCAATTTCCTTAGGTTTCTTTTCTTGACTTGACCCTTCAGTGATGTTGAAAGGTTGCTTCTTGCCGTTGAGCGAGCACTAGAAGAGCCATGTCACGTCCTAATAAAAGGCTATTTATCGGAAGTGACAGAAAAATAGGCACAAACGGTAATAATTATTTATCTATTCACAACGTCATAAGCGGAAGTTTTATTACACAGATACTCCTCATAATAACTAAGAGAGGAGTAGATCAAAACAACTTAATTTACACATCTCATTTCACACTACTAAACAAAAATAGAAACTAGTTGGCTTTGCTTGTCACGGTCAGACCACTCAGCACTCAAACCCTTAAGCATCATCCCCAGCTGTATCACCTGAAAATGGTAGGAAATAATGAGCTAACTAGCCCAGTAGAATTCAAATTCCATAGTTCAAGAGTGTATACATGGTAACCATGATAAGGACAGAACGAATATCAAAGAGACACACCAGATTTCAGACAGTAAACTTGACACAATGATAGTAAAGCTCAGATCATACTCAAATATATAACTCAAGAATTTATTCACATATCAGTTACACAGTACAAGGATCTTGATGACCATATTTAGAAAATGTTTGATGCAATGTCAGACATCCAGATGCCCTTTATCATTCCACGTGGTTCGAAAATGAATTTGGGTGCTCCTCCCAGGACTGAACCAGCCCTATTTGCACAAGTATTTCAGTCAGGTGGGGTCCAAGAACCCAATAAATGTCATCATCATCAACTAACCATATCTCACAAGGTGTTCAAGCATTTGAACTCTCAGATATCAAGTTACATGTACTCAGTTACCGAATACAGAAGAATGGACTCAACGGAGTACGATTCGGAGTTGAAAATTTCAAGGATAACTCAAGGGTGAGTAAGGTACACCAAGAGAGTAATCTTTACAATGAAATGACAGTAAACACTAAGACAATTAATGGGGTAACTTGGTAGGCCAATAGGGTGGAGTTTAAGCAAGGATTCACACATGAAAAAGTGTTGAAATCTGAATCAGGGTCATAGCTGTCGACAGCCAGGAAGGGGCTGTCGACAGGTAGGAGCAGAAAGAGCCCAACTTTGCTAGCTCTGTGTGTATCTGTTGACAGCAACAATTGATCTGTCGAATGATCCACACAGTGCAGGAACCTGGAGTTCTGGAAGGCATGCGCCTGTTGACAGCTTTGGGCTGGCTGTCGACAGGTAGCTGTAGAACATCCAGAAAGGACATTAAATCTATCCTAAACACCCTAATTTTTGAATCTATGAACCAATACATGTTTTATATCAAATATAAGAGTCTAATTATAGTTCTCTTAGTGGTTTATAAACCGAACAAACAAGATGCCAGCGGAGGTTTGCAATTCAAACTTGACTTGCTTGAAACTAAACATAGTTTAGTACTAGAAGTAGAACCTTGATAGAAATGGTTGGATGGAAGGTTCCTACATGATGGACACTAAACCACAAAATGTTTTATGGATCTAATTCAAAACTTGAAGTATCAACCATCTAAACCGAAGTCTTCATATTATCCTACAAAGATAATTGAGACTTCTACAACTTTATAGCATGTACAAAGATCAAGGGTGGAAGAAGGGAATAGGAGTTAATTTCTAAAATGGAACAAGGTTGTTCCTCTCCCAACAAGAGTACTTCTATCATGACTGGAAGAAAAAATAGATGAACCATAGGTATAGCCACTAGTTTAATCACCAAGAAATTCTTATCATGTGTGGAAGACAAATCTGAACCAGAGGGAATTGAATCCTACCTTGCTGAACAGGTAATTCTTTACACCTTCCCAACGAGGGAACCTAAGCCAGCAGGAGAAGGGCTTCTCCTCACAGTTGATGGTGTGCCGGCTCTATTAGCACCAAAGTACCACAGCTACAGTGGCCCACAGGAGTAGAAGTGAAAACAGTTGCAGGTGCAACGGAGCTAGCAACTCCCACAACTCCCCAGCAGTAGTTCTATGAGCTCCTCCACCACACTTCTAGCAGCCAAGAGTAGGGAAAAGCAAGAACAAAGACAGGAGCCAAGGTTTAGAAAGGTTCGAACTCAAGAGAGGGAGTGGCTTTTATAAGCCTCATGACTTCCTCATGCAGAGGCACGTCGGCCATGAGGTGTCATGGTAAAAACTCTTTGGTTTTTACCTTAACATGTCGCACATGCAAGGATTCCCAAGCTCACACGTAGTTATCCTCCATGATTACCTTACCCATAAGTGTGCTGGCCTCTCCAAGGCTCCACACGTAAGCTCCCGTAAAATCCCAGAAATTATGTACGTAAATAACCCAAAATTCAACTGGCCTAATAAACCTAATATAAACTTGTTCAAATGTTATCCATTTGTCTTCAAATTTCAACCATAGCCTAATATGATCATTTTACAAATTATATTGATTTTAGTTTAATTTTTAGAATTTATTTTACAGTAGGTGAAAAATCACCCAGAAAATGGTCGCGTCGACTTAATCTCGAAATCCGCACGTCGAAAAAATTCAGATATTTACATTTCTGAGATCTCCATATTTTTATGGAAATTATGGTGTTCTCGGATTTCATTTTCGTTACCGTTTTTCAGTGTCACCCTGTGGGAGCGCGCACGTCCGAGTACGACACTGGGGTAACGTTAGTTAATACTAATCATTCCCAAATATCAATTATTACAATTTAAGACTAATGCTTAAGTCTAATAAATTTATTATGCATGTTTTTCTACAAATAAAAATTCTGGGGTGTTACAACTCTCCCCCACTAAAAGAAATTTGGTCCTCCAAATTTAATTACATAAATATAAGATTACTGACCTGGAAATAATTCTGGATACTTGTTCTTGATGGCATCTTCCAATTCCATGTTGCTTCTTCTTGTCCTTGCTTATTCCACTGAATCTTTAGTAAAGGAACGTCCTTGTTCCGAAGTTGCTTGATTTTTCGATCGAGGATCTGTACTGGTCTTTCTTCATATGCCAAATTTCCTTGTACATCCAGATCTTGGTATCCAATAATGTGTTCCGAATCATATACATATTTTCTTAACATTGACACATGAAAGATATCATGCACATTGGATAACTGCGGTGGAAGTGCGAGTTGGTATGTCATTTCACCAACTCTCTTCAATATTTCAAAAGGTCCAATATATCTTGGACTCAATTTTCCCTTGATACCAAATCTTTTAATTCCTCTTCGGGGTGATACTTTAAGAAATACATGTTCTCCTTGCTGAAATTCTAACTCTCTTCTACGTCGATCAACATAACTTTTCTGTCGGTCTTGAGCAGCTTTCATCCGATCTCGTACTAACTTGATAACTTCTGTCATTTCTTGGATCATTTCTGGTCCAAGAATATGTGTTTCTTTTAGTTCTACCCAACATAATGGTGATCTACATTGCTGACCATACAAGGCTTCGAAAGGTGCCATTCGAATAGTAGACTGGTAACTATTGTTATATGCAAATTCCATAATTGCTAGATGAGTGTTCCAGTCATTTCCGAACTCTAATACACAAGCACGGCACATATCCTCAACAATTTAATTCACCCGATCAGTCTGTCCATCTGTTTGAGGGTGAAATGCAGTACTAAATTTTAATTTTATTCCCAAAGCATCTTGTAATTCTCTCCAAAAATGCGAAGTAAATCTGGCATCTCGATCAGAAACTATGTTCCTTGGGATTCCATGTAGCCGTACAATTTTTTTTCATATATAACGTTGCCAAAATATTAATAGACCATCTTGTCTTTATTGCTAAGAAATGAGCTGATTTGGTAAGTCTGTCAATGATTACCCAAATAGCATCAAATCCACTCTGTGTTTTAGGTAATCCCACAATAAAATCCATACCAATACTATCCCATTTCCATTCTGGTATCTCAAGTGGTTTTAATTTTCCTGCAGGTTTCTGGTGTTCTGCCTTATTTTTCTAACATGTCAAACATTTTGTAATAAATTCCACAATATCCTTTTTCATGTTGCACCACTAGAAATACTTCTTCAAATCCTGATACATTTTGACAGCTCCAGGATGAATAGTGTAGTGAGACCGATGAGCTTCTTCTAAGATTTGTTTCTTGATTTCGGAATTATCCAATACACACAATCTGTCCCGGAATCGAAGATTTCCATGAGAATCTTCATTAAAATCAGGTTTAGAAGCCAATTTTTCTCTGATTCCTACCAATATAGGGTCATTGTCCTGTTGCTCATTAATTTGCTTCAGCAAATCTGACTGCACTATCAAGTTGCTAATTACAATTCTTTCTTCTTATTTTTCAACTTTCAAGCTCAATGTGGAAAATTCTTCTAACAATTTCCATTCCCTTATTTGCAACCGAAACATCTTGGCTATAGGATTTCTGCTAAGAGCATCAGCCACAGTGTTTCCTTTTCCCTGATGGTATTCAATCTTGAAATCATAGTCTTTGATATATTCCATCCATCTCCTTTGTCTCATGTTCAGTTCTTTTTTGTGAAAACAAATACTTGAGACTCTTATGATCGGAGTACACTATGAATTGGTTATCATACAGGTAGTGTCTCCAAAGCTTAAGAGCAAAGACCACAGCACCCAATTCTAAATCATGTACTGGGTAGTTCTTCTCGTGAGTCTTCAATTGTCTTGAAGCATAGGAAATAACTCTTCCATCTTGCATTAATACACATCCCAGTCCAATGTTGGAAGCATCAGTATAAACCACAAATATTTTTCCTTCCACCAGCAAAGCTAGAATTGGTGAAGATGACATACATTCTTTTAACAATTGGAATGCTTCCTCACAATTCTCATTCCAGATAAAAGCAGTTCCTTTTCTAGTCAACTGTGTAAGAGGTGAGGCAATTCTAGAAAAATCCTTGAGAAATTGTCGGTAGTAATTGGCCATGCCTAGAAAACTTCTTACTTCAGTAAGATTCTTAGGTTGCTCCCATTTCTGTATGATTTCAATCTTTGAAGAGTCTACTGATAGACCTTCTTTAGAAATAATGTGTCCTAAGAACATCACTTCCTTCAACCAAAATTCACACTTGCTAAACTTTGCATATAACTTGTTGTCTCGTAACAATTGCAAAGTGATCCGTAGATGGGCTTCATGCTCCTCCATATTTTTGGAATAGATCAGCATATCATCAATAAATACAACCACAAACTGATCTAAATAAGATCTGAACACATCATTCATCAAACGCATAAATGCAGCCGGTGCATTGGTCAATCCAAACGGCATCACCACAAATTCATAATGTCCATATCTTGTTCGAAAAGCCGTTTTAAAAATATCTGATTCTTGAATTTTAAGCTGATGATATCCAGATCTTAAATCAATCTTGGAAAAACATTGAGCTCCAGACAATTGATCAAATAGAACATCAATTCTCGGAAGTGGGTACTTATTCTTTATAGTCAATTGATTTAACTGCCAATAATCTATACACAACCGCATAGACCCATCCTTTTTCTTAACAAATAGAACCGGAGCACCCCAAGGTGAGGTACTAGGTCTAATGAATCCCTTCTCTATCAATTCCAACAATTGTCTTTTCAGTTCTTTCAGTTCTTCTATTGACATTCTGTAGGGTGTTCCAGAAATTGGTGTAGCTCCTAGCACCAACTCAATTGAAAAATTGACCTCTCTAACAAGTGGTACGCCAGGTAGCTCTTCAGGGAAAACATCAAGAAATTCTCTTACTACTGGAATATCTTCCAATCCCGCAATGCTCTGATTTAATAGGGTCACGGAAGCAAAATACCCTTGACAACGCTTCTGTACTAATTTACAAGCTTTCACTGCTGAAATTATTGGTATTCTTTTAGGTTTGGGGTTTATCAAAAGTTATAGAATAATTTTCCTCTCCTAGGAAAGTCACTTGTCTCAATTGGCAATCTAGATTTGCATGGTATTTCGATAGCCAATCAAACCCAAGGATTACATCGTAATCCCACATTTCTAAACATATCATATCACCGGGTAAATCATGTCCTTTGACCATGATCTGACTAGCAGGGTAATATTCTTTAAGCTTTTTACCCTCACTTAAAGGAGTTGCAACCTCAAGTTGTGTGGTTAATAGAACTGACTTTATATCCAACAATTTAGCAAACTCATAACTAATGAAAGAGTGCGTAGCTCCAAAATCAAACAACACAAATGCAGGTTTTGAGTTTACTAATAAATTACCTTCAATCAATCCGCCTTCCTGCGGGGATTCAGGTTCCACATCCTGAATGGCTTGTAGTCTTCCTTGCTTTACTTGGGGGTTCTTATTTGTTGGTGCTGTCTTAGCCATCGGGCAGTCCGGAATTCGGTGTTGAGTGCTACCACAACGGAAACATGCACCCAATTTACGCCAGCAATTCTCAACCTTATGCCCAACACGATGGCAATGCTTACAAACATCCTTACTTCCTACCGGAGCTTTGCCTGCCTTCTTAGAAGCTTGCTGAACCTTCAGGGTATTCTCCGACTCATACTTCCTTTTTCGATCCGAAGACCCTTCTCCAGATTTCCCTCTAATCTTATCCACAGTTTCGTTCGCAGCTTCAAATGCCAAGGCTCTCTTTACCATTTCTGAATAGGTAGTAATCAGATGAGGAGTTAGCTGCATAATAAAATTGGGACGCAATCCATTCATAAACCTCTTAGCCTTTAGCTTCTCCGTGGATATAAGATGAGGAGCATATTTTGACAATCGGGCAAATTGAGCCTCATACTCGGATACCGACATTCTTAGCTGCTTTAACCCAGCAAATTCATTCGCTTTCTTCTCCTGAACCACCTCAGAGAAATATTGCTCATTAAACAGTTCTACAAACTCTTCCCAACGAACTTGATTTGAATCTTCCAGAGTAGCTTCCACAGTTTCCCACCAAGCACGAGCATCCCGATCCAATTGGAATGTAGTGAGACAAACCTTTTCTTCTTCTGTACACTTAATCATTCTGAATATCCTTTCAATGTCTTTGAGCCAATTCTCAGCTTCATCCGGATCCGTACTTCCTGCGAATCTCGGAGGGTCCAGGCTTTGGAAATCCTTGAACAAGCTTGTCCCATTGTGACTGTTATTTCTAGCTACTACCTTCATTACACGGGTCAAATCATGCATAGAACTTTCCATCTTCCTCTAATTAGCATCACCACCATCCATGATTAAATCAAAGGGAATCTGAAACATTCAGTAATACATTCATTAATTTCACAAGCATCCCAATCTTGCATTCATCATATACACAATTCAATTTCACATAACACACCATCTATATTATCAAGTCAAATATTTACATTGTAATACATTCCCATATATCCACAAAATATCACAGCCTTCTCCTACCAAGTTTATCATATATACAAAACTCCAACCTCCACTAACCTCTCACTCCACATACATATGGGAGTTACATATATACAATCAGTGTTTACACAAAAAGAGAGGTATACAAAAAGATGAGTGGTCTAAGTCTTCTTCTAGTTTCGGGTCAGATCTATAACAGTTTCTAATGGCGGTACTTGCTGCTCTACTCTGGCCCCATGGTACAGCTCTCTAGCAGCATCAGTCAATGCCTCCAAATGACCTTCAACTTGGTGGAGCAACAGATCCTGTCCCAACTTCAAGTTATCCAGATTGATCATAACTTGGCTCATAATTTCTAAAGAAGCACAAGCATTGCCAGCCATGAAAGCATCTGCAGTCAAGTTGAGCACCTCTTCCTTAATTTGCAGGTGGGCTTCTCGCTGCACTTGGGCATATAGCTCTATATCCTGACGTAGCATTTCCATGACAGCAACCAACCTTTCTTGGGCATTCATGTCCATTCTGAAATAATTAACAGATTAAGCATTTACACGATTACAAAAATCATGCTAACTAATCCCAAGTTTCTACCCCAACTCACTAGTTTCCCTAGGTTTATCGAACTAATGCTCTGATACCAAATTTATCTGTCACGTCCTAATAAAAGGCTATTTATCAGAAGTGACAGAAAAACATGCACAAAAGGTAATAATTATTTATCTATTCATAACGTCATAAGCGAAAGTTTTATTACACAGATACTCCTCATAATAACTAAGAGAGGAGTAGATCAAAACAACTTAATTTATACATCTCATTTCCACACTACACTAAACCAAGCAAAAAGAAACTAATGTTAGCCTTTCAAATCCATAGTTCAATTCATAGTTCAAGAGTGTATACATGGTAACCAAGACAAGGACAGAACAGAATATCAAAGAGACACTCTAGATTTCAGAACAGTAAACTTGACGCAATGATAGTAAAGCTCAGATCATACTCAAATATATAACTCAGGAATTTATTCACATATCAGTTACACAGTACAGGGATCATGATGACCATATTCATAAAATGTTTGATGCAATGCCAGACATCCAGATGCCCTTTATCATTCCACGTGGTCCGAAAATGAATTTGGGTGCTCCTCCCAGGACTGGACCAGCCCTATTTGCACAAGCATTTCAGTCAGGTGGGGTCCAAGAACCCAATAAATGTCATCGTCATCAACTAACTATATCTCACAAGGTGTTCAAGCATTTGAACTCTCAGATATCAAGTTACATGTACTCAGTTACCGAATACAGAAGAATGGACTCAACGGAGTACCATTCGGAGTTGACAATTTCAAGGATAACTCAAGGGTGAGTAAGGTACACCAAGAGAGTAATCTTTACAATGAAATGACAGTAAACACTAAGACAATTAAGGGGGTAACTTGGTAGGCCAATAGGGTGGAGTTTAAGCAAGGATTCACACATGAAAAAGTCCTGAAATCCGAATCAGGGTCATAGCTGTCCACAGCCAGGAAGGGGCTGTCGACAGGTAGGAGCAGATAGAGCCCAGGTTTGCTGGCTCTGTGTGTATCTGTCGACAGCAACAATGGATCTGTCAACAGATCCACACAGTCCAGAAACCTGGAGTTCTGGAAGGCATGCGCCTGTCGACAACTTTGGGCTGGCTGTCGACAGGTAGCTGCAGAACTTACAGAAAGGACTTTAAATCTATCCTAAACACCCTAATTTTTGAATCTATGAACCAATACATGTTTTATATCAAATAGAAGAGTCTAATTATAGTCTCTTAGTGGTTTATAAACCGAACAAGCAAGATGCCAGCGGAGGTTTGCAATTCAAACTTGACTTGCTTGAAACTAAACATAGTTTAGTACTAGAAGTAGAACCTTGATAGCAATGGTTGGATGGAAGGTTCCTACATGATGGACACTAAACCACAAAATGTTTTATGGATCTAAATCAAAACTTGAAGTATCAACCATCTAAACCGAAGTCTTCATATTATCCTACAAAGATAATTGAGACTTCTACAACTTTATAGCATGTACAAAGATCAAGGATGGAAGAAGGGAATAGGAGTTAATTTATAAAATGGAACAAGGATGTTCCTCTCCCAACAAGAGTACTTCTATCATGACTGGAAGAAAAAATAGAAGAACCATAGGTATAGCCACTAGTTTAATCACCAAGAAATTCTTATCATGTGTGGAAGACAAATCTGAACCAGAGGGAATTGAATCCTACCTTGCTGAACAGGTAATTCTTTACACCTTCCCAACGAGGGAACCTAAGCCAGCAGGAGAAGGGCTTCTCCTCACAGTTGATGGTGTGTCGGATCAGTTAGCACCAAAGTACTACAGCTACAGTGGCCCACAGGAGTAGAAGTGAAAACAATTGCAGGTGCAACGGAGCTAGCAACTCCAACAACTCCCCAGCAGTAGTTCTAGGAGCTCCTCCACCACACTTCTAGCAGCCAAGAGTAGGGAAAAGCAAGAAAAATGATAGGAGCCAAGGTGTAGAAAGGTTCGAACTCAAGAGAGGGAGTGGCTTTTATAAGCCTCATGACTTCCTCATGCAGAGGCACGTCGGCCATGAGGTGTCATGGTAAAAACTCTTTGGTTTTTACCTTAACACGTCGCACATGCAAGGATTCCCAAGCTCACACGTAGTTATCCTCCATGATTACCTTACCCTTAAGTGTGGTGGCCTCTCCAAGGCTCCACACGTAAGCTCCCGTAAAATCCCAGAAATTATGTACGTAAATAACCCAAAATTCAACTGGCCTAATAAACCTAATATAAACTTGTTCAAATGTTATCCATTTGTCTTCAAATTTCAACCATAGCCTAATATGATCATTTGACAAATTATAGTGATTTTAGTTTAATTTTTATAATTTATTTTACAGTAGGTGAAAAATCACCCAGAAAATGGTCGCGTTGACTTAATCTCGAAATCCGTACATCAAAAAATTTAGATATTTACATTTCTGAGATCTCCATATTCTTATGAAAATTATGGTGTTCTCGGATTTCATTTTCGTTACCGTTTTTCAGTGTCGCCCTGTGGGAGCGCGCACGTCCGAGTACGACACTGGGGTAACGTTAGTTAATACTAATCATTCCCAAATATTTATTATTACAATTTAAGACTAATGCTTAAGTCTAATAACATTATTATTCATGTTTTTCTACAAATAAAAATTCTGGGGTGTTACAAGCCAAGTGTTAGCTCTTTCTTTACAAATTTCTCTTTGATGCGATCAATGAAGTCAGTGGCATCTTCTAGTAGTTGAGCTTTCTTAACCATCTCGGCATATGTTTGGATGTCGAGAGGGGCCAATTGTGTGATGTATTGTGGCTTTAGGACATTAAGAAAATGCTTAGCCTTCATCCTTTCTGTGTTGACAAAATGATTGGCATAGTAGGCCAGCCTAAAGAATTGTGTCTCGTACTCAGCCACAAATAAGCTTCTATGTTTAAGAGCAGCAAATTACGTGGCCTTCCTTTCTTGGAAGTGTTCAGAGAAATATTTGGAGTTGAAAGCTTCTTTGAATTCATACCAAAATTGCACATCTGCCCTGGTGGCTTCCACAGATTCCCACCATGCACAAGCATCTCTTTCCAGCTGAAAAGTGGCCAACAATAGTTTGTCACCATCCGCGCATTGCATGATGTGGAAGATGTTCTCAGTTTCTTTTAGTCAATGCTCTGCCTCATTAGGGTTAGTTGTTCTACTGAACCAAGGAGGGTTCATGCTCTTGAAGATGCGATGCAGTTCACCTACCCCGCGATTTCCACCACCACCCTGTGCGGCTTGCAGAAGCGCACGAGTGAGTTCTTGAATGGTTTGTTGCATGTCACGCAGTTGTGCACGCTCTGCTGCCATTGCTATGGTTAAATTCTATTAAAAAAGGAAAGGATAGTTAATAGGTTATAATATCCTTGTTTTGTGCGTGCGTGAATTTATTTTAAATAATTACCCATGATTCTACACATATCTCACATAGGTAAGATAATTGACACCAGTTAAGGCGGGTCAACCTAGATCATCCTATACTTAAGAACAACCTAGGCTCTGATACCACAAAACTGTCACGCCTCGATGCCGAATATCGGAACGTGAGGCAGTTGCAAGTAAGCGAGTATAAAGCGTATAGTAGGCATCAAACCATTGCTCAACTGAATAATGCTAAATCAATATATTTCATTGATAACTTCACTAATGTCTATTACAACCACTGATTCAGAGCCATTACATAGGGCCCACTGATATCATTATAATGAATGGAAAGAACGAAACTAAACTAAGACTCTAATATGATGCTAGTATGCTACAGTACTCTTGGATCACTCCTGGTCATCCCCTGATAATTGTGCACTTTTACATATTTTTATAGGAAAAATTCATACATTACACTCACAATTTTCTCAAAACAACATGTAGTAATGAAAAATTCAATCTGATCACATTTGTTAGATCATTGGATGTTAGCACATAAACACTTCATAGAGGAGCATATCATTTCATATTGATACTAAAAACTTATTCTTTGTGTATGTAGGATAAAGAAGGCCTCGTATTCCTATTGGACAAGTCGTCATTTTTACCAGGAGTTCCAGTGTTCAAGTCTCAACTTTAACAAAAATATTTTTTTGTTAAGAACTTTGCAGAAAGGGTATTTTGGACATTCCCTATCATAAGAAGGAAACCCTAGGGCGCCCCCACCTCTCTTTCCTCTCTCTCCCAGCTGCCACCCCTCATCTTGGATCCAAAAATAGATAGAGCAAATTCAAATTTAAGAGAGAATAAAGAGAGATTAGGTGGCAACCCAAAATCGCTCCCTATCATTCCTAAAATCTCTCTCTCTCTCTTCCCTAAAATCTCTCAATCATATGCCATCATCTCTCTCTCCCTCCCTATTTTTTCTCTAGAGGATGAGACCATATCTCTTCTCCCCTCTCTCTTGGCTGAACCCATCTCTATACCCCTCTCTCTCACTTGCGCTGACCCCCTCTCTTCCTCCTAGGCAGCGCCCCCCCTCCCTCTATCCCTAGCTCATCTTCTTCTTCCTCTCAACATCTCTCTCTCTCTCTCTCTCTCTCTAGACCACTTACCTCCACCAGCACCATCTCTTTTCTCCTCTCTAATCCTTGCACCCATCTTCCCCTCTCCGTATTCATCATCTTCCTCTTGCTGGGTGTTATGCCTACTGCGATCTGCTGTGACCTGCTGCACCGACCACTGATACGGGAGCCCCACACCCTCCTCAAGAAGCATCTATAGTTGCCACCATTTCTGGGCCTTCATCACTTTCTAGGAACCATGGGGACGGCGTGGCACCATCTCTTGCTACTCCTATGAGAAGTTCTTCTTAGTCTCTTCTTAGTTTTAGTTTATCTGTTTTTGTACACAGAACTGTATCAAGTTGCAGTCATTATATCATGTTTAGGTTTTAATGAAAAAATTCGTTTCTTTCTTATAATCTCATACTTCTCAAGTCTACTTTCATTCATAAGTGTTTTGGTTTAATTTTGATCTCATTTGATTAGGTTAATGAGTTGTTTGTGTTAGTATATCTTCACAGGTCTGAATCTGCGTAGTGTTCAATGCGTTTGTCATGTTATGTTTCAAATGATGTCCAAATCAAGTAAAATTTGGTTCTTCTTGTTCTTAACTTAATTGTCTAAATTCTCATTTTAGTTTCGTGCAATTTGGAGTCCTGTGGGTAAAGTTATGATGTTTCTATCCAAGGCTTAGTTTTCTGGACGAACAGACTTAACATGTTCTAGGATTACTTAACATAGTCTTATTTATTTATTTAAAAATCAAATTTATAATTTCAAAATCATTATATGGCATTTAAATCAGTCAAATCATCTCTGTGGATTGATCCGGACTCCCAAGTAATTCTTTGGCTTTTTCTCTTGAGTTCGGTTAATTTTAAGATTGAAGTACTCGGTGTTTAGCAACGATCACTACGAAACTATCAATTTTTGGCGCCGTTTCCGGGGATTTTTTTGGCTAATTTTTATGTCAATATCTTGCTCTCTTTGTGTAGATGAGTTCTAACATTTTTTGTGATTTTTTTTGCAGGAATAAAAAAAGAAAATTCTAACAAGAAAAGGGTACAGAAAATCCTGAAAATCTGAATTATGGAGAAAAACAATTGGTAAATTTCGAAATCTTCATAAAAAATAGGAAATTTTTCTCCAGAGTTAAGTGTCCCTTCCTTCCTTTGCCTTTTCAAATTAAGGAGTCATATTTAGGAATTGTTTTTGAATTCTTGGCTAGTTAGGTTCATTAATTAAAAGAAAACAAAAAATCAAAAATCTGAAAACTATATATATAAAAAAAACTTCATTCCAAGATTAGAAACCACACTTTCATGTTTAGGTCATGCATCATATAATTAGTTTTTCATTTTTATTTTGAGTCATTTTATTTTGCTGAAGAGCGAGGAGAATGAGGTACGTTTTTCTAATTTTGCCAAACATATTTTATTTTGGCAAAAAGAATCACTTGTTTGTACATTGGTTAAAAACATCTTAAGGGCAAGCCCATTAACAAGATAAGGTGGGGCTTTCATCACCCTTGGCCCAAAAATAACCCTCTTGCACTTACATAACCCAAGCCCAATAAAAACTAGTAGACATTGGCCCTAGGGTTCACACTGCGGCTTAGGCTCATTTAGGCCCATTAACAGATTTTAGAAACTGGTGTCTAAGGCTAGAGGTTAATAGGCAAATGCCTAAGCAGGCTTTGTGGTTCTCTAATTAGGTCCCAGCGAGAGCAGGGGGAGCCTCCCACAACCCCACCTCTTACCTGGCTAGTGGACATATCTGTAGGTGGATCTAAGTTGGGCTTAGGGAACTTTGTGAGAAAGCAAACTTTTAGGTCTAGGATAGCCTTAAGTTTCATAGGCTAATCTTGTTGACAACTTGTATTGAAAATAAAAAAAAATTAAAATTAAAAAAATCAAAATATAAATTTTAAAAATATAGAGAGGGAACTACTTAGCTCATGCATGGTAGGAGAGCCCTATTGCCTAACTTGATTGAGCCAATTCCCGAGATTGAGAGAGTGCTCCATAATCAAGCCCACAACTAGGCCCAACAACAACCCATTGCTGAAAATCATGATGAGCAACCCAAGCAGATGAAGGAGTATTTTATTCCTTCGGGATACAAACCATCTACATGCATCCAACTGCCCAACATCCATGCAGCCCATTATGAAATCAAGCCTAGCACCATTCAAATGCTCCCTTCTTCCTATGGGAATATGAATGAAGATCCATATAAGCATTTGGATGAGTTCTTTGAAATTTGTTCCACTGTGAAAATCCAAGATTTCACTCAAGATGCCCTTCACCTAACCGTATTCCCTTTCTCTCTTAAGGACAAAGCCAAATATTGGCTCGGCACAATAGGGAAGCCCATTAGGATTTGGGCAGAAATGCAACAAGAATTGTTTAAGAAATTATATCCTATCGGGAAAATCAACACAATGAGGCGGGCCATAACTGGGTTTTCACAATTACCTAGGGAACAGATCCATGAGTTTTGGTAGAGATTAAAAGAGCTCCTTAGGAAATGCCCACATCACGGATTGTCTAAGTGGCAGATTGTGCAAGCATTTTATGAGGGATTGGATGAACAATATAGATAGAGATGCATCTTGTGTTGGAGCATTCATGAGTAAAAGTGAGGACGAAGCTTATAATTTGTTTGAAATGCTAAGTGAAAATTCAATAAATCATTTCTCACTTTCATCCTATGAGAGATCAACAGGACCATCAAAACGAGCTGGGTTATATGAAGTTAGAAATCGGGGTGAACTTGACCCTAGGATGGATATTAATGCAATAGCTCACAAATTGGATAAGGTGGACCTCTTGGCCCATCAAATGAGCAAAATGGATCTTATGGCTCAGATGTTAGACGAGCACCTACCACTCATTCACCATCAAGACCATACTTGGACCCTTCTCCATCTCATCAAGAGGTCTGTAGTCTTTGTGCAAGTCCAACTCACCATGTCAGTGAGTGTCCTACTACAACCCAACTTCCACCCTTCATCCAAGAGCAAGTCCAAACAGCCCAAGGATATTCTAGGCCCAATTATCATCCATATTCCAACACCTACAACCCGGGCTAGAGAAATCATCCCAATTTCTCATGGAAACCCCAATAGACCCAAGCTCTAAATCCACCAACTCAAAACTTTCAAGGTAGGGCCTGTCACGTCCTAATAAAAGGCTATTTATCGGAAGTGACAGAAAATAGGTACAAAAGGTGATATTAATTTACCCATTCATAACATCATAAGCGGAAGTTTATTACACAAGTGCTCCTCATAACCACTAAGAGAGGAGTAGATCAAAAACAAACTCTTTCTAATACATCTTATTTTATACTACTAAAAGAAAACATAGAAAGTTTGCTTGGCTTGACACGGCCATTCACTCTGCACACATTCCCTTAAGCTTCACCCCCATCTGAATTACCTGAAAAGAGTAGGGAATAGTGAGCTAACTAGCTCAGTAGAATTCAATCCATAATTCAAATTCATAGTTCTGGAGTGTACACATGATAATCAAGATAAGGATAAAGATAGGACAGACATCAAAGAGATAGTACCAGATTTCAGAACAGTAAACTTGATACAATAACAGTAAAACTCAGGTCATATTCAGATATATAGCTCAAGAATTGATTCATATATCAGTTACACAGTACAGGACTTATGATGACCGTATTTAGAAAGTATTTGATGCAATGCCAGACATCCAGATGCCCTTTATCATTCCACGTGATTCGAAAATGAATTTGGGTGCTCCTCCCAGGACTGGACCAGCCCTATTTGCACAGGCATATTAATCAAGGGGGTCCAAAGACCCAATAAATGTCATCATCATAAATTAATCATATCTCACATGGTGTTCAAGCATTTGAACTCTCAAGACATCAGGTTATATGAACTCAATTACCGAATATAGGAGAATGGACTCAACGGAGTACCATTCGTAGTTGACGACTTCAAGGATAATTCAATGGTGAGTAAGGTACTTCAAGTGGGTAATCTTTACAATAGAATGATAGCAAATACCCATGTAATTAATAGGGTAACTTGGTAAGCTATTAGGATGAAGTTTAAGCAAGAGTTCTATCATGAAAAATTGCTGAAATACAAGGCAGGATAGGTGGTGTCGACAGCTAGGAAGGGGCTATCAACAGATGACAGCAGACAGAGCTCAGGTTTGCTGGCTCTGTGGGTATCTGTCGACAGCAACAAGAGGGCTGTCGATAGATACACACAGTCCAGAAATCTGGAGTTCTGGAGACATGCGCCTGTCGACAGCTTTGGGCTGGCTGTCGATAGGTAGCAGTAGAACTTCCAGAAATGATTTGTAAATCTGTTCTAAGCACCCTAATTATAGAACTTTTAAACTAAGACATGTTTTATATCAAATGGAAGAGTCTAATTGGAGTTCTCACAGTGGTTTATAAAGTGAACAAGCGAGATGAAATGAGAGGTTTACAATTCAAGCTTGTCTAGCTAGAAACTAGACATAATGTAGTATTGGAAGCCTGATCTTGTTAACAATGGTTTATTGGGAAGATTCATAAAAGATAAACACTAAAACTCCAAGTGTTTCATGGATCTAAATCAAAGCTTGGAGTACCTAACAATTAAGTAAAAGTTCTCACATAGTTCTATAGATATTAAAACTTCTACATGACTCCAGATCATGAACAAAGATCAAAGGTAGAGGAAGAGGATAGGAATTGATTTCTAAAATAGAACCAAGTTGTTCCTTACCCAATAAGAGTAATTCTACCATGACTGGATAGAAAACAGAGAATCACAAGTATAACAACTTATCCATTCCTCACGAATTCCTTGTTACATATGGAGAACCGAATTGAACCAGAGGGATATGAATCCTACCTTACTAAACAGATGAACTTGTATGTATCCTTGATGAAGATCCTACACCCAGCAAGAGAAGTGTTTCTCCCCTTAATGTGGATGATGTGTCAGCTATCTTCACCTCAAGTGTAGCAGTTACAGTAGAAACAGGAGCAGAAATGGAAGTGGTTGCAGGTGCAACGGCAACAGCTCCCAGCAGCAATTCCAGTAGCTCCTCCAACAGCACCTCTAGTAGCAAGGAGCAAGAAAGACAAGAACAGGGCAAGAACAAAGGGTGTGGAAAGATGGTTTCGAAGCTTGGGGGAAGGTACTTATAACCCAAAACTTCTCCATGCACAAAGTCACGTCAGTTGCCCATGTGTCATAGTAAAAATCTTTTGATTCCTACCTTAACACATAGCTCATGCAACTTTCATCTTGGTTACACGCAGGTAACCTTAATGATGGCCCAACCCTTGGTGTAGTGGCTCTTTAAGAGCCTTACAGGTATGCCACTGAAAATTCCAGGAAAATAGTTACCGTAATTGGCCCTTAAATCAACTGGCCCAATGATTCCCATGTAAAACTATCCAAATAGTGTCAATTTGTGTTAAAATTTCAACCATAGCCTAATATGATGGTTTTAAAAATTATGGTGATTTTATTTTAATTTTTAGAATTTATTTTACAGTAGGTGAAAATTCATCCGGAAAATAGTCGCGTCGACTTAATCTCAAAATCCGAATGTCAAAAAATTTGGATATTTATATTTCTGATATCTCCACATTTTTATGGAAATTATGGTGTTCTCGGATTTTGTTTTCGTTACAGTTTTTCAATGTCGCCCTGTGGGAGCGCGCACGTCCGAGTACGACACTAGGGTAACGTTAGTTAATACTAATCTTTCCCAAATATCAATTATTGCAATTTAAGACTAATACTTAAGTCCAATAACTTTATTATTCATGTTTTTCAACAAATAAAAATATTCGAGGTGTTACAACTCTCCCCCACTAAAAGAAATTTGGTCCTCCAAATTTAATTACATAAGTATAAGATTACTGACCTAGAAATAATTCTGGATACTTGTTCTTGATGGCATCTTCCAATTCCCATGTTGCTTCTTCTTGTCCCCGCTTATTCCACTGAATTTTTAGTAAAGGAACTTCCTTATTCTGAAGTTGCTTGATTTTTCGATCGAGGATTTGTACTGGTCTTTCTTCATATGCCAAATTTCCTTGTACATCCAGATCTTGACATCCAATAATATGTTCCGGATCATATACATACTTTCTTAACATTGACACATGAAAGATATCATGTACATTGGATAATTGCGGTGGAAGTGCCAGTTGGTATGTCATTTCACCAACTCTCTTCAATATTTCAAAAGGTCCAATCTATCTTGGACTCAATTTTCCCTTGATACCAAATCTTTTGATTCCTCTCCGGGGTGATACTTTAAGAAACACATGTTCCCCTTGCTGAAATTCTAACTCTCTTCTACATCGATCGGCATAGCTTTTCTGTCGATCTTGAGCAGCTTTCATCCGATCTTGTACCAACTTGATAACTTCTTTCGTCTCTTGGATCATTTTTGGTCCAAGAATATGCGTTTCTTTTAGTTCTACCCAACATAATGGGGATCTACATTGCCGACCATACAAAGCTTCGAAAGGTGCCATTCGAATGGTAGACTGGTAGCTATTGTTATATGCAAATTCCATAATTACTAGGTGAGTGTTCCAGTCATTTCCGAACACTAATACACAAGCACGGAACATATCCTTAACAATTTGATTCACCTGTTCAGTCTGTCCATCTATTTGAGGGTGAAATGCAGTACTAAGTTATAATTTAGTTCCCAAAGCATCTTGCAACTCTCTCCAAAAATGCGAAGTAAATCTTGCATCTCGGTCAGAAACTATGTTCTTTGGAATTCCATGCAACTGTACAATTTCCTTCATATACAGTGCTGCCAAAATATTAATAGACCATCTTCTCTTTATTGCTAAGAAATGAGCTAATTTGGTAAGTCTGTCAATGATTACCCAAATAGCATCAAATCCACTCTGTGTTTTGGGTAATCCCACAATAAAATCCATACCAATGCTATCCCATTTCCACTCTGGTATCTCAAGTGGTTTTAATTTTCCTGCAAGTTTCTAGTGTTCTGCCTTAATTTTCTGACATGTCAAATATTTTGCAATAAATTCCACAATATCATTTTTCATGTTGCACCACCAGAAATGCTTCTTCAAATCCTGATACATTTTGACAGCTCTGGGGTGAATGGTGTAGTGAGACCGATGAGCTTCTCCTAAGATCTGTTTCTTGATTTCGGGATTATCTGGTACACACAATCTGTCCCGGAATCGAAGATTTCCATGAACATCTTCATTAAAATCAAGTTTAGAAGTCAATTTTTCTCTGATTCCTACCAGTATAGGGTCATTGTCTTGTTGCTCTTTAATTTGCTTCAGCAAATCTGATTGTAGTATCAAGTTATTAATTACAACCCTTTCTTCTTGGGTTTCAACTTTTAAGCTCAAGGTAGAAAATTCCTCTAAGAATTTCCATTCCCTTACTTGCAACCGAAATATCTTGGCTATAGGATTTCTACTGAGTGCGTCAGCCACAGTGTTTCCTGTTCCTGGATGGTATGCAATCTTCAAATCATAGTCTTTGATATATTCCATCCATCTCCTTTGTCTCATGTTCAGTTCTTTTTGTGAAAACAAATACTTGAGACTCTTATGATCACAGTACACTATGAATTGGTTATCATATAGGTAGTGTCTCCAAAGCTTAAGAGTAAAGACCACAGCGGCCAATTCTAAATCATGTACTGGGTAATTCCTCTTGTGAGTCTTCAATTGTCTTGATGCATAGGCAATAACTCTTCCATCTTGCATTAATACACAACCCAATTCAATGTTGGAAGCATCAGTATAAACCTTAAATAATTTTCCCTCTACCGGCAAAGCTAGAATTGGAGCAAATGACAGACATTCTTTTAACAATTGGAATGCTTCCTCACAATTCTCATTCCATAAAAACGCAATTCCTTTTCTAGTCAACTGTGTAAGAGGTGAAGCAATTCAAGAAAAATCTTTGACAAATCGCCGGTAGTAACTGGCCATGCCTAGAAAACTTCTTACTTCAATGAGATTCTTAGGTTGCTCCCATTTCTGTACGGTTTCGATTTTTGAAGAATCTACTGATAGACCTTCTTTAGAAATAATGTGTCCTAAGAACATCACTTCCTTCAACCAAAATTCACACTTTCTAAACTTTGTATATAACTTGTCGTCTCGTAACAATTGCAAAGTGATCTGTAGATGAGCTTCATGCTCCTCCATACTTTTAGAGTAGATCAGTATATCATCAATGAATACAACCACAAACTGATCTAAATAAGACCTGAACACATCATTCATCAGACGCATAAATGCATCTGGTGCGTTTGTCAATCCAAACGGCATCACCACAAATTCATAATGTCCATATCTTGTTCGAAAAGTCGTTTTATGAATATCTGATTCTTGAATTTTAAGTTGATGATATCCACACCTTAAATCAATTTTGGAGAAACACTGAGCTCCAGACAACTGATCAAATAAATCATCAATTCTCGGAAGTGGGTACTTATTCTTTATAGTCAATTGATTTAACTGTCGATAATCTATACACAACCGTATAGATCCATCTTTCCTTTTAACAAATAGTACCGGAGCACCCCAAGGTGAGGTACTGGGTCTGATGAATCATTTCTCTATCAATTCCAACAATTGCCTTTTTAGTTCTTTCAATTCTTCTATTGACATTCTGTATGGCATTCTTGAGATAGGCGTAGCTCCTGGTACCAATTCAATTGAAAAATTCACTTCTCTATTAGGTGGTACGCCAGGTAGCTCTTCAGGGAAAACATCAAGAAATTCTCTTACTACTGGAATATCTTCCAATCCTACTATGTTCTGATTTAATAATGTCACAAAAGCCAAATATCCTTGACAACATTTCTGTACTAATTTACAAGCTTTCACTGCTGAAATTATTGATATTTTTTTGGTTTGGGGTTTATCAAAAGTTATAGAATAATTTTCCTCTCCTAGGAAAGTCACTTGTCTCAATTGGCAGTCTAAGTTTGCATGGTATTTAGATAGCCAATCAACTCCAAGGATTACATCATAATCCCACATTTCTAAACATATCAAATCACCGGGTAAATCATGTCCTTTGACCATGATCTGACTAGTAGGGTAATATTCTTTAAGCTTTCTACCCTCACTTAAAGGAGTTTCAACTTCCAGTTGTGTGGGTAATGGAATTGACTTTACTTCCAAGAATTTAGCAAACTCATAGCTAATGAAAGAGTGCGTAGCTCTAGAATCAAACAACACAAATGCAGGTTTTGAGTTCACTAACAGTGTACCTTCAATCAATCCGCCCTCCTGTGGGATTCAGGTTCCATTTCCAGAATGGCTTGCAGTCTTCCTGGCTTTACTTGGGGGTTCTTATTTGTTGGTGCTGTCTTGGCCATTGGGCAGTCCGGGATTCGGTGTTGAGTGCTTTCACAACGGAAACATGCACCCAATTTACGCCAACAATTCTCAACCTTATGCCCGATACGATGGCAATGCTTACAAACATCCTTACTCCCTACCGAAGCCTTGCCTGCCTTCTTAGTAGTTTGCTGAACCTTCGGGGCATTCCCGGACTCATACTTCCTTTTTCGATCTGAAGACCCTTCTCCAAATTTCCCTCTAATCTTATCTACAGCTTCATTTGCAGCTTCCAGTGACAAGGCTCTCTTAACCATTTCTGAATAACTAGTGATTAGGTGAGGCGTTAGCTGCGTAATAAAATTAGGACGCAGTCCATTCATAAACCTTTTAGCCTTCAATTTCTCTGTGGTTATAAGATGCGGAGCATACTTTGACAACCGGGCAAATTGGGCCTCATACTCCGATACTGACATTCTTAGCTGCTTTAGACTAGCAAATTCATTTGCTTTCTTCTCCTGAACCACCTCAGAGAAATATTGCTCATTGAACAGTTCTACAAACTCTTCCCAACTAACTTGATTTGAATCCTCCAGAGTAGCTTCCACAGTTTCCCACCAAGCACGGGCATCACGTTCTAACTGGAATGTATTAAGACGAACCTTTTCTTCTTCAATACACTTAATCATTCTGAATATCCTTTCAATATCTTTTAGCCAATTCTCAGCTTCATCCAGATCTGTACTTCCTACGAATCTCGGAGGGTCCAGGCTTCGGAAATCCTTATACAAGCTTGTCCCATTGTGACTATTATTTTTGGCTACCACCTTCATTACTCGGGTTAGATCATGCATAGAACTCTCCATCTTCCTCCAATTAGCGTCACCTCTGTCCATTACTAAATGGAGAAAGTAGCAGAAACATCCAATAATACACACATTAATTTTCATAATCATTCCAAGCTTACATCCATCACATACGCCATTCAAATTCACAGAACACACCATCTCTATAAACAAGTCAAATATTTACATTACAATACATTCCCATGTATCCCCGAAATACCATAACCTTTTCCTTCCAAGTTGTCATACTTACAAAATTCCAACCCCCACTAACCTCTCACTCCACATACACATTGGAGTTAGGTATATACAACCAACATTTACACAAAAGGAGAGGTTTACAAAAAGAAGGACAAGTTGCCTAAGTCCTTTCTAGTTCTAGGTCAGGTCTATAACAGATTCTGCAGGTGGTGGTTGTTGTGCTTCTCCGGATCCATCGTATAATTCCCTTGCCGCATCGGTTAAAGCTTCACAATACCCTTCAAACTGGTGAAGCAGCATATCTTGCCCCAGCCTGAGATTGTCCAACCTACACATAACTTGAGTCATGACATCCAGTGAAGCACCAGGATTGCCGGCAAAGAAAGCACCCGCAGTCAAATTAAGCACTTCTTCCTTAATTTGCATATGAGCTTCCTGCTGGGCTTGAGCATACAGGTCAATGTCTTGACGTAACATTTCTAGCGCTGCCACCATCCTATCTTGGGCATTCAAATCCATACTAAAACAAATATCAAGTTAAGCATTTATATAATTGCAAAGTCATGCTAACTAATCCCAAATTTCTACCCCAACTCACTGGTTTCCCTAGGTTTATCAAACTAATGCTCTGATACCAAAATATCTGTCACGTCCTAATAAAAGGTTATTTATCGGAAGTGACAGAAAATAGGTACAAAAGGTGATATTAATTTATTCATTCATAACATCATAAGCGGAAGTTTATTACACAAGTGCTCCACATAACCACTAAGAGAGGAGTAGATCAAAAACAAACTCTTTCTAATACATCTTATTTTATACTACTAAAAGAAAACAGTAGAAAGTTTGCTTGGCTTGACACGGCCATTCACTCTGCACACATTCCCTTAAGCTTCACCCCCATCTGAATTACCTGAAAAGAGTATGGAATAGTGAGCTAACTAGCTCAGTAGAATTCAATCTATAATTCAAATTCATAGTTCCGGAGTGTACACATGATAATCAAGACAAGGATAGGACAGACATCAAAGAGATAGTACCAGATTTCAGAACAGTAAACTTGATACAATAACAGTAAAACTCAGGTCATATTCAGATATATAGCTCAAGAATTGATTCATATATCAGTTACACAGTACAGGACTTATGATGACCGTATTCAGAAGGTATTTGATGCAATGCCAGACATCCAGATGCCCTTTATCATTCCACGTGGTCTTAAAATGAATTTGGGTGCTCCTCCCAGGACTGGACCAGCCCTATTTGCACAGGCATATTAATCAAAGGGGTCCAAGGACCCAATAAATGTCATCATCATCAATTAATCATATCCCACATGGTGTTCAAGCATTTGAACTCTCAAGACATCAGGTTATATGAACTCAATTACCGAATACAGGAGAATGGACTCAACGGAGTACCATTCGTAATTGACGACATCAAGGATAATTCAATAGTGAGTAAGGTACTTCAAGTGGGTAATCTTTACAATAGAATGACAGAAAATACCCAAGTAATTAAGGGGGTAACTTGGTAGGCTATTAGGATGAAGTTTAAGCAAGAGTTCTATCATGAAAAGTTGCTGAAATACAAGGCAGGACAGGTGCTGTCGACAGCCAGGAAGGGGCTGTCGACAGATGACAACAGACAAAGCTCAGGTTTGCTGGCTCTGTGGGTTTCTGTCGACAGCAACAAGAGGGCTGTCGACAGATATACACAGTCCAGAAATCTGGAGTTCTGGAAGACATGCGTCTGTCGACAGCTTTGGGCTGGCTGTCGATAGGTAGCAGTAGAACTTCCAGAAATGATTTGTAAATCTGTTCTAAGCACCCTAATTATAGAACTTATAAACTAAGACATGTTTTATATCAAATGGAAGAGTCTAATTGGAGTTCTCACAGTGGTTTATAAACTGAACAAGCGAGATGAAACGAGAGGTTTACAATTCAAGCTTGTCTAGCCAGAAACTAGACATAATGTAGTATTGGAAGCCTGATCTTGTTAACAATGATTTATTGGGAAGATTCCTACAAGATAAACATTAAAACTCCAAGTGTTTCATGTATCTAAATCAAGGCTTGGAGTACCTAACAATTAAGTAAAATTTCTCACATAGGTCTATAGATATTAAAACTTCTACATGACTCCAGATCATGAACAAAGATCAAAGGTAGAGGAAGAGGATAGGAATTGATTTCTAAAATATAACCAAGTTGTTCCTTTCCCAACAAGAGTAATTCTACCATGACTGGAAGGAAAACAGAGAATCACAAGTATAACAACTTATCCGTTCCTCACGAATTCCTTATTACATATGGAGAACCAAATTGAACCAGAGGGATATGAATCCTACCTTACTAAACAGATGAACTTGCAGGTATCCTTGATGAAGATCCTACACCCAGCAAGAGAAGTGTTTCCCCCCTTAACGTCGATGATGTGTCAGCTATGTTCACCTCAAGTGTAGCAGTTACAGTAGTAACAGGAGCAGAAATGGAAGTGGTTGCAGGTGCAACGGCAACAGCTCCCAGCAGCAATTCCAGTAGCTCCTCCAACAGCACCTCTAGTAGCAAGGAGCAAGAAAGACAAGAACAGGGCAAGAACAAAGGGTGTGTAAAGATGGTTTCGAAGCTTGGGGGAAGGTACTTATAACCCAAAACTTCTCCATGCACAAAGGCATGTCGGTTGCCCATGTGTCATGGTAAAAATCTTTTGATTCTTATCTTAACACGTAGCTCATGCAAATTTCATCTTGGTTACACGCAGTAACCTTAATGATGGCCCAACCCTTGGTGTAGTGGCTCTTTAAGAGCCTTACACGTATGCCACTGAAAATTCCAGGAAAATAGTTACCGTAATTGTCCCTTAAATCAACTGGCCCAATGATCCCCATGTAAACCTATCCAAATAGTGTCCGTTTGTGTTAAAATTTCAACCATAGCCTAATATGATGGTTTTACAAATTATGGTGATTTTATTTTAAGTTTTAGAGTTTATTTTACAGTAGATAAAAAATCATCTGGAAAATGGTCGCGTCGACTTAATCTCAAAATTCGAATGTCGAAAAATTCGGATATTTATATTTTTGAGATCTCCACATTTTTTTGGAAATTATGGTGTTCTCGGATTTCATTTTCGTTACAATTTTTTAGTGTCGTCCTGTGGGAGCGCGCACGTCCGAGTACGACACTGGGGTAACGTTAGTTAATACTAATCATTCCCAAATATCAATTATTACAATTTAAGACTAATGCTTAAGTCCAATAACTTTATTATTCATGTTTTTCAACAAATAAAAATATTTGAGGTGTTACAGGGCCTAACAACAAAATCATTTTCAAAACCAAGCCTTCAATAAGGGTCAACCTATCCAGACCCAATTCCCTCATTTTCAGCCTAACAATGCGCAACCCATCCTTCCTTAGCCCTCATATTATTTTTCACCTCCTCAGCCATCCAATCAAAATGATGAAAAATTCAACTTGTTGCAACAACTCCTCATCAACTAGCAACAACTCCTCATAACATAGCAGCAATCCATTCTTGAAGATCCTTATAAGGCCTCACAATCCAATCAAGCCTCACCAATCCAAGCCCATGATGCCATAGAAGAAATTGTAAATGAACCCTTGCATGTGGAATGTGAGGAAATCAAGAAAGATAAATGTAAGGGAAAAGCAGATGAATTTCCTGAGACTTAACAAGCCCAATATCCCTTTCCCCACCACCTTAGATGTTGGAAAAGAAAGGAAGAAACAACAAATCCAAGCCCAGAATTTGGAGCTAATAAAGTTGTTCAAGCAAGTCCATATCAACATCCCTCTTGTAGATGCAATCCATCATGTCCCTGCATATGCCAAATTTCTAAAGGATATGTGTACTCAGAAGAGGGAACCTCTAATGCACACCAAAAGGATTTTATTATCAGAAGATGTGAGTGATGTCCTATTGAACAACCTTCCTCAGAAAATGAAAGATCCTGGTGCCCCACTCATATCTTGTGTCATTGGGGGAATCACATTTGAAAAGGCCTTATTAGATCAGGGGGCTAGTGTGAATCTGTTGCCAACATCAGTGTATGACAAGTTTGGGATATGGGAGATTAAATCAACCCCAGTGATTCTCCAATTAGTTGATCGATCTGTTAGAACACCTAAGGGATTAGTGGAGGATGTCCTTGTCAAGATAGACACTTGTAACTTTCCTTTTGACCTTTTAATCCTTGACATGGAACCTACACAAAACTTGTCCCAAAGCCCAATCATATTGGGCCGACCATTTTAGGCCACAGCCAATTCCAATATTAATTGCAAGTCTGGACTTATGGACATCTCTTTTGGAGATCAAAAGATTACCCTTAATGTTTTCAAGGCTTCAAAATACATGAGGGGAGAAGAAGATTGCTATACAATTGATGTTGTGGAAGATCTACCTGAAATCAGTGTCCCCCTAACCTTAGTTGAACCTTCTGATTCAATTCAGCTTAATGGCAATGAATCCATTCTAAATGTTCACATGATTGACTCTCAATCTAAGCCATTATGGCCCAGTAGGTTTGAACCTTTACCAGAACTCAACTCTGAGACTACACTCCCTTCCATCCAGACCCCTCCTCAACTTGACTTAAAGCCTTTGCCTACTTCTTTGAAGTATGAATTTCTGGGGCCCAATGAAACCTTGCCTATAATCTGTCTCCCTCACAAGAGGCCCAACTTCTGGAAGTTCTTAAGGCCCATAAAGCTGCTATTGGGTGGAGTGTGGCTGACCTTAAAAGCATTAGTCCCTCAATTTGCATGCATCACATTTATATTGAGGAGAATGTCAAGCCTATTAAGGAGATGCAAAGAAGACTAAATCCCAGCATGAGAGAAGTGGTAAAGTGGTTAGAAGATGGAATTACTCATCCTATCTTTGACAGCAATTGGGTGAGCCCTACACAAGTTGTTCTCAAAAGGTTTGGACTCACTGTAGTTCAAAATGATCAAGGTGAGTTGTTACCCACTCGATTAACCACGGGTTGGAGGGTGTGTATAGACTATAGGAAATTGAATGCAGACACCAAGAAAGATCATTTTTATTTACCTTTCATTGACCAAATATTGAAAAGACTAGCTGGATAAATGTACTTCTGCTTCCTGGATGGATAATTCTGGATATAACCAAGTGGCCATTTACCCTGAAGATCAAGAAATGACCACTTTCACATATCCTTATGGAACCTTTGCCTTCAGAAGAATGCCCTTAGGATTATGTAATGCACCAACCACTTTTCAAAGGTGCATGATGGCCATATTTTCTGACATGGTAGGAGATTTTTTGGAAATTTTCATGGATTATTTCTCTATCTTTGGGGACTCATTTGAAATTTGTTTGAAAATTTTGGAGAGAGTCCTTGAAAGGTGCATGGAGACCAACCTTGTGTTAAGTTGGGAAAAGAGCCATTTCATAGTGAAAGAAGGTATTGTTCTAGGACACATTGTTCCGGAGAGGGGAATTGAAGTGGATAAATCAAAAATTGAGCTGGTTATCAATCTATTACCGCCAACATCAGTCAAACAAATTTGATCCTTCTTGGGCCATGTAGGTTTCTACCGCAGATTCATTAAGGATTTTTCTAAGATCTCCCAACCTTTGTGTAATTTATTGGCGAAGGACATTCTTTTCAACTTTGATGAGTCTTGTCTTCAGGCCTATGATTTTCTAAAGGAAGCTGTGATCAAATCTCTAATCCTTCAACCCCCAAATTGGTTACTATCTTTTGAGATCATGTGTGATGCTTCTGACTATGCAATGGGGGCCGTATTGGGACAAAGAGTGAATAAATGCCCAGTTGTGATTTACTACGCAAGTAAAACTTTGACTGAAGCTCAAAAGAATTATACCACAATTGAAAAGGAACTATTGGTTGTAGTCTTTGCCTTAGAGAAATTCAGATCATATTTGCTTGGATCTAAAGTTGTCATCTTCTCTAATCATTCAGCTTTAAAATACCTTCTAGCTAAAAAAGATGCCAAGCCTCACTTGATTAGGTGGATCTTGCTCTTGCAAGAATTTGATATTGAGATTCGGGACAGGAAGGGCTCCGAGAATGTTGTAGCAGACCACCTATCAAGGATTTTAGTGCAAGAAAGTGGGCCCATTCAAGCATCCTTCCCTGATGAACAACTCCTAGCCATTTCACAAATAAAGCCTCCTTGGTATGCACACATTGTTAATTATCTGATAGTTGGATTAATCCTTGATGGATGGTCAAAACAAGAGAAATATAAATTCTGATCCTAGATAAAATATTACCTTTGGGAGGATCCAAAATTGTTCCGAATTTGTGCTGACAATGTCATTAGGAGATGTGTCCCCGAATATGAACAACAAAGTATTCTTAATTTTTGCCATACTCTTGCATGTGGGGGACATTTTTCTGGGAAGAAACTACCACCAAGGTGTTACAAAGTGGGTTTTACTGGCCCACTCTATTTAGGGATGCCCACACATTCAGTAAATCATGTCCTAAATGCCAAGCCATGGGCAACATTTCAAGGAGACACATGATGCCTCTAAACCCCATCCTTGTAGTTGAAATCTTTGATGTATGGGGAGTTGTGTAACATCTCGGGCTTTCCGGATTTCCGTTTGTGTGTGGGATGACTGGCCACTAACACGTCCGGCCTTGACGACGTGTTAGTGTCGCGACAGTCATCTGGGTTGCGACCACCTGGAGCGTCGCGTTCCTATCACGCCCGGTCAACAGGTCGCGATAGGATTCTACTTTTTGGTCATCTAATGCCTGTCAGGGTGGCAAGCGGGTCAGAGCGACCTGTCAGGTTGTCACGGCGTCCCGGAGGGACGCGTTCTGGTCGCGGTGTGGGCGGCCGTCACGTTAAGGTTGTTGATGCGACGCCCCGCCCCGTTGCATCTTGGGGGCTGAAGGCTTAAAGCCTTGGTCGGCACCCCTTTCCCCCTCCTTTGGCTCTTTCTCCTTTCCCTCCTCCTCTCTGAGGAGGGGATGCTTTTCCCCTCCCTTCTCCGGCGGTTGGAGCTTGGCGGAGTGGCGGCGGCTCATGGCGGAGCTGGAGTGGCGTCGTGGAGCGAGGAGGTGGCAGTCGTGGTGTCGTGAAGGCCCTTTGGGGTTTGGTTCTTCCAAAATCTATAGGGATTCTTGTACCCTTTCCAATCCGGGTGGATTGGGAGTCCTCTTAGTGGAGTGCATGCTTTTACAACTTTCCTCATGCTCCCCTCCCCCGTGTGTGCTTGGTTGTAGTGTTTGTGGCGACCCCGGGATGTAGCATCCCAGTGGTCTGCCTCCCGACTGATGTCGCGACCGCAGTGCGCATCGTGACATTAGAGGAGGCGTCGCCTCGGTCGAGCGCGACTTTATCGCGGCGCAAGTGGCCGTCGCGACTTGGTTTCCTGTCGCAACGCATTGCCCTGCCGCAATAGGGTGCTTGTCGCAGTTGCCCTTCTTGTCGTGATGGTATCGCGACAGGCTAGGAGGGCGCGATAGCACCTGTTTGCTTAAGGTGTTTCCGTGGCCTCGGTTGGTGTGTCGGCGTGTGCCCCAAGGCAGGTGTGCCCTTAGGACCTTCTGGTAGCGAACGCGGAAAGTTGTCTCGCTATGTTTAGTGATCGAAGGTGACACCTTCGTGGTTGTGTCCTAGCAATGGCGCTAGGAGGCTCGCGTCTGCCTAATAATCAATTGTCTGACTATCAATTGATTATTATAAGAGCGATGGTTTTTGTTCTATCTGGTGGTGTTCCGATTTCTCGAGCCATGTCGTGTGTGCCGGCGTTGGCCGACGGTCCTCCCAGGGGGTTTCCGGGTGGTGTGCCGTGCGTGCCTGTGCCTGCTGGGCTTGTCTTGGTTACAAGCCAATTGTGCTGGTTTCTGTGGTGGTTGCCCCACCAGTTCTCTTTCTCTTGGTGCTAGGCACTTGAGGGCTTGTCCACGAGATAAGTTGTTACCATTACTTGGGACCCCCATCCTCGGGAACCTGCTGAGGGAGTTCTCCGGGCTACAAGCATGCTCGAGTCGATAGCCTAGTGTGGCGGACTTTTAGCAGAGGGGAAAACGGTGGGGACAACGGCATAGAGTCGCTTGTAGAGCTCCCTTAGCTGGTCTGTGTCTCCAAGGTGGTTGTGGTGTTCTTCCGGTGCAGACCAGTTAGTCCTTCTCACTGCCTAGCTCTGCGTTGGTTTCGGAGCCACGTAGGGAGGGTAGGCATGGGGCCGCAACTCGGCCGGGTTGCGGTGGTTGGTTGTGTTGTTCTCTGTTGTGGCTCACTAGCCTCACTCTACCTAGGGAGGTTGTGGGCAGGAGTCATCGGCTGGCAAGCTGGAGGTATGGACAATGTGTCCTCCTCTTAGCTGCCAATGGCGGTGGCTTGGTTGCTCTTGTTGTGACAGAGTTTTCTCATGTTGTTTCTAAGTGAGTCTCGTTGCTCTAGCCTACACGGTGGTTGTAGCCTAGCCGTGTCTAGTTTCTGTGGGCTTGGTTGGTTTGGCCTCGTGGGCTGTGCTAGCGGTTTCAGCATGTTCTCTCGGGGTGTCTGGTGTAGATACTCGACCGTTGGTTTTGTAAACCGTTCATTGGTGGCACTATAGGGTGTAGTTCCTTGACCTCATGTAGTGTCTGAGGTCTAGAGTGGTTCTACTTGTAGGCCCTCGACCTTGTGGAGGTCTAAGGTGGTCGTGCCTGTGGTGAGACGTTCCTTCTCACGTGGTTGCTCGGTGTCTCTCGTGGTGACACCTGGTTGTTCCTTTCCGACCTCGTGGAGGTCTGGGATGTTGGGTGCTTGTGTCGTGAGACTCGGGGCTCATGTGGTTGCTCCGGTGTTCCGTGAGCTTCTTGTCTCGGCAGGTGTGTGCCGAGGTTATGCTTCCGCATTGTGTTTTCTGACTCCGCTGGTTTTACGGGAGTTGTGTCTGGCCCGACCTTGGTTGTGGGTCTTGGCGTACTCTGTTTCCGCTGCTTTGTAGTACTCTGAAGTAGGTGTTTTCCGCTTTACTGCTTTCTAGAGTAGTTTGCTTCCGCTTTTGTTGGAGTTCATGCTGCTTTGGCTGGTAACAGACTGGTTATCCCTACCAAGCCTTGTTCGCGAGGCTCACCCCCCTACTCTCTTTAGGTAGAGACTCGATGTCGCAGGAGTTTGTTGTCGGACGGTCGTGGTGGCAGTTTGTGCGTCGTGCATTGCCAGCAGTGTGAGTTGCGAGCGTGTGAGCTTTGTACAGTGTGAGTTGAGAGTGGCCTTTTGCAAGTCCTCGGGGTATGCCCCTTAAGGACTGCACCTTTCTTTCTGTACCTATACTTTTATTTGGGACATGTTGTACATAACTTCTTTATTAATGTACGAACTTTCTTGTTATAGTTATTTGAATTCATTGCTTATCTCACTGGACTAAATTCTAACCCTTTAAGGTCTTCGGATCTGTGGGTGGCGGCACGATCTTTGGGGTCCCTGGCGGGGGGTCCGGGAGGTCGAGTCGTTACAAGTTGATTTCATGGGACCCTTTCTACCATCACATGGCCATGAGTACATTCTTGTGGTAGTTGGCTATGTTTCTAAATGGATTGAGGCAGTGGCAACTAGGACCAATGATCGCAAGGT